>CM070706.1:28293753-28962434 GCA_036346265.1 Melocanna baccifera | reverse complement strand
CTAAGTGCACTGTGGTATGGGTGATACCTTATGAAGGAATATACGGTGGCGCATGTACGATTTTGTGTGAGTTGTTCAACCACCCATTCTCGATATAATCTAAGCAGTGTGGACAAACTTTAGCTCCTTTTGTACTCAACCCCGATAGGTTATCAAGGGTAGAAAAATCATTGATGGTACAGAACAACATGGCATGCAGAGTGAAGTTCTCTCGTCTGTCCACATCCCATACATGTACCCCTTCGTTCCACAGTATCATAAGATTTTTCACCAGTGGTGCTAGGTACACATCAATATCGTTTTCAGATTGCTTCGGCCATTGGATAAGTAGTGATATCAAAATGCACTTCCGCTTCATACACCACCGAGGAAGGTTATACATGCATGTAGTCACGAGCCAGGTGCTATGTCTGCTGCTCATGTTACCGAAAAGATTCATTCCATCTGTACTCAATCCAAGTCTTATATTCTTCGGTTCCACACCGAAATCTACAAATATCCTATCAATGTTTCTCCATTGGGGAGAATCAGCAGCGTGTCTTATCATTCCATCTTTCTTACGCTGCTCCCAGTGCCAACGCAGCAACCTTGCATCCTTTCGGTTTGCAAATAAACACTTCAAATGAGGAATTATAGGTAGATACCACAATATGTTAGCAGGAGGTTCTTGCTTCACCTCGATGCTCTCCCCGTCATCGGAATCATTGTTACACTTGTATCAGGATGCTTTGCATACCGATCAAACATGTAAGCTTGTATACTCTTTATGATAGATGATACAATCATTCGGACATATATGTATTCTTTCTACTTCTATTCCCAACGGATAAAGAACCTTCTTAGGTTGGTAGGTGGTTATCGGCAACACATTTCTCTCTGGAAGGATGTTCGCTAGGAAACCTAACAATGCCGTGAAACTTTTATCGGACCAACCATTGCTTACTTTCAATTTCAGCAGTTCAAGTACGGATAACAATCTTATGTATTACGGCTTGCAGCTAACCCTCGAATTTACCAAACTCTCTCACTATAGTTCTCTTCTGCATCACGTAGCATCTGATCCATATTGTCATCCTACGACCATCCTCATTGAAAACACAGTCTACAACCGGCATATTGTTGTCTATCTCGATGATGTTATAACTACATTCCTGTATTATCTTCTATTCACCGTGGTGGTCTAGCATGTATACCCCTTTTTAAACCCCTTTAAATTAAGTGAGCTTTGATCAAATCTAGGTTAGTAAATATTTTCAGATTATCACAATCAATGCATAGATAATACATATATTATATCCTCTTCTTCAATATATCCTTCTCGGTCACTCTTCTAAAAGCTGACATGCCATTAATCTACTCCTCACTCATATGGTTCTCAACATACATCTAGTTTTGGTCCATCTACATTACACATGTAACAAATTAGCTAGTGTTAAATTAGATTATTAATGTTACTATAGCTAACCAGTCTAGCTACTTACACACATAATTATTATTCACCTTATAATAAATTGTCTATATCTAAATTAAGTAGCTAGCTACGTATTTATGAAGCAATATATGTCAAGCAAGAATATATTAAAGTAAACTCGGAGTACTGACCCATTTTTAAATTAGAGCAAACTATCATCTCTTTCTAAACCTAGGTATGTAGCTAGCTAGATCTAAAAACTTAGCTATCATCTCTCTCTATTACAAGGTATTAAGTTATTAGAAACAAATAGTAACCTTCAATCACCTAGAACAAATCGATCTACAAGCAGTATGTTTTCACCAAACTCCCCAAAACCGGCCGCCTCCTTTAATGCAACGCAATAAAAACAGATCTGTCGAGACCACACAGGATATATAATAGGCGTATCTCAGACGGTTCTAACCACAAACTCTTTGTGATATGAAACTATCATAGACAGTTTGTATTGATAACCGTCTGTGAACTATTATAGACGGTTATTAGTACAAACTGTCTATAAATTATCACAGATGATTATTAATAGAAACCGTCTGTAATGGCTTATATTATCACATATGGTTCGTATGAATAACCGTCTGTGATAATATCATAGATGGTTATTTGTATGAACCGTCTACGATAAGTATAGCACAGATGGTTCGTACGAAATTATGTGTGATGTAGCTGTCTAGTATAGCCTTTTTTATTGTAGTAAGCACGAAAGGCAACCATGGGCACAAGGAAAGAGCGTCGTCCGAAAGGGCCAGCGACCCACACAAAGCAAACTAAGTGCACTGCTAGCAATCCAAATGGACCTCCAGGGTTAAGGGATGTCTTTTTAGACTACCGCTTATAACTTTTTAGATGTGATTTATTAATCTAATAAATAGTGATTGCTGAAAAAAGCTGAAATCAAAAGCTAGTTAAAAATCTAAAAAGAATGGGTCTAAGTCAGCCCAAAATTGAACGGAACAGAAAAAATGGATGGCGTAGCGGACCCTTTTGCCTCTCTTACGAAATTTGACTAAGGTGGGAGTGGCAAGTGTAGCTTCCATCCAAACACCTCCCAGTTGGCTAAAATACCACTCAAAACATCTATCCTCATAAAATGATCTAGACTTTATAAACGTTTCCAACATGTACGGATGTGTTTGGTCTATCTTTTGTAGTAAATTAAACGTAGCAACAGGTTGCGGGAAAAGAGAAATTTGCTTTCAAAGGTAATTTTCTTCCTTTTTCCACTCTCCTTTTCCTTTTATTTACTATTTGTTAGAGATTTCTCATTTTCTTTTCACACAGCATAAGTTTTTTTTTTTTTTGGCGAGGTATCTCTCACAGCGTAAGTTGAGTCTGAACATGTAACTTATGCGGTTGTAGATGACTGTAAGTTACCTCATCTACAATTATTTTTCGAGAATTTCTTAAGCTGGTTTACGGCCTTGATCGAAATGGGTCAGAATGGCAGCACCAGACGCATCCCTGTGCAGGCATATGATCCCCGTCCCCATCCTGTTGCTGCCCCGGCCGAGCTAGCCCATAGAAGCTGTGAATATGATTCGTGCAAACAGCGTGAATGAATGAATATGATTCGTAATACGTATAACCATTTTCTACAGAGAACAGTCTATTTTTTTGGACTATGGTTAATAGCTTTGGTTGTGGTTGTTGCGTTTTGTCTGTATTTTTGAGACAATGGAATGGTAGAGTTATCGATCTGACGATGTACACAGTTTTAAACTCGAGAAATCGTTTAAAGAAGCGGCTTTGAAAAACCGCTTAAACCGTTCCATTTATTTTAATTTCTAAAAAAAATCAAAGCTAAAAACCATTTAAAAAAAACGGGACCACCACATGAAGCACGTCCGAATAATGTAGTGCTGTTGCTGTTGCCACGCTAGTAGCTCATCAAGCTACGTTTATTTATGTGGCATTAAGCTCTCTCCCCTCTTCGCACTACACTCCTATATATCCTAGGCAGCGTTAGCTCATCTAAATCTCCCTCTTGATCTCTCTCCCCTTCGGCCCAAAGTTAGGACAGATACAAAGAAAAAAAAACCTAAAGCACCAGAAGGAGTCCTCTTTTCACAGAGAGCATGGCAGAGAAGGTGAGAGCGCTCTCTCTCTCACACACACACACAAACACAAATTTGTAAGGGTTTCAAGATTTATGAGTTACTGGTATCCTTGTACCGCATGTCAATCTCTTTCAATTAATGACCCTCTCACTCACATGTTTTTGGTTGCATTGGAAGCCTTATGATTGTGTTGCTTTGTCGATCCATCTCTTTAAAAGACTCTCTCACGCACACATAATTTACAAGGTTTGTAAGTTTTATGATCGTGTTGCATGATCTCTCTCCACTACTACAGAAATCATCATCACAGATGGTTTTTTGAACCGTCTGAATTTATGGGTTAGTGATAATCGAAAGTTATCACAGACGGTTTGTGAGCCGTCTGTGATAAATACAATACAGACAGTTTGTAACAAGAACCGTCTGCAAAAAACACTATCACAGACAATTCTATATATAGAACCGTCTGTGATACTCCCACATCACAGACGGTTCTAAACTAGAACCGTCTGTGATGTATGATCACAGACGGTTTATACTACAAAACCGTCTATGATAGTTCATTTTATACCTAAATTTTTTTCTATTTTTCAGTTAGCCTCAGAAAATGTTAACTATGCTTTTTGAAAACAAGCGAAAACAAGCAAATACAATATCAAACATAGCAGAGAACATTTTATTTCCATTACAATCCACCATTACAACATCACAAGATTACAATCGACCATTACAACATCATAAGATTACAATTCACCATTACAACATCACAAGATTACAGTCCACCATTACAATAGCAGAGAATATATCAGAAAATAATAGAAGTAACAATGAAGACTACGATGAAGAGAACAACGAAAGCAATATAGCAGAGAACAATCCACCATCACAAGTTCGGGTAGGCCTTCTTAGCGGCTACCTCTTTGTAGCTCGAGCAACCTAAACCCAACAAACTAGCAACAATAGAGGCTACGATGGAGACCTAAACCCCACAGAATCAAATACTTGAAGAAACAATGGAGGGAGGAAGCGGGAAACAATGGAGACCTAAACCCCACATATGCATTTGAAGGGAGAGGGTGGATGGGTTCGGGTGAGTATTTATAGAGGAGTTCTACTCGAACTCGGATGGGAAATTATGAAATTTTGAAGATACGTGAAGCGGAAACATATCACGACGGTTCTTAATTAAGAGCGTGCAGTGATATCAATATCATGAGCGGTTCTTAATTAAGAACCGTCGTGATATTAACTATATATATCTAGATATAATATAAACAACTAGTCTCAAAGTATAAAATAGCAAAGTTACGTATGGCTTAGATATACTCATTTGAAAGGTTTCGACGAGATCTACAACTTTGTAGTTGAGATAAACCCCAAATTTCGAAGGGAAGATCAAAAATTTTGGCAAAAATAGAATTCAAAAACTTCTAATTCAAATTGAGGCTACAAATGGCCGATTTTGAGGGTCTTCGAGGTCGACTGGCGCAAGCTAGTCATTTTTTTGGATCGGTATCGTCGTTAGCTTTCCAACGAGTACAAGAATGTCGAAAACAGACACCGTATGCAAAAGTTATGCCCGTTTTACTAAAGGTGTGTCAAAGCGAATTCTACTCGAACTCAGGCGGAAATTATGAAATTTTAGGGGCGTGTGAGGCGAAACATATTCTGAGCGGTTTTAATTAAGAACAAATGCGCGATAAATCAATATCACGAGCGGTTCTTAATTAAAACCTTCTATAATAGTGCGAATATCACGAGCGGTTTGTAATTAAAAATGCAGTGATATTCGATATCCTGAATGGTTTTTCGGTAAAAACCGCGTGATATTGTAGAACTATCTGAGACGATTTTTAACTAAAACCCGTGCGCGTGATAGTCTAGTATCATAAAATCATCTGTGATACTCCTTGGCCTGAGCGGTCTCCAAATTAAAACCGTTTGTGATAGTGTATATACGAGCGGTTTCACAAAACCGTCGTAATTTGGCGTCTGGTATTAGGCTTTCTGTAGTAGTGCTCTTTGAAAGAACTGTCCATTAGGCGAATCTTTTAAAAAAATTTGGCAAATCAGTTTTTTAGCAAATCTTTAAGCGAACCGTGAACTCATGAGTGTGATCGTTTTCAGAATTTGCGAGAAAAAAAATGGGGAGAATATATGCTCCAAGTGTCTCTAGGCATATGGAGGAACACATGTTACATTCCACGTGTAATTTAATATAGAACATACGTGCATAATTTACAAATCTTATAGTATGCCTTTTTTTAACTGTTTATTGTACAGATGACTATTTTTTTCTTTATTTTTAATTACTTTTTCATTCATTAGATAAGCATCTTCTAACGATCCTTTTTTTAGAGAGAAATTTTTTTTGAAGGGGGGAATTAGTACTGTGCAACTTTAGGTGAATGAGAAATAAGAAAATTTCAGTGACTATGCAATAGCAAAATCATTTTTCTTTTGGAAGATCAGTGCTGTAGAGTGCAAGAATAATTAGTATCAATCGACTTTGGACTAGGTATGAATCTGTTCAGAACGAGTGCCTGCTTGAAGCTGTTCAAAGTTTTAATGATTTTTTCCTAGGCATGTCGTAGATCGTGTGCTTCCAGAATTAAAAAGCGCGCAAAAATTACAATACGCTTTTTTGACACGCGTAAGTCTCCCATTGCTTAATTTGTTACGGAAATTCGTCTGCAAATCACGTGTGAAAATTTAAAAAAATAACACATGCATTCTAAAACGTCACTTTTTTTTTAGTAAATTGAACTTTGTACTTGATAACTTGTTGCTTATTTTATTTTGTATTAGGATTAACTTATATTTTGAGTTTGCATCAAAGTGGACTAAATAAAATTTTATTTTGCACTAGCAAATCAATTCTAATCCTAAACAAGACAATCAAATATAATTAATAGAGTAATCAAAATTGTGTATACAGACTTATCATTATGTAAAACCAATTTGAGCCAAATAAGGTTGAACTAGTATAAAGTAAAATTTTATTTGATCTACTCTGATGCAAAGTGAAAATATAGATTCACCCATCCCGGTGTAAAGTGAAATAGGTGATAAGTTGTCCATGCAAAGTATAATTTAGTCTTTGTTTTTTGAAATGAAGGAGGTGGTGGTATGGGTGCTAAACACTACTTCTGTGATACCTCCGGTCACTGATTTTGTTGTCTCGGTTTGAGCTGCGAGAACTTTTTAGTACGTTCGCTAATGCTGCTGTCAACACAGACCACCACGCTGATCGTAAAGGTTGACCTTGATTGCCCGCGGTGTTACAAACAGATCCGCAAGGTCCTTTGCAAGCTCCAAGGTAAACAAAAGAGAACTCGGCGCACATCTCAATTACTCCTACCAAGAATTACGCGACTGATTCATTGTCCAGTCCAACATACGCCTGCAAATTGTAACTGTTTCCCTCCATGATTTCTTCCAGCTACCGCCGATCAAGAGCGAATCAGGACGATCTCCTACGGCGAAGAGAGCCAGACGATCTCCATCTCCGGACCTTTCGACCCGCTTCAGCTATGCGGCAAGCTCAGAAGCATGGCAGGCAAGGTGATCCGGGACATCCAGATCAAGCAGCCTCCGCCGCCGCCATGTACATGTAGCCGGGACATTAAGCATCTGGAACTGAAAGTGGAGAATCTCCGGATACAACAACAGATTTGTGTAGATAAGAACTGGGACATCGATCAAATGAAACCGAGAGTGGCGGATCTCGAGAGGCAACAGCGGATTTGTGTAGACCGGAACCGGGTCGTTGAGCAACTGAAGTCGGATGTGGCGGAGCTCAGGAACGGGAGAAGATCTGTGCACTCCAGAGACGGCACGGCGGAGGGCAATGCCATTGGCAGCCGACCGTGCGTATCCCGCCGATCTACCCGGTGCGGTACGACGGGTGCAGGTGCGACAGGTTGCACGGCGGCGCCCCTTACTGTGGCTGCTACAGGGGCTGCCAGTTCTTCGGCGAGGAGGACTCATCGACTGGCTGCAGCGTCATGTGATTCTGCCCCTGTTTCTCTCTTTGGAGTTCAGTATTACATGTGTACACCTCCATTGGAGTTCAGCAACTCCTGCACAGGTAGAATGGAATGGACATGAATATTTTAGGCAACGGAGAAATAAGGAAATTTCAGATAAGTGAAAATTAATGAAACCATGCGTGTATGTACGTACGTACGTACGTACGTACGTATGTACGTACGTACGTATGTATGTATGTATGAATGTATGTATGTACGTATGTAGGAAATTTCAGGCAACTGAAAATTAATAAAACAGTGTGCGTATGTATTTATATATATGTATGTGAATGCGATGCATTGTCAGCTTGGGCTCGAGAGTAATTTTGTGCAGGTTGGTTTGTACAACATGTTCACTGTCATGCAGCTCCCGCTCGGAGCGAAACAAAGCTATTTGTTTAGAGATGGGAAATAGATATGAATTATTTGTATTATCTAATTACTATATTCGATAGAATACTAATACAATAAAGTTCCATTTGATTAACAGTTTCTCTTCTATTCGTATTCGTATTCGTATTCGATGAGAGCGGAACAACCCTATCTCGTCTGTTGTGGTTACACCTCCTTAGTCCTTACCTTGTCAGCTTCGATACTAGTACAATAATACAGTAGAGTGATGAGTCTACGAGACAGCCAGAATCAGGTTCTGCTGCAACCAAATCATAAAAGGGATGCTTGTGGAATGTATTTTCTCCTGGGCCATAGGCAGACTCCTTAGCATGCACACCTCACCGGTACAAAATCATATAATGTAAAAAACATCTGAAACATTTGGATTTGTCTAAAGATGTTCTCCGGTTGAGAGAGTTCCATGATGAGTACGTCCTTCATCAAGTATCGTGCAGCTCTCCACGGTACTGACTATGAAGCAGTATTGCTCTGTTCTTTTCAGCTTTTAGTTTTTTATTTCTGTTACAGTACCTAACTTTCAAACGGAGTATTTTTTTAAGACGGTGTCTACAAATTAATTATAGTACACGTTAAAAATCTAATATCTGTACCATAAAAAATCATAAACAAGTATCTCTCTTTCCACAATCTCTGTCACAAACAGCTAAAAAGCTATCAGCTACAGCTAAAAGCTATCAGCCGCAGCCAAAAAGAACATGTCAATATGACTTGGCTCTGCATAGCCCTGTGATATGTTCTGAGCAGTATATGACTTGGCTGTGCATAACCCTGTGATATGTTCTGATTGGGCTTACAATTCACACGATGTAGGGCTTACTGCAACATATAAAGACCACGTTGGTGTTCGATTATGAAGATCTCATGATGCCGAGACGAAGGAAAAAGCCATGCAGATCAATGATAAGCTTTACAAGCAGATCTTAGTAGCTTCTCATGAACTGCTGTCTGCAGGACTGGTTGGTATGAAGTATATCACAACACGCCATCATATATGTAAACATGAGGATTTGGCATAAATGTGTCTCAAAAGAATAAAAAGAATTTCAGCATGTTAGAAACAGCCGAGGAAGTTGTCGTGCACCAAGACAGTCTCAGATGCACAACAGAAGGAACGTGGCATCTAGGCCAGCATCTATTCCCGACATGTACCATTTGTAAAACAAAATTACAAGTAGCCTATTAACAAAAGTGCCTTTGCATTTTTTTCATGCATGCTGGCATTGTACGTAAGCTCTGTTTGATCTTTCTTCATGACTGACTTCTAAACATCCACTCAATCGATTCTCCCTCTTTTCTTTTCTGAAAAAGGTTACATGTCAAGGCACATAACTGTAAGTTGGTGGCAGCTGATAATCATAAGTTAATCACATAAAGTGGCTTGGGATTCCCAATTGTTTACACTTTACAGCTTACGACTTAATTGATCACATAAAGTGGCTTGGGATTCCCAATTGTTTACACTTTACAGCTTTCGACTTATGACATATGATTCCCCCAACAAACAGGATAGCTTCTTTGCCGCTGTTTCAAATCAGTTTATCAGGATAGCCTTTTCAAAATAACAAATTAGTATTCGGTTCATTCGCACAAACACTCATGCTATATTCGTAGTCATCAGCGGAGCTAAAAAGAACCCATCGGTTTCCAGAAAGCCTAAGCTACTAAATAACGCTTTCGTTTGGGCTTTTTATAGGCCGGTTGAGACGGGCTAGGAAGCCCACCTACTAAACGGCGCTTTCGTTTAGGCTTATAGCCGATTGAACTGGGCCGTGAAGCCCACCTCGTGTCTCCTTGCTTCCATTCCACGCCGACCACACGAACCCAACCAAGTCCAGAGCACTTCATCTACATCCTAAAAAGCGTATTTTGTTTGGGCTACCTTAAACTTGTGGAACAAGGCACGTTGGAAGTATAGGCCATTTTACTAGATGACAACTTCCAAGCTGAATTTCAGTATTCATGTTTATGTTTAGCATTTTTCATTTGATAGCTACGGCTCTAAATTTTACAATTGCATGAGGTTGATATTAGTTCCCTTTGAAGTAAACATCATGGCAAGTAATTTAATTCATAAATGCAGCCCAACATCCATCCAAATACATTTTGATTTGCAAGTCATGCTTCCTTAATGATCAACCCCCGTCCCCACAATCATTTGTTGTCAGTCAATGATGCATTTTGCTTGATTACACATGATTCTTATTAAATGTAAATGTTGAAAGCGTACCTGTACATGTGACTATATGAACTCTCAGGGGGCGCTCAATACAGCTTCTGTGATGGCTAGCGGTGGCGATTTTTTCTTATGCGAGTCTGTAGCTACAGACACCTACTCTGATAAAATTTATTTTTTTCGTTTTTTCTCATTTTTTTTAAATTTACTTATACTTTTTTTTTCGTTTTTTGTTGTCGGTTTTTTTATATATTTTTTACATTTAATTATACTCAATAAACCAACTCAGCTACAGTGTTTTTTCAGCCAACTATAGTATTTTTTCAGTAAAAATCAAAAGCCATCGCTATTCCGATCACCCCCTCAGACCAGTGCCATACTGCCATTAGGTTTGAAGTACACTACATCAAAAGAGGTTCTTAAGGTGTTTAAAAGAGGGGAAAAAATACACTACATCATAGGGCCTAGCCCTCCAATGCATGCAAGCACCACTTTATATAAGGTGGTCACATGTTCCACAAACAAGCTTTGTACCTTTCTCTCTCAAACGAGGCAATAAAACCTCTAGCGCCTGTCATGTTGGGGCATTTGAGATGATCAGAGAATGCAAGGATGCTACTCTTTATCCATTGGAACACTTAGTACACAAATAGAGTCCTTTGCTTATGTCACTTAATTATGTTTGATTTGTTGCAAACTGGAGATGCCTAGAATAGTCTGTGCATGTGGAACCATAAATGATAAATTTAGGTTAGACGATTAGCTGCGTTGAGATCTGGTCCGTATTTTATTCAATCCACAGTCTTCAATATATATAATATTTCTCCTTAATTCTTATTTCCTGGCATGTAGACTAACGTTCAATGTTGTCATTCTAGGTGAGTGGTTGCAATTCTTGCAAGGGAGGGCATGGTCAGAGGAAAGAAAGGTCCCCTTCGATATTGTGCTCAATGTTATTAAGTCATCAACTAATCGACGAATAGTCGTCTAGTCGGCTCGCAGTGCTCAACTAGAGGTATCGACTCAACTACCTAAGATAGTCGAGCGGCTACCTACCGACTAAGTTGACTCGGATTGACTAGTCGTCGCCTAGGAGAGAGTAGTCGGCCGACTTGTGAAATGTGCAGGAGAAGGCAAGCTGCGCAGGAGCTCTGTTGGCAGTTTGGGCTTTTGGCAAGCTGCTCATACGTAGGGGTGCAAACGGAGCGGATATTTTCCGACCGTCCGTCCGTCCATTTTAATTCGGATAGAATTCGGAGCAAATTTTCGGATATCCGAAGGTTTTGCCGGATACGGATACGGATTCAGATATTTTTTGCCAGATGCAGAAACAGATTTGGAACAAACATTATCTGACGAATACGAAATTATCCAGATATTTTTTCGGATAGTTACCGGATATTTTTTCGGATAGTTACCGGATTCAACTCAGAACTCAATTCGAATTCAGTTTGGGACAGCTCAATAGACACTTACTAAAAAAACCATAACTTTCACAAACGAAGTCTGATTCGGGTGCTCTTATACTCGTTGGAAAGCTTATTTCAAGACATACGCAATGAATAAGGCCTCATCTTCAAATACATCATGAATCATCTGCTATGACCAAAACAATATGACGGCTGTAAAATCTAGTTTCCTTTTTGTATGAGTTCAAGTCTAAAACAATATAAGGTTGAGTTGTATTCAGTTTAAGGACCATATAGACGTCCCAAGGGGCTATATAAGCTTTGTAATCATAGCCTTTAGGGTTTAGACTACCTTTAAGAAAAATCAAACTACTAAATTTTGTTCATCATTGCTGCCGAAATTTCATATGGAACTAGTCATATACCCGTGCGTTGCAACGGAATTCATTACATATATGGAGAATCATGTTATGGAAGAAGGTTGCTCTGAACAAGAAATTAAAAAGATATGTGACACCATAGCAACACAAGTGGCAAGCCTTATATAGAACTTCCTAGAGATATGTCATCTTTGCATGGATCAGTGAAAGATAAATAATTAAGCGACGGACAAAAAGAAGATGTATGCCATTGTATGAACTGTAGAAGGTTCAAGTGGCACCTCAAGTGTATCAGAACTAACCATAGTATCAATGTTACATCTAGCGGATAAGCGAGATTTGATACAGATATGGCTCAAAAGGTCATATAAAATTAGTGCGCACTATACGTTTCGCGAGAGAGTTGGGCAGATCTTGTGCTCACACATCAACAATTGCAAATAAAACTCTGAATCGGCAATGTCTCGCAAAACAACGCTTGCCACCGCCTTGTCGATTGGGCAAGGGGAAGGCATGTATGCATGAAGATATGTAGCAGGATTCTGTAGAAATGATTCAATTGACATTTCAATTTAGCATTAAAAGTAAAAAAATGTATATGGCATAAGATGAATCACAAGCAAAGAAAAAACACAATCGACCGGTGAATGCATGCATAAGAGATTGGAAAATTGCATCCAGTGCCACCAGCGGTGCCATATCAAATTTTGGATTCTTCTCAAAGCATTTGTTGACCGACTTTGTCGAGAATAAGCAACATCTGCAAATCCATGTTTTCAAAGAGATAAATCAGGATACGAATGGAGGAATAAGTTTGTAGAAAACCTATCAAATTTAATTGTGTTAAGATTAATGCGTGATGGGTGCACTGCCTATACATGAGCTCTAGTTGTCCCCTCAATCCTTCAGTACAACTCTTGATTGCAGCTTATACAAACTAAATATATTGGACCCTTGACGAGGAAAACTATATGAAAGACGTGTTAAATCAACTTAGTAGACTATATTTCATAGTTAGAAAGGTTTGCACATAAGATTTCGAGTTAGGCATGCCAAGTTATTCAAGCCTCAATGGAAGAAAGTATGCATCTTTCCTTCAGAAATGAGATAAAGAACGAGTAAATTTTTGGCAAGGAAAGCCACCTCACCGATGTTTTCCTGCCCTCACAAATTTGATATGGTCGCCACTGGATGAAAGCAATAAAAGGTCACTAAAAGAAAAAATTAGACATTACCCACAGAAAAAGAAAGTCGAGCCACAAAATCTAATCATTGTTATCACCAAAAGTGGAATCGTATCGTTGCACACATGTTCTCAATGAAGGAAATGATGGCTTGCAATGTGCAGAAAACCAGCTAGTTTGTGCTCATCACCATACTGAAAGTTTGTGAGGATAAAAAAATGCACAATCTTATATCTTTGCTTGAGAAAATGCACCATTCTTGGTCAACTCTTATCATGAATTCGTCTTGCATAAGTGATATCACCTAGAATATATTGGCTGCGGAATTACTCAAAATGAAGAAATGCTTTTTCCTTTTCCTCCGAGAAGCTAAAGTATCATCCTAAAACATCAAGGAGCGCATTGGGGTGACACAAAACCATACCGCCTACACCCTCCAAAGCAATAGCGGTATGGTGCAAACCTTGAAAAATACTGAGAATACCAACAAGCGGTACATGTAATTAAATACGCGGGATAAGAATGAACATAAATAGGCATCGGTACCAATGCTAGGCGTGGGCGCCGTCTCAAAAGTTAGTACTATATGTTAGTTGTGGTAACTATGGGTATCACACATTGAGCCAAATTACCGATGAGGAGTGGAATTGGCCAATTGGGGGGTGAAGAATTCATAGTATATGATGGGATTAGCTTAATCCACACCGCGCATAGTCATGTAAAATATGCAAAGCAATAAGCACAATCGTATCAAACGTGGTAAATTGATGGCATGTGTGGCCTCGTCGAGATGCCTCTTGTCACGCGCCCAGTCCTCGGCACTGGCGGCATGGCCTTCAGGTTCGGGCTTGTCGATGCCGCCGCTAGAGGCGAGGCTACTGCCCCGCTCGACAGCGTAGCCGCTGCTGCTGGGGCTGGGTGGGCCCGCGTTAGCGTCCTTGTCCTCGTCGAGCCCCTCCATCTCGTCCTTCCAGGCGTGGCAGCGCAGTTCTTTGCTCCCCTCCTCTGGGCGCGCCGTGAGGTAGCTCCTCCTCGTCATCGTCGTCGTCCCTCGCATCGGCGTCTGCCTCCATGTTGTCATTGAAGTCGGGAGGTCGCGCTACGGAGAGAGAGGCGGTGAGCCTCTTCTCGAGGGCTTAGGTTCGGGTTCGGCTTGGGCGTCGGTCGGGTTTGGGTTGGGGTTTGGATCCATGGCGAGATCGGAGGTGAAGGAGATGATGTTGTGCTACCACCTGGAGAAAGGGGACAACTCAAGTAGGGAGGGGAGGAGAGGCGGCGGAGGAGGAGGGAGAGGGATGGGGGTAGGAGGCGACGGTGCGGGGGACGGAGAGGGGGAGGAGGCGGCGCGTGGGGTTGGGGAGGAGGGGAGGAGGCGGCGCGCGGGGTGGGAGGAGGGGAGGAGGCGGCGGCGCGGGTGGGGAGGGGGAGGAGGCGGGCGGCGGAGGAGAGCGAGGCGGCGGGGGTGGGGAGGAAGGAGGCGGGGCGGCGGAGGAGCGAGGCGGCGGGGAGAGCGAGGGAGGCGGGGGGGCGGGCGCGGGGGTGGGAGGAGGAGGAGGCCGCGGGCGCGGGGGAGCGAGGGGCGTGGGGCGGCGGGAGGAAGAGCGAGGAGGAGGTGTGGGGGCGGCGGGGGGAAGAGCGAGGGGTAGGCGTGGGGGCGGAGGGGTGATGTTGGATTTTAAGGTTTAATCAGATCATGTGGCTAAGAAAAGAGGAGAAAGATCGAATGGTTAAGAAGTGAGGGAGGGTGGACGTGACGGCAACCACCAACTCCTTCTTTTTAAATAGTAAAGATTAAGAGTGTTCTTCAATTAAAATCGTTCAACCTTTTTGCTGAGAATTGGGTACACAGTAGATCTTCGCTTGGTGGTCGACAAAATCAACACGAGCGTGTTTTGGCGGATTAAAGAGTGTTCGTCTCTTGCACTGGCATTGGAGGATCATTACGATTCATCATGACTCCCGCGAGTATCCATCCTACGTCAAGAAGATCGGGTGACCACATATAAATGATGTACCTGACTACTTGGCTATAGATAATTCTTACTTTCGAACTATGTAGCATGTAACTAGTTAGCTACTACTTGTTTAACTAGTCTCTATCATTTACTTGCTACTTTGCTAACTAAAATTTACTAGTTGCTTAACTTGTCCCTGTCATCGTGTGAAATTTGTTTGTTAAGCTACTAATGCAGTTCCATTATGGATATGTAGTATGGTGATTGATCCTTACACATGCGATATATATGATTTTTGTTTTTGCGTATTATCCGACTAAATATTTGTAACCAAAACTAACCGTATTCAGAACGGTATATATTCATTCCGTATTCGTGACCGAGAATATCCGTATTCGTATCCGGCATTATTTGTGTCCGATTCTGACTCCGACAAAAAATATGAAAAATGATACAGAATAAATAATATCCGTCCGTATCCGCTCCGTTTGCACCCCTACTGATACCTTGACATCCTTGAATAAGTTATCTAAGTTCCACAGTGAAAATCTTGAGATACTTTCATTTGTAACAGTTCCCATGATATCTAGTATTCTAAATGTTTTGACTAAGTCTCACAAGTCACAATATTATGGCCTGACATGTGCTATTGGTTGTCCAAGACTCCAAAGGCTATTGCTGCACATCTGAAATGCAAGGAGCCAAGGAGGCTCCAACAAGCTTTGGATTTGCCACTGCTTGCAAGGTATCAGTTTCTTGATCCTTATAAATCAGTCCTGGAGTTTTCTGCAAATCCTGATGACTTCGCTTTTGTTGTACTGACCAATGTAGCTGAGAATGTCTAATGGAACATGAATCCTTATCAGAAGAGTGATCTCTACAGCATTTTGTTGCATTCTCTGGTTAATGCGAACTGCTAAGGAGGTGTGCATTAACTATATGTATTAACTAGACTTTTAGCATCCTCCAACTGGTTGCGCGTGCTAAAAAGCATTTCATAAGCAATTTTGGCCCTGACATTAGCAATGTCCACATGGTAGAACTTATCCTTAAGCTGGACTCGAGGACTCCAAAGCTACATAAACTTCAGTACCAACACTCCACAATCACAACTGACCAAAAAGAGGAAACAAACAAAATGAACAAACTGTTATTCTTGTGTTTCCACACATGCAAATACAAAACCAAAATAAAAAAATACACCCTCATATACATGCGAAAAATTGTAAAACTAGCACTTCTATTTTATATAAATTTGCACATCAATTACAGCTGCGACATTAATACATATGCAGATAGAGAGAAAATGGATTATTTTGACCCACACAAATAGAGAGAATAACAACTATATCAACTCAGAAATACATATGCCGAAGAGCTCCCTCTGTTCCATCAAGAAAGAGAAGAAAAACGTACATGATACAGAAAGTCAAAAAAAGTGCTACACAGTAGAAGGCAACACACCCCAAATATCACAGTACTATCTACTAAGACATTAGAAGTCAACACCACTAAGCACCTCTGTAGCTCTCATACACCAACGATGACATCCATGAACGTCTAAACATTTGCTAGCTGTTCAGCTAGAGAAAGGAAAAACCAGATTTGACAAAACAAATCTACTGTACTGTGATATATATACAAAATTTTGTAAACCTTCCTAACAGATCTCTACACAATTGGAGATCAGCAAATTGCAGTCTTAGTACTATGAAATTCCGCATAAATCTACACTGCAAAAAAAAATGCAAATGACCTAAATGCACAGCAGGACTGGCACAACTTAAAGAACTAAATTCCTTTAAGCAGCTAACTAAATTTTATAACCACCCATGAACTCTAGAATCATTCATTATTATAACTATCATCCATATCCCAGGCAGAGTGGAATGATTAGGCATGGAAAAAAACATCCATATCCCAGGCAGAGTGAAATGATTAGAGGTATGGAAAACTTGAAATAAGCATTCCAGCTTTATTTGTGTGAGAAACTGAATCTGTAACTTCACAATTCGTGTGGAATCTAGCTATGGGCAAACAGGAAGTACTAAGGATAATACTAAAATATTTATTTCATGAGTTATATATGCACGTACCTGAAAAGGAACGCTGGCATCTGCTACTGCATTTTCGTATCTAGCACTAGTGCCCTGCCCACCTCTCAGTTGCACAAAAGCATGAATAACTTGTCTGCATTGGTGGCATGCACTGTATCAGAAAATAATCTTCAAGAACTACAGTCAAGCATTCGGATGATATCAAACAAGACTGAATATGATGACAGAAGAATTAAGTATCCAGCACGTACGATGACATATGCAATGGGACTTATTAAGAGGTATAAGCTCTAACTGGGTTAAGTGACTCCACAGAAAAAGAAAGATGCAAGACAGGAATGTTAATGTGAAATTCAATTCTTTAGTGATTAAAGAATGCTGAGAAATAACAAGTCCAGTTCAGGTATGAGAAGGATCAGTTTTGGTGTACAGTTCAGAGCAAAGACATTTAACCACCTATCACCTAAAACAAGCAGACAAAGAACCAAAAAAACAAATATGGTGTGAACAACAGCATTAACCAACAAATGACTGAGAAATAACAATTCCAGTTTTCAGGCATGAGAAGGATCAGTCTAGGTCATGGTTGTCACGGTGTAATTGGCGACCAGAGTGTCTAAGGGGCGCCAAGACACCATGGCGAGAAATGGAGACGCTACGCTCTACATGCATACGTATGTTGTCACCTCCTCTCCTCCCAACATGCATACATACGCTGCCTTCTTGCTCTCCTATATAATCTCCTCTCTCTCCCAAACTCACTCCTCTCCCCAGCACATGTCCCCCCCCCCCCCCCACCAAGTTGCGGTGAAGGTCAACCATGGTCTAGGTGTACAGTTCAGAGCTAAGACATTTAACCACCTATCACCTAAAACAAGCGGACAAAGAACCCAAAAATAAAAATGGTGTGAACAACAGCATTAACCAACAAATGACTAATTTAAGTATGAGGAGTTCTTTATGATCATTCAGGAAACATGACCTGAAAGATTGGAAGTTTTGAGGAGAATTACATTTCTTACTCCCCATGAACTCATGAGTGCCAAATTCCTTGAAACAAATAGCGGCACTCATAGTTAGCATAGTAAACATAGCCGATAACTGCAACTGTTCACCTGGCACCACAAGAAATGCAAGTCAATTTATATTCCAAAATTAAATAATGAAGGGGAAAACAAATGTTTCAGGTGATATACAATGGAAAACATTAACGATTTCCTTTTCAACAGTAGCATGTAAAAATGCTAAGAAGCCTCTAAACCATATATTCACCCTAAGAAGAAATTATATTGCATGTGCTTCAATTTTGACGGCGAAGAGGCACTCGTCCAGGAAAAAGTAGACCACGCACGGGCTCCTGGGGCGGACAAGCGTGATCGCGGGGGGCTCGCCCTCAGCCCAGTTGCCACGTAGCTGGTGTCAGACCAGATTTCGGCAAAGCATGCCTGGTACTATTATCAAATCTCGTAGTTTACTGTCATAACAATGTACGAAAACCCTAAAAGATAATGAATAAAAAACGATTCAAAAAACCCAGTAAGCCAATGATAAGTTTCATTAAGTTTCATGTCACAGCACAATGACACGAGGAGGAATATACGTGGTCCTTCAGTTATTCAGGGCCTAGGTGGATGCACTTCATTCCAGCAGCAGCTGCGTTATCTCATCAAAGCCCTCGTTTTCATGATGAAATACTCCTGATTCGTCGTTGTCAACCACCGCTAGTTCATTATGACGAGATACACCTGTTTTCTCATAGAATTCTTCCTTCTGGGCATCCCATTCTTTGACAATTTCCTCTACATTGTCGCCCAACAGTTTGTCATTCTGAAGGATGTGCTTAGCATCTTCAACATCAACAGTTTGGCGTGCCTCTGTCAAGGTACAAAAGGACAAAATGAAAGCAGTAGGGTCAAAAACAGTGCTAAAGTTAATAAAATTTCCAGATAGTACACATAGAAGTTGAACAAAAATATAACAAGATGCTGAAAAGAGATGAGCACCTGCAAAGGCCAATTCTTTGGCTTTAGCGTAGTCCGTTGACAACTTCTTGATGTTATCAAGTTCAAACTCTGCACCCTAGACGCAGATCAATGTGTCAGTAACAGAAATGAATGAATATGAATAGTATGTCTACAAAATAAAAGAAAGGATCGCCACGCTGAGCTTGTTTTTATGTTGATATCTTGGCAAGCCAACGCAGCATAGTAATTCTTTATTCAAACCTTAAAACTGGAAAGGTCAGAGGGCTGCCTCAACCACTAGCATTGACAAAACAAGTGGGGATACATGCGCGGGTGGGGTTGGGGGTGATGAAAGAAGTAAATGATAACATTCATCCTATGTCCTGGAGTGTGTTAAAATGAAAAAGAAAAAGAGAGAGAGAGAGAGAAGAGGCCATGAAAGGAAATAGAAGCAGTGATATATGTAAAGAGACTAAAACTTACCAAGTCCATGTGCATGTAACTCTCTATTTGAGTATTTGCAAACAATCTGCAGCATAAAAGCAACAATCAGAATATGAGCAAGCAATAATTTATGTATTCTTGTTTGCATAAGAAAATAGCACGCAGAAAACAGCATACTGCAATGCAAGAAGAAAACAAAAACACTAATAATGAAGATCAGACAGGTGGTAGAAATGAAAATCACACGTACTTGTCACAGGCAAATTTCACTCGTTTATTCTGGAATGCAGTTAATTCATCAAGCTGCTTAGCCCCATGGTCACCAAGCAAATTGATGAACCCAAACAAAAGCATGCCTCTGTCTAGCATCCTTTTGACAAGTGCTGGTACAAGAGACACTCCATTTTGCTTAGCCTCAACGACAAAGTCTTTGAGTTTCTTGGACTCCTCTGTTGCAATCACATATTGAGCACATTAATCTTCACTTTCCAGCAAGCCTCAAATTAGTGCAAATATATATACACCTTACCAAGAGACAGATAAATTTTGAAACGTGGCTTGTGTGGTTGGCACTCATAAAGACAGTAAAGGCAGTAAAGTCCAGACAATCTTTGAGGTAGAGAACTTTGGGAAGTCATATGGCCTACATACACAAGAAAGTGAAAACAGTTCAGTAGTGACTACACAAAGGGTTACATGTGGGTACAGTGCCAATTTCCAGGAAGCCATAGCCTACCGATACAATGTAAAAAGAGGGACTGCATGAAAACACCCGAATTTGTCTTGGGTCTGCCTTCATATATGTAAGAGAATTTCTTTGCCATCCACACTCTCTTGAAATCCGTGAATGCTGTGCAATTCTCCTACCAATCAGAAATGCAAAGATGTTATTTATAGAAAGTTAATATGCACATGACACACCTAGAGAAATTGCATAAGAGACAAAATTACCTTGACATAATCAGCTAGTAGCTCATCGATATCCAGCTTGAAAGGAGCAAGATCCATATTTACAGTCAAGGCCACGCTTGAAGTTAAATCAAGAAACAACTGTTCACTTCAACAATAGTGAACAGGAGTTAAACATGAACCCTAGAAACATGAATACCGAAACAGGCATCGTCTATCAGTGGATTATGCAGTGAGAATAAGGGGGCCAATCAAGCAATGATTTCTGTAGCTTGCTAGTTCTTCCTATCAGTGAATTTTCGTATTCTTAATGAGCTTTGTTTTCCATCCCACCTTGCATTCTCTACTTACTACCAATACATCGCCTCCTAATTAATTCTGCAGCATTGTCCATTAAGCCTACAATAGTCGCCACAACACTAAGCAATTCTACTAGCACTACTAAGTAATAACACAGTACTAACAACTAAATTAAAAAAAAAATCTTCTTTTTTTCTATCCTTCTGTCGGAGTTACTTGCATCTATGTGAGAATAGTTCGGACTAATATGCAGCTTCCAACTCGATGTACACATGCCAAATCGCTATGACTCAGTTTGCAAGACGATTTCAGTTTTTTTAACTGACCAATTATCTAGGAAACTTCACTGAACATAATAACAATTGGCAATTTTGTCACTGAATATAACCTAACACATGTGCGTGCGTGACCAACAATTGTTCGGTGAATTGAACAACAAACTACCACAGAAATCGATATCACAGACCGTAATCGTACAAGAGGAAGAGGAAGAGCGTAAGAGGGTGCCCAGAGCAGGCACCCAGAGCCGATGAACTCACAGCATCAAGGGCAGGTTCCAATCCTCCAGACGGGGGCTAGTGGCAACGCACAACAGCCAGCGACAGACAAGACCTACGGCGCACCAGCTCCCCAAACCCAGGCACTCGAGCGCGTTCCGCGGAGGCAGATGTGGCTTCCCTGGAGACGGCTGCGGCCGGCGGCTCCACGACCTCTCCCCCCTCCTCTCTGATTCGGGGGCGCCGAAGTGAATGCCTAGAGGGGAGGACAGGGAAAGATGATAAAGAGCAAAATCGAGAAAGGAATTTAGCCAAACAGTCCTTATGGGCCGCCTACCATCTGACGGGCCGCAGCCCGTTTGATCACGATCCAAATCTCAAGAGTCCTAAATTATAATTTGATTTGAACGAGGGTTTATTTCACAAAACATCCCTGCTCCACTATTCTCTGATCGATCTAGGCCACGAGAATGTCATCGGACGGTGACCCAATGCATGCGAAATGCTCACTAACATGTGCAGACATTCGGCAGCGGGTGTCATGGGCGCCGGTTATATATATTATTGTGTGCATTGCCACGTGGGTGTAATTAGGTACATAGAGTAAATAATTCACATGTTTCATGCTTCTGCTCCTGCTCCACCAGTGAAGACGGCTGGCGGCGGCTGGAGGTCACTGCGCTATGAGAGAGCCGATGACGCCGACCATGAGCGCGGTAGGGTTGCCAAGCATCACCGAAATGACCACCTTCGCGGTGAACTCGGCGATCTCGCAGCAACGCTTCACCTTGCCCTTCCTCCCCCAGTACAACCCGCTCCTGCTCGCGTGGCTGCTCTTCACCGCGCCCCTTATCACCAACACCCTGTACCCGCCGCTCCCCGCCACCACCGCGCCATCATAGCATTCCCTCTCTTGATTCCTCCTCCGCCGCCGCCGTTGACTCCTCCCTTGTGGCACCCGACGTTGTGCCAGCTCTCGACGAGCATGTCCATAACGTAGGCCGCGTGGAGGCTATAACTCTTGCACTAGCTCCGGTATGTCCAGCTCTGGCCGTGGTGGCACGCGGAGGTGGCCTTGGGGTGCAGGTATAGCCACACACCCAAGGGCAGACCTAGGGCCCGGGCTAGGGGGGCTCTAGCCCGAGTCCTGGCCCAGCTAAATCAAGGTAATTTTACTGTTCATATGGCTCAAATAGTATCTGGTCTAGTCCAATAGCCCCCCTGGCGGCGCAGGTCAAATAGTTAGCCCCCTCTTATGTCATTTCTAGGTCCACCACTGCGCACGTCGGTGCTAGCCACATTGAGGACGTGCGGGAGCATGGCGCAGGAGGGGTGCAGGTTGAAGCCACAAGCGCAGCAGTGGTAGACAAAGCCGACGACGTCGCAACCGTAGGCATTGTAGTAGCGGGAGCCGATGGGGCCAAGGGCCCAAGCGAGGAAGTGGAAGGTGCACTTAGGGTAGAAGGGGTGGCGGAGTGGGAGCGGTGGCGGTGACATCGGGAGCACGCACTAGCGGTGGTGGCGATAGCGGGAGTGCACACTAGCGGTGGAGGTCATGGTCGCAGCCAGGCATGGGGCACCGAAAGCACATGCCAATGTCCGCTTTGCAGCAGCCGTCGCACCAGAACGGCGTGTCCAGGTGCTTCCGCCCAGTGGCAGACCCAGAAATGACACAAGGGGGACTAACTTATAACATAATAAAAACATGGACAGGATAAGTACCAAACCAAGAAAACAAAGACCTTAGCATATGTAGTTTAACTATTAATCACACTCGCATATGTAGTATAACTACTTTCTTGCAAGAGTATTTGTTTTGAAACAAACCATGAAATAGGTAATATTTGTACTTCACACCCTCCCAGACCCATTCTACCAATTGATCTTTCATTCAAAAAACACACAAACATCCAAGCAACCCACCAATAGCATGTTCTCAAAGGCCACACCATGACGAGAAAAAACATTGGGTTCATTAAAAAACAACAAAAATATAGCGGAGGATGCATTGGGTGCATAATTCCAGGTCATAATGCAAGCTGTATAGTAGTAATTAAGAGGGTGGATCCTAAGTAGCATCACATTAGCATTGCTATAATAAGCACACTGCACTTACACAACAAGATTCTTGAATAACGGACTTAGTACCAGTAAGCAATCTTTAATTAACTTGTTCGAGATAAACTTGAGAAAGAAAGCAACATGCAGATCAGCTGAACTCAAGTCTTGCTGGTACCCAACTCTTCAAGTACCACCCCAGATGTACTCATCCCAATCAAGTACTCCGTATTGTGGTAAATGCAATGGTACACCTAACGGCTACACTACCTAATACTATCTCTGTTAAAAAATATACTACATTCTGAACCATCTCGAGCAAGTGATGGAGCACTATGACATATGGCTTCGAAATGGAGGATTTCATGAAAAGCAACCAATTTTTTGTCTACTTGGTGAGCATTTTACTTGTTATGTGTCCTGCAATGCCAACTTTTGGAAAAAGAAAGCAATGAAGTCACACTTTTCGTAAGCTAACTTTCTGATGCAGGCTATTAATAATGTATCCTGTGAAACTGACAAATGAAGCAGCACCCCGTGCCACGTTTTGTTAGATCCAACTAATTAAGCTTCGGCCGGATCTTGTGATGATCTCACATAAGACGACGGTCGAATGTTAATCAGTATTTCGCGGTAACAAAATGCTGATTCAGTAGTGTCTAAAAAAACGGTTGATCATACAGCTATGTCTACTATTTTAGGCTGTATTTTGAATGCAAGAATGTCACCTTTTTTGAAGAAAAATGGTGCAGGGTGGGCCGGGGCGGAGGGCCGGACCGCCGGAGGCCGGAGGCGGACGACCGGCGGCAGAGCGCCGGAGGCGGAGGGGCTGGCCGCGGGCGCCGGGCGGACCGCCTTGCGCTTGCACCGAGGCGGAGGGCGGAGGCCGGCGTGGCGCCAAGACGGAGGCGGAACCGCGGAGGGCGTGCGTGGCCGGAGCTGGCGGCCGGGCTGGGGGCGGCGCGCGCGGCGGCGGAATAGCAATCGGACACTGCTGGCTAGGTTGGGGCTTGGGGAATGAGGAGGGGGGAGGGGTTACTGGGCCGGCCATGGGGATATTTGGGCCGGTAAAATTTCATGGATTTTCTTGGGCCAGGAGCCGGGCTATTCAACTGAAAGTTCATTTGTTCACCCCCAAGACCGCTGCCCTATGACGATCCTAGATTTTCCCCTCCTCAGCGTGACTGGTTTGTGTCGAGGAGGCGTGAGCCCTCAAGCCATTCTCCGGAGGAATCCAGATCCACTTAGAGCAAGTGATGATGAGGCAATCGAAACACCAAGTTGAATAGATAAGCCGATTAAACCAAACTATGACACAAAAATAAAAAGATGCAGCCCAGCTTACAGAGAGAAACTGGCACCGAATGAACCTGGAAAGTACTTCGGGCCTATTTAATATGGTTGTGACTTACGATTTTTGGTTAAAATTTTTAAATTTTAGCTATTTGCGACAAAGATTAATATTCATTTGCGATTTTGGATGGTACAGATGTTAAGTTTTTAACGTGTATTACAATTAACTTGTAGACTCCGTCTCGAAAAAATACTTTGTTTGAAAGTTAGGTACTGTAATAAAAGTCAAAAACTGGTTTGAGAAGCTGAAAATAATAGGCCCAGCTACTTTTTCCCATTTGCTGAAGATGAAGATGTCTGCCCAAACATGTCTTGGAGGTATTACTCATTAATCTTCAGTATATTAGAAAGATGTCTGCAGTGCATTTTACAAAATGCAGTAATCTTCAGAATGTGGGCCATAGTGGCAGTAGCACATAATTGAAAACATAGATACGAGTCCTTTGCGCTTTATTGACAAAAAATGACATCGAGATTGATTGATTCACTACTTTTATGTTTAACTTATGTTGCACTAATTTCTTGGGTGCACTAATTTGACCAACCTCACGTTGCACACATGTTCCATTGGTATGTACTTTCTCAAAACATGGTGGATGATACATATTTTTCCAAAACATTCTTGAATTTATGGTCATTAAGTTCATGCTGCTCAATTGAAATATACTATCAAATGTCAAATGACCTGATATTGGCGTTAATAATATTTTATTTATCTAACAATTTATACTCATGTTCCCACTGTTGTTATATCATTGTCTATCTAAATTGCAGATTATACTTCTGAGAATCCTAGGATAGTCACGCGGTGCTCACACCATTTCCACTTTGGCTGTATTTATGAGTGGATGGAAAGAAGTGAGGCATGCCCTGTTTGTGGCAAGGTAATTTTATTTTAGCTCCTTTTTGTTCTTTATCCTTACGATTTGCTAGTACCACTTCAATATGATTTTACACTTTGTTCTACTATGAGCTTAGTTGCCTGAATCACCTAATATGATGTTACACTTAAATCAGTTTGTTACACATAGTGGTAATTCACTAATTTCCAAAAAGAATTGAGGGTACAGTTCCATGCGCCATCCCAGGTCTGCCCCTGCCACAATAGGAGAGGCTTAAAGCTTTAAACTCAACCCTCACTAAGGGGCCGATCAGAATAGCTTTTCGTCGCTGGCGGTGGGCGGGAATTACACTGTAGTAGGTACTGTAGCTACAGTACCTGTTACAGTAAAATTATTTTTTTTCGATTTTTTTTAAAAATTTACTTACACTTTTTTTTTCGTTTTTTGTTTTCGGTTTTTTTTTCAATTTTTTTACATTTAATTATACTCAATAAACCAACTCATCTACAGTGTTTTTTCAGCCAACTACAGTGTTTTTTCAGTAAAAATCAAAAGCCATCGCTATTCCGATCACCCCCTAAATGGGTTGTTAAGCTGCCTTTAAAAAGGGTTGTTAATCTCCTGCATCTGAATACCCCAAGATATGGTCACCGATAGTCTGAGATTCCTCGCTTCCTCGGTCTCCTGTGAAATCTGACAACCTCAAGAGCACCTGTTGTGCCTTACGATGATTGGATTAATCGTGAATCTTGAGCAGGAAACGTCCGCTCAAATGTGAATCGGGTAGATGAACATTGCTACTTGCCACCGAAGAGGTAGTCGAGCGAAGAGCCGCTGCCCGGAGCAGCATGCACCTTGGTCGACGGACGATCCTGTGATCAACAATACCAGGCTATCAGCAGTTTCCAGCAGAATGTGGAGAGTCATGGTTCAGAGACTTCAGAAAAAGAAAATAATTCAGAGACTTTGTGTGAATTTTTTACTACGATTTTTTGGGATTTGAACTCGTGAATTGTGTGGGTTGTGTGCCTTAAGTTAATTTCACAAGCCACATCTAAAAAACTTTGTATTTTGATAAATAATTTTTTTGAATATTTATGTTCAATGTGCATACACGCCTCGAAGTTTCATCGATTCCTCGTTGTTACGGGAATTAATTGGTTTTTTTGGTCCACTAGCACCATATTTCTGGAAATGGCTCACATACCAAATTTTTCTTCATATCTATCCTCCTTCCAGAGCGCGGAAGAAGCGGCGAGCGAAGCGTGCTCCTCCCGTGCCCCCAGAGCGCAAAACATGTCTCATGCGCCACCGGGCCGTGGAACACGTGTGCACATACCAATTTCTAATCAGCCACACATGAGTGTCTAGTCAGCCACGTTTCTAGTTAGCCACACACGCAGGTTCATTTCTAGTCTGCATGCATGCCCGTTCCGCGGCCCGGTGGCACGGGAGGCACAATCCACACTTCAAAGGCATGGGATGAGCACGCTTCGCACCCTGCTTTTTCCGCGCTTCGGGAGGGGATAGATATATAAAAAAAAATTGGCATGAAAGTTAGATTTACAAAAACATGGTGCTAGGGGGCCAATCCAAATAATTCGTTATTACCCACTATTAGTCCGATGTAGGGACGCATGATGAACATTTTCTTTCTATACCTCTTCGTGTTCCATGTTTCTTCTGGTTGGAATTTTTGGTCCTCAAAGCTAAGGAAATATGTTCAACCTAACTGGTTCTTATTATGACACATGGACCAAAAATATAATACCCCTTCAGTCCTCTAATATAAGTAAAATTCACTGTACATAGAAACAAGAATACTCCCTCCCATGTACAAATATCCTTTACTATCCCCAACAACTATCAATAATACTCCCTCAGTCCTCTAATATAAGTAAAATTCACTGTATACATAGAAACAAGAATACTTTCTCCCAAGTACAAATCTCCTTTACTATCCCCGACAACTATCAAACCAACAAAAACACGATACTCCCTTCATTCTATAGTCTAAGTAAAGTTTATCCTATACACAGACAAAAAACCCTCTCATATATGAATCCTCTTTATTGTCCCCAACAGCCACCAAACAAACCAAAACAATGTATAATTTTCATTTATTGTCCCCAACAACCACCAAACAAACCAAAACAATGTATAATTCTCATTTATTGTCCTCAACAACCACCAAACTACAGTACTTCCTCTCTCCTGTAATATAAGTAAAGTTTATCATAGGTGTATCTATCTAAATCTATCTATCTATCTATCTATATCTATAATAATTAGGAACTTTAAGGAAGCTCTTATGTTAATTAGAAAGATCTAGTTATTTATTTAGTGGGTCTAAATTATAACGATCAAGATTAGCTTAAGATAGTTTTAACATATAATTTTTCTGAAAATCGTGAGATCCGGTCCTTTCCAGAAAAAAACGTATCTTTCTCATCTCTCCTCTGTACAATTTTTTTTTAAAAAAAAACATCCTCATCTCTTTCGTCATCACTATGTCGTAGCCTTCCTCTCCCGCCATCCCCAATCCCTTCCTCTCCCACCAGGCTCTGTCAATGGGGATGGAGGCGATGGGCGGTGAGGCGGCCAAGGAGATCAAGGAGATGGTGGTGGAGCTGATGACCGCAAGCAGGCTGGTGAATGTCAGGGACTACATCTCGGCGATGGCGTGGGTGGACCTGCAGGGGCTCGGCTAGAGGATACGGCGACATATGATCTAGAGCCGGTTGCTTGCATGAGGCTGAACAGGATCTAGAGCCGGTTGCTTGCACGAGGCAACCATGTCCGCCAGGCAGCCAGAGGGGCACCACCGTCTGGACCTTCTGGATTGACTACCGCCAGCTGACTGATCGCCTGTCGTGGATATGAAGGGGAGGACAGCGTCACGGACATCAACATCAAAGCTATGATCTGCAGAGTAGTATATGCCCACAAAAGTTGTATGGATCTGTGGAGCTTGCTTCTGGCAGCACTGCTAGGTATTTTTTTTATTCACAAGGTTGCTTTTATATCTGATTTTATATGTAATCAGTACATTTTTTACAATTAATGGATGGTCTTGCTTCTTGCCAACTCAGCTTACTCATCAAAACTTCAAAGATAATGTTAAGAGAAGATATGTTAGTTCCAGCATGGGGCCTTTCAGATTTCAGAGGCCAGTCGGTTGGTAACAACTGACAAGACTAGATTGCATACACACGAGACTAGATATTCTGCGTGCAATGTAGTTTGCGAGGAAGGTGCAGACGCGACCACGCACTGAAGTCAAGGTGCAGGCTGATCATTCATTTATGCGCCAGTCTGCACACGCCCCAAGATGGAACCGCCGGCTGGACCTTCTCGATTGGCTACCGCCGGCTGGACCAAGTGATCGCCTGTCGTGGATAAGAAGGGGAGGACGGCGTCACGGACGCCAACATCAAATCTATCTATGATCTGCGGAGTACTGTATGTCTACAAAAGTTATATGGATCTGTGGAGCTTGCTTCTGGCAGTACTGCTAGATATTTTTTATTCACAAGATTGCTTTTATATACATAATCAGTATATTTTTTGCAATTAGTGGATGGTCTTGCTTCTTATCAACTTCAGCTTACTCGGTCAAAACTTCAGATAATGTTAAGAGAAGATAGGTTAGATCCAACTTAAAGAGGATAGCGACATATCGGTGCACCAGTTAATCTTGTTTGTCTTTTCATATTGGAAAAACGCTATTTTCGTGCGACCTGTCGTAGAGAACTTAAATCAACTAGAATAATTTTTGAGTACCACTATAAATTAAAATAATATAAATAGTTAGCCCGTGCAAATGCACGGGGGTCGGCGACTAGTTTGCACTTAATCCTTCTGTGACATTCTAGCAACGTACTAGCTCCGATTGACGGCATTTTGCAGATTTCACCAAGGGAAAAAACGGATAGCATGTTAATTTGCACAGGAACCGTCTCATACCATGCATGCTTGCAGCACGACGGATGGTTCATGGTTGGGAGACTCGAAGAAGACCCAACGATTCATTCACCCCCGATCGACCTGTCGTCATCCCTGACAAACCGCTCGCAGCAACGCATGTGAGCCGATTCGATGGAGCAATTACGATGCAGATGCAGTATGAAACAGTAGCAAGCAACGGGGCCCTCCAGTGTAACAATGCACGTCCCAGCCGAACAAAGCATTGAAGCGTGTGATCAATCGCGCCAGTACGACCCCAAGATCGAACCAATACGAGGCCAGTCAGTTGGGAACGACTGACAAGACTAGATTGCATACACACGAGATTAGATATTCTGCGTGTAATGTAGTTTGCGAGGAAGGTGCAGACTGATCATTCATTTATGCTCTTTGGCCGCTTCGGCCGGCGACGACCAAGCAGCATGGCCGGTCTTCCGCTCCTCTCCTCGAAAAGCCAATCTGAGGGCTTATCTAAGCAGCGGGCAATGCATTGCCCGCTAGTTCCTCGAAAAATTATATCACATATGTATGCCTGTTGTGGGTCACTAGCACTAGCGTCTGGTGTTCAGCTTTATTAATCTTCCTTCTAGCTTTCAGATTGGCTTTATTTAGCAAGCGGAAGGTCATGGCCACGGAACAACAGTAGGTACGTTACGACTATGGCATGAATTTTGCTCTTGATTTTCCATGAATATAGTTATACTTGGTGCACATGGTTGCTTGCTGTCTTCAAAGATCTGAATTTAAGCTATTCTTGGCAGCGGCAACTGACTTTTAATACCCACAAGCCAACCTGAGGTTCTGAGCTGGCCCAGAAGCTTCACCACGCAGAGGAGATGGATGGAATCATGGCGAGCGCTGCCACGGGGGTTATGAACTCACTCCTCACTAAGCTCACCATGCTACTGGGTGAGGAGTACAAGCTGCGGAATGGCGTGAAGCGTGACATCACCTTCCTGAAGGATGAACTAAGCAGCATGAACGCTCTGTTAGAGAAGCTGGCTGAGACGGAGTTGCTTGACCCACAACAGCTGGAGTGGAGGAACCAAGTGAGGGAGATGGCCTACGATATCGAGGACTGCATCGATGAGTATATGCATCGGCCACACCAAGATCTGGAAAAATCCAATGGTATCAAGGGGTTGTTTCGCAAGACGATCAAGAAAGTGAAGAAGCTGGGAGCTTGTCATGAGATTGCTAAGCAGATAAAAGAATTAAAGACTCGCATAGTCGAGGCAAGCCATCGACGTGACAGGTACAAGCTTGATGTGGAGGATAACTCAAGTAGTACCAACATTGTGTCCATCGACCCTCGGTTGCCGGCCCTCTACGCTAAGGTATCCGACCTTGTTGGTATTGATGTTCCGAGGGAGGAGCTCACCAAGTTGGTGAATGATGGGGAGGAGCAATTGAAGGTGGTCACAATAGTAGGGTTTGGAGGATTAGGCAAAACTACTCTCGCTAACCAAATATATCAAAAAGTTGGTGAACAATTTAAATGGAAGGCTTTTGTTTCATTATCCCAAAAACCCGATATGAGAAAGATTTTACGGAACATACTCTCTCAGATCAACAAGCAAGTCTATGCATGTACTGAACCAGGGGATGAGGAGCAACTTATTAATGCACTAAGGAGTTTCCTCAAGGACAAAAGGTATGCTCTGTTTCATATTGCAAGTCATCCTAGGATTCAAATTTTGTTCTGTATTCTAACGCATTACCTGTGAGACAAATTTATCATGATCTTTCTATCAGATGCCCTTAATTTATTTGTAATATTATCTCCATAATTCATAGACATCTTGTGCAAAGTCATTTTAAATAGGACTATTGATAATTTTAACACTTATGCAACAAGCTATAGTTCTTCATAATGTGAGATGAATTGAATATCTAAATTTAAATATAATTTTATTTAGACTGCCTTGATGAAATACTTATTTTTTCCATGAACATATCTGTAGTTAGGCCGATGTTGAAATATTACTTTTGGCTACCAGCTATGTGATTTCCTTTTCATATTATCTCTTGTTTGTATTTAATTGACATAATTCAATTGATCCAAAGTCTCTCTCATTTGATAGGTACTTTATTGTAATTGATGACATATGGAGTACCCAAGCATGGAAGTTTATTAAATGTGCCTTGCTTGAGAATACTTGTGGTAGCAGGATATTAGTGACAACAAGAATTGCCAATGTTGCCAAGTCGTGTTGCTTCCCTCGCCTTGATCTTGTGTATGAATTAAGTCCACTAAGTGAAGCTGACTCAAAAAGTTTATTCTTTAGAAGAATATTTGGCTCAGAAGACATATGCCCTCTTCAACTGAAAGAAGTTTCTACTGCAATTATAAGAAAGTGTGGTGGTCTACCACTGGCAATCATTACAATGTCTAGTTTGTTGACTACTAAATCACTTGCAAGAGAAGAATGGGTAACGGTCCTTAGTTCGATTGGTTCAGGACTAGAGAAAAATTCTGATGTGGAGGGAATGAAGAAGATACTATGTTTGAGTTACAACGACCTTCCTCATGAGTTAAGAACTTGCTTGTTATATCTAAGTATGTTTCCAGAAGATTATATAATCTGGAGGGATCGTCTGGTAAGTAGGTGGATAGCAGAAGGATTTGTCAAGGTTGATGGTGGGAGAAATTTAAAGGAAGAAGGGGAATGCTATTTTAATGAGCTTATAAATAGAAGTATGATCCAACCAGAAGTTATCTGGTATGATGGTCAAGCAAAGGCATGCCGTGTGCATGATATGATTCTTGATCTCATTATATCTAAGGCAATTGAAGAAAATTTTATCACTTTCACCGGTGACCAAACACATATGTTGGTGTCTCAAAATAAAATCCGACGACTGTCACTTGACTACCGCAGCCAGGAAATTGACATAGCGATGTCATCCATTGTTACTACTCATATTCGATCCCTTGGTATATTTGGATATTCTTTAAAAATGCCTCCTATTTCAAACTTGCATGGTCTGAGAGTGCTAGATATAGAGAGTAGTGAGAAGTTGCAAAATTGTGATCTTAGGAATATTGGGAAGCTAATTCAGTTGAGATACCTACGGATTGAAGCACGTGGCATTACAAATCTTCCAGAACAAATGGGTGAGCTACAACATTTGGAAACATTGGATCTACGTCGTACTGAGATAAGAGAATTGCCAACAAGTATTGTTAAACTGCAAAGGTTGAAAAGTTTACATGCTAACAGTGCAAAGTTGCCGGATGGGGTGGGGAACATGCAAGCTCTAGAGGAACTATCACGACTAGTTGTGTGCGAAGAAAGCTCAGTAAATTCTTTGCAAGAGTTGGGCAGTTTGACCAAATTGAGAACTCTTTGGCTAGTTTTCAACATTACTAACTCACACAGTGATAAAATGATGTATGCGAGATATCTTGGCCATTGCCGCAAACTCTGCAGTTCAAACCTTAGATGTTTGCATGTTTCTAGTTCTGTTGACATCCCTTTGGATTCATTGTCCCCACCTCCTCATCTCCTGCGGGAATTACAAATCCCAACCTCACCAGATCTCCAGGGGATTCCAAAGTGGATGGCCTCGCTATCCAACCTCACCGTGTTACGCATCAAGGTTAATCAAGTGACACAGGAAACCCTCCAGATCCTTGGGGACTTGCCCACATTGCTATGTCTGGAGTTACGATCAGGAGTTGAATCTAAGGAAAGGTTCATTGCATGCAACAAGGGATTCAGATGTCTAAAGGTCTTCCGCTTGTGGTGTTGCACCATGGGCACGATGTTGAAGTGAATCCATGCCAAAACTTGAAGAATTCGAGTGTTGTATCATGGGCCTAATGTTCAAAGTGGAGCCATGCCAAAGCTCAAAGATCTATGGATTCAAATCAGAGCACGTGAGGTGCAATCCGCATGTGGCGATCTCAGTCTTGGAGTTCACCACCTCTCTACCCTCAGTAGACTCTTTGTCATTATTGATTGTGAGGGTGCGAGGGTTGAAGAGGTGGAGGTGTTGGAGTCTGCCATCACGAATGCAGCCGGTCTACTTCCCAACCATCCCACACCACATTTCGGGAGATGGAACATAGGAAATTCAACTACAAGCAGAAAGCCTGGTTCTGCATCTAATTAAGGTATTATCAATTATAAGCTCATCCAATCCTCCGAGACGCTCATGTACGCTGCTAATTCAACTAGAGAATGATGTACATGCATGAGATTTACTTTTTCTTCTTCCCAATCGCTGTGAGCCATTGAAAAAAAAATACTACTCATCTGACCATATTCTTCTTCTGACGCTAGTGACTTTCGGTTCCGTCTAGGCAAAAGCAGATGCCATTTTAATTGGTTTGTGATTTTTGAAGAGGATGGTTGTCGCTGCTCACTGGAGAACACTAACTAAAATTTTCCTTGTGCACTAAATACCAGATAAGAAAATGTTTGTATACCATGTGAACCAGCAATTAAACATTTGGTCCTCCAATTAGTAAAGATAAAGATGGTGCACAACTCCTTTGGTCCTTTTATATTGAGCAATGCCATGTCCACCTCATCAAACAAGTATGATAATACGTGTTTAACAAACTCCTAAATTGTATAATTTACACTGCTACAATACTGATTCTATTTATTTCGTTACATCCAGTCGTGCATGTTTCGAGACAGCAATACGAGATTTACTACCCCTCACTTTTGGTTCAATTTTCTCAGGTTTCATTTCCCTTACCGGGCAAAGCTCAACTGTTGCTCCTGCCAAGTCTGAAACCAAAATGGCTCTTGTGGTAATGTGATTTGATCTCCATTTTTTCTTGCAGAATGAAACCTCGTGTCAGGTCGACAGGATAGCAGGCTGAGCTGGCCTGAAATGAGATTCGCCTGTACAATTGTTTTCAGATCACAACTGTTGCTGAAGTGAATCGAGTTACTCACTGGAATATCCGAAGTTACTAATTGTGCTGCTGGCTCCAAATTTGTCAGCACTTTCTTCTGGCTGCATTGAGTGGACTTGGAACCATGAATAGCCTCTGTGTGCAATAGATTGCTCAATCTGTTTGCTACTTTGAAGTTTTTGGGTTCCATGTAGAAGGTTTCTATATTATTGTTTCTTTTTTCGAGAACAAGCTTCTATATTGTTCACAAGCTTCTATATTGTTCATGCACTTGATGCCATGTAACAAGAACATATGAGAAACTTGAACCGCATTATGTTTTGCTACTGCTTTAGAAATTTATGTAATCATTTTTCATATGCTTGATCAGTTCAGCATGCACTAAGCTTTTGTGCCAGGGAATAAGTGTGCATAACAAATGTACGTGCTTGGGCTGGCCTTGCATAACAAATACTAAGGTTTCGTTAAAAGTTTGAAACGTAGTAACCACACATCGATTTTATTCTCATTTGAGAGAAGTTGCTCTGCTTCTGCCCCCTTAACCTGGGAGAACTTCGATCTATCAGATGCTGTGACTGTGAGAACATATCTTGGAACATCCAGATTCCATGGTTGCATAAATGTATACTTGTCGGTTTAATTGATCGCAATAGAACACTGCATCGGGCATGCGTGACCTCTGCACGAAATACACTTGCATTCGAGTCACTGGAAGCACACTGTTTCATCATACATTCATACTCTCCCTGTTTTCCTTTTCCTTCTGGCGCTGGAAGCACACTGCATGAACCACCAAATCATTTGGCAAGAAAAGCCTTTTGGTGCGTGTTTTCCCGGTGAAATGGTGAATAAGTGGCTTGGATTTGGCGACTTTCTGCTCCGGAGGGCAAGAACCTCGCGCAGATCTTTGTTTGTTGGCGCGTTCTGATCACGCCCGTGACCTGTTCGACAAATTTCCTCACCCAGCCGTTCTGTTGGACCAGTGCATGCATGCGTGCGTGCATCACTTTCTTCCCTACCATCCTTGGCCAACAACATCATAAAAGTTTAGCTTTAAAGAATAGCTTGGTGTGGCATCAGAGTATAACATGCATCATCAGAGCATTAACTAAAGGTACATAGCTCTGATATTCCAGAACTACAAGAAGTGCAACCATGGAGTGGAATGAAGTACCCTGATCTTTTGTCAGAAACGTGCTGACACAAGGAACACATCAGTATTATTAGCTTTCATCTTCTTAATCAAATCAGCAATTTCGGGAGAAATCCTGCAGAGCAAAAACAAAAGGAATTGCTTTTGGTTATCCTTTGAGCGAACTAAGAAATGAACAGTGTTTGTAAGCACAAAATTACGTCTGTTGCAGTGCTGAATAATTGGCTAATGAGTTCTATCTTGGCTTTGTTCTGTAATAAGAGAAACCGTAGGATATCTCTACATAAGGCATGAGGCGAATTAGTCAGCAAGGTTATGATTTGATTGCTTGTGTAAATTCCACTGTAGCTACACACACACACACACACACACACACACACACACACACACACATATATATATATATATATATATATATATGAAAAATATCTTTTACACCCACCTCTAATATACCATCTAAATAAATTTGAAATACTACTTTATTATTTTAAGTATACTCATATACTAAATATAAGATACTCCAATACGAACCATATAAAAAAACTTGTAAAAGAGTTCATAGTTTTTAGCGTATTTTATAAATACCTTTATATACGTATATAAAAAAGAGTATGTCTAAAAAAAATATGCATACCACATCTGAAAAATTATTCATACCACCTAGATAGTTTTAAATACTCTTATACTACACGTAACTTGGCAAAATACGAAATACGAAAGCGCAACAGTGCTGTAAAATAGTAACTAACATCCCGATTACCTTGAAGTTGGGACGCACTCCAGATGAGTTACTCTACAAAATGTGACATTTACCTGGCTGTCCACAGAAATCGGCGAGCTCATCCAGCCAGATCGTGATATCTATCCACATCGAAGCACACCGCATCGGCATTGCGCCATGTCTCAAGAGCCTCCCCTACATCGACATAACACAAATCATTGCGTAAACCTGGCATACAACATTGCAGAGCACTTCCTCCCCTCCCCTACTACGTCAATTCTGTTGTCACCTTCCAATGACAAGTCGTGGTTGGTGGGAAAATACGGCATCTGGAAAGAAACGTGTTTGTTTACGGCCGGAGACAATCTTCGGACCTAATAGCTTCCGGTTTTTGACTTTTCAGAAGTCAACATTTGAACAAGCACGAAATCGATTCAACAATCACAGCGGGGAGCGGCCGGGGAGCCTCGTCTTTTCTTGCCTGCAGGCAGGAGCGTTCCTGCTGTATACCTCATTCGGGAGACCCAAGCTTTTTTAACAAGGTCAGTTATATCCGAATTCATGCCTGTGATCTGCTCTGGAAATGGAAGTTAGAAACTTCTATATCTATTTTGGGGCTCGGTTTGTTCATTCACAATTTGAGTCAACTCAAGCTACTGAGTGAGTGGATAAGATTGCTGGGTCACCGGTGAGCCAGCCGGTGAGGCTACTGACCTGGCGGTTGGACGGTCCGGTCAGCTCAGCTCATAGCTATTTGTATGGATATCACCGTGTAATCTCTTCCTGGACCAATGGACCACGCTGCTGCTGCTGATACTGCCGTGAGCTCTGAGAACGACACGGTGGAATTCAACAGGAGCGGCCAATCTTGCAGTCCGACCTGTCGACGTCCGCTTGTCACCGCCACATGAGCAAGCGGAGGAGGAGAAGAAGAGCACGTCAAACCTGTGGTTTTTACAGCCTTGCTGTTTCGTCGGAATTAAGGGAACCCTTCTCTTAAACGGTACGTTTTGCTAGTTTGGTTGATCAATGGATCATCAGCTCCTCCGACCCCCACATCCCGCGCCTGGTTCAGCTGCAGATGCGACGCGGCCGAATGGACGCCTGTCCATGTGCCCCGCTCTCTACCTCGCCGCGTGCAATGGGCACACGCAGGAGGTCATCGCACTCCTGCAACAAGATGGCTGCGCCGTCGAGGCGGCGGCTCGAGTCACAGGTGACGAATCGCTTACTACTCTTTACGATTCCGGGGACGTCGCCGTCGCCGCTGCGTACAGCACGTTGGTATGGTATCCAGTGCAAAGCGGTGTTAACATGTTCTTTACCAGGTGCTCAGCATGGACGATGCGACGTGCATGAGGCCACCGCTGCGGGCAACACGGCTATTCACATAGCTGCCGAGCAAGGGCACCGTGAGTTGGTCAGGGCGCTCTGCTCCATGGACAAGAACGTCCTGTCTTCCCAGAACGCGGCGCTAGACACGCCGCTGCACTGCGCGGCTAGGGCGGGGCGCGGCGAGGCCGTCTCACTCCTCGTTCGGCTTGCTTGGGACTGCCAAGATGTTGGTAGCGTCCTCGGCATCAGGAACGGCGCGGGGGATACCGCCCTACATGTCGCGGCGAGGCACGGGCACGGCGCGGCGGTGGAGGCGGTGGTGTCAGCGGTGCCGGGGTTGTCGTCGGAGCTGAATACTGCTGGTGTGTCGCCGCTGTACCTGGCGGTGACGGGCGGGTCGGTGCACGCCGTGAGAGCGATCGTTCGGTGCAAGGATGCGTCGACTGTTGGCCCGAGCTCGCAGAATGCTCTGCACGCCGCCGTCTTCCAGAGCCAAGGTTAATTAGCTTCTTGAACAATGTTCTTTGGAATTTCGATTGACATGTAACGAATTGCTTATTGTTCCATCCGAACATTCCCAGAAATGGTTGATCTGCTGCTGCAATGGAAGCCAGCTCTGGCCAGCGAAGTCGACGACGACAGGAGCAGCCCGCTCCACTTCGCCTCATCCGACGGCGACCGTCCTATCGTACGGGCAATCCTACATGCTCATGCGCCACCAAGCACGGCGTACCTGCAGGACTCGGAGGGCCTCTCGGCCCTCCATGTCGCAGCGGTGATGGGCCACGCCGACGTTGTCGACGAGTTGCTAACAGCGTGCCCTAACGCCGCCGAGCTTCGCGACGGCCGCGGCGGGACCTTCCTCCACGGCGCGGCCAAGGAAGGGCGCTCCTCGGTCGTGTCGCGCGCCCTCAAGAAGGACCGTCTCGTGCTCGACAGCGTCCTGAACGCGCAGGACAAGGACGGCAACACGCCGCTCCATCTGGCGGTGGCCGGGGGAAACTCTGGCGTTGCGCACCGCCTGATGTCGAGCGGCAGAGTGCGCGCAGATGTCACGAACAACGATGGACACACCCCTTCGACCTCGCGGCGAAATCGACCGGTTTCTTCTCCATGGTAAGTCTGGTGGTGGTCTTGTCCGCCTCCGGCGCACAGTTTCGGCCACAGCGGCAGGACCACGTACACAAATGGAACCGCCCTGACGTGACTCCCTGGAACGAAACGACGTCCGACAGCCTCGCGGTGGTCGCCGTGCTGATCGCCACCGTCTCCTTCTCCGCCGCGTTCAACGTGCCGGGGTCGTACGGCTCCGACGGGACTGCGAACCTGAGGGGGAAGAGCATCTACCAAGCCTTCCTAGTCCTTGACACCATCGCCATGGTGTCCTCCGTGATCGCGGTGATCCTGCTCCTGCACGGGAAGGCATCGCGCTCCGCCGGCTCGCTGAAATCCTTGATCTTCTCCTTGAATTGCATCTGGGTGGCGCTGATCAGCATGGTGCTGGCCTTCTACGCGGCCGTGGTCGCCGTGTCCAGCATGGACACGGTGATGAACCTAGTGATGTTCTTCGTCATATACTTCGGCATCTATGTGTTGGTCGTCAAGATGATGACTTTGCACAAGGCACCGCCGTTGAGCGCCGGCTTGAGGTTTTTGTGGGGCAGTTTCTCGTCGGGACGGCAGCGGCAACATGTCATGAGGCGCATCGGACGGCAGTATCCGCTCGCCGGAAATTACGTGCGCAACCTATATATTTTCATGGCTGTAAATGTATTAGCCATTGGCGTGGTACAAGGCATTAGGGGTGCAGTGGGTCCGGTCCAGTCCAACCCTGGAACTGGCTCGTGATCCCTATGGAGCAATGCCGAGAGTGAAGGGTCGGACCGCCCCTCATTTCTTCCCCGTCCTAAGGACCCTTGGGGTTATGTGGGCCGACCCTAATATTTTGTTCATGTGTTGCTCCTATTGGCCACTTGAGCAGGTGTGGGTTGGACTTGTGGAGGCTGGGAAGCTTTGTATGTTGATCCAACAATTCAGATGAGCCAAACTTTTTGCGATTGATCTGGTCTCAATAATGGGAAATAAAAATGAACAGCACAAAAATGATCACAGCTGCTGGTATTTGATCCTGATGCTGACAAATGACCAGTGAGCATGACATTTTCATCGAATTAACGTCAAAAGCGCAATAAGACTAACTTTTCACAAACCATTCCACGCATCAATCTTAATGAAGTAACATGTGTACAAGTCACAAACAGTGGTCTTACAAAGACCATTAAAACATGCTCAGAGAGGTCTCACAAAGACCATTAAAGTATGACAAGCATCATTGAAGGCTGTCATAGCATTTGCAACAAAACATCACTTTGGGTGGATGATAGTCTTCTTGAATGTCGATCTTCGCGTTATAACAAATGCAAAATCATCACTCTTCTCGTTATGAAGCCTACGAAGAAAATATGTAGATGGTCGCATTATCAACAAAGAAACATGGATATGGTTGTACACCTGTATTTGTGAACATTACACCACAGAATTATCGGACAATCTAAAGCAAAAATAAATAAATCAGGCTAACAATATGAAGAAAGTAGATTCCAAATATATGTGCTTAGATCAAAGACAACTGAATCTGCCTTGAAGCAAAAGATAATCTGTGTTGTTAGCCATCGGCGCGGTACAAGGTATATTTCACCTACGTTAAGGCACAAAAAATTTTTAGACCGCGATGTTGTCCAGTGTCGGTGTTTGTTACCCGACATAAGTTCAAAATTATCCCCACTCGTGAGTGTATCAAATTTTTTTATATTTTTAACACTTATGCATTTTCACCAGATATGCTCCCCTAAACCTCGAGGCGAAGGATCTCTTTCCAATCCATTCCTTCTCGCCACTCATGACCACTCTCAAGTCTCCGATCGCAATTAGCCCCACTCATATCAAAATCTAGTCACTTGTTTTTAGGGAATCAATATCTTGTCACTGCCGATGACATTGGACTACTCGATTTCAACATTCCAATTTTGGTTGCATAGTACTCATTTGAATGGAATTGGATTGAAAGTAGCCGAACTGTTCAATACTGTTGCAATTAGGCACGCTCGACCAAAATTTTAATCACGGCCAACATTAGATATTTAGATTTTGATGTTCCGATTTTAGTTGGATGTATCAATCATAATAGGATTTGATTGAGGGTCCGTTTATATTGACTTTTAGTTTTAATTTATGAATAGTAATATCTTGTAAAGAACCATATAGAAAGAAACTTGCGTGCAATTTTAATTAATATAAATAAAATCATTACAGTTTGTACTACAATCAACTAATAGACCTTATCTTAAAAAACCATCTCATTTAAAAGTTAGATGCCTAAAAAAATTATTTACTATAAAAAAAATAGTTTTTAGAGTCAATATAAGTAGAGCCATTGGGTCACTATTGTCCGCTCGCATTGTCATCACACCATGAATCCCCGCTCCCACTCTCCAAACACCCCCTAGTTTGTCCGGTCACTTTGACCAAAGCCGACTATGGTACTAGGATTATAAACGAGCCGAGTTCGAGCGAACCTGGCCTTTCAGATTCAAGCTTGGTAGAAGCTCGAGCTGAACTCGAGTTGGGGTCTGAGCCTGGACTTGGCTCGAGCTCGACTCAGCTTAAACTCGAGTAGGTTCGAGCTCGGCTCGTTGAAGCTTGATAATAATTAAAATAATTTATTATGCATTAATTTTCAATAATAACAAAAGTTCGAGCTTGGCTCGAGTAAGCTCGATAACATTCAAAATAATTCAAATATACACCAATTTTCAATAATAAGAAAAGCTCGAGTTCAGCTTGGGTAAGCTCGGTAAAAATTAATATGTATCACTATTTAAGCTCAAATCAAGACTCGCAAACTATTCGAGCTTGGCTTGGTGAAACTCGTGAGCTCAAGATCAAACTAAAGTTCAGCTCGTTTAAAGTTTGAACCGAGCTCAAATCGAGCCTAGAACAAGTAGAGGTCGAATTGCTTGCAGAACTCGAGCTTTTTTTTTACAACCTTATACGGTATGACTTTCTCCCTTCTTCCCCTCCTCTCATCTCCTTCGCTTGATTGAAGGTCTCCAAATCCTTTCTCGTCATCATTACCCAGTGCAGAAGAAGGCGATGGATTCGATTCGAGCTAGCGTGAGGCCATGGCCAGGAAGCAGCATCAGATCAGAAGGCATACCACAATACATGTAATAAGGTGAAAACTCTTTCTTGATTTATCACGGACGTAGGAGCATCTTGGAGGCTAGGACACTTGGCTATTTGTGATCTTGAGTAAAGATGGCAACGGGTAGATATCCGTCGGGTATAGTCAACCCATACCCGTACCCGACAGACAATACCCGTACCCACTACAATACCCGTACCCGCACACGGGTATAGAAACTTACCCATACCCGCACCCGCGCGGGTATTTGTACCCGACGGGTAACCCATACCCGATACCAGAGGAGGAGGCGAGGCCACGAGGAGGAGGACTGACCGGAGGGCGGAGGAGGACTGGAGGAGGTGGAGCCGGCGGAGGCGAGGGCAGCGCCGGAGGCCGCGAGGAGGCAGAGCCGGAGGAAGCGAGGGCGGAGCCGGAGGGCGGCGTGCCGGCGCCGGAGGCCGTGAGGAGACGGCGGAGCCAAAGGAGGCGAGGGCGGACGGCGGGGGGAAGGGGGCGCGGCGGGGGGGAGGGGGGCGGCGGGACGGCGGGGGGAGGAGGCGCGGCGGCGGGGGAGAGGAGGGGCGGGGAGGATGGGGTGGAGGCGGCGGGGAGAGGGGGCAGCGGGGGTCGGGGAGGGCGGCGGGGGGAGAGGAGGCGGGGGAGGACGGGGTGGAGGGGCGGCGGGGGAGAGGAGGCCAGGAGGGGCAGCGGGTGGTCGGGCGGCCTCGGGCGGGATTTGGGTGCGGGGGTCGGGCCTCGGGCGGGATTTGGGCCCAGGGGGTCGGACCTCGGGCGGGATTTAGACGTGGTGGGTATATTTTACCCGTGGGTACGGGTAGTATACACCCGTACCCGTACCCGCATACCCGCGGGTGAAGATATCTTTCCATACCCACCTTCTTATCGGGCAAAACCCATCGGATACTCGGGTTTCGGGTACCCGTTGCCATCTTTAATCTTGAGATATCCGAAAGCAGTACGGTATCCTTGACAACAAACATCAAGCAAGCGGTGTAGCATCTCACAGCTAATTTGGTAGCCCATTTATTCTGCGGAAGTCAAAAGAGCGCCCTGAAGTTCTAGGCTGGTTCAGAAGTCGCACTAGCTCGACTGGGGACGTGGCTACAGAACAACAGAAGGTATGTATTAAGGCATGCATATGCATTTTTCCTTGATTTATCATGGACATAGTTACATTTTGCGCACTTGGATGTTGGCAATATTCAAAAATCTGAACCTCCAATATCCCTGGCAGCAACAAGCAAGTGGTTTTGAATAACTGCTTGCTAGTTCACTGATTCTGCACAAGAACAGAGCAGGAGATGGAAGGAATCATGGTGAGCGCTGCCACGGGGGTGATGAATTCCCTCCTTGCCAAGCTCACCTCCCTGCTGGGTGAGGAATACAAGCTGCAGAAATGCGTGAAGAGCGACATCACTTTTCTGAAAGATGAGCTCAGCAGCATGAACACTCTCCTGGAGAATCTGGCCGGGGTAGAGATGCTTGAACCGCAGATGGAGTGTAGGAACCAAGTGAGGGAGATGGCCTACGATATTGAGGACTACATCCATATGTATATGCATTGCCTGCATCATGAACCAGACAAGCCCAGTGTTCTAAAGGAGTTCTTCAGCCAGTGGCCAGATGGTGAAGAACTTTGGAGTTCGCCATGAGATTGCAGGGTAAATCCAAGAACTCAAGGCTCGCATCATCGAGGCAAGCCAGCGTCGTGAGAGGTACAAGCTTGACGCGACGATCGGTTCTGGTAGCACCAATGTGGTTCCCATCGACCCTCGGCTGCTTGTTATATTTAGGTTCAAAAAATACAGTTATATTTACTAAAAAAACTGTAATACCCCTCACTTATACTCATAGGATAGTTATCCTCTAAGGGGTATTTCAGTCATTTATACATGTTTAAGAGTCTATAAATATTCTATGTATCTCTCATTTGTAAGGAGAGCTTTCTTGAGCTTTCATGAGCAATAAAGAAGTATATTCGAACTGGTGAATTCTTGGGGGCTTTTTTTTCCTGGAGATAACTTCCGTTGGCTCGCCGAAATGAGTAGGGCGTTCCTCTCAGACCCTCAAATCTGTATAAATCTTTATATCATTTTTACTTTCGTGGATGATGGTCCGTCACACGCCGATGTTTACTTTCACACCTACAACGCAATTAATTGATCTGATTTAATCATAACTCCTTTTTGTTTGATAGGTATATCTATCTAAATTTATCTAAATATATCTATCTATTTACCAATATCTATAATAATTAGGAACTTTAAGGAAGTTCTCATGTTAATTAGAAAGATCTAGTTATTTGTTTAGTAGGTCTAAATTATAACGGTTCAGATTGACTTAAAGTAATTTTTAACATATAATTTTTCTAAAAAACCGTGAGATCCGACCTTTTCCAGAAAAAAACATAAAAATGCATATCTTTCTCATCTCTCCCCTGTACAAAAGTTTTCTTTAAAAAAAACCCTCCTCAACTCTTTCCTCGTCACTATGCCGTAGTCTTCCTCTCCCACCATCCCCAATCCCTTCCTCTCCCACCAGGCTCTGTCAATGGAGATGGAGGCGAAGGGCAGTGAGGCGCCCAAGGAGGTGGTGGTGGACCTGATGACCACGTGCAGGCTGGTGAACATCGGGGACTACATCCCGGTGATGGCGTGGGTGGACCTGCAGGGGCTCGGCCAGAGGATGTGGTGGCATACGATCTGGAGCCGGTTGCTTGCATAAGGCCGAACAGGATCTGAAGCCGGTTGCTTACACGAGGCAACCATGTCTGCCAGGCAGAGGGGCACCGCCGGCTGGACCTTCTCGATTGACTACCGCCAGCTGACTGATCGACCTGTCGCCGTCCCCGACAAACCGCTCGCAGCAACGCATGTGAGCCGATTCGATGGAGCAATTACGATGCTGATGCAGTATGAAACAGTAGCAAGCAACGGGGCCCTCCAGACGAGCCTTGAGTGTTGAACAAAGCATTGAAGCAGCGTGATCAATCGCGCCAGCATGCACACGCCCCAAGATCGAACCAATACGACCGGCTTACCAATTCATTTACAGAACATTGTGTGGGAAATTTTACTCTGTCGCCGCGTGCGCTAGCGACTCCCGGCGGTCGCTGCACGGGACGCGACTGCCGTGGGTCCCGCTGACCTCTACTCCGAACGTGACCCTCTTGGTTAGTCAAAAAACAGCCTCGGCTGCACACGGGAAGGAGCAGCACCTGCCACGTGGTGCGCGTCTCCTGTACTGGACGTGATGCCTGGTCGGAGGAACAGGCTGCACCTCCTTGATCTTTCTGTCGAAGGAAACAAAACACCAGACAAACGAAACCAAAAAAAAAAAAAAACGCCGAGAGTAGCTGTAGTAAAATGTTTCCTACAGAAGTCTGTTCTTCCCACCTTTATGGCTAGATCTAACAATTTACATAAAATAATATCTCTATATCTTAAATTATCTATAATAAATTTTAGACAATTTTATGAACCTTTTATAGTGTGAATGTAAGTTAAAATTTTCAAATACCGAATATTTTTTAAAAAATCTATAAAAGTCTGTTGGTTCTACCTATGTGCTTAGACCTAATAATTTACATAAAGTAACGTCCTTATACACGAAATCACCTATAATAAATTTTAGGATATTTCATGAAACTTTATTATATGAATGCGAGTTATAAATTTTAAATATCAAACTTTTTCAAAAGGTTTCTATAGAAGCTTGTTGGTTCTACCTTTGTGTGTAAGCCTAAAAATTTGCATAAAGTAGCATCTTTACACCCAAATCATCTATAGTAAATTTCAGGCAATTTCAAGAAAATTTTATAGTGTGAACACGAGTTAGAAATTCTAAATACTAAACTTTTTCAGAAGTTTCCTATAAATATACTTCATAGAGTAGATTAGTAAAGAGTAGGTTGGCAACGAGTTTGAAATATATTAAAAATAGGTTTCAACTCATTTCAACAATTTGGGTTAAGTTGGGTTGGATGAAAATACCATATGGATTGGGTTGGATTGTGTGGTGGAATGTGCTCTTTGGGTTGAGCTGAATGAGACATTGAGCTTCTTTAAGTAAGAGTTAGGTTAATTTTAAGTTAGATTTTAACCTATTACTACCCCTAATACTTTTTTCGAAGCACCAACCGCTCCTGTTTTCTTCTTTTTGTTCTCTCCCTTTTGTTACTTCTAATTACAAGCCTTCCTCCCTTTATATACTAAACCAGATGGCTAAGACACGGCCAGAACTAAACCGCTCCCTGTTTTCTTCTTTTTGTTCAATCTCCCATTTAAGGAGGTTTATATATCTGTAATATCATATTTGATTTTGACGTGATTACGTATCACAATATTGAACTGCAATATGTTTGTGTATGTATATCTAAGAATTTGTTTCACTTCCATTGATCAATGTTACCGTACGTGGCATACTACAGGAATTACATTGTACATTTCCTTGATAGTTAATTTCCTGAACTATCCACTTGTTTCTTAATCACAGTCCAATAGCCATTTGCCATTTTAGAAAATCAGAGCGTGCTTGTCAATTTGGTTTCTTGGTGCTGTACTGACTACTGAGTCAGTTAGGAATGTGGTACACAAACTGGGTTCTGGTCATTGGCCACGTGGATCCCACGGCCAGCTACCTTCGTCGGAAATTTTGGGCTTTGCTTGGATGGGTTCTGAATGGTGGGATTCCAATCCAATGCACGTGAATTTTAACTGAATTAGCTTCTTTCTTTTTTGGAATTTTCATTGTCATTTCACAAGGCAATGCAGAGTTCAGTTGGTAACAACTGACAAGACTAGATTGCAAACACACAAGAACAGAGTGGTGAATCTCCAAAGTGCAAATGGTACATCTGCGCATGCTGCTGGAGTATCATGCGAGCCAAATTGACGGGCCGGCCAAAGTAGCGCCGTGTCGTTGAAGGAAGAGGTCACGTCGGCTGATCAATCGTTAGTTATCAGTTACACTCCAGTGAACGGCGTCGACCATCCATACCATTCGACCGGTCTCCCGCTTCTCTCCTCAACTTATGCTTTCTGCCCCGCTTCGACCGGCGACGACCAAGCAGCATGGCCGGTCTTCGGCTGGCACATATGTATGCCTGTTGTGGGTCACTAGCACTGGCGTCTGGTTCTCAGCTTTAATCTTCCTTCCAGCTTTCAGACAGCCGGCAATTTAGCAAGCGGAAGGTCATGGCTACGGAACAACAGTAGGTACATTACGACTATGGCATGAATTTTGCTCTTGATTTCCATGAACGTAGTTATATTTGGTGCACTTGGTTGTTTGCAGTCTTCAGAGATCTGAATCTAAGCTGTCCTTGGCAGCAGCAACTAACTTCTACTACCCCACTCACGCAGCCACAAGCCAACATGAGGTTCTGAGTTGGCCCAGAAGCTTCACCACGCACAGGAACAGAGCAGGAGATGGATGGTATCATGGTCAGCGCTGCCACGGGGGTGATGAACTCACTCCTCACCAAGCTCACCACGCTGCTGGGGGAGGAGTACAAGGTGCAAAAGGGCATGAAGCGCGACATCACCTTCCTGAAGGATGAGCTGAGCAGCATGAACGCTCTCTTAGAGAAGCTGGCTGAGACGGAGGTGCTTGACCCACAACTAAAGGAGTGGAGGAACCAAGTGAGGGAGATGGCCTACGATATCGAAGACTGCATCGATGAGTATATGCATCGGCTCCACCAGGACCCGGGCGAATCCAGCGGCATCAAGGGGTTGTTTCGCAAGATGATCAAGAAAGTGAAGAAGCTGGGAGCTTGTCATGAGATCGCTGAGCAGATAAAAGAACTAAAGACTCGCATCGTCGAGGCAAGTCAGCGACGTGATAGGTACAAGCTTGATGCGGTCCTCAACTCTGGCAACACTGGTGTTGTGCCCATCGATCCTCGACTACCTGCCCTCTATGCTGAAGCATCCAGCCTCATCGGAATTGATTTTCCGAGGGATGAGCTCATCAAGTTGGTGGACGATAAGGAGAAGTCATTGAAGGTGATGTCAATCGTGGGGTTTGGAGGGTTAGGCAAAACAACTGTCGCCAATCAAGTATATCAAAAAGTTAGCAAACAATTTGATTGCCACGCTTTTGTGTCGGTGTCCCAAAAACCTGATACAAGAAATATTTTACGGAACATACTCTCTCAAATCAACAAGCAAGGGTATGCATTTATTGAGTCAGGGAACGAGGAATGCCTCATTGATGCACTAAGGGATTTCCTAAAGAACAAGAGGTATGCCCCTGTTTCATATTACAAGTCTTCCTAGGATTCAAAACATTATTATGTATTCCAAGGCATTCTACCTTCATTTAATTGTAACATTGTGCTCGTAATTAATGTATCTCTTGTTCAAAGACATATTAAATAGGACTATTGATCATTTTAACACTCATCTTAACTCTTACGCAATGAGCTGTAACTCTTTATAATGTGTGGTCAATTGAATATTTTTGTTTAAATATAATTTTATTTGGACTGATAGGATGAAACACTCAACATTCTTTCCATGAACATACATATATGTAATTAGCTCAACATTGAAACATTACTTTTAGCTACCAGCTATGTGATTTACTTTCCATATTATCTCCCGTATGTATTTAATCAACATGATTTAATTGAATGATATATAGTCTCTCTCATTTGATAGGTACTTTATTGTAATTGATGACATATGGAGTACCCAAGCATGGAAGATTATTAAATGCGCCTTGCTTGAGAATACTTGTGGCAGTAGGATACTAGTGACAACAAGAATTGCCACCGTAGCCAAGTCATGTTGCTCCCCTCGCCACAATCTTATATATGAACTAAGGCCACTAAGTGAAGCTGACTCAAAAAGTTTGTTCTTTAGAAGAATATTTGGCTCAGAAGACATATGCCCTCCTCAACTGAAAGAAGTTTCTACTAAAATTATTAGAAAGTGTGGTGGTCTACCATTGGCAATCATTACAATGTCTAGTTTGTTGACAACTAAATCACCTACAAGAGAAGAATGGGTAACAGTCCTTAGTTCGATTGGTTCAGGACTAGAGAAAACTTCTGATGTGATGGAAATGAAGAAGATACTATCTTTGAGTTACAATGACCTTCCTCTCCAGTTAAGAACTTGCTTATTATATCTAAGTATGTTTCCAGAAGATTATGAGATCGAAAGGCATCGTATAGTAAATAGGTGGTTAGCAGAAGGATTTGTCAAGGCTGACGGTGGGAGAAATTTAAGGGAGGAAGGGGAATGCTATTTTAATGAACTTATAAGCAGAAGTATGATCCAACCAGTCAGTATGAGGTATGATGGTCAAGTAATGCGATGCCGTGTGCATGATATGATTCTTGATCTCATTATATCCAAGTCAGTTGAAGAAAATTTTATCACTTTCACTGGTGACCAAACACATATGCAAAATAAAATCCGACGACTGTCACTTGACTCCCGCAACCAAGAAAATGAGAGAGCGATGTCATCCATTGTTACTTCTCATTTTCGATCCCTTGTCATATTTGGATATTCTGTACAAATGCCTCCTATTTCAGACTGGCGTGCTCTGCGAGTGCTAGATATAGCAAGCAGTCGGATGTTGGAAAATTGTGATCTTAGAAATATTGGGAGGCTAATTCAGTTGAGGTACCTACGGATTGAAGCAAGTTGTATTACAAATCTTCCAGAACAAATAGGTGAGCTACAACATTTGGAAACGTTGGATCTATTTGCTACTTATATAAGAGAATTGCCGGTAAGTATTGTTAAACTACGAAGGTTGAAAAGTTTAGATGTTAATGGTGTAAAGTTGCCGGATGGGGTGGGGAACATGCAAGCTCTAGAGGAACTATCAGGAGTAGTTGTGTACGAAGAAAGCTCAGTAAATTCTTTGCAGGAGTTGGGCAGTTTGACCAAATTGAGAACTCTTCAGCTAGTTTTCAATATTAGTGATTCACACAGTGATAAAATGATGTACGCAAATATCTTGGCTTCATCGCTTCGCAAACTCTGTGGTTCAAACCTTAGATGTTTGGATATTTCAACAGATGTTTTTAGTTCTGCTGACATCCCTTTGGATTCATTGTCCCCACCTCCTCATCTCCTGCGGGAATTGGACATCCAAGTTTGTTGTCTACAGGGGATTCCACAATGGATGGCCTCGCTGTCCAACCTCACCAAGCTGCTCTTCAGGGTTAACTTCAATGTGACACAGGAAACCCTCCAGATGCTTGGTGACTTGCCCGCCTTGCTAAAGCTGGAGTTAATTTCAGGACGAGTTGTCCCTAAGGAAAGGCTCATTGTATGCAACAACAAATTCAGATGTGTAAAGGTCTTCTACTTCCTGTGTTGGACCTTGGGCATGATGTTCGAAGCTGGAGCCATGCCGAAGCTCGAAGATCTCAGGTTTAAAATCAGTGCACGTGAGGTGCAATCTGCATGTGGCGATCTCAGTCTGGGAATCCACCGTCTCTCTGCCCTCAGGAAGCTCCGTGTTGAATTTCATTGCAGGGGTGCGAGGGTTGATGAGGTGGAGGCGTTGAAGGCTGCAATCACGAATGCAGCCAGTCTACTTCCCAACTATCCCACACCATATTTTGTTAATTGGTACGAAGGAGATATGGTAAAGGATGCTACGAGGAAGAGGCCCTCGAGGAGGAGGACGCGAAGCAACATGAAGAGATCCCCGCAGGGAGCTTAGAAGCCCAGCCCAGTTGTGCAAATACATCTGCTGCATCTAATTAAGTTATTATTAATTATATAGGCTCGTCCAATCCTCTGAGATACTCATCTATGCTGTTAAATCAACTAGAGAATGTTGTACATGGGATTGTACTTCTGTTTATTCCCCATCACCTTAACCAAGCAAACAATATGATATTGTGTGTTTAACAAACTCCTAAATCTTATAGGTTACACTGCTACAGTACTGATTCTACTTGCTTATGTTACACATGGTCATGTTTTGATTTACTTTCACTGACTTCTGACTTCTGGTTCAGTTTTCTCAGGTTTCATTTCCTACCATTTTTGAAACCAAAATGGCTCCTTTGGTCATATGATATGGTCTCCATCTTTTCTTGCAGAATGAAATCTTGTGTCAGGTCGTTAGGACGGGAGGCTGTGCTGGCCTTAAATGAGATTCACCTGTTTATAGGTCCTAAATTCTTTCAGATCACAACTGTTTGCTGAAGTGAATCGAGTTACTCATTGTACTGTTGGTTGCAAACTTGTCAGCACTTTCTTCCGGCTGTATGCATTGTGTGGACTTGAAACCATTAGCTCTTTCTCTGTACAACAGAGCGCTCAATCTATTTGTTACTTTGAAGTTTTTTAATCCCATGTAGAAGGTTTCTGTATTATTCTCTTTTTTCGACAACAGGCTTTATATTATTCTGAAGATGCATTTGATTCTGTGTAATGAGAACATATTAGAAACTAGAACCGCATTATGTTCTGCTACTGCTTTAGAAATTTTTGTAGTCTTTTTCATATGTTTGATCAGTATGCCATTGAATAAGGGGATCCTGATTCACCCGACGTCTATTTCTTGGAGGGTGATTGGTTGGCTGCATGGCGCTCAGCCTGGCTCATGGATGCAGCATATCTCAGCTGCCATTCCACCTGGTTTCGAACAATTTCCCAAATTACCACCTACCAGTCTTAATAACGATGCAATGCCCATAACTTGTCGACAAGATCGTACGTCTACGCTGAAATCATCACTACTTGAAACGCCCAAGTTTCATGGCACACCAATATCACTTCCCAGTCCCTGATGCCCAACGCCTTGCCGTCAAGATCGTACACCTTCTCTGAGAAACATCACCACTTAAAACGCACAAGTTCAATTGGCACATCACATGCAAGTATTATCTCTTTGTAACCCTTGTTTTTTTCTCGTACTTCTCGATTTGAGATGTTGCTCCACCCAAACTGACATGACATACCATGGCCTTAGGACTGATCTGTAGCTTTGATCTTGCCACTGGCCACAACACTCGTTAAAGCATGCACACCAAAAAACAAATTAACCGATTCAAACATAAATGATATGCACCAGTTAATTTTGGTTGTCCTTTCATATTGGAAAACGCTATTTTCGCGTGACTTGTCACAGAGAACTTAGCTATCGGTGCACCTGTCGAGTCTCGATTCCACACCTGCCTAACCTTTGTTTGCAGCAGCATCATTGGGCAGCCACATCGCGAAAGTTTGTTAAGCTTGTATCGAACGCAACCATACTAGCTATTTCGCGGAAACATCACCCTTGGTTAGTCACATCGTGCGGTGGGCCATCTTGTGTGTTGTGTCACTGGCTCTAGAGCAAGCTTTTCTTCTAGCTCGTTGGCAGGACTAAAATTAGGAAAGAATTATTGCTTTGACTCAGCATAATCGCTTAGGCCATAGTCCACAAACTGGTGCATATCATCTATAATTCTACTGTTAAGCATATTTTAGAACGCGAGAATCTTATACGGAATTCCCATAGGAATTATTGCTTTGTAGGAAGAGAAACATGCACCCTCGCTTGGTGTGAGTTTTATACGGAATTCCCATAGGAATCCTGCGTTACAACCATGGCCTACCAAACAAATGTTTCTGTACAGTATTAAGGCGTGTGGCTGTATGTATGAGTGAGATGGAGCTTGTAGTTGTTTCCTGATACTCTTACCTTCTTTGTTGCAAAGCAACAAACTCGATACCTACCATCTCCTTATGGCCAATCTTCAGTCAACTTACTGACGTCCGGTGTGTTAAGTATGGCCGTCCTGACGAGAGGTGAGGACTAGTCCGAAAAAAAAAAGTAAAAAAACTACAAGCACTGGCGTCCGGTATCAGCTTTGATTTGCTTGCCAGCTTTCACATTGGCTCGCTTGCTTGTCTTTTGCTCTCCAATCCATTTTCAGATTGGCAGCTATCAATTATCGCTCTTCCTCCGTAGGGTCCTATCAATTATTATTGCCGACACCCAAACAATACACTGCATTTCCTCCTCTTTTCTCAACACAACTTTCACCAGAACAACAGGAGACCATGGCCACGGAACAACAGGAGGTACGTACTTACAACTATCGCATGAATTTTGTTCTTCTTGATTTTTCCATGAACATAGTTCAGAAGTGAAATCTTCAGAGATCTGAACAACCCTGAGATACTGTCCTTGGCAGCAGCAGCTGGCTTTTACTTCTGCTTCACTCACGCAGTGACGCGGCCACAAGCCACCATGACGTTCTGAGCTGGTCTACAACCTTCGCCACACAACGAACAGAGTAGTTGATGGACGGAATCATGGTGAGCGCTGCAACAGGGGTGATGAACTCACTCCTCAACAAGCTCACCATGCTTCTGGGTGATGAGTACAAGCTGCAGAAAGGCATGAAGTGTGACATCACCTTCCTGAAGAATGAGCTGAGCAGCATGAACGCTCTCTTAGAGAAGCTGGCCAACATGGAGTTGCTTGACCCACAGCAGCAGGAGTGGAAGAATCAAGTGAGGGAGATGGCCTACGACATGACATGGAGGATTGTATCGACAAGTACATGCACCAGCTCCACCATGAGCCAAAAAAACCTAGTGGCATCATGGGATTCTTCCTCAGCTCCATCGAAAAAGTGAAGAAGCTGGGAGCTCACCATGAGATTGTAGAGCAGATTCAAGAGATCAAGGCTCGTGTAATTGAGGCAGGCCATCGACGCAAGCGGTACAAGCCTGATGTGGGGGATAACTCAGGTAGTACCAACGTTGTGCCGATAGACCCTCGGCTACCTGCCCTCTATGCTGAGGCATCCAACCTCGTCGGTATTGATGTTCCAAGGGACGATCTCATCAAGTTGGTGAACGATGGGGAGGAGCAGTTGAAGGTGGTCTCAATTGTGGGGTTTGGAGGATTAGGCAAAACTACTCTCGCTAACCAAGTATATCAAAAAGTTGGCAAACAATTTGATTGCCAGGCTTTTGTTTTAGTATCCCAAAAACCCGATATGAGAAAGATTTTACAGAACATACTCTCTCAGATCAACAAGCAAGGCTATGCAAGTACTGAACCAGGGGATGGGGAACAACTTATTAATGCCCTAAGAAGTTTCCTCAAGGACAAGAGGTATGCTCTGTGTTTCGTATTGCAAGTCATTCTAAGATTCAAATTTTGTTTTGTATTCTAACGCATTCTACCTGAGAAAAATTTTATAACAATCTTTCTATCAGATGCCCTTAATTTATTTGTAACATTATCTCCAGAATTCATAGACATCTTGTACAAAGTCATTTTAAATAGGATTATTGATCATTTTAACACTCATCTTAATTCTTATGCAATGAGCTATAGTTCTTCATAATGTGAGATGAATTGAATATCTAAGTTTAATAGAATTTTATTTACAATGTCATGATGAAATACTCTTTAACGTTTTTTTAACATGAACATATATGCGATTTCCTTTTCATATTATCTCCTATATGTATTTAATCAACATAATTCAATTGAACCAAAGTATCTCTCATTTGATAGGTACTTTATTGTAATTGATGACATATGGAGTACCCAAGCATGGAAGTTTATTAAATGTGCCTTGCTTGAGAATACTTGTGGCAGCAGGATACTAGTGACGACAAGAATTGCCACCGTAGCCAAGTCATGTTGCTTCCCTCAGCTCGATCTTGTGTATGAACTAAGTCCACTAAGTGAAGCTGACTCAAAAAGTTTATTCTTTAGAAGAATATTTGGCTCAGAAGACATATGCCCGCTTCAACTGAAAGAAGTTTCCATTGAAATTATAAGAAAGTGTGGTGGTCTACCATTGGCAATCATTACAATGTCTAGTTTGTTGACAACTAAATCACCTGCAAGAGAAGAATGGGTAACAGTCCTTAGTTCGATTGGTTCAGGACTAGAGAAAAATTCTGATGTGGAGGAAATGAAGAAGATACTATCTTTGAGTTACAACGATCTTCCTCGCGAGCTAAGAACTTGCTTATTATATCTAAGTATGTTTCCGGAAGATTATGAGATAGAGAGGCATCGCCTAGTAAATAGGTGGATGGCAGAAGGATTTATTAAGGTTGATGGTGGGAGAAATTTAAGGGAAGAAGGGGAATGCTATTTCAATGAACTTATAAACAAAAGTATGATCCAACCAGTCCATATGAGGTATGATGGTCAAGCAATGGCATGCCGTGTGCATGACATGATTCTTGATCTCATCATATCCAAGGCAGTTGAAGAAAATTTTATCACTTTCACTGGTGAACAAACATATATGTTGGTGTCACAAAATAAAATCCGACGACTGTCACTTGACTACCGTGGCCAAGAAAATGAGATAGCGATGTCATCCATGGTTACTACTCATGTTCGATCCCTTGGCATATTTGGATATTCTGTAAAAATGCCTCCTATTTCAGACTGGCATGCTCTGCGAGTGCTAGATATAGAGAGCAGTCGGATGTTGGAAAATTGTGATCTTAGAAATATTGGGAAGCTAATTCAGTTGAGGTACCTACGGATTGAAGCATGTTGCATTACAAATCTTCCAGAACAAATAGGTGAGCTACAATATTTGGAAACATTGGATCTATCTTTTACTAAGATAAGAGAACTGCCAACAAGTATTGTTAAACTACGAAGGTTGAAAAGTTTACATGTTAATGGTGCAAAGTTGCCGGATGGGGTGGGGAACTTGCAAGCTCTAGAGGAACTATCACAAGTAAGCGTGTATGCTGAAAGCTCAATAAATTCTTTGCAGGAGTTGGGAAGTTTGACCAAATTGAGAACTCTTGTGCTAGTTTTCAACATTAGTGACTCACATAGTGATAAAATGTTGTACGCAGATATCTTGCCTTCGTCGCTTCGCAAACTCTGTAGTTCAAACCTTAGATATTTACATGTTTCAAGGTGTGTTTCTGGTTCTGCTAACATCCCTTTGGATTCATTGTCCCCACCTCCTCATCTCGTGCGGGAATTACATATCCCAATTTGTTATCTCCAAGGGATTCCAACGTGGATGGCCTCGCTGTCCAACCTCACCCGCTTAAGCATCAAGGTTAATCAAGTGACACAGGAAACCCTCCAGATTCTTGGGGACTTGCCTGCCTTGCTATGTCTACAGTTACAATCAAAAGGAGTTGACCGTAATGAAAGGCTCATTGTATGCAACAATAGATTCAGATGTCTAAAGGTCTTCTACTTTTGCTGTTTTACCATGGGCTTGATGTTCGAAGCTGGAGCCATGCCAAAGCTTGAAGAACTCGTCTTGCAAATCAGAGCACGTGAGGTGCAATCCGCATGTGGTGATCCTGGTCTTGGAATCCACCACCTCTCTGCCCTCAAGGATCTCTATGTCGACATCGAATGCAGGGGTGCGAGGATTGAAGAGGTGGAGGCGTTGGAGGCTGCCATCAGGAATGAAGGAATTCGCATGTGGCGATGTCCATTTTATCAGTTCGAAAGGTGGCACCAAGGAGAGATGGCAACATCTGCTAGGATTCCCGAGGAGGAGGACATGAAGCAACATGATGAGAACCCCGCAGAGAGTTTAGAAGCCCAGCCCAGTAGTGCATCTACATCTGCTGCATTTGAATAAGGTATTATTAATTATAGATGCTCGTCCAATCCTCTCAGATACTCATCTATGCTGTTAATCAACTAGAGAATGTTGTACATGGGATTTTACTTATGTTTATTCCCCATCGCAAACAATATGATATTATGTGTTTAACATACTCCTATATCTTGTAGGTTACACTACTACAGTACCAATTCTACTTTCTTATGTTACACCTAGTCCTGTTTTGAAGGGATTTGCTAGTGCCCCATTGTAGGTCCCCCAGATCGCCGCAACAATTCCATATAACACCTCCAATAATTTTTGCATATATGTGCAACATTACAAAGTATATGTGGCAATATGAAAAAAATCATTTTAAAATTCACATTTTGTTAATAGATTCAACAAACCTTAAGTAGTAATGGATATCTTACATAGTATAAGATCTTGATATGTTTGAAAAGTGGTGTAGAAATCCCAACACGATTGAATCTAATTGTAAAAAAAAGAAGTTATACAGTTGCCATATTTTAAAAATATAGATGCAACAATCAACAATGGTGTTTGCAACGTTTGCTCTCACAGAAACTATGCAAACAAATAAGCCGCAAAACCTCAGAAAAACTTAAGGAAATTCATACCATCATAATAAACAATCAAATAAACATGCACACTTGTTTAGTTTGAGGCATGCTATGCTTCAAAACTTACTAAAAACCCCTCAAAAAATAAACAAATCCATGACGCTACAAATACTACGACATTTAAAAATAAATACAATGTTTTGCAACCAAAGATGCAATGTTCAAAAATAAATACAACATTTTGCAACCAAAGATGCAACAAATCAGGTATACATATGCAACAAAATTAAAATATACAAAAAATCTTGAAAGACAAAATGTGATATTGCAACAACGTGAAATGTTTCTTGTGACAGTGGATACAAGGGTCTGCAATTTAAGAAAAATGCCTATAAGAACTAATTGGAGGAGCACGTGCATTGCCGGCAGTGAGAAGCCGGCAGTCAGATCAGCGGAGGGAGGAAGGTGTGAGATGGGAGGAGCTTTTGTTGCCGGCGGCGGCAAGTTTTTACGGAAGCAAATTTGAGGTAGAGCTAGTTCCAAGGAAGAAAGCAAGAAGTAACTTGAAGCAGATGGAGGTAGACAGTGAAGCTGCATTAGTGCCTGTTTTTTTAATCTTACTGTGAGACGTCCGATGCATTCAGTCTGTCCGGACGCACAGACAGAAGCATTACCCTGTTTTGAAACAGGCATACGAGATTTACTACCCCAGACTTCCAGTTCAGTTTTCTCATGTTTCATTTCCTTTACCTACCGAAATAGCTCCTACCAAGTTTGAAACCAAAATAGCTCCTTTGGTCATATGATATGTGTTGGGGTTTCTTCTTCTCAGTCTTGTTCTGGGGTTTAGATCTGAGAGAGAGAGAGAGAGAGGAAGGGGGAGGAAGGGTACCGTCCGATGTAGAGGAGGACGAGGCGGCCATCACGGGTTCGTCGGTGTAGTCTGCGCACGGGCAGCGACGGTCGGAGAAGCGGAGGTCCGGCGAGGCTTCCCGGAGGTCCGGCGACGGTGGTGGTGCTTCCGCCGCCACCGCGCTCCTCCGGATCGGTTAGGGTTTGTTGGGTGGAGTTGCGGCTCCGCATAACCTCGTGTCCTTTGCCGCCTCCACCCTCTTTATATAGCGCAGCGCGACAGGGGCCCACCAGCCAAGTGTTGGGCTGGGCGCCCCCGATCAGGGCGCGAGTCAAGGCCCGATTAGCCGTTGGGCTAATCGGCGGTGGAGATCATTCTAACATTCTCCCCCTTGATCTCATCTATGCTTTAACTTTAATTACTTTTGACTTTACTCATTCCATCACAGATTAGTGCATAGAACATGTCTTATCGTCACGGTCAAACGCCGATAGATTTAACAGCTACAATACACCTCTCTGTTCTGAAACAGTTACTTTAATCTTTTGGGCCATCTTTTAGTCCAGAATCATAGGCTTTCCTTAAACCCATGCTGGCTACATGTTCTCTCAACACGTTGGGTGGTAAGCCTTTAGTAAGCGGATCCGCTAACATCTTTCATGTACTTATATGCTCAAGACTTATAATTTGATCCCGAACTTTATCTTTCACAACATAGTACTTTATGTCAATGTGTTTGGCAGCACCACTTGACTTATTGTTGTGGGCATACATTCTGCGGGTTCATTGTCGCAAGACAACTTAAGTGGTCTATTGATGTCGTCAACCACTTTTAAACCGGTATGAACTTCTTTAGCCGCTTCACCTGCCCGTAGCCTCATAACATGCTACAAACTCGGCATACATTGTGGACGATGTAGTGACGGTTTGCTTTGAGCTTTTCCACGATATAGCTCCTCCAATGAGAGTGAATACATATCCGGATGTTGACTTTCTATCATCTCCGCATAATCGAATCAGTATACCCCACTATATGGAGTAAATCGATCTTCTCAGATGTCATCATGAGGCCTTTTGTTCCTTGCAAATAACGCAAGACTTTCTTTACCAATTTCAATGCTCTATTCCAGATTGCTCGAATCGCTAAGTAACCCGGTAACAAACGCTAAGTCGCGTGTACACACTTGAGCATACCGTAAGCTTCCGACATTGAAGCATATGGAACCGATTTCATTTGATCGAGCTCAGATCTGGTTCCCGGGCATTGAAAATCCCCATATCTGCGCGCCTTGACTATAGGTGCAGTGAAGGACTACTTTTATGCATACCAAATTTCTTTAAGACTTTCTCTATGTATGCCTTTGTGATAGTCCCAATATTCCTTTGTCTCTATCCGGTGAATTTCGATCCCTAGAACGAACGGCTTCACCAAGATCTTTCATATCAAAGTTTGAGGACAAAACTTCTTTGTCTCCAAGAGTGCATCGATATCACTACTAGCTAGTAGGATATCATCCACATACTGTGATTAGGAAGATAAACTTCCCATCTTTAAACTTTGCATAAACACGCTTGTCCTCTACATTCTCTTTAAACCCAAATTTTCTTATTGTACTGTCAAACTTCAAGTACCATTGTCTTGAAGCTTGCTTTAACCCATAAATCGATTTCTTTAGGCGGCATCCCATTCTTTCATTTCCTTCCACGACAAAACCTTTCGGTTGTACCATGTAAACATTTTCCTCCAAATCCCCATTAAGAAATGCCGTCTTTACATCCATCTGATGCAACTCTAAATCATAATGTGCTACTAATGCCATTATGATTCTGAAGGAGTCTTTACATGAGACTGGAGAAAAGGTCTCATTGTAATCAATCCCTTCTCTTTGCGTAAAACCTTTTGCCACAAGTCGCGCTTTGTATCTTTCTATATTCCTTGGGAGTCAAGTTTTGTCTTGTAGACCCATTTCTGACCCTCTTGTTTTGGCTCCTTTAGGAATAATTTCAAGTCCTGCACTTTATTAGTCTTCATGGACCTCATTTCCTCTTCCATGGCTTCAAGCCATTTTGAAGAGTTTTCGCTTCTCATGGCTTCTTCAAATGAGGTGGGATCATCCTCCATTTGAAATTCCTCTGTATGATAAATCTGATAATCATCAGAGATATCTGATCTTCTTACTCTTTGAGACCTCCTCGGGACCTCCACATTTGGTACATCTTCTGTTTGGGGCTGCTGTTGCTCCCCCTCATCTGTGGCAATGGGTTCTATAGGATCCTGAAGAACAGGTTCCTCATCCTCATTCATTATTGCCACAGGAGGAACAATAACAGTCTTGGCACCACGTTGTCTTGCATCGTCGGTGCGGCACGACAGCAGCAACTGCGAAGAATGGCTCTTGAATCATCGGAGTGGGCGATACGCCGCTTCTCTTCAAGATCAAACCTCGAGTTACCATGCTTCCCCTCATCATTTCATCCTCTAAGAAGACAGCGTGTCTCGTTTCTACAAACTTTGTATATCGGTCTGGACAGTAGAAACGGAAACCTTTTGACTTTTCAGGGTAGCCAATGAAATGGCAGCTTACTGTTTTGGGATCAAGCTTCCCAAGATTTGGGTTAAATACTTTAGCCTCAGCAGGACTCCCCCACACACGTAAGTGGTGTAGTGAGGGAACTCTTCCTGTCCACAACTCGTACGGTGTTTTGGGCACCGACTTACTAGGCACTCTGTTGAGAATATGAATGGCGGTTTTTAACGCCTCCATCCATAAACTCAATGGCAGTGTGGAATAGCTCATCATGCTTCGCACCATATCCATCAGGGTACGGTTGCGTCTTTCAGCTACTCCATTTTGCTGAGGTTCGCCCGGTGTAGAATACTGGGCTACTATGCCATTTTCCTGTAAAAACCTTGCAAAAGGTCCAGGAACTTGTCCATATGGGGTATGTCGACCGTAGTACTCCCCCCCACGATCAGATCGGACTATCTTAATCTTTAAATCATGTTGGTTTTCAACTTCAGCCTTAAATATCTTGAATTTATCCAAGGCTTCATTTCGTTCTTTGATTGGATAAATATATCCATAATGGGAGTAATCATCCGTGAATGTTATGAACGAGTCATATCCATCCACACTTTTCACAGGAAAGGGACCACAAATATCTGTGTGAATAATTTGTAGAACTCCTGTGCTTCTTTTGGCGTCTTTCTTAATTTTCTTTACATATTTTCCTTTAATGCATTCTCTGCATTGTTCTAAGTCTGAGAACTCTAATGGAGGAAGAATATCATTCTTAACTAATCTTTCTATTCTCCCCCTCGAAATATGGCCTAAACGACAGTGCCATAATTTCGACGACGCATCTAGAGTTCTCTTTCGTTTTCTGTTTGCATTCGTAGACGAGGATCCATTTACTTTCTCGCACGCAACGTTCCCATTATCGCATACGACATTCACATCATCACATAATGATAATAAATAAAGCTCATTTTGCAAGATGGCAAGGCCAACACATGCTTTATTAAACATTATTTCACATTTGCCATTTCCAAAATGACAATCATAACCATCATTGTCCAAACATGAAACACTAATCAAATTTCTCTGTAAAGAGGGAACATAAAGAACATCTCTAAGTAAAAGAGTGAAGCCATCAGCTAGCTCTAATGAAAGATCGCCAACGGTTTCAACGCAGCTTGACTCCATTTGCGACTTTAATGCATCTTTCTTTTCTTTGCGTAGTCCTCGTCGAACGGAATCCCTGTAAAGAATTAGCAACATGAACAGTTGCTCCTGAGTCAATCCACCAAGTGGATTTCGAATATTGCACATACAGGGATTCATTTATATAGGTAATAATGTTCTCACCTTTCTTTGCCATTATCATCTTTAAATAATCAGGACAGTTCTTCTTGTAGTGTCCTGTCTTCTTGCAGTGAAGACACTGATCTTTGTCTACAGCAAACTTATTCTCGTTGAGGCGATGGGAGAGGTTTTTCCCTTGTTCTTTGAGAATGAGTGATTGTTGAAGTTCCTTTTCTTGTTATCCTTCACATAGTTGATAGAACCACCACCATGTGAGGATTTAATTCTTTCCTCCTCTTGCACACACATAGCTATGCATTTTTCCAAATCCCATTTCTCGGGCTGCATATTGTAGTTGACAACAAAAGTGTCAAACTCTTTCGGCAAGGAAGCAAAAATTAAATGAATAAGGAACTCATCCTTGAGAGCCAAATCCATTGGTTTAAGCTTGGATGCCATGTTACTCATCCTCAGTATGTGCTCTCTTATGCCATCGCCACCACGAGTAGTCTCTGTCACAAGTCGTTTGATCGGTTGTGTAGCATAAGTCTTTGAAGAGCCAGTAAACTGACTCTTTATCCTCTCAAGGTACTCTGTGACAGTGTCACACTCTGCGATTGAGCCCACAATAGCAGGCTCAATCGTGTTCTTTATCACAACCATACATTTCTTGTTGGTCGTGGTCCATTTCTTATGCTCAAGGTCATAAGACATGTAAGGGAGCATGATCCTCTGTCTTTTCTCGCCAAGCGATATCATCCTCATTTGGATCCTCATGGTGCCATAGGCTCGGTGGGACGTCAGTAGTGAGGACCAGTCCACTTCACCAAGATAAACGCTAAGTCTATCTTTTCTTCCACTCTCCATAATTATCTCCTTTAAGAGTGGGGATCTCTCTGATACAACTCATCAAGTTGTATCCGCCTGAAAAATATTTCAAATAAAGTGAGAACATAACAGAAAAATTATATGCCTTATTTCCAACGTTGGTCAAAAATACGACATACAATTAAATCAATTTTATCTATACATTAAATCTATATCACCGTTGGGCAGAAATAGAAATAATGCATAAAAACATCCATTAAAATTATAATATTGTTATTATCAACGTTGGTCAGAAAATAACAATATCATAATTCACAACAATGCTCAAAAATTAAATTCTCCCGTTGGTTCGAATTTAATTTAAAGAGTAATCACAATTTAACTTTTGCAGCGGAAACATCAATCATATCTATTTTTTCAAAATTAAATTCTCCCGTTGGTTCGAATTTAATAATGAAAATTTTTTCTTTTCTTTTAGATATATCAAATATATCTAAAAGTGCGCATACCAATTTTCAATATCTTAGCAGCATTATCTAATATATATATCATGAAAGACATCAATTAATAAAACACATTGTGTATTCATGAAATATATATACTCAAACATAATTACCGAAAGGATTAAAGGGGCTTTTGAAAAAATTTCTACCACCGACACCTTCGGTTAGAATGCACCGAAAAACATTAAAATATCTCTGTGGCCAAACACACCACGCGCGCGGCGCAAAAACACCCACCTTGACCGATCCTTTTTTTTAACTCCACAAAAGCCGGATGCACCTGCTCCACACGTTTCTATTCACCGCAAAAAACGGATCTAGGCGGAGCACTCTTGGCGCGGGCGAGGGGGCCGCGCGGGCGGTGGCGCATGCGCGGGCGCACGGGGGCAGCCGCCGCCGCTGCGCGCGCCGGCGCGCGGCGGCCGGGACTTGCGCTGCGCGCAGCAGCGACGCGCAGGCCGGCGGCACTTGCGCGCAGCGCCAACGGGCTAGCGGCGCTGGTTCGCGCAGCAGCAGCGTGTGGGCTCGCTTCGCGCAGCTGGCGGGCAACCGGCGCCAGCGGGCGCGCCGAGGCGCGGCGCGCGGGGCCGGTGGCGGCGGCGCGACGCCAACCGAGGCGCAGCCGCGTGGCGTCAGAGCGGGCGGGCGGCGCCGAGGGCTGTGCAGCCGCCGAGCGCGCAGAACCGCAGGGGGCCTGCGGGCGGGCTCGCGAGGGGAGCCCGCAGCAACAGCGCGCAAGGCAGCGCGGGGCCGACGCAGCAGCAAGCGACGCGGCGGGCGGGTCGGCCGGTTCGGCGGCACACATGGCGCGGCGCGCGCGCGCAAGGTGCAGGAGCCAGGCGCGCCGCGCGCAGCAAGAATCCCCTTTTTTTCTTCCGATCCCGATCTCGATCCGATTTTTGGGTTTGATTTGGGGATTTTCCTTTGCCCGCTCTGATACCATTGTTGGGGTTTCTTCTTCTCAGTCTTGTTCTGGGGTTTAGATCTGAGAGAGAGAGAGAGAGGAAGGGGGAGGAAGGGTACCGTCCGATGTAGAGGAGGACGAGGCGGCCATCACGGGTTCGTCGGTGTAGTCTGCGCACGGCAGCGGCGGTCGGAGAAGCGGAGGTTCGCGAGGCTTCCGGAGGTCCGGCGGCGGTGGTGGTGCTTCCGCCGCCACCGCGCCCTCCGGATCGGTTAGGGTTTGTTGGGTGGAGTTGCGGCTCCGTACAACCTCGTGTCCTTTGCCGCCGGCCTCCACCCCTCTTTATATAGCGCAGCGCGACAGGGGCCCACCAGCCAAGTGTTGGGCTGGGCGCCCCCGATCAGGGCGCGAGTCAAGGCCCGATTAGCCGTTGGGCTAATCGGCGATGGAGATCATTCTAACAATATGGTCTCCATCTTTTCTTGCAGATTGAAATCTTGTGTCAGGTCGTCAGGACGGGAGGCTGCGCTGGCCTGAAATAAGATTCGCCTGTTTATAGGGCCTAAATTCTTTCAGATCACAACTGTTGCTGAAGTGAATCGAGTTACTCGTTGGAATATCCACAGTTACTCGTTGTGCTGTTGGCTCCAAACTTGTCAACACTTTCTTCCAGTTATATGCATTGTGTGGACTTGAAACCATTAGCTGTCTCTCTGTACAACAAAGTGCTCGATCTCTTTGTTACTTTGAAGTTTTTGAATCCCATGTAGAAGGTTTCTGTATTATTCTCTTTTTTTTCGACAACAAGCTTTATATTATTCTGAATATGCATTTGATTCTGTGTAATGAGAACATATTAGAAACTTGAACCCCATTACGTTCTGTTACTGCTTTAGAAATTTGTGTAGTCATTTTTCATATGCTTGATCAGTATGCCATTGAATAATGGGATCCTGATTCACCCGACGTCTATTTCTTAGAGGGCGATTGGTTGCCTGCATGGCGCTCATCCTGGCTCATGGATGAAGCATCTCTCTTTTTCATGTTGAGCGTACGAGTGAGCTAGACCCAGCTAATGACATGATTATTATTAACTGGTTAGTATGCATTAAGGTTCTTCAGCATGAATTAAGGTGGGTTAAGTATTATTAAGGTAGAATAAACACTATAAGAAGTGGAATAAATCATATCATTAGCTTTGGTAACTATACCTAAGACATTTTCTACTTGCATCGCTCGTACAGTTAACAAAACATCTCCTGTTAACATAGCGCGGTTGGCGGTCTGCACATGCGCACGACCGGTACGTGTGCCAGCGGTGACGCCGTTGGTTGGTCGGAGGACGAGGTGGTGTGCGACGGTGGTTGGCACAGCTGCCGGCGGCAGCTGTATCCATTCTAATTGTGGTTTAGATTTTAAATATTCATGTTTTAATTGATATGCCTTTTGCAGGACAATGGATTACGTATAAGCACAAAGTTTGAAGGATATATACTACTACTCCTTTCGATCACAAATTCTTCTTATTGTGGGAAGAGTACGGTTTTTATTTTGGCCAGCCGTAGGATAGGCAAGAAGGCACCTTGTCTTTCGGTCACAAATTTCTCTTACAAGATCTATTTACTTTTGTTCCTGATACGGTGTAAGCTCGTATCGTACCTTTCAATATCTGTTCCAATTCACGGGGTTTTGCGCAGAAGGAAGGGTATCACAGATTTGATGTGACGATGACATATCAGAAAACTTAAAATGCAATATGATCTCGGGTACTAGCTGCAAAAGTTTTATTTAATCAGTTCCCTTTCATCAGTATGCATTAAAGTCTTGGGCTGCCCGGTCCACTGGCTTCCACTCTTGCTTGTCTTTTGATTTGCCTTCCAGCTTTCAGATTGGCTTTGATACGCTTGCTTGTCTTTTGCGCTCCAATCCATTTTCAGATTGGCAGCATCTCCGTCAGTGGTCAATTAACGACATCGCCAAAGTTTAGCTTGGCTCGAATATTACTTTAGTTGCGCAATTAGCAAATTCGCGGGCCATATCATACCAAGTGAAGAAAGAAAAGCATATTATTGTTCTTTCTCCTTAATTAGGGTAGCTCAGTGGAGCCTGGGTCCTATCAATTATTGTTGCCGACACCCAAGCAACAACACTGCATTTCCTCCTCTTTTCTCAACACAACTTTCACCAGAAATCTTCCGCTGCACCATTATTCTATCAACAGGAGACCATGGCCACGGAACAACATGGAGCTACGTACTTACAACTAGTGCATGGATTTTGTTGTTCTTGATTTTCCATGAACACAGTTCAGAAGTGAAATCTTCAGAGATCTGAACAGCAGACACCATGACGCTCCAAACGAGTAGAAGTGATGCATGAGGAAAAAAAGAAGGAAAAAGCGGAACTCGGAAAAGAAAGAGAACCAAAAAAAAGATAAGACCTATTCTTTAATACTTGTGAATCCTAGGGAGGTTAAAGAGGTAAACTATGCATATAACTCCGAGACGTATATGATACATCGCCTCCCAATCGTCAATTCGATCGTTGCTGTGCGCAGCTCTGCCGCACCGATGCAAAGGTTACACATAAGGATAACCTCAATTTTCAGCTTTATATGGAGATAATCATCCTGGCTAGTTGGAGCATCTGGATGGCTCGCAATAACAGGATTTAACACAGTTATCTATAGGTCATAGAGTAAATGCTTCCCTCAAATTAAAGACTGGCTAGATAATCTCTTCAGATTTCACCTTTTTTAATATATACATTCTCTTCCTTTATTCTTATAAATTTTAACTCTCTTATTTGTTATATGTAAATATAAAAACAAAACGAATATTCCTCTTCAAACTGGTGGCGAATATTTTGTAGGATCGATTCATACTAAGATAGGTAATCAGAAATGATTGAATGATTGCGAAAGCTAAAAATAAATTTTAAGATTCTCCCCTAAACACAAAACAACAGCTAGCAGCACAAAAACAAATTTCTCAACTAAAGAGCAAACACATGCAAATCAAAACAAAAAGACACAAGGCACATATGTTGATTTGTTTGCACTTCAGTCTCCACTTCATGCATGCAGCCTTCTTTTCTAATCAGCACACGTCTCGGCCAGCCTCTGCAATCAAATCACCATAGGGCACTTGGTCGCCGCCGCCTTTTCTATTTCTTACGAACCTCAACACCGCGCCGCCTTAGCATCAGACGAAGCACCACAAAAAGATATAGAAACCAGCCGCCACGCCTGTTCTTTTCTCTCCAGGAAATCACGGCCGGTGCTCGCAAAAACGGCCGCAGCACTTTTTCTCGTTGTCTCCGATTTCGTTCTTTCTTCCTCTCTTGCCGTACATACGAAACCAAAAGCCGCCACGCTCAAACTGAACAGCCGCCACTGATTTGATTTCTTCCCAAAAGGAACTTGGCCAATAAAAGAAAGACAGCCAACCAAAAGCTGCCGTGCATATCTATTCTTTTTCTCTTCAAAAGCTACACACTAAAAACAGCCGCCAGTCCTCTATTTATCTAGTGCTCTCCTCAACCTACTTCAATACGTCATCAATCCTAATACAACTCATCCTGGACTTTTTTTGCTTTAACTAGGCTTTTTGCCCCACTACTTTTCAAGGGATCCAAAACCCTTCCTAACATGGGTTTTTTAATTTTTTTTTACGCTTCCGATTTTTCCAGCCTTCCACGTGTCGAAGCCTCCAGGACCGCACCTCCTGTATCTGCTCCACGCATCATCTCTATACGCATTGTTCTCTAGTCTGAACATCCCGTATAACATTCTTGACCGATAGGACCTTAGTTCCTCCCTGAACTTAGACCCGAAACCTCAGTTCCACCCGAACCTAGTTTCAATTTCGTCATCGACCATGTTCCGCCTCAAACAACACCTGCACATGAATAAACAAACAACCACGTGCGAGCACAAGTCCACGACTTGACTCAAGTCAATCCGTACAATACCTCATACGAGTGTATCATGCAACATTATCCTAAGTAATATCATAACTTATCATAACTAACGTTGTCAATTATTTATCATCTAGTCTAGATCTGATCATATGATCTAACACATTTTAACTTTTCAAGTTTAGATAGCTAGCTAAGTTACGTAGGTAGCCGGTTGAAACTAGTCGATAACGCCTGGCCTAAGTACAAATTGCGCACGTGCCACTTCCAGTCTCGTGCGTTACGACAGATAAAAAAGCATACTATTCTAATGAAGAATCAATGCAATGATCTGCTACGAAAGAATGGGACCAAATATGCTCCCTACGAATGGTGCCAATAGTTTACCTTCTCTTAATGCCAAGTTTGCACGAGCAAGAGTACGAAAGGCACTTCGGTCAATAATTAATTTGTAGGGCAAATGCACACCCCATATCCCACCGCTGCCGTGTAGGATCTCTTGTGGACCATCGTGTACCCACGCCATCGCGGCCAAGCCATAGTTCGGGAAATAAAAGCCTGGTGAAAGATGCGGTCCACATGTCATTTGGTCACTATTGAATTCGACAGTTACAGGTACAACTAGCAAGTAGCGAGGCTTGGTCCGACAAAAACAATGTATCGCAAAAAGAATTCTTTCTACAACATCTAGCTATAAATGTTTGACAACTATTCTTTGTTTTAACATATACTGCCATATATTAATATCACAAATGAAATTAATTCTACAAATATTGGAACTAAATTGAATTGATAATATTATAGGAATTCTAATATTTGAATTCTTTGATGCGATCATATATATGCAGGTAAACCAATTAAATATGTTTTAAGATGATACCCACGCAGGCCACCTTGCTTGCTCAAAAAAAGCTCTGACGCTAAGACCCCGTCTGAAGGACGGTATTAATCGTTGGGGCATCTTTTGCTTTGCATCTTCTTGCCGTGATGTAATTATCATTACAGCAAAGGTTAAGTCTCAAGCCTCCTCAAAAGCAGAGTAGACTCGATGCCATTACTTTCCATCACACGTGCTTTGCTTTGCACTAGCATCAACCAAACATGAACAAATACAAAATCAAACATTAATTGCAACCCAACCCAAACCATACCTTCCACAATCACAACTGCATTCTAACAACATCTCTGAGAGAAGAGACAAGGACGCCATGGCTGATGCTGTCTCTGCCGTAGTTTCAAGTGTCAGCAGCCTTGCAGCCCAGGAGACCTCGTTGCTATGTGGAGTCATGAGTGAAGTGGGCTTCTTGAAGGATGAGCTGAAGCGGCTGCAGGGCTACGTCGACGACGCTGAGGCCAAGCGGAGGTCGGGAAACTCCAGTGAAGCCATCTGGGTGTCGCAGATTAGAGATGCTGCATATGACGCCGAGAATGTTATTGAAGCAGCGGAGTTCATAGAGAAGCGAAACAGGCTCAAGAAGGGTTTCATGGGTGCAATTTCGAGGTATGCTCATATACCAAGTGATTTGATAGATCTACACAAAATTGGTGTTGAAATTAAGAGAATAAGAAGAAAGATCAGTGGGATATTTGACGGCGCAACCCGTCTAAATCTTGTTATGGGTCATGTTGAGAATGAGTCACGGCAAGATTTTGATCATATGTATCAAAATTTTGAAGATGATACTGCCGTTGTTGGTTTTGAGGATGATTACAAGGAAACAGTGGAAAAGTTAGTTGAGCAAAAGAGCAAGCTTAGTGTTGTATCCATAGTTGCCATGGGTGGGGCGGGAAAAACTACACTTGCCAGAAAAGTCTATAGTTCATCTAGAATTAAAGAGCAGTTTGACACAATTGCTTGGGTGGCTGTATCTCAAAAGTTCTTGAGCTTTGATTTACTAAAGGATATTATGAAACAAATAATGAGGGACAAGGATGAGTCCAGAGCAATTGATCAAAAGATACTTAGTAGTGCTTGATGATGTGTGGACTACAGATACATGGAACCAAATAAATAGATGGGTTAAAGTCTTTCCAGATGCAAATAACGGTAGTAGAGTACTGTTAACCACACGAAGGGAAGATGTTGCAAAGCATATTCAGATGCCAACCCATGTTCATGTTCTAAAGCTCTTGGATGAAGAGAAAAGTTGGGAGCTCTTTAGTAGCAAAGCTTTGCCGTCATACCAAAGGTCTGCGATTTGTAATCTGGATGAGTTTGAAGAACTGGGGAGAAAGCTTGCAAAGAAATGTAATGGGTTACCTCTTGCGCTTGCAGTTCTAGGAGGTTATCTATCAAAGAATCTAAATATAGAAGTATGGTCGGATGTGCTTTTGAGCTGGACATCAACAGAAGATGGACAGGCAATACGAGATATCCTAGCTCGCAGTTACAATGACTTGCCGAGTCGTTATATAAAATCTTGTTTCCTCTATCTTGCTGCTTTCCCTGAGGATTTTGATATACAAGTGTCACACGTTATCGATTTATGGATAGCTGAGTGCTTCATTCCACATACAACAACGCACAAACTGGAAGAAACAGCACGTAAGTATGTAACTGAGTTAGCTCAAAGAAGCTTGGTCCAAGTTGTTAGCAAAAGCAGGGCACATAGATGGATCGACGAAATAAGGATTCATGATATTTTACGTGACTGGTGCATAGAAGAAGCAAGACAAGATGGTGCTCTTGATGTCATTCACAAAATTGCAGGTCAAGCTTCATCTCCTCTCTTTGTAAATTGCAATGTATTTCCCAGTATGTTGATTTCTTTCTGACATATGGATTTACTCCAAAAAAAATTGTAGGTCAAGCTGGTGCATCATCATCCAGATCCAATACCATGAAATCCTATCGTTCTTCTATTCAAAACTTCTGTAATGATAAGATTTTTCAGGCAACACCTAATCTCCGAACTCTGCTTGGCTTTCGACTTCCATCATTGTCCCTACCTAAGCTGAGGTTCCTGAGAGTTCTTCATGTAGAAAACTCAAGCCTAAAGAATTTCTCTGCAGCAATTGGTGGCTGCACTTACCTAAGGTGTCTAAGGTTGAGATACTGTGAAGAGGTCACGCTCCCTTCTTCAATTGGACAACTCCTTTACTTGCAAACCATAGATTTGACTGGCACCAAATTGGACACGTTAGTACCAAACTCCCTGTGGGCTATCCCTGCTCTAAGGCATGTTTACCTTGAAAGGGCGTTTTCTCCACCAAGGAGTGTCCAACAGAAAGAGCTCCAGACCTTATGTTTAGATCTTCCAGATGGTGATAGGAAATATTTCCAAAGTGACATGGTGACGTTTTTGGGCCAAATGACTGAACTAACTGCCTTGTTCTTGGACTTGAGACCCATGCCAGCGGAGATGATTAAAATATTGGCAAAAAACATGCCTCACCTGGTTGATGTTTTTCTTAACGGATTCGATGTGCTCGATAGGTTTCCTGAGAGCCATCTCCTCCCACAGAGTCTACGGAGGCTCGTTCTGAATGCTTATGTCATTAAAGAAGACCCGATGCCGATCCTCGAGAAGCTTCCTTGTCTTGTGAAACTATCCTTGGGTGGCTATGAAGGCCGGATTGTGTCCTACTCCACCCAAGGGTTCCCTCGGCTGGAAGAGTTGTTCCTTTCGCAGTTTTCCTCTGAGGAGTGGAGGATAGAGGTCGGGGCAATGCCAAGGCTCTCCAAATTGACATTTAGTTTGTGCTGGAAGATGAGTAAGCTCCCCGAGGGGTTGCTGCACCTGCCGTCCCTTAAGGAGCTACGTCTGTGGAGCATGTCTCAGATTTCTGGAGATGACAGCACTTGTAGAGAGCTGCAGCGGAAAGGATGCAAGGTTGGTAACTATGTCCCCTCCCCTGCTTGTCATTCTTTCACTTTCTTTGATTTGACTCGTATTTGCGTTTAGGACATACACATATTTGCAGTACATGGAAACAAGAAGCAATATGCTCAATAAAAGCCGTTTAACTTATTTTTTTACTATCTCTACGTTGCTACCTTGTTAGGCATAATGGTTGCAAAATTTACTGGTTGGGCTCTTTTTTTTGTAACTGGGATCGTTTTCTTTTGGGGAAATTCACTCTATGCCATCGATCAAACCTAGAATTCAAAACTGCCTTATTGTGAACGTGCCATTAGAATTCCAAGTTTGACCGATGGCATACGACAAATTTTCATATCAACTCCTTAACTTGGTGCTATTCTCTTGTATGCTTTACGCAGGTGACAAGAGAATGACAATCCTCTGGTTGTCGCTCAACCTTGATGCATGAACTGCTCTGGTTGTATGCTATTCTCTTGATGCATGCTCAACCTCGAAGATTTCTGCAGGATGTGCCAGGGACTCCTCGATTATCCTTCATGCATGCATTTGTCTTCCTTAATTTGTAAACTATGGTTTGTTTTTTTAGTCGAGTGTCTCCCGGTGTGTTTGCGTGTTGGCTGCTAACTATACTGCATGTTTGCTTTTATGTAATAATAAAAAACACGAAGCGCATAACCTGTGCTTCACGGTAATACTGTCAGTATTTCGTGTAGATTGAGAGTTGCAAATACAAACGTTTGTGCTGTTAACCGCTGTAGTAATTACATAATCTATTTTTATGGTTTTTGGTTGAAAAATAACTGGTCTGTATCACCGAAATAGTTATGTACTTACGTTACGTATGAACCGAAGGGACTGCTGTTGCCGTTAGAGACCAGTAATCCCATTCCCATATATATCGTCCTTCAGTCCATCTGGCTAGGCTCATATGACTCCACGACTCATGAGCAACTTACGGATGTACATTCCTGGTGCGCGCCTCCCATTCCTACAGGCTTTTGAACAACCCCTTCTGAGAGTTGTACAAGGACGGGGTGAACGCGAGACGAGAAGCAGCTAGCATTTCAGCACTCGGTTTGTAGGCTGGTCTGTTTGTGTCTGCACAGAGCACGCACGCGCACTTTTCACATATAAAACGAGCTTGGATCGGTCCAGATCGAGGCCCCAACCTCTCGTGCTCTGTTAATCACGGTCTCGCCGGAGTAATATTAAGAACTTAATTTTATGTGTTATTGATCTGAGTCTTACAATGTAAACTACATATCTAGTATAGAATAGACCTGACTGATTAATTTGGGATATTTCAATTTCAATATCGTCATTGTGATGAATATGGAAACTGATTTCCATAAGATACAAGGAGGGTATGATGCGAAACTCTAGCGGGCAGGATTGAGTTGAAGTTGAATATTGTAAAGGTTTTATTGTGATTTTCTTGACGTGAGGCTAATCACATCGTGTGGGATAGTTGTGCAACCTCTGCAGAGTGTAAAACTATTCAAATAGCCGTGTCCCGGTTATAAACAATGCTCAATAATTTCACACGAGGAGTAGAATTTTCATAAAACTTGGATTGGTTATCATTGGAAATAGAATGGTTAGTTCACTAGTAGGTTAGCTTGTGGATGGGAAGTTCACAAGAGGCTTATTTAATTATGTTGATTATTTATTATTATTGTTTTTCTTTAGTTCACTTTTAATCTATTTATCGTATTTACTTTAAAATATTGTTTTATGCAAATTAATCTTTCAGCCATCCATGGTAAGCCTTTCACATTATATTGCATTTATTTGTTACAAACAACTTGCCGAGTACCAACGTACTCACGGTTTTATGCTCACTTGTTGCTCGGTTGAGGAGGAGGAGTTATACCAGCAAGAGGTACCGAGAGGAGGATATTTCAGCGACTTCACGGATTAGGTCTTTGCTTCGATCGATTGCACTGTAAGCATGTCGAATGGCTTCCACGCTTGTTTCTGTTTTTCGCTGTTAGTTTCTTAAGCCCTTCGGGCTAGTAAGTTGTAAGCTTGACTATAAGATCGTACTCGAATTATTATTAATATTTGAGTTTTCCCTTTATTTTATCATGTATATGGTTGATAGTTCATATATGTTATACTGTGTGCACTAGCATGATCCTAGACTAGTGGGGTATACACAAAGAATCTGGATTTGCATATTTGGGTCTCGACATATTAGAACTCATGTTGATCTGAACATAGAGAATTTGAACTGGAAGTCACACACACAAGCATTCACAAAAATTGAACAAGATTGTGTTGAGGTCATTGATGGTGTGGACGGCGGCGGCTTCATCATCATTGGGGCGATGGCTCCACTTGGCCATCGAAACCAAATCTAAAGAGCAGCGCTAAGGCCATAGGTCATGGCGGCAGGCAAAGGCCATGATGGCTTTGGTGGAGGAGGGCGATTGGGGAGGAGGTTGCACGGTTGGGGAGATGTAGTCGTCGTCGGCGGCCGCCACACGAAACCCTAGCAAGGCATCTGCATTGAGTTAGGGGCAGGGCGGCGCGGCCTTCCCGAGGAGGATGATGGTGACGGACATGGGGAGGACGGCTGTGAAGGACGGAAAGATGGGGGAGGAGGACAGTGGCATCGGGAGATGGGGCCGCCACCGACGACCCAAACCCTCGCAAGTCGTGAGAGAGGAGGTGCAGCATCGTACAGGGTTGGAGAATGGGAAGAATTGAGGAGAAAAAATTGAAGAAAGATTAACTTATATACCGATGGCATTTGTGGGTAATTTCAATAAAGGTTAGTGGCAAAGGGTTATTTCCATGCTGCAAAAGCCAAAATAAGCACCCCTTGGCTGGCTTTTGGCTTATAGTTATAGGGTGGCTTATGGCTTTTTAAAGCCATCTATTTTTTTTTTAGATTTTGGCTTTTTATCTTTTAAGCCAAAGAAAACGTTAAAACAAACAAGGCCTAAAGAAATGTAAAAGCAGACTTCGGTAGTTCGGTTGATAAATCTCACTGCAAATACGTACGTTTATAATGCTGAACTCAACACAAATGCATATTAACAAGGTGAATCTGGCACACCTCTAATATAGATTTCGTGGTCAATATATTCAGCAAGTTCTTCATATGCTTGTTTGCGTTGTACTCCAAGAAAATTACGCATAAATGAAAGAACCACAAAACTAGCCTTTCTTCTTCTTTTTTGAAATTCAGACAAACTAGGCTTGGTAAAACTCCAAACCAAGCAATTAATTCCAGCCGCGCTAAGTAGTAACTTCGCCATTATGCAGAAATTTGGCGCAAGTCTCTGCACATATAGCTCACTGAGTAGTTGCTTGCATTCAGTTAAACAGGGGTACACAGAGCAGTTCAACTTATTTCAACTTTTGTGAGTAAAGATGCTAGAGGAACCCATGAGCCAATTCTTTTACAGAATCGAATCGTACGTCGATCCATATGGTCCGGTCTAGGCCAATAAATTGGTGGCGGGCTATATCAAATGTGTGCATACAAGTGAAGCGAGCTGACTACTTCAGTTATCGTCAGGGGAAGGCAGAGGCACCAATTTCAAGCATAAGCAGTCAGAAGATATGGCAATGAGTTATTGTCCACGATCGTAAGCTGAATTAATAAATGTCACCTCCTTAATTCGAAGATGTGACACAATAAATAAGGGAAAAATTGTGACAAGCAGTCAGATCACCCAAGAGACGTGATGGTTGCGGTTCAGACTTGCCAGCTGATGTTTTGACCTTCTTCTTTCTTTCTTCGTTTGTTGGTATTTGTTGTGCTTATTTTTAATATGTATTTATCTTATTGGCTTCTCACAGCAATTGAGTGAAGAAGCTAAAGAAAGTTGTTTGTTGAAATTAAAAAGGGGACAAAAGATCATTCATCCCCTCGGTCCTACACTAATCATCCACGATCATAAACCGAAATTAATGAATGTCACCTTCTTAATTAGGAGATGTGCCTCAATAAACAAGGGAAAAACTGTAAATCCATGAAGTATGAGCACCCTTGTAATTCTGTAGAATCATGACGGCAGAAAAGTTCTTAATGGATCAACGCGACATCTCTCCTCGAGGAAGCTCTCTTTGCACCGGGTTCTTAAGCGTTTGTACTTCAGTGTTTGTAAAATCGTTCGTGAAGGTATCGACTAATCCCAAACTATGGCGTACGGTGAATAAGTTCTCAAGTGTTCATACTGGGTTGAAGGTCTTACGTGTAGCACTATATTCATGTGAATTAATTGGAGCCCAAGTCAGTAAATTTGAGCAGTCGTATCTGGATTATTCTGGACTTCTTACAGTTAATCTCTATTTATACTTGGCTACGTTATCCGGAAATCCTTACAAGTCCATGATAAGTACGAGCAATTTGGTAAGCAAGAACGTACCAAACGTTGAAATAATCCCCTGTATATATCTAACGATATCTTCTGGTTCATCGCAACCAATACCGTCTGCTATAATTCCCAGCAGGCAGCAGCTTCTGATCGATCATGTCGTCCTCCGCGTTTCTCTCCGCCGCCCTCCGCCGCGGCCGGGCGCCGCTCTCGGCCGCCTCCGCCATCGTCGCTAGGACGGTGACCGGGTCCCACCTGTTCAACATTGACCGGGTCCCACCTGCTCGGAATTCATGTTTTCTTTTGATCAGATGGTGTTGGTTTGTGGTGACCGCTCCACGGGATCGGCGAGTCAGTCTCGGCGCGGCTTCTGCACGCGGAGCAGCAGCCCATTGAGTCGCTCGTCCAGCAGATGGTTGTGTTGGCTGCCAAAACTTAATCGATCCTAGCTATGCTTTACTAGCTAATTTACTGTGGTACGCCTGAATAATCATCCCGATGCAATGGGAGTGCAGCCACTCAAGAATAGCTCATGCAGAGTTGCAGACGACAACCGATACTACTGGTGAAAGAGATCAAAGTAAGCGCATGCAATCCTGCAACACATTTGCAGAGTACTGTGTTAGGAGTTGTGTTCAGAACTACTCTTTGGTCATTGGCTAAGTGATCAGTGATTTTCTGCATGCATATACAAGTTACCGTTGCATCGCCACAACTATAGAAAATCCGACAAATACAAGATAATTAGCATGTTTCCTCCGACAATAGTACGATCCATGGATCCCTATGTCTGAATTTCTTATTTTTCCCAGATTGAGGGCAGAAATAAATAAATTAAGCAGATTAACAGAAACAAATTAAGCAGATAATCCATGGAACTAGTACTCCAATGATAGATCAGATGAGTATACAGAAAAATAAGAAATAACCGAACTTTAATTTCATCTGAGTTACTAAGTCCAAAGGTCAACAAGCTTGGCCATAAGCTCCTTGCAAACAGACGGGCAGCTTGTCATGAGATGCTCATAACCATCGGTTGCCATGACTGCTTTCATATTCCGAGGTAAGCCGAGGAACTTGAATATCGCCTTCTTGAGCCCATGGCAACGATGCTGCTCGGCCAAGGCCAATGTGGTCGCCGCCGTCTTCACGTCGAGGCACCTACATAGCTTGTCCTCGCAGATCAACTTGAGCCTCTCCAGGTCGTACCTGTCCGCCGCTACAAGTAAATGTTGAGCGATTGCTACTGCATCTCCTCGTTCATCTCTGGCAACTCATCCGTGTATATGAAGTGAAGCAGCGCCTCGAACACATAGGCGTCCATGTCGTTAATACGTATGGATCTCGCATGCTTCTCCTTCATGAAACCAAACAGCACCACCTTGAAAACCGGCGACCGAGCGGCGAGCACATACCGATGGGCAGCAAACGTCTCCTCGCCAACCTTGAACGTCACGTCTGCCCCTCTTGGCTCCGGAGAGATCGCCGATATGTCGGTGCATGTTAGACGGTGGCACCTCGACGAACGACTCCTCCACAGTCGGCTCCTCCACGCAAAGCTCCTTAAGGACGGTGACGTCGCACCGGATGGTGAGGCGGTCGTTCTTGAGATGATCTGATTTCTCTAGCTCCTCCTTCTGATGAACCTCAACCATCCCAACGCGCGTTCATGCTTCATGAAGGTGTGCTTGATTGTGCGGCGGTACGACGGCACTACCCTCCCGCCACCGTCGAGTAGATCGAACTGGAACTCGGCATCGACGACCTCGCGATTGTCTGGACTGACATGGTGGAGGAAGACGGATATGCAATCGGCACACTCTCGCTGGTAGCCGTTTGGAAAATATTTGACACGCCATGTATGACCTCCTACCTCAAAAGTGCATGAGTGGGTGCAGCTGCCGGTGCTGATGGCCTCCTTGGTCCGGGAGTAGCCGTCGATGTTGAGCACGTGGAACCCTCTCGCCAAGGCGGAGACAACGATGGTGGACGCGGAACGTGACGCAACGGGGGCACCGTCTCCGCCAGCGGACGGCGTCGAGGTCGCCATGACAAGGCCGGGTCGAAGTGTTGCGAAGCAGACCGCGATGAACCGGGCCGGGTACTAAAAATTTTGTTAACGAATAGTTGGATTCTGGTGGATTTTAACCTATTATTATCTCTAATACTTTTTTCGAAGCACCAACCGATCCCTGTTTTCTTCTTTTTGTTCTCTCCCTTTCGTTACTTCTAATTACAAGCCTTCCTCCCTTTATATACTAAACCAGCTGGCTAAGACACGGCCAGAACTAAGAAACGGAAACAGTCACTCCACTACTCGGATACGTATACACGGCAAGAGGACTCGTACACGATTCGTACTCGGATACTAACAAGATTACTTCTAACACGTTGCTGGGTTACGTTAGTACTGAAATTAGTTACTGCATGAATTTGTAGTTACTCGACCCGCTTACATGTACCATATTTTGGGGAAGCTTGTAGAAGAGTTACCCTGACGTCAGACGTCTGGTTCATTTTTGTCGACCATTTCTTTTCTCTATCTGGCAAAGCTCATTTGTTATTTCTGCAGGGATTATCGGTTTTGATATTTTACCGGAGGGGACCGGTAAGACCGAAATGACCGATTTTCCATTTTTTTGGAGAATTTCGGACCAAAAAATTCAAATGAAATTTTAAATTCAAATGTAAACCGGCTGATTATCGCCGAAAATCGGCCAAAATTTATAGAAAAATAGGGCAAAAAATCAGCCGAAAAGTCAAACACAACATACTCAGCTGGGCAAACTGCTGCATGCAATGCAACAATCTCATCTTCAGTCAAGCATATGTAAACATATAATAATATTTTGCATGTTTCACTTCTATTCTCATAGAAAGATAGATAGGATCATAAGAACTAACATTCTTCAGGCAAGATAGAGATCCTATTTCTGTCAAGTGTGAGGATTTTAAGGTTCCACAGGTATCCAATGTTAGCCGGAATGTTTTCAATCAAATTACCAACCAAAACCTACAGGAACAAAAAGAGAACATATCTCACTATCAAGCCACCACTATCCAAGAAAAGAAAAGAGATAAAAGAAGGAAGAACCATAGCTTGCAAATACACATCTCTAATCAGATAATCCACGATGACTTCTACTAATAAGAACTCTTACAAGTCTTTGCATATTCACAGATCTGACAACTTCTGGGAATCTCAACTGCAACATAAAGAGAATCAATTGATATTGTGTCGGGACCCGGAGCAACAACTCCAAGTCCCTCTGTATAAATCACACTATCCCTAGAAAAAGCTAGTGGACACAGGATCAACAGTGACGCATATCATGCAAAATCACCACAAATCTTTATTAATCAAAGATACGCCATATGGCCAAGTCTTACAAAAGAGGCACAAGGCCAACTGAAAATAATAACAGCGGAAGAACGATAAGAAGCAGAGGTACAGCCCATCCCGCTGCCCACAGGCGAATGACTATAAGACGCGCCTACTCGTCGGAGTTCTCACCGAAGTCATCGCCGTCAAGTCCGCAACAGATTTAAGCAAGGTGAGCACTTTGAAAGTACTCCACAAGTTACACCCGTAAGTATAACATAATGAATGCATGCATAGGGAATCTCAAAGGAAGGCTTAATAGGGTAATTGTGCGGAAAAGCAGTACTTGAATTTAAATACAATAATGTAAGTTCAAAAGCTGAATTTGAATACATCATAAGAAATACTAGTTGAACAAAGTAATATCGTTAGTGTAGGCTCCGACCCTCACTAACCTATCCACGGGCATCCCATCCGGACCATTTCCAAAACCATCTTTTGTCCATAAACCAAGTTTTTGAAAACCAAGTCTAATCTGTGAAAACTCTACTTAGTATGTCCATGACCATGGACACGGCTATCCAGGATAGATTTTAACTCTGCAGAGGTGTACAACTTTACCCACAAGACACGATCATCCCATATTGCCACCGGATAAACACACTTCCTTTGGTGTGCGCGAGGAGATCATGACAAGGCTGTTCCAGTGATTCATAACCAAACAGTGATCTCAACATTACACAGAAAAATCTGAAAAAGACATTACACGAAATCTCGGTAAACAAAAAACTCTGCATAGTGTCTCACGTCGGTCCGCATGGACGACTGATCAATGAACACGAGTAAAGAGAGGGTACGAAGAGTAGTTCCACTAGTTTTTGTTTCAAATTTCGTGGGTCAAGGTGGCAGAGGACCCATATGTATTTCACAAAATCGAATCAAACGTTGTGGGTCATGTTCAGATCAGTAAATAGGTAAGCAAGCGGACTTTTCAACATGGATCAAGTGCAAAAGGTTTTTCGTCTTGGAGCCATGGAGAGTTCGGGCAAAGGGTTGCATGAAATCAAGCGTGCATGTAGGCTCGGGAGGTATTGGGAATGTATGCGAAACTGCTATGTAGCCTTGAGGTACGCAAAGCAACTCATTATAAGTCTTTACCTCTCATTTTTATAGAAAATTAAACAGCATAGAACTGATTCGATCGGGCTTCTTGTTCACAAGTGCAAGACAATAGGGACTCATGTCTTGATCTTGCATTTTTATGGAAAATTACCCTAATTCGATCGGACTTCTTGTTTTCGATCATCTTCTAGTTCACAAGTGCTAGTCAAAAGAGGCATGGATGTACAGAGGACCCGAGTGGGATAATTTTAAAGACCTGCCACATGATATCACCAAAATTAATGTAACAGCGAGTTGCAATAATAGGCAGTGTTGGATTGGGGATTGCGAATCAATGGAGAGGGGGATGAATCGGCGACAAAAATTAATTGTATACACTGAAAACAGCAATACCGAATACCTAAAACACTAATACTATTCCATCCAGAGTAAACAACAGAAGAAAGAGAACTAACGAGTGAATAACTAGTCTGAAGTGAACAAACAAACGAAAATCGATTCCAACGGCTAGAAAAATAAAACAGATCAATCTGAATTCAGATAAAGAACAGCAAACAGTCACGAATAGAACATCAGAGATTTTCACGCCTCAAACGCAAAATTTCTATTCAAAAATCTTCTTAGGACAATCACTACCATACAAAGGATTAGATAGACAGTTATAAACCCTCATCACATACGGTTTCTGAACAGCTTGAATTTTTTGCGCCTGTGATAACAAGCGATTGTCGTAGATGGTTTGTGTACCATCTGTAAAGGCCGACTATCATAGAAAGCTGTGACCAAAAAACCCGTCTATAATATGTCAACTATCACAGATGGTTATATGTACCAACCGTCTATGACAATTGATATATCATAGATGGTTGGTACATATAACCGTCCGTGATGTCCAACATATCACATGTAGGTTTTGGTTACAGCCGTCTCTGATAGTAAATATCTTCACAGATGATTTATACCACAAAACTGTCTGTAATAGTTCGTTCTACATCTAAAATTTATTAGAACCATCTATTATAATTTATAAATGACCCTTAATAAAAATCGTCTGTGATAGTTATGTATCATAGACGGTTCTATCTATTGTTACTAACATAAACGGTCTACACATGTAAAATCGTCTGTGATAATTGCAATACTGATAGATTAAGAAAACGTCTGTGATGAGACGTCCAATATGATATTCTCTGTAGTAATGAATCCTTCAATTCTAGCTCTAGACGAATTTTTCTGTGTACTACAAAAATCTAGCCTCTGAAGAATTTTTGCCTTCCGTTACGCAAGGCTCTGTCTAATTAGCACTCCTTAATCTCCAGCCACAAGGGCTAATACATGTGCTCATATTCACGCACATACACTTATATACACAAGGGCTAATACATGTAGTTATATACACACAAGGGCTAATACATGTACTTACAGGCTAGTTCTGACGGGATAGCACAAACTCGACTAATACACGTACTCAACTAGCCAACTTGTACACGGAAACTATTTCCGATACGAACTCTGTTTGGACACGAGCTGCATGCACGGCTCGCAGCTGCGCCCGCTGCCTCGCGCTGTGGCTTCCGCAGCTGGTCGCCCGCCGCGCTTCACGCTCGCCACTGGTCGCAGCGTTTGCACGTTATACGTTAGATGAAACCAAGTTCTGCGTATACGTGTGTAACAATTATCCTAAGCAATCAGCAGGTAATTAACCCACCTACAGCATCCTTCACTTGAAGGGACTGGAGAATTGGAAGTCCAACCCAGAATTCATGTTTTCTTTTTGATCAGATGGTGTTGGTTTGTGGTCACGCGGAGCAGCAGCCCATTGGGTCGCTCGTCCGGCAGATGATTTTTCAGACTTAATTAAGCAGATTAACAGAAACAAATTAAGCAGATAATCGAACTAGTACTCCAATGATAGATCAGATGAGTATACAGAAAAATAAGAAATAACCGAACTTTAATTTCGTCTGAGTGACTAAGTCCAAAGGTCAACAAGCTTGGCCATAAGCTCCTTGCAAACAGACGGGCAGCTTGTCATGAGATGCTCATAACCATCGGTTGCCATGACCGCTTTCATATTCCGAGGTAAGCCGAGGAACTTGAATATCGCCTTCTTGAGCCCATGGCAACGATGCTGCTCGGCCAAGGCCAATGTGGTCGCCGCCGTCTTCACGTCGAGGCACCTACATAGCTTGTCCTCGCAGATCAACTTGAGCCTCTCCAGGTCGTACATGTCCGCCGCTACAAGTAAATGTTGAGCGATTGTTACTGCGTCTTCCTCGTTTATCTCTGGCAACTCATCCGTGTATATGAAGTGAAGCAGCGCCTCGAACACATAGGCGTCCATGTCGTTAATACGTATGGATCTCGCATGCTTCTCCTTCATGTTACCAAACAGCTCCGCCTTGAAGACCGGCGACCGAGCGGCGAGCACATACCGATGCGCAGCAAACGTCTCCTCACCAACCTTGAACGTGACGTCCGCCCCCTCTTGGGTCAAGAGGAGATCGCCGATATGCCGGTGCATGTTAGACGGTGGCACCTCGACGAACGAATCCTCCACGGCCGGCTCCTCCACGCATAGCTCCTTAAGGACGGTGACGTCGCACCGGATGGTGAGGCGGTCGTTCTTGAGATGATCTGATTTCTCTAGCTCCTCCCTTCTGATGAACCTATACCATCCCCACACGCGTTCATGCTTCGTGAAGGTGTGCTTGGTTGTGCAGCGGTACGACGGCACTACCCTCCCGCCACCGTCGAGTAGATCGAACTGGAACTCGGCATCGACGACCTCGCGATTGTCTGGACTAACATGGTGGAGGAAGACGGATATGCAATCGACACACTCTCGCTTGTAGCCGTTGGGAAAATATTTGACACGCCATGTATAACCTCCTACCTCAAAAGTGCATGAGTGGGTGCAGCTGCCGGTGCTGATGGCCTCCTTGGTCCGGGAGTAGCCGTCGATGTTGAGCACGTGGAACCCTCTCGCCAAGGCGGCGACAACGATGGTGGACGCGGAACGTGACGGAACGGGGGCACCGTCTCCGCCAGCGGACGGCGTCGAGGTCGCCATGACAAGGCCTTCGAAGCACCAACCGCTCCCTGTTTTCTTCTTTTTGTTCTCTCCCTTTCGTTACTTCTAATTACAAGCCTTCCTCCCTTTATATACTAAACCAGTTGGCTAAAACACGGCCAGAACTAAGAAACGGAAACAGTCCACTACTCGGATACGTATACACGGCAAGAGGACTCGTACACGATTCGTACTCGGATACTAACAATATTACTTCTAACACATTGCTGGGGTTCGTTAGTACTGAAATTAGTTACTGCATGAATTTGTAGTTACTCGACCCGCTTACGTGTACCATATTTTGGGGAAGCTTGTAGAAGAGTTACCCTGACGTCAGACGTCTGGTTCATTTTTGTCGACCATTTCTTCTCTATCTGGCAAAGCTCATTTGTTATTTCTGCAGGGATTATCGGTTTTGATATTTTACCGGAGGGGATTGGTAAGACCAAAATGACCAATTTTCGGTTTTTTTGGAGAATTTCGGACCAAAAATTGAAATAAAATTTGAAATTCAAATGTAAACCGGCCGATTGTCGCCGAAAATCAGCCGAAATTTATAGAAAAAAAGGCAGAAAATCAGCCGAAAAGTCAAACACAGCATACTTAGCTGGGCAAACTGCTGGATGCAATGAAGCAATCTCATCTTCAGTCAAGCATATGTAAACATATAATAACATTTTGCATGTTTCACTTCTATTCTCATAGAAAGATAGATAGGATCATAAGAACTAACATTCTTCAGGCAAGATAGAGATCCTATTTCTGTCAAGTGTGAGTATTTTAAGGTTCCACAGGTATCCAATGTTAGCCGGGATGTTTTCAATCAAATTACCAGCCAAAACCTACAGGAACAAAAAGAGAACATATCTCACTATCAAGCCACCACTATCCAAGAAAAGAAAAGAGATAAAAGAAGGAAGAACCATAGCTTGCAAATACACATCTCTAATCGATAATCCACGATGACTTCTACTAATAAGAACTCTTACAAGTCTTTGCATATTCACAGATCGACAACTTCACGGGAATCTCAATGCAACATAAAGAGAATCAATTGATATTGCTCAAGAGAAATATTAACATCAAAGAAATAAAGCAGTGCATACAGTTTATAGCCTGTCATATTCAAATTAGGAAATTCTATCCAAGTAAGATGCTAAGAATAATACTGCATAGTTCAAAATATATATATGAGAAAGTTCTCTGCAAAGCTGTTAAAGAATCGATTACCTAGACGGAATAAATAACTACATGAACCGATTACCTATCTTGTTGTTTGTCGATCAAGAGTTCTCGTGGAATTCCCACTTGTAGAACTTCATTTGGCACTACCTGAAAGGGAACACTGATATTAAACAACTCTAGAAGAAAAGTGCGATATCAAGTAAAAAAGTGTAGAAAAGGCACCCTCGTTCTTGTAGAGGCATATATATGAGTCTATTTACATCATGATAATCTTCAGCACTGTATTTCCAGTATTTAGTTTTCAGTCTTGCAGAATGCAGTGTTCAGAACAGAACAAGACAGAATTCAATTTTCATACAACAAAACATGAACAACAAAGCATTCAGAATGTTTTCATACAACAAAACATGAACAAATTCAGTTTTCATACAACAAAGCATTCAAATTCCTTTGAATTTCAGTGGCATAATGGCAAACAAATAGTCAGCAAGATTGCATCAAGCCATCAACTTCTGAAGTCTGCAAGAGAGGAAGGGAGGAACAAGAATACGAGGAAACCATATCGATATCTTGTTTTGCCATGAAGAATAAGAAGATTTGAGCTTGCTCGACCTAGTAAAGGTTGGAAATATCTTTGGTTTTCTTTGTTCCTGCCCTACCTCGCCTAGGATCATTAAGAGAGTTCTTCATGATCTCACATTCTTTCTCTAAAAACAGTGAATGGTAAGTCACTTTTTGTAAAATTAATTGAGTGGGTAGATTGATATATACTAAGTAGTAGGTAGTACATAAAAAAAACTCACCTACAGATACATTTGGTTTGTTGTCATGACCATCATCACTCACCTACTAGTATAGTAGTAAAAAAACACTTGAAGCCAGCTCCTACTTGTTCCCCATGGCTCCAAACATGCTCGATATCTCTTGAAAATTCAATATCAACACGTGTTATTATTAATAAACTTTTATCAACCCAATATACAACTAGAATATTGAAGTATGATACAACTGAAATACTCAATTGCAACCTTTTATGTCAAAAAGGCAACCGAATCCTAATACTATACTAGTAGCAGCTACAACTTGTCAATTCTCATCTCAACTTGTCAATTGTCATCTTACCATGAGGCTCATTTACTACTATACTAGTACCAGCTACAGCTTGCCAATTCTCATCTCAACTTGACAATTGTCATCTTACCATGAGCACTACAAGTATCATCTCAAAACCCAAATCCAACATATCATATACTAGCAGCAAGACTATAAGTATCATCTATTCATCTCAAAACCCAAATCTCTGCTCATGTCAATTGTCATAGGTGCTCAAGACCTACTGCCTTGACTAAAGCCAATGATCCCAGCATCCAAATCAAGGTTTACAATTGAGTCCATAGTGCATACCTCCCGTGGCTCCGTAAGCCGATGCTCTTGAACTATCTTGATGGCTCGAAGTGCTAGAACTGCCGCCGTCTTAGCCCCTCCCCCTGCCGCCCGAGCTGCTGTCTTGGGCTCTCCCCTCGCCGACCAAGCTCTCGTCTGATCTCCCTCTCCCACTGCCTTCTTGGCCCCCACCACCAACTCTTGGCTGCCTTCCTCCATGCGCCAACCGGTGATATAGTTGACCGACCATCACAGATCTATGCAGAGGCGAGGAAAGGAGACACAGAGGGGTGCGAAGAAGACGGAGGTGTACGGTACAGCTGACCGGAGGGGAGTGCGTGATGAAGACGGAGGCGTACGGTATAGCCAACAACGCCGTGGTGGCGGCCGGCGCCTGCGCAGGGCTCGCGCGTCGCCGCCCCTCACCCTCCGAGTCCTTGCGCAGAGCTACAGGCTCACCTCCTTTCGCCGCCGAGCCCAGATGGGGACTCGGGAGCGCAAATGGGGATCGCAGAGACTTAGGCCAAGCACGGACGCTAGGGCATCGCTATCGCGGCAATTGAATGGGCGGTTTGGGCTGCGCGTTAATTCAAAATGGGCCGAATTATTTGAGCCCGATTTGTATAGTAACCGGCCTGGTCCGGTAAAACCGAAAATCGTCGAAAATCAGCCCATTCCGGTCGGTAAAAAAATCACTGGTCGAGGTCGCCATGAGAAGGCCGGATCGAAGTGTTGCGAAGCAGACCACGATGAACCAGGCTGATTACTAAAAATTTTGTTAACGAATAGTTGGATTCTGATGGAAACTTAAGTACGTAAGAAATCTGCTAACAATGGAAATCTATCTGCTAAAAACAGGAAACCGAAAAACAAACCGATTCATATCTCCACAGGGAAACAAGTTGGACTCAAAACATAAACTAATCAATTCACCGAACAAGATTATTTTTCAACATAGTTGGATTCTGATGGAAACTTAAGTACGTAAGAAATCTGGTATGTTACGATACCATCCATCTCTAGCGACACAAATTCTGTTTCAGTTTTGTCTTCAGAACTCTCGGTGGATTGCTTTTGTTGGTGAGTGAATTGGGGTTATCCTGCTAGGTATGTGATCCAAGTTGTAATAAGTCCGTATCTACCTAGTCTGATATAATACGGCTTCATTTCAGTGCAATGAAGTAGTTCTCATGCGTGTTTGCAGTTGCACCTGGATTTTGATTCGGATTTGCGTATTACGAGTTCTTAGAGACATAGATGGTTCCAGATAAAACAGGGCTACTATTTTTACTTTTTTAAAAAAAATCGAAAAGACAACAGTTCTAGCGCAACATATTTATCATGCGTGCGTCTACTTACATTGAATTCACAATGAAACGTAGTGCGTGGTGTAGTCGAACGCCCTTCAACGAGGTATCAGGACTGCATACATTAGCCATGTTGCTCGAACAGGTGGTGTTGGGGGAGTGTCTCCGTGTCACCTTGGGCTTGCAACCATCCCAGAGTGAAGGCATCTGTTGAAAGATCTACCCCGAGTTAAGTCCCTAAGTCAACCTCGATGAGATTCGCAAGGCCAACTTCAGAGAGGTCTGGGGCCAATTTTAGATGAGGTATCTAAAACCCACCCCGGAGGGGTCCGGGCTAAGCTCGGGTGAGATACGTAAGACCGATCCTGAAAAGGTCCAAGGCTGACATCGGACGAGGTACGCAATGCCGACCTGGACCGGCCTCGAGTTTCAGATGAAGCGGGGCCGTGCGGGGCAAATAACATGGATACCTAGGAATAAACTAAGCTTCAAGGGCAAACTTGTAACTTTACTTGTCTTCTTCTCTCTCTATAAATAACCCATTGTAATAGGAGAATGGAGGCTATTTTGTAACTCTAGAACACTCATATGGAATACACTTGGTAGTTGTATGTTTCTCCTTAGGCCCCTTCGTATCCTTAGCGGTCTTCGTATCTGACTGAGGGTGCTTCTAATTTTACTGTCCGGATTCATACTGACGGCAGTTGGCACTGTCTGTGCTTCTAAAATTATCACTTTTAGACCAATTTAACTAAAATCTCATGGTCCATCCGATATTTGGTTAAGTTTTCGCTAAAGACATAACAAAATACCGAGCATGTTATGAAACAAGCAAACCGTTTTCCTAGTATAACAATAAAATGTACAACAAAAAGATGAAAACCCAAAAGTTATTTCTCTAACACTAATGAGATTATAGGACGAGTGTGCCTTGATCTGAGCTCCTTGCAAAGAGGGGCAACATGTGTCACCAAATGCTTATAGCCATTAGTCGCGCTGACTGCACGCATTTTCAAAGGTATAAGCTGATCACTACTACACAAAAGGACATCACAGACGGTTCAAAACTGTCATCACAGATGGTTTCTGAACCGTCTGAATTTATGTGTTAGTAATAATAGGTGGTTATCATAGACGGCTCCCGAACCGTCTGTGATAGGTAAAAATACAGATAGTTTTTCAATACAACCGTCTGTAATATGTCGGTATCACAGATTGTTTTTTATATTAATCGTCTATGATAGCAGATATATTACAGATAATTTTTTAAAAATCATCTATGATAGCAGAAATATCATAGACAGTTTATTTTAAAAACCGTTTGTGATATATACATCACAGACAGTTTAGTATTCCAAACCATCTGTGATAGCTATTTGAAAAATTACATTATTTTTTATTTTTCGGCTAGCCTCAGGAAATGCTAGCCATGCCCTCTAAAGTAAACAAAAGATCTCACAAATATATAGCACATGATAATCATCACATAGATCTCACAAATGAAGTAAACAACGCATAAGCGGATCACATATATAGTACATGACAATTGTTTGAATGAATTATTTGATTAAATACAATTGAGTGATTACAATTGTATCCAATATTTCAACATTTAATAATCATCGTCGGGGTGGAACTCTCCAGTGTTGTTTATGACCTCTGCTATCAAGAATTGGGAGAGTTTTCCTCGAATTTCAGCGAGTTTGTCAAGATTGATTGCACTTTCGTCAAATTCCACATGTTATCGCTAGTAGTTTTTAGTTATTAGCATATATATATATATTGATAATCACAAAATAATTATTAACAGATTGACAAACCTTTAGATTATTTGTCTTAGTGCCTATGATTTCCTCCATATGGCAGCAAACGTAGAATTCACATACGTTGCCCTATAGCTGTTGGTCGCACTATAAAAATAGAATTACATACATAGATATTGTCAGTTCTAGAGGCATTATAACGAAGTGTGATATAGGATTATTGTGTTGTAGCAGATACCAGAAATCGCATCCTGTGTCGCAATGTGTCAACTTCCCTCGGCAACGTAAGCGCTGAACGACCAACATGATTCCCAAAAGTTAGCCTTGGCCATTGGAAATGAAGGGAAGACTACAATAGAGTTATGTATAGAGGAAATGAGTTTACCTGTCAATTGTTTGTTGCGCACAGGTGAAGTCGTGGTATCTCCTAAGTAAGGAATCAAGGTATATTACCTTGCTCCACTTTGGTACAATCACAATCAGAATCGAATGAGACCTAGTCATATATGTCGTCGTAGTGACTAATCATAAGTTCATGTGGCGTATAAAGTACAAATGAAACTTATATGGCAACTAGTGAAGCACTTACCTTTGGTTGTGGGTACCATGATGTACTTTTTGTCACTATGAACAAGCAATCCCTTTTTATATAATCTTGGACGAAGGACGCATTAGCGTTGATGGATTGCTCAGAGGCCAAGTGTGGGTCAAGGAAACCCACCGGTTCTCGCCGTCAACGGACTTGTTGGATTATGGATCTATACACAAGCAAGGAGTTATGATATTTATTGGTATTACGTGAATATAGAACATGATTGTATGGTACACTTACAATGTCCACCATCGTAGAAGTGAGACATCGAATTCGTCAAGGTTAAATAGTAAGAATAAGTCTTTGAAGGTCACGACAAAGTAGCCCGAGTCGTGCAGGAAATACGCCGTGTATCTCGCGGTGAATCCACTTTACCGGTTTGGCTTCATGTTGGACCTCTGCATGTACCAAGTATGCTAAGTTCTGCAAACCAGTCCAAGGCTAGGTAATTGTGACTTGGGGACCAATGACACTCCAAGAATGAACTTTCATTGCCTGAGAGGTGCCTTAATCTTCTTTGGTTTGCCCTTAGCGCCTCGCTTGCGATATATTTTCGATGATGTCTCTACGGAGCCGATCGACGGGTTTCAAGTAGAGCTTGAGGTGGAGCCACATGAGCCGATGTGACGGGTCTAGGGTGATGTCCTCTTGGGCCACTTTGGATGTGGAGATCGTGGCATGGACAGGTCTAGGCGATGTCCCTATTGGTACACCTATCGATTCGATCCGAGTCATATAATCGATGCGAGAACTCAATGACCTCTTCGATTGTATAACCTTCGATGATGCTATCCTCCGATCGAGATCGATTATGTACATAGGACTTGAGAATTCCATGTACATCTCAAGCGAGTACATATGACATAGAAACACGGGGCCGCATATCTTTATCTCTTTCACAAGGTGACAATAAGATAGATCATGATATCAAAAAATGATGGAGGAAAATATATCTCAAGATGATATAGAGTCATTACCACCTCAGTCTACAAAGCATCTAGTTCATCGGGATCGATGACCTTCTGAGTAATTACGTTAAAGAAATAATATAGCCTCATGATTGTCACTCGAACCTTGTTCGGCAAAATACTTCTAATTACAATAGGAAGCATTTATGTCATTAGCACATGACAGTCATAAGACTTCATGCTAATTAATTTTAGCACATGACAGTCATAAGACTTCATGCTAATTAATTTTAAATCTTCCATGGAAACAAGTTTCTTCATATTGGTGGAGTGGCTAGATAAAACTTTCACACTATGCAAGCACTGGCATAGTTCGGTTCTCTCGGACTTAGACAGAGTGTAGCAAGTTAGGGAAAAGTATGTTCAACCTTTATTGGTCTCTATCGGTGCTAACTTGGTTTTGATGTTCATAGCGACTAAGTCACAACATGCATTGATACCATCCTTTGTTTTATCACGAATTTCAGTAAGTGACCAATCAAATTATCACATACATTCTTCTCTATGTGCATGACTTTAATGCAATTATGAACTTCTAAGTGCTCCCAATAAGATAAGTCCTAAAATATTGATCTCTTCTTCTATATGTTCTTCTGATGGGTTCTTAACTTACGTTCCTTTTCAAGCACAACATCGATATCCTTGACCCTATCATAGACCTCTTTCCCGCTAAAAGGCCTTGGTGCTGACTCATCCTCTTTTTTTCATCAAATTATTTCTTTATCTTACGGTATGGGTGATGCCTTGGAAGGAACCTACGGTGATGCATGTACACAGTTTTGTACGAGTTGTTTAACCACATACTCTCAGTATAATCTAAGCAGTGTGGACTGGCTTTGGCTCTTTTTGTACTCAACCCTGATAGGTTACCAAGGGTAGAAAAATTATTGATAGTGTAGAATAACATGGCACACAGAGTGAAGTTCTCTCATCTATTTGCATCCCATACATGTACCCCTTCATTCCACAATATCAGAAGATCTTTCACCAGTGGAGATAGGTACACATCAATATTGTTTCCAGGTTGCTTCGGCCCTTAGATAAGTAGTGACATCAAAATGTACTTTTGCTTCATACAGCTAAGGAGGAAGGTTGTACATGCATCTGATCCACGAGCAGTGCTATGTTGGCTGCTCATGTTACGAAATGATTCATTCCATCTATACTCAACCCAAACCTTATATTCATCTTTCCACACCGAAGTCTACAAACATCCTATCAATGTTCCTCCATTGGGCAGAATCAGCAGCGTGTCTTATCATTTCATCTTTCTTACGTTGCTCTAAGTGCCAACGCAGCAATCTTGCATCCTTTCGGTTTACAAATAAATGCTTCAAACAGGGATTTATAGATAGATATTAAAACATCTTAGCAGGAGGCCCTTGCTTCACCTTGACGCCCTCTCCATCATCGAAGTCATTTTTACGCTTGTATCGGGATACTTTGTATACCGGACAAACATGTAAGCTTGCATATTATTTATGGTAGAGGATACAATCATTCGGACATGCGTGTATTTTTTCTACTTTTATTTTCAATGGACAAAGAACCTTTTTGATTTGGTAGGTGGTTTTCAGCAACACATTTTCCTTTAGAAGGATGTTTGCTAGGAGACCTAACAATGCCGTGAAACTCTTGTCGGACCAACCCTTACTTGCTTTCAATTTCAGCAGTTCAAGAATAGATGACAACCTTATGTATTGTGGCTTGCAGCCCAGGAACAAAGGTTTCTCTGAGTCCTCCATCAAGCTCTCGAATTTACCAAACTCTCTCTCACTATAGTTCCTTCGCATCGTATGGCATCGATCCAGTTGTCATCCTGTGACCTATCCTCATCGAAAGCACAGTCTACAACCGGTATATCATTGTCTCTCTCAACGATGTTATAACTATCTTCTTGTATACTCTTCTCTTCACCGTATTGGTCCAACATGTATACCCTTTTTGAAACCCCTTGAATTAAGTGAGTTTCGATCTGCGCTAAATTGGTAAACATCTTGGATTATCACAATCAATGCATGAACAATACATATATTTCATCCCCATCTTCAACATATCTTGCTCAGTCGCTTTTCTAAAAGTCGACATGCCATTAATGTACTTCTCATTCACATGGTTCTCAACGTACATCCAATTTCGGTTCACCTACATTACACATGTAACAAATTAGCTAATGTCAAATTGAATTATTAATGCTACTATAGCTAACCAATATAGCTACTCACACACATAATTGTTATTGACCTTATAATAAATTGTCCAAATCTAAATTAAGTATCTAGCCGTGTATTCATGAAGCAATATATATATATATCAAGTAAGAATATATTAAAGTAAACTAGGAGTACTGACCCATTCTTAAATTGAAGCAAACTACCATCTCTCTCTAAACTTAGGTACGTAGCTAGATCTAAAAACCTAGCTATCATCTCTCTCTATTATGTACAAGTCATATAAGTTATTAGAAGCAAATACTAACCTCCAATCATCAAGAACAAATTGATCTACAAGCGGTATATTTTCATCAAACTCCCCAAAGCCGGCCGCCTCCTTCAATGCAGCACAATGAAAACAGATCTGTCGAGACCATGTTGGATATATAATGCGTATATCAGATGGTTCCAACCACAAATTGTTTGTGATATGAAACTATCATAGACGGTTTGTATTAATAACCAATTGTGAACTATCACAGATGGTTATTTATACAAACCGTCTGTGATGTCTACCATTATCACAGACGGTTTGTATAAACAACCATCTGTGAATTATCACAGATGGTTAATAACCATCTGTGATGGCTCACATTATTACAGACGATTTATATAAATAACCATCTATGAAAATATCACAAACAGTTATTCGTATGAAGCATGCGTGATAATTACAACCTGACAGTTACGTATGAATCTTCTATGATGTAGCCATCTAGTATTGTCTCTTTTGTAGTAGTGTGAGAAACCTGAAGACCGCCTCTTTAAGCTCATGACAATGATGTTGCTCAGCCAAGGCCAATGTGGTCATGTCGTGCTCACATTAGGTCGCTGCATAGTTTGTCCTCACAAATCAACTTTAGCCTCGGTATATCATACATGTCGCTAGCTGCCACAAGCGGATGCTAGGCCATTATCACCGCCGCGTATTCCTCACCCATCTCTGGTTGGTGTAGATGAAGTGGAGCAATGCCTGAACACATCGGCGGCATGTCATCGAAGGGTATGATGCATCTTTTATCCTTCTCCTCATGGAACCGGGAGCTACGCCTTGAAGACGGCTAGCGATCGAGTGGCGAGCACATACCGGTGCGCGACGAACGTCTCCCATCCTGAACGTGACGTCGCCCCTCTTGGGTTAGGAGGAAGGTCGCCGAGGTGTCAATCCAGCTTTGGCGGTGGTGCCTTGACAAACGGATCCTCCACCGATTTCCCCAGCGAAGGCGATGTCGCACTGATGATGAAGCGATCGTCCTTGAGATACACTTTTCTCTAGAACTTCCTGCGATGAACTACGGAATCCCGGATGCTATGTGAAAAGGTGTGCGTGAATCTGCTGCTTGTATTTGCTTGGGCGACATGGTCGAGCAGATTGAACTGTGCATCTGTGTTCACGCCATCGTTGGGGCCGACATGCTCGAGGAATATAGATATGAAGTAGTGGTGCTCCACGTGGTTGCCGTTAGGGTAATATTTGATACGCCATGTGTGGCCTCCGATGAGGAAGGTCCAGGAGTACAAGCACTAGCCGATATTCTGACTTTGGTGATGGAGTAGCCGTCAACCCTTAGAACGTGATTCCCTCTCTCTCTCTTGGCAGCGACAGTGGAGGATGAACTTGTCGGATCAGGCACATCACTGTCACCTGCGGCCCAAAGTGCCGGCACGGAGGTGGACACAGAGTTAAAAGTTTCATTTTGAAAAATAACGCGGAGGGCATCGAGACAAATGAAACAACAAAATTCTGTTCAAAATTTTGAACAAAAATTTCAAATTTTTAACAAAATTTAACTAAAATTTAGATGATGAAATTTAAATACAATTTAAATGAGGATAAATTTGGCTAAACTATTCTCCTTTTGGGGGTAACAAAATAGACAAAATTTTGGCGAAATTGTGGACACTGGGTGGACATGTTTGATTGGAATACGTACGGCTAGGTGTTGCAGATCAAGCCCAAGTATTTTAGCCATATATCGGGAACCGCAACAATTTTCATGGCAAGTGAATTTGTGACACCTCGGCCCATGATGGCCCATGTGTGTGTGCACATGAGGATGTGGATTAGTCCCACATTACTAGTTTAGCATGAGAAGTACCAACATATAAACCTATAGGCACCATTAGTAATAACCTCCGGTTAACCGTTTTGCGCGAAGCGAGGACGAAAGAGTAAGCAGGTTGTTACATGTGAGTGGTTTGCCCATAATAGGGTTAGACCTAACCGGTTTGGACCCTAGAGCATTACAAATAGTATCAGAGCCGACCCTCGCGTTTATACGGGCGCGTACAGGTCAGGGGTATGGACATATGACGCATGGCGTGTGTGGGCCCAGAGTGGACACACAGCATGGTATATGTACCAGCACTCGACGCACAGACGTGTGCCAAGAGGGGGAGGTCCTGGTCGTTTACCTTAGTGTGGGTATGTTGGACCGACGAGGACATCGGATTCTTTAAGGGGGGTGTATGTGACACCTCGGCCCATGATGGCCTATGTGTGCGTGCACATGAGGGTGTGGATTAGTCCCACATTGCTAGTTTAGCATGAGAAACACCAACATATAAACATAGACACCATTAGTAATAACCTCTTGTTAACCATTTTGCGAAGTGACGGCGGCGTAGCGCGATTATTACGTGTGTATGGCTTATCCATAATGGAGTTAGGCCTAAGCCGGTTTGGACCCTAGAGTGTTACAGAATTGCTGTCCTGCTAGGTAATTGACTAGTATATGTGATCCGAATTGGAGTCTACGTTCGTGAGCACACTACTACTACAAAAAAGTTTATATTAGGCGCCTCATCACGCAGCGGTTCATAAAAATTATGCATGTTAAATGTAATCACATACGGTTCTTGATAAGAACGTGCGTGATACTATCCTGAAACCGTGCGTGATATTTGAATATTACAGACGGTTCTTAATAAGAACCGTCTGTGATACTTCACAGACGGTTTGTAATACAAACCATCTATGATAATTTTATTATCACAGATGGTTCTTATTAAGAACCTTCTGTGATATATTTCCCATCTCGCACATCTCTAAAATTTCATAATTTCTCGTATGAGTTCGAGTAGCATTCTGTTTCGACACATCTTCAGTAAAACGGGCATAACTTTTACATATGGTGTCTGTTTTCGATGTTCTTGTATTCGTTGGAAAGCTAACAACGAGTCTAATCCAAAAAAATAACCGCTCTATAGAACTTTGCTATACAGAACTTTGTTATTTTATATTTGGAGACTAATTATTTATATTGTATCGGTATATATATTGCCAATATCGCATACGGTTCATAGTTCAAACCGTCTGTGATACTATTACAGATAGTTCTTATCAAGAACCGTTTGTAATAATTTGTTTTTTGACCGCTGGGCCTGTCAATCCTTCTCAACCCAATTTCAGCCAATAAAAACCGACTAACCCACACCCCATAGATCGTAGCTCTCCCTCCTCTATAAATACTCACCCCGAATCCATCCGCCCTCTCCCTTCAAATGCGTATTAAGCTTTCTCCCTCCATTGTTTTTTCTAGTATTTGATTCTATGGGGTTTAGATCTCCATCATAGCCTCCATTCTTTGCGGGATAGCTTACAGTGAGGCGGCCGCTAAAAGGCCTACCGAGCTGCATCGGGACGAGCTTCTCTATTGTTCTCTGTTGCTCCATTGTTTATAGTATTTGATTCTAATTCTTCTATTTTCTTTCTTCTCTATTGCTCGATTTGTAATGGAAATAGAATGTTCTCTACTATTGTAACGGTGGATTGTAATCCTATGATGTTGTAACGGTGGATTGTAATATAAATAGAATGTTCTCTGCTATGTTTGTTGTCGCATTTGCTTATTTTCAAATGGCATAGCTAATATTTCCTGAGGCTAATTCAAAAATAGAAAAAATGGTATAGAATGAACTATCACAGACGATTTTGTAGTATAAACCATCTGTGAAAAATATTATAGACGGTTCTATATATAGAACCGTCTATGATGAAATAAAGTATCACTGAGCGGTTTTTGGTTAGAACAAATGCTGTGATAGTATTTTCACAGACGGTTCTAGTTACAAACCGTCTGTATTGTATTTATCACAGACGACTCACAAACCGTATGTGATAACTTTCGATTATTACAGACTCATAAATTCAGACGGTTCAGAAAACCGTCTGTGATGATGATTTCTGTAGTAGTGGCAGCTTGTTTGATATGATTACGGCTAATTCATGTTCAGTGCCATGAAGTAGTTCTCGTCAAGGTTTAAAAAACTGGCTGTAAATTTTAACCGGAGTGGTTGGTAGGACTGATAATCAGAAAATTTTGGAGGATTTTGGGCCAAAATTTGCAAATCAAAATCTGGATTTTTAAAAAATCAGCTGATTTTTGGCTGAAAATTTTGAAACAAATTTTGGCAAAAGAATCTTCTAAATTCAATAAAATTCATACAAAATAATTTTTTGGAGCTGATTTGAAATTTTACTGGGGTCACCGGTGAAACTGAAAACCGCCGATTTTGGGCCGCCGGTAAAAAAAATCTCTGGTTCTTATGCATGTTGGGGTTGCACCCGGACCTTGATTCTAATTTTATTTTTCGGATGAAACAGGGCTACTAATTTTATTTTTATTTATTTTTGGAAAAGTGACAGTGCTACGTATTCATCACGCGTGCATCTACTTAATCACATTGAATTCACAATGAAAAAACGTAGTGCAGAGTGTAGTTGAACGCTCTTCAAAGAGGAACATCAACCATGTGTAATGGCACTCCAAAGATGCAGGCTACCTACCTTGTTTCACCTATATATATTGGAGCTAAGAGATAGAACTGTAGAAATTTAGTGCTAACACTAGGCTGTACGTACTGCATGCTGGGAGCAAAACTCCACGGACAGGTTTGCTGCTAGCAGCTCATCAGCTAGCTAGTAAGCCTGACAAGCCGCTTGCTTTCCTCTCAATCGTGTGGTTGACTGTAGGCTTAGGAGGTATGGGGACTACATACATTCGAAGGTATCAAGGGGTTGGTATAGTCATTCTAGCAAGCATATATAATTGCTAATTTCGCTACCTACTACCCGCATTCATGTTTAACTTCCGCTTGCTCAGCCTGCTGATTTTAATTTGAAGCCCATCCGATGGAGTTCGTTCACATGCTACTATTTTAATTCTGGCTACTTTTTTTTTCAGAAGGCAACATGGCTAGTGGTGTTATGTATTATTACTTTATTAGTCCACATGCGTGCGTCTATTGTAGCATTGAATTTGCGATGAAAAACGTAGTGCAGAGGGTAGTTGAACCAAACCCTTTTCAAAGAGGAGCCGTCAACCATGCAATGTGTCATATAGCTCTCAACGACAATATCAGGTTTCACCTATATGTATATTGAAGCCAAAGGATGAAAGAACTGCAGAGATTTAGTTTTTATTAAGAATATGAAAGGCAGAAGCCTTTCTATTTCTGATATTACAAACCAAACAGGTTCATTACAGTTTCTTACAGACATGAGAAAATAAAACATGGCAGTCCTAGTTACCGAGGAAATCTTTTTCCCTACTCCCAGTGCTGCAACTAAAGCAAAAGATAGAAATAAAATAACAGGCTACAAGCAACAAGCACGACTGAAACTGCTAAATGCTGAACCAAGCACTAGTCTTCCTGCGTCTTCAAGCACCTATCATTCCACCACCTCCGTAATTCTTGGAACAGTTGGTCGCCATCCTCTTGTGGCAGAGAAAACTTCAGTTGCCACTTGTTCGAGCAACCTGACCCCCTCCTGCAGCTCCTCTCGGTTCCTCACTTTTGTCTGAAAGTTCAACCAATGGTTAATCCAATAACATACAGTGAGCATTACAGATATTGGGTTATTTGGCAGCGATTTAGTGCTAGCTAGCCCAACACTGGATGTTCTGTGGGGGAGAAGAAACACCGTGGATCGGTTGCTACTTGCTAGCAACTCAGCTCGTGTAGTTAGTTCTATGCTTGGGGTTGTTGGGACTATATACGTTAGATGAAACCAAGTTCTGCATAAAAGTGTATAACAGTTATCCTTAAGCAATCAACCGACAATTAACCAACCTACAGTATCCTAAGCTGGAGAATTGGAAGTCTACTCTAACCCACAATGCGTGCTTTCTTTTTGATCAATTGGTGTTGGTTTGTGAAGACCGCTCCACGGGATCGGCTAGTCAGGTTCGGTGTGGCTTCTGCACACGTAGCAGCAGCCCATTGCGTCGCTCGTCCAGTGGATGGTTGTGTCGGCTGTGAAAAACTTACTATGTTTAATCGATCCTATATATGTTAGGTACTACGAATTTTGATCTCTTTCTCTCAAACTGAGTAATTGCATGCAATGCTGCAACAATTTTGCAGAGTACTCTGTTAGGAGTTGTGTTCAGAACTTTTGGTCATTGGCTAGGTGATAACTGATTTTCTGCATGCATATACAAGCTACCGTCGCATCGCCACTACTGTAACAAATCCGACAAATACAACATGATAACTACCATGCTTCCTCCGACATTAGTACAATCCATGGATCACCTATTTGGCTATGTCTGACTTAATATTCTCAATTTTTCAAAGATCGAGTACAGAAACAAATTCATGAAGCAGATTAACAGAAACATTTAAGCAGATAATCCATGGAACTAGTACTCCATTTATGGAGAAGATGAAAATACAGAAAAAAATAAGAAATAACCAAACTTTAATTTCGTCAGACTGACTAAATGCACATGTCAACAAACTTGGCCATAAGCTCCTTGCAAACAGAGGGGCAGCTTGTCATGAGATGCTCATATCCATCGGTTGCCATGACCGCTTTCATATTCCGAGGTAAGCCGAGGAACTTGAATATCGCCTTCTTGAGCCCATGGCAACGATGCTGCTCGGCCAAGGCCAATGTGGTCGCCGCCGTCTTCACGTCAAGGCACCTACATAGCTTGTCCTCGCAGATCAACTTGAGCCTCTCCAGGTCGTACCTGTCCGCCGCTACAAGCAAATGTTGAGCGATTGCTACTGCATCTTCCTCGTTTATCTCTGGCAACTCATCTGTGTATATAAAGTGAAGCAGCGCCTTGAACACAGTGGCGTCCATGTCGTTGATACATATGGATCTTACAGTCTTCTCTCTCATGAAGACCGGCGACCGAGCGGCGAGCACATACCGGTGCGCAGCAAACATCTCCTCGCCAACCTTGAACGTGACGTCGGCCCCCTCTTGGGTCAGGAGGAGATCGCCGAGATGCCGGTGCATGTTAGACGGTGGCACCTCGATGAACGACTCCTCCATGGCCGGCTCCTCCACGCATAGCTTTTTAAGGACGATGACGTCGCACCGGATGGTGAGGCGGTCGTTCTTGAGATGATCTGATTTCTCTAACTCCTCCCTTCTGATGAACCTCAACCATCCCCACACGCATTCACGCTTCGTGAAGGTGTGCTTGGTTGTGCGGTGGTACGACGGCACTACCCTCCCGCCACCGTCGAGCAGATCGAACTGGAACTCGGCATCGACGCCCTCGCGATTGGCTGGACTGACATGCTCGAGGAAGACGGATATGAAATCGGCATAGTTTTTCATGGTGTTGTTGGGATAATATTTGATACGCCATGTATAACCTCCTACCTCAAAAGTGCATGAGTTGGTGCAGCTGCCGGTGCCGATGGCCTCCTTGATCCAGGAGTAGCCGTCGATGTTGAGCACGTGGTACCCTCTCACCAAGGCGGTGACAACGACGGTGGACGCAGAACGTGACAAAACAGGGTCACCGTCTCCGGCAGCGGACGGCGTCGAGGTCGCCATGACAAGGCCGGATCGAAGTGTTGCAAAGCAGACCACGATGAACCGGGAACTAAAAATTTTGTTAACGAGTAGTTTGTTGGAAAAACACCAGGATCAAAACTCGAAAACAAGCTATCTGGACGATATCTGGATGCTCAGGAAGCACTCATGCCCTCTCGGCTGAAACCTGCATGCTGAATTGCCGAGAACAGCGTTTTGCCTGATATGCGAGCACATGCGAGCAGAGGAAGGGAGAAAACAGAGCTTGCGGTGCAAAAAAACTCCCTGCACCTTTTCTGGGTTTTTTCCCTTCTTGTTAAAACAGCAAAACTGGAAACTGATTACAGTATCAGAACCGAATCAACTCCTTCTAAATTTTCCTATCCGCTAACAATGGAAATCTATCTGCTAAAAACAGGAAACCAAAAAACAAACCGATTCTTATCTCCACAGGGAAACAAGTCGGACTCAAAACAGAAACCAATCAATTCACCGAACAAGATTATTTTTCAACATAGTTGAATTCTGATGGAAACTTAAGTACGTAAGAAATCTGGTATGTTAGGATACCAGCCATCTCTAGCGACATAAATTCTTTTGCAGTGTTGTCTTCAGAACTCTCCGTGGATTGCTTTTGTTGGTGAGTGAATTGGGGGTTAAGTCCGTATCTAACTACTCTGATATAATACGGCTTCATGTTTAGTGCAATGAAGTAGTTCTCATGCATGTTTGCAGTTGCACCTGGATTTTGATTCGAATTTATGTATTACAAGCTCTTAGAGACGTAGATGGTTCCAGATGAAACAGGTAGGGGTGCAATCGGAATGGACACAGATGGATATCACTTATCATGTATTCTATTTCATATTTTTTCTTCGGAGTCAAAATCGGACACAAATAATACCGGATACCCATCTCTCCATTCCGTATTTGTCTCCCTTATGTATTTTCTTTCTTTTCCCTTATGATTTTCCGCAGTTTCTCTCTCTCCCTTTCGGAACTAATTTGATCAGTACTCTCATCAATTCCCTTACGATTTTCCACAGTTTCTCTCTCTCCCTTTTGGAACTAATTTGATCAATACTATCATCATATCTTGTAGCTGTATATATGTTTGAGAGATGTCAGGACTATATATGCTTTCTTTTTTCCCTTATGATTTTTTTGCGGTTTCTCTCCCCTTTTCAGAACTGATTTGATCGACTCTAAAATTTCCAGCACATTTTGCCTTGTGAAACTCTGTTCGTAATTGTTTTGGGAACAAGCTGGCAGTGATTTTCACCATACATTCAGAAGGCCAGCCCGCATGGCAGCACTGTAATGCAGGCAAAAAGCAATGCGTTGGTTTGTGGTGACCGCTCCACGGGATTGGCGAGTCAGGCTCAGCGCGGCTTCTGCACATGGAGCAGCAGCCCATTGAGTCACTTGTCCGGTAGATGGTTGTGTTGGCAGCCAAAAATTTACTATGTTTAATCGAACCTTCATATGTCACGTGCTACGAATTTTTATCTCTTACTCGATCAAAGTAAGACAGTACTCTATTAGGAGTTGTGGTCAGAACTACTCTTGGTCATTGGCTAAGTGATCAGTGATTTTCTACATGCATATACAAGTTACCGTTGCATCGCCACAACTATAGAAAATCCGACAAATACAACATGATGACCAGCACGCTTCCTCCATGGAACAAATCCGACAAATCCTTGGGTGATTTTCTCAATTTTTCAAATATCGAGGGTAGAAACAAATTAATGAAGCAGATTAACAGACACATTTAAGCAGATCCATGGAACTTGTATTCCATTTATGGGGACGATGAAACTACAGAAATAATAAGAAATAACCGAACTTTAATTTCATCGGACTGACTAAATGCACAGGTCAACAAACTTGGCCATAAGCTCCTTGCAAACAGAGGGCAGCTTGTCATGAGATGCTCATAACCATCGGTTGCCATCACCGCTTTCATATTCCGAGGTAAGCCGAGGAACATGAATATCGCCTTCTTGAGCCCATGGCAACGATGCTGCTCGGCCACGGCCAATGTGGTCGCCGCCGTCTTCACGTCGAGGCACCTACATAGCTTGTCCTCGCAGATCAACATGAGCCTCTCTAGGTCGTACCTGTCCGCCGCTACAAGCAAATGTTGAGCGATTGCTACTGCATCTTCCTCGTTTATCTCTGGCAACTCATCTGTGTATATAAAGTGAAGCAGCGCCTTGAACACAGTGGCGTCCATGTCGTCGATACATATGGACCTTGCAGTCTTCTCCCTCATGGAACCAAACAGCTCCGCCTTGAAGACCGGCGACCGACCGGCGAGCACATACCGATGGGCAGCAAACGTCTCCTCGCCAACCTTGAACGTGATGTCCGCCCCCTCTTGGGTCAGGAGGAGATCGCCGAGATGCCGGTGCATGTTAGATGGTGGCACCTCGACGAACGACTCCTCCACGGCCAGCTCCTCGACGCATAGCTCCTTAAGGACGGTGACGTCGCACCGGATAGTGAGGCAGTCGTTCTTGAGATGATCTGATTTCTCTAGCTCCTCCCTTTTGATGAACCTCCCCCAGCCCCAGCCGCTTACATCCTTGCTGAAGGTGCGCTTGCCTGTGAGGCGGTACGACGGCACTGCCATCCCGCCGCCGTCGAGCAGAGCGATCTGGAACTCGGCGTTGACGCCTTCGGCGGGGCTGACATGGTCGAGGTAGACGGATATGCAATCTGCATAGTTTTCCTTGCTGCCGTTGGGATAATATTGGATACGCCATGTGTGACCTCCTACCTCAAAAGTGCACGAGTAGGTGCAGCTGAGGGTGTCGATGGTCTCCTTAATGCGGGAGTAATCGTCGATGTTGTGCACGTGGGAACCTTTCGCCACGGTGGCGACGATGGTGGACGCGGAACGTGACACGACGGGGGCACCGTCGTCTCCGGCAGCGGCGGACGGCAAGGTCCCCATGGCACGTATGGCAGGGCAGAAGCGCAGAACGCGATGAATTGAACGAGGTATTAGATTTTTTTTATTTGATGAAGGGGTATTAGAATTTGGCAACGAGTATACGAGAGTCTCATTCTTAATTACGTCCGGACTCTCTACAACGTACGCAAGTAGTGCGATACGATACGATTTTATCTCTAGCACCGTAAATAATAAAATGTATTTAAGTTGTATTTCGGTTATGATTTTATCTCTAGCTTCCTCACGGCTTGTTTTCGGTTAAGATTTGTGCTTCACGACATGTAATCGGTTAGTACAAAATTTTACTAACGAGTAGTTGGATTCTGATGGAAACTTACGGACGTGAGGAATCTGGTATGTTACGATACCATCTCTGCTTGCGACCAGGGTTTTGGTTACGGATTGCAAAAAAACACTGCTAACCAGACCTCACCGAGATTTCCACACCGCTGCTCGACGCCACGCCGTCGTTCGCATTCCACACCGCTGGACTGCTGGTGCCTCACCCGGACTCCGCCGCCGCTAGCCTGCCGCGACGCCCCGCCACGCCGATCTCGTGGTGCTCGCGCTCCGGCGCGCGTCGTGCGCGCCCGCCTCGCCGCGTGCTGGCCACGCCGCACGTCCACGGCCTCTAGCCGAGCCGCCTCCACCTCGCCCGGTCGGCCGCACCGCATGGCCATGTGCCGTGCCGCTGAGGACGCCATGCGTGGCTGCGTGGGCCTCGTTGTGCGCTCGCCCTCGCGAAGGCAGATCCGCTGGAACTCGCTAGCCCGACGTCCAGGGCCGCTGCTCCTCCTTACCCCGCTCTCAACCTGCTCAAAAGACCATTCATGTGCAAAGAACTTGGTTGGATGGAATGCTTAGGTGATGGGGAATGCGATGCTGTGACATGCAGGGCTAGATTCTTCAAAAATGGATGGGATTTGGAGGAGAGGAGAGGGCATGGGGCTTTGCTTCTTGCTGGGAAGAAATGGCAATAGGGAGGGGAAGAACAGAGGGCACAGGGCCTTTTGTCTCCTTTTTTTTATTTGGGCAAGATTAGTGATTGGAGGACAGCAGCTGTGGAGGTTAAGGTGTGATTTGTTTTGGGTGTTGGGTTCCAAATGCAAAATTTTGAGTTGGATAGCAAATAGGTAAATGTTAATTTGGACAATTGTGTAAAATAAAATAGCTGCAACTGCACTGAAGTTCATGTCAGATAATTGCCTTAGGCTCAGTTAGTTATCAAATTTGCTCTGGAAATTTGCGGTGTTACACTTCTCCAACTTCCTCTTGTATTATTTGTTTGAAGAAAGTGAAGTACTTGGCCTAGAATGTTCTTCATAAGTGTTGGTGTTCTTGATTTGTTAGTTAATTAATCTTTTCTAATTTGGCTAGCTTCATGCATGTATATGTTACTCTTTAATTTCTTGGGTAAAGCATTTTCAGTTCCATCTTTGTTAATCGATCAATGTTCTGAATTGTATTGAACACAAAGCATCAATATTTCGTATTCGTTGAAGTAATGCAAATACACCGAAAATGGTTCCATCAATGTCCCTATCTAAGATGTGGTTCCTGAGAATTCTTCATATAGAAGATTCAAGTCTAAATAATTTCTCTAGGGCGATTGATGGCTGCACTCCTTTACTTGCAAACTACAAATCTGACAAAGTGTAAATAGGTCACGCTTCCTTCTTCAATTGGACAACTCCTTTACTTGCAAACAATAGATCTGCTTAGCACACAATTTGACATGTTAATACCAAACTCCCTGTGAGCTATCCCTGCTCTAAGGCATGTTTACCTTGAAAGGGCGTTTTCTCCACCAAAGAGTGTCCAACAGAAAGAGCTCCAGACCTTATGGTTATTTCTTCCACCTGGTGATTGGAAATATTGCCGAAGTGACATGGTGACGTTTTTGGGCCAAATGACTGAACTAACTACCTTGCCATTGGATTTGACACCCATACCAGCAGGGATGATTAACATATTGGCAAAAAACATACCACACCTCGTTGATGTTTATCTTTATAAATTCAATGTGCTCGATAAGTTTCCTGAGAACCATCTCCTCCGTCTACGGAGGCCGATCGTGGAGAAACTTCCCTGTCTTGTGGGACTGTGGTTGCGTGGCTACGAAGGCCGGATTGTGTCCTACTCCACCCAAGGATTCCCTCGGCTGGAAGAGTTGAGGCAGGAGTTTTCCGCTGAGGAGTGGAGGATAGAGGTCGGGGCAATGCCAAGGCTCTCCAAATTGACATTTAGTTTGTGCTGGAAGATGAGTAAGCTCCCCGAGGGGTTGCTGCACCTGCCGTCCCTTAAGGAGCTACGTCTGTGGAGCATGTCCCAGATTTCTAGAGATGACAGCACTTGCAAAGAGCTGCAGCGGAAAGGATGCAAGGTTGGTAACTATGTCCCCTCCCCTGCTTGTCATTCTTTCACTTTCTTTGATTAGAATGGTAGTTGCGTTCAGGACTTTTAAGTCTCTCGTACAAATATTTGCAGTACATGGAAACAAGCAGCAATACGCTCAATAAATGCCATTTAACTTATTTGTGACTTTCTCTACGTTGCTACCTTGTTTGTTTGGCATAATGGTTGCGGAATTTACTTGTTGGGCTCTCTTTTTTTTTGTCATAATTGGGATCGTTTTCTTTTGGTTCTCTATATGCCATTGGTCAAACCTAGAATTCACAACTATCTTATTGTGAATATGCCACTGCCAAGGAAAACTTTTTCGAGAAATTTTTCCATCCCAATTGTAAATCCAAAATTCAAAAAATTTTAGAAAACAAATTGTTCAAAATTTTTAAATCTTAAAACTGGTTTTTTGAGTAGAATTGGAAAAACAAAAAAAAGTGTTGATTTTAGGGTTTGAAATAAAAAACCTAGTGCTCACGAACCGCCATCCCTTACCACTAGGCTATCTAGGCTAAGTACATCTTCTTTTGTATTAGTTAATGAATTTAGTTTAATTCTAAATTTTGAATTGAAATTCACCAATTTAGCAATTTGTCGGACTCCATCGAGAAAATAGAAATTTAACAAATTTCATTTGAAATTGTTTTCCACCACTGCTTCATGAGTTTTTTTTTCTCGAAATTCCACTCCTATAACATTTCATTGGTTAGCCCATCGAGAAAATAGAAATTTAACAAATTTCATTTGAAATTGTTTTCCACCACTGCTTCATGAGTTTTTTTTTTCTCGAAATTCCACTCCTATAACATTTCATTGGTTAGCCAACTCATTAACGCCCTTGCCAAGTGCAAAGTGACTATGCTACCCGCAGTGGTATAATTTAGGAAAGGGAAATGCCATTGGACAGCGGATTGGTTGGACACTCGACCAAAAATAAAAATACCAGATAACGAACTGCAATCATCACTTGATTAGTAGCGCATAGCCTTCAATAAACATGCCTTAGACATAACCAAATACTCCCAAAGATTCTGACATCACAAAGTAAATCTCAAGTAGTACATCATCTAACTTAACTGTTGAAAAATTTATCCAAATTCGTACCATGTCCATGTAGGACACTTCATCGCCTCATGCCAGATGTGGCATGACATGTATATGCACAGTTTGTATTAAACATGGCATCAATCTGTAGCAATTGGCTCTGATTCGATTTCTCTTCGTGTGGAACTCTTTTCCTTCGCACTATATGTGTACCCCAGCAGTCTATAGAAAGAAGGGCTCTATGAGAAGTGCTCTATAAGAAGCGCTCTATTGTAATATCTTTTTATTATAGTGATTTACCTTCGAGATCCCGTGATTTTTTTCTGTAAGGGTTTTTCACGTAAAAATTCGTGTCTTTCGTCTCTATATTTTTCTATGCATTATTTACAATAAGTGATATCAAAGCACAGAAATTTAGAGCACAGTAAATTCGAAAGAAAAAAATTTGACATCATCTAATCACTAAATCCGAGAGGTCTTCACGTCTCCGTCTTCGAGTCGACATCGAAGATCTGATGCATATAGCCGAGTGCTTGTCTGGGACAGACGGTGAAGTCGATCAAAAGCACAGCGCAGCACATCTTCAACAACGCTTCCTCAGTCCGCGCGGTGCAGCAGCATCAGCACGTCATCTTCGATCCGCGTACGAAGCACCAGCAGTAGGTCGCACTTCGTCCTCACCCCGTCGGTACAAGACACATCGCAAGGCTCCTCTCGGTCCACGCGCAGCAAGCCAAGAGCAGTCCAGTCGCCTCGTTCCAGTGCAACAACAAACAAAGCTGCAGTAGGCCATCGCAACCTCATCTCGGTCCACGCAAGGTAGCTGCATGCTTCATGTGAAGCACACAGCAAAGAGGAGCAAAAGCACTGGAGAGAGGAAAAGCAAAGCAATAAAACCTCAGAAGACGTCAGCCTGTTGTACCAACAGAGAAGGAAACCAAGAGGAGCTTAGAGGAGTTTTCCTTACAAGATTTTTGCTAGCTACACATAAATTTATATCGATAAATTTTGAATTTCTTTTGCATGGCAATTCTAAAGAATGATCTTCCATTACTAGATTGTGACATGAGGTTTTCTCTATAGTAAGTCAAGATACGAGCAATTTTATCACAACTTAATTTGGATAATACATTTTTGAGGATCGATAAGATGCCAACAATAATGTCCGCCGATAAGAAACAACATAAAAATCGTAAGGCCTTATCTCAAATTCATCTTCATCTATCAAATAATTTTTTATAGGAGGTTATGAAGAAGACATCCACCGTCGCATTATGGCTGAAGCTAGAGTAGATTTGCATGACTAAGGATCTGATCAGTAAAATACATTTGAAGCAGAAACTTTATTCCCATAAAATGGTAGAGGTAGTCTCATTGTTGAACCACCTGATAGCTTTCAAGGAAGTTATTGCTGATCTCAAGTCTATAGAGGTAAAGTATGATGATGAAGATTTGGGTCTTATTTTGTTATACTCTCTGTCCAGTTTATACTCTACTTTAGAGATACTATTCTATATAGCCGAGATACTCTTATTCTCAATGAGATTTATAAAGCCCTGTATGCTAAAGAAAAGACGAAACTTATGGTTACCGGAGAAAGTTCAAATACGCATGCAGAAAGTTTGTTTGTCTACAGTAGGCAATTTGATAATGGTTCAAATAACAATTCAAGAGGCAAAAGTAAAAGCAGATACCATGCAACATCAAACATGCATAAATGTGCAACCGTCGTTGATCTCTGCCAAGGACATTGGTCACGCTCTCACGGATGGCACTAAGTCTATTCCCTATAGTTCCGTCATCTTTGCTTTTGTACATCTGTGTTTGTATGTGTATAGATACATGTATGGATATATACATACATGATGTTATACGTGTTTAACGTCTCTCTTCTCTTGTATCGACTGCTTTTCTTCTTAGATATTAGCCACCTTAACGTTATAGCTTCCTCACTAACCACGATGACTTCATATCTTCACTGATGTTAGCATGTCTACTTTAGTCATTGTATAATAATATGAAGAATCTTCTCGCCATTATCGATAAAGTTATCCTCCTCACCAGTGATGTCACACTTCTAGCTACTTGATGGTCATATATCGTTATAGCTCATCTTTAATGCAAAGTTTCATCTCCTCTCTACCAAAGCTTTTCTATTATTGAGCTTATTTAGACACTAACTTCTTCAATAATATTGATGCTAACCACTTGTCATCGTGGCCCTTAGCTCCTTTGACTCTGATATTTTTCTTTGATGACTTTGGCTAGTAGCACGACATTTTCCTTATCGAACGGCTAAGTGGGCAACACGACATTATCCTCATCTTCCCCGCCATCGCTTCTGCTCTTCGCTTCTTGATGAGTCAATGTCTTCTTATTATACAAATTGACACTATTGCACTCTTTTGTGGTTTCCTCCTATACTATTCACGCTATCCTTGTTATAACTTTTGTTTTTATTAAAACATTTATTTGTTTTTTATTGGAGGTTGTATACAAATCAAATTGCTAATTTTACTTAAATTATTTTGAATTTTAGTTATTTAGGGATTTTACTTTGCAATTGTATGGAAATCAAATTGAAATTTTATTTTATTTTTTACTCTAAATTTAAATTATTTTTTGTTAAAATTTATATACAAATCCAATTGCTATTTTTTATTTTTATTTGGAATTGTAATTATTTAGGAATTTTACTTTGGATTTTGCGTCGAAATCAAATTACTAATTTTATTATATTTTTTGAAAATTTGTTTAATTTTAATTCTAAATTATATTTATTTAAGGATTTTACTTAGTAATTCGTATGAAAACCAAATTGCTAAATTTATTTAATTTATTCTAAATTTTTCTAATTTAAGGATTTTACTTCTAAATTGTATGAACTTTTAATGTAAACTGTTATAATTTAGATCTACCACAATCAATTGTTTAGATTTTTCTTTTTTTCCCTTCAATTAACATGAAAATTTTTACCTCTTGAGAGCGAACATGATGGCTCCTTTTACTTTTGCTTTAATAATATAATAGATATCCTCACATGTAAACATAGTATAAACATCTCCATGGGAAAATTAGTAGAATGGGGAAGTGTCAATAGATGTCGAGCAAATTGTCATTCGACCAAACTGCATACAGGTTCTGCTCCATATTATTACAAGCAAGCACACTCAACACGGTAATTTTAACAGTAGTGCAAATCATGGAAACTACCAAATACTAACACAAGTAAGCCATGTAGGCGCGTAGTCTGACAAACCCAGGAAATAGAATAGGAGGTATGTTTCGCAATTGGCGAGCACATGTCGTGCAGAAGCGCCTGCGATCACACACCAACGCAAAGCACGGTGAGTTGAACTTCAATCGCGTCACATTCTGTGCACCCACGGTCTCAGCGCCTGCGATCACACACCATGTGGGCTGCCGGGGCTGGGGCTGCCAGGGCTGCCGGCTGCTAGCTGCGGCTGTTGCTGACTCATGTGGGCTGCAAACGCTGTTTCATGGCTGCTTACCACTGGTATCTGAGTACACAAATAAGAAAAAAATGCTAACAAAATAAGAAAAATTGAATAATAGCGCTATATCTTTTGGGATAATGCAAAGAAATAGGGGTAAAAAGAAAACCGAAAAAGCTAAAAAAAAGGCCAATAATCCAAAATTTAGAAGCCCGGAGCTAAAAGCTTTTTAGAGTGGGGCTTGAACATTGATGGCAAGGAACCAAGTAGCATGATGTCATGATTGAGATGGCAAAATTAATTTTGAAGTTTGAAAGGACGACTCAAGTAACACAACCGAACATCTGGTGTAGTTTACTTTAGAACGAAAAGAATGTTCACTTGGTCTCGTCTCATCGCCAAAGCAGTGGATGGAAGAAGATGCAGAGGAGCGTGAATGGGATCTGAGACTTACTGTCGTGGGTGAACTGATGTTGCCTCTTCGATCTACTCTTTTTTTTGTTATGACGAGCTTGCAACCTTTCTTCTCAAGTTCTTCATGACTTTCCTCAGGTAGCATATTTTCCATGTGTACCACCTCCAGCATCTTTAGGGACGGCAAGTCAAAAAATGGCCAAAAAGTCAAAAAGGCAAAATTTAGAAGCCCGGAGCTAAAAGCCGTTTAGAGCGGGGCTTGAACATGGATGGCAAGGAACAAAGTGGCATGATGTCATGATTGAGATGGCAAAATTAATTTTGAAGTTTGTAACACAACCGAACATCTAGTGTAGTTTACTTTAGAACGAAAAGAATGTTCACTTGGTCTCATCTCATCGCCAAAGCAGTGGATGGAAGAAGATGCAGAGGAGCGTGAATGGGATCTGAGACTTACTGTCGTGGGTGACTTACTTTTGTTATGACGAGCATGCAACCTTTCTTCTCAAGCTCTTCATGACTTTCCTCAGTTAGCATATTTTTCATGTCTACCAGCTCCAGCATCTTTAGGGACGGCAAGTCCAAGAGCCCATCTGGAAGCCTTGTCATATCTCCACATCTGAATAGAACCAACTTGGTGAGCTTTGGCATCGTACCAGCCTCAAACCTCAATTTCTCAACGGGAATAAGCCAGAGGTCCAGGTGTTTTAGCTGTGGGAACCCACCAGCAGGACTGGTCATGTTGGGGGCCTCATAATTTTGCACAAGCAATCCAACACTTACGAGGTTATAAAGCTTCCCTAGAATTGGCATTGGGTCTACTGGACAGGGGCGCTTAACGCACAGGTAAAGGATGCGAAGGTTCTGCGGGAGTACACTGCTGTCCGGAAACCCAGTCTTGTCTAAAAATAGCCATAACTCAAGCTCAACAAGATGGTTTGACAAACAGGCCAAGATATCCACAGGAACAAACATTTGTCTTAATTTTAAAACCTTTAGCTGTTTCATTTGCAGTAGAGACTTTCGCATACGTATCCACATGTAATTATCGTAAGTCCACGGCGACTTTCTACCAATGCGCAAGGTCTGAAACTGAAACTCCTTCTGTTGCTCTGGTACTGGCATAGGAATAGTCGATGTTTCTATAAACGGGATCTCAACATGCCTCAGTGTGTCTATATCCCACAAAGATTTTGGGATACAGGGCACTGGTGTGCCTTGCAAATCAATAGATTGCAAGTTGAGGAGGCGTCCAATGGAGGATGGCAGCACCAAATTTGTACAATCTTTCAACCCAATGTATCTCAGATGTATCAAACTGCCGAGCTGTTTAGAAAATTTCTCCAAATTTGAGTTGTTCACGAAAAGGACCCTCAAGAATCTTAATGTTTCAAGGGTAACAGAAGGCAAGCTGAAGCCCAACATGGTTCGTATATTTGATGCACTGCCAATCTTGTCGTCAAAGAAATCTACTGAAGAAATGCGATATGCTACCATTGTCTCTGAAGAGGATACATGCAGGTCACCATGATTCTTGCACACCTTGAAGCAAACTTCTTTCTGGGCTTCTTGTACCGCCCATTCGTGCAAGATGTCATGCATTTGGACTATTTCAATCAATTCATAATCATTCCTCTGGATGACTTGAACCATAGATCTTCGAGCTAACTCCTCCAGGTAGTCACGTGCAGTGTCTTCTATTGTGTTTCTGCCTTTATGCTGCACAAAACCCTCCGCAATCCATGCTTTTATAAGAGTATTAGCTCGAAACTCAAAATCCTCAGGAAGAGATGCCATAAAAAGAAAACAAGATTTCAGGTGATGATCTGACATGTCATCATAACTACGAGCTATTATGCTCTGCATAATGTCCCATCTGCTCGTAACTGTTGAACATGCTTCTTCTCGTTCTTGGTTCTTGGTTTGGATCTGAGAGAGAGAGAGAGAGGGAGGAGTACTAACCGTCCGATGTAGAGGAGGACGAGGCCATCACTGGTTCGTTGGTGAGGTCTGCGCACGGGCAGCGACGGTCGGGGAAGAAGGCCGGTGACGGCGGCGGCGGTCCGGCGACGGTGACGGCGGTGGTGCTTCCCGTCGCTCACTGCGCGTCCCTCTAGATCGGTTAGGGTTTGTGGGGTGGAGTTGCGGCTCCGTACAACCTCGTGCCTTGTGCCGCCGGCCTCCACCCCTCTTTATATAGCGCAGCGCGACAGGGGCCCACCAGCCATATGGGCTGGGCGCCCCCGATCAGGGCGCGGATCAAGGCCCGATTAGCCGTTGGGCTAATCGGTGGAGATCAATCTAACATTCTCCCCCTTGATCTCAACTATGCTTTAACTTTAATTACTTTTGACTTTACTTATTCCATCACAGATTAGTGCATAGAACATGTCTCATCGTCACGGTCAAACGCCGATAGATTTAACAGCTACAATACACCTCTCGCTCAAACAGATTACTTTAATCTTTTGGGCCATCTTTTAGTCCAGGAATCATAGGCTTTCCCTTAAACCCATGCCGGCTACATGTTCTCTGAACACGTTGGGTGGTAAGCCTTTAGTAAGCGGATCCGCTAACATCTTTGCGGTACTTATGTGCTCAAGACTTATAATTTGATCCCGAACTTTATCTTTCACAACATAGTACTTTATGTCAATGTGTTTGGCAGCACCACTTGACTTATTGTTGTGGGCATACATTACTGCGGGTTCATTGTCGCATACAACTTAAGTGGTCTATTGATGTCGTCAACCACTTTTAAACCGGGTATGAACTTCTTTAGCCGTTCACCTGCCCGTAGCCTCATAACATGCTACAAACTCGGCATACATTGTGGACGATGTAGTGACGGTTTGCTTTGAGCTTTTCCACGATATAGCTCCTCCAATGAGAGTAAATACATATCCGGATGTTGACTTTCTATCATCTCCGCATAATCGAATCAGATACCCCACTATATGGAGTAAATCTGATCTTACGTATGTCATCATGAGGCCTTTTGTTCCTTGCAAATAACGCAAGACTTTCTTTACCAATTTCAATGCTCTATTCGAGATTGCTCGAATCGCCAAGTAACCCGTAACAAACGCTAAGTCAGGGCGTGTACACACTTGAGCATACTGTAAGCTTCCGACAGCTGAAGCATATGGAACCGATTTCATTTGATCGAGCTCGTACTGGTTCCTCGGGCATTGAAAATCCCCATATCTGTCGCCCTTGACTATAGGTGCAGGTGAAGGACTACATTTATGCATACCAAATTTCTTTAAGACTTTCTCTATGTATGCCTTTTGTGATAGTCCCAATGTCCCTTTGTTTCTATCCCGGTGAATTTCGATCCCTAGAACGAACGAAGCTTCACCAAGATCTTTCATATCAAAGTTTGAGGACAAAACTTCTTTGTCTCGATGTGATGATCGACATCACTACTAGCTAGTAGGATATCATCCACATACAGGATTAGGAAGATAAACTTCCCATCTTTAAACTTTGCATAAACACAGTTGTCCTCTACATTTTCTTTAAACCCAAATTTTCTTATTGTACTGTCAAACTTCAAGTACCATTGTCTTGAAGCTTGCTTTAACCCATAAATCGATTTCTTTAGGCGGCATCCCATTCTTTCATTTCCTTCCACGACAAAACCTTTCGGTTGTGCCATGTAAACATTTTCCTCCAAATCCCCATTAAGAAATGCCGTCTTTACATCCATCTGATGTAACTCTAAATCATAATGTGCTACTAATGCCATTATGATTCTGAAGGAGTCTTTACATGAGACTGGAGAAAAAGTCTCATTGTAATCAATCCCTTCTCTTTGCGTAAAGCCTTTTGCCACAAGTCGCGCTTTGTATCTTTCTATATTCCTTGGGAGTCAAGTTTTGTCTTGTAGACCCATTTCTGACCCTCTTTGTTTTGGCTCCTTTAGGAATAATTTCCAAGTCCTGGACTTTATTAGTCTTCATGGACCTCATTTCCTCTTCCATGGCTTCGAGCCATTTTGAAGAGTTTTCGCTTCTCATGGCTTCTTCAAATGAGGTTGGATCATCCTCCATTTGAAATTCTTCTGTATGATAAATCTGATAATCATCAGAAATAGCTGATCTTCTTACTCTTTGAGACCTTCTCGGGGCCTCCTCATTTGGTATATTTTCTATTTGAGGCTGTTGTTGCTCCCCCTCATCTGTGGCAATGGGTTCTATAGGATCCTGAAGAACAGGTTCCACATTTTCATTTATTGTTGCCACAGGAGGAACAATAACAGGTGCTGGCACCACAGTGTCTTGCACCGTCGGTGCAGCGACAGCAGGCGGTGTGAAGAATGGCTCTTGAATCATCGGAGTGGGCGCATACGCCCGCTTCTCTTCAAGGTCAGTCTCTCGAGCTACCATGCTCCCCCTCATCATTTCATCCTCTAAGAAGACAGCGTGTCTCGTTTCTACAAACTTTGTATATCGATCTGAACAGTAGAAACGGAAACCTTTTGACTTTTCAGGGTAGCCAATGAAATGGCAACTTCGCTTTGGGATCAAGCTTCCCAAGATTTGGGTTAAATACTTTAGCCTCGTGAGACTCCCACACACGTAAGTGGTGTAGTGAGGAACTCTTCACGTCCACAACTCGTGCGGTGTTTTGGGCACCGATTTACTAGGTACTCTGTTGAGAATATGAGTGGCGGTTTTTAACGCTCCATCCATAAACTCAATGGCGGTGTGGAGTAGCTCATCATACTTCGCACCATATCCATCGAGTACGGTTGCGTCTTTCACTACTCCATTTTTTGAGGTTCGCCGGTGTAGAATATGGGCCACTATACCATTTTCTGTAGAAACCTTGCAAAAGGTCCAGAACTTGTCCATATGGGGTATGTCGACCGTAGTACTCCCCACGATCGATCGGACTATCTTAATCTTTAAATCATGTTGGTTTTCAACTTCACCTTAAATATCTTGAATTTATCCAAGGCTTCATTTCTTTCTTTGATTGGATAAATATATCCGTAACAGGAGTAATCATCCGTGAATGTTATGAACGAGTCATATCCATCCACACTTTTCACAGAAAAGGACCACAAATATCTGTGTGAATAATTTGTAGAACTCTGTGCTTCTTTTGGCGTCTTTCTTAATTTTCTTTACATATTTTCCTTTAATGCATTCTCTGCATTGTTCTAAGTCCGAGAACTCTAATGGAGGAAGAATATCATTCTTAACTAGTCTTTCTATTCTCCCCTCAAATATGGCCTAAACGACGGTGCCATAATTTCGACGACGCATCTAGAGTTCTCTTTCGTTTCGTTTGCATTCGTGAGACGAGGATTCATTTACTTTCGCACGCGACGTTCCCATTATCGCATCGACATTCACATCATCATTCACATTTTCACAGTGACAATAAATAAAGCTTGTCTTGTTTGATGGCAAGACCAATGCATTTATTATTAAACATTATTTCACACTTGCCATTTCCAAAATGACAATCATAACCATCATTGTCCAAATTTGAAACACTAATCAAATTCCTCTGTAAAGAGGGTACAAAAAGGACATCTCTAAGTAAAAGCTTTGAACCATTAGCTAACTCTAATGAAAGATCGCCAACGGCTTCAACTTCAGCTTGGACTCCATTTGCAACTTTAATGCATCTTTCGTTTCTTTGCGTAGTCCTCGTCGAAAGGAATCCCTGTAAGGAATTAGCAACATGAACAGTTGCTCCTGAGTCAATCCACCAAGTGGATTTCGAATATTGCACATACAGGCATTCATTTATAAAGGTAATAATGTTCTCACCTTTCTTTGCCATTATCATCTTTAAATAATCAGGACAGTTCTTCTTGTAGTGTCCTGTCTTCTTGCAGTGAAGACACTGATCTTTGTCTACAAACAAACTTATTTCGTTGAGGTGATGGATGAGGTTTTTCCTTGTTCTTTGAGAAGGAGTGATTGTTGAAGTTCCTTTTCTTGTTATCCTTCACATAGTTGATAGAACCACCATGTGAGGATTTAATTCTTTCCTCCTCTTGCACACACATAGCTATGCATTTTTCCAAGTCCCATTTCTCGGGCTGCATATTGTAGTTGACAACAAAAGTGTCAAACTCTTTTGGCAAGGAAGCAAAAATTAAATGAATAAGGAACTCATCCTTGAGAGCCAAATCCATTGGTTTAAGCTTGGATGCCATGTTACTCATCCTCAGTATGTGCTCTCTTATGCCACTGCCACCACCAGAGTACCTTTCTGTCACAAGCTGTTTGATCAGTTGTGTAGCATAAGTCTTTGAAGAGCCAGTAAACTGACTCTTTATTCTCTCAAGATACTCTGTCACAGTGTCACACTCTGCAATTGAGCCCACAATTGCAGGCTCAATTGTGTTCTTTATCACAGCCATACACTTCTTGTTGGTGTGGTCCATTCTTATGATCAAGATCATAAGACATCTGTAAGGAGCATGATCCCTCTGTCTTTTCTGCCAAGCAGTATCATCCTCATTTGGATCCCTCACTGGTGCCATAGGCTCAGTGGGACGTGCTGTAGTGAGGACCCAGTCCACCTCTGCCAAGATAAACGCTAAGTCTATCTTTTTCTTCCACTCTCCATAATTATCTCCTTTAAGAGTGGGATCTCTCGATACAACTCATCAAGTTGTATCCACTCAAAAACATTTCAAATAAAGTGAGAACATAACAGAAAATTATATGCCTTATTTCCAACGTTGGTCAAAAATACGACATACAATTAAAACAATTTTATTTATACATTAAATCTACATCACCGTTGGCGTAAATAGAAATAATGCATAAAAACATCATTTAAAATTATAATATTGTTATTATCAACGTTGGTCAGAAAATAACAATATTATAATGCACAACATTGCTCAAAAATTAAATTCTCCCGTTGGTTGAATTTAATTTAAAGACTAATCACCATTTAACTTTCGCAAGGCGGAAACATCAATTAAAAATTATATCTGTTTTTTCCAAAATTAAATTCTCCGTTGGTTCGAATTTAATAATGAAAATTATGTCTTTTCTTTTAGATATACCAAATATATCTAAAAGTACGCATACAATGAAGCAATAATCCATGTATATATATATGCACATATGTGTATCCATTTGACCAGTCAAAGCAATCATCTACCAAAAAACTGCTACGCACCCAGTACATGCTCATTTGACCAGTCAAAGCAATCAGTTCATTTTCTCCAAACCATATCCTTCCAGAGGAAGCCAAGAAAAATATCTGCCCCACCCGAAAATTTCGGATCTGCACGAGGAGGCCGGCCGGGTTGCTTCTTGTTGTGCGCGGCGAGGGCAAGCGGGCGCGCAGCAGCGCGGGCGGCGGCAGAAGCGCGGCGGCCGCCAGTGCCTTTTTTTTTTTTGTTTCTTTGCCTCTTCCGATCTGAGACTTAACCCGCTCTGATACCATTGTTGAACATGCTTCTTCTCGTTCTTGGTTCTTGGTTTGGATCTGAGAGAGAGAGAGAGAGGGAGGAGTACTAACCGTCCGATGTAGAGGAGGACGAGGCCATCACTGGTTCGTTGGTGAGGTCTGCGCACGGGCAGCGACGGTCGGGGAAGAAGGCCGGTGACGGCGGCGGCGGTCCGGCGACGGTGACGGCGGTGGTGCTTCCCGTCGCTCACTGCGCGTCCCTCTAGATCGGTTAGGGTTTGTGGGGTGGAGTTGCGGCTCCGTACAACCTCGTGCCTTGTGCCGCCGGCCTCCACCCCTCTTTATATAGCGCAGCGCGACAGGGGCCCACCAGCCATATGGGCTGGGCGCCCCCGATCAGGGCGCGGATCAAGGCCCGATTAGCCGTTGGGCTAATCGGTGGAGATCAATCTAACAGTAACTTCCCAATCCAAGCAACCGTCCATTCGCAGCCATGCTTCTCGATGAAGGTTCTTCGCTAGGTATCCTCCCAAAACAACGAGAGCTAGTGGTAAACCATCACATTTCTTTACAAGACCCTTGCCAACACTTTCAAGCTCACTGCGATGGTTCGTATCAATGCTTTCATACGATGGGAATGCCTTCGAACAGAAAAGTTGCCAACTTTCCTCCTCGTTCAGTAGTCTAAGCTGATGAACATGAGTCAACTTATTAGCTTGATTCGCAGCTTGCAAGTTACGAGTAGTTAGCAACACCCTGCTCCCGTTCTTGATATCAGGAAAAGCTTGCTTAATTCTATCCCATGTATCTGTTGTCCAAACATCATCAAGTACAATCAAGTATCTTTTCTCTTTAAGAAGATCGCGCAATTTATAGGTTATTTCTTCTACCCCCATTTTCTCCAACTCCTCCGGTATTCCCGTTTTGCCAAACTCTTTGTCCTCCTTTTTGATCCCCATAGCTTGAATTGTGATGTCCTTCAATACACGGAGCACTTCAAACTTTTGTGAGAAAGAAACAAAAGCAAATGCATTAAAACACTCTCTAACTGCTGCTGAGTCGTACACTTTCCTTGCTAGTGTGGTCTTTCCCGCCCCTCCTGTTGCAACTATAGAGATGACAGTTAGATGTTTATTCTCCGTATTTTTCAGTTCTTCCACAATTTTCTCGGCTTCCTTCTGAAATCCAACCACGACATCATCATCATCACCAAGAATTGGTCTATATAGTGGATCGAGTACATCACGATGCACTTCTGGTACTGTACTCCCGCCAAGATTAAGAATACCCAGAGTGGAAGCACTACTTGTAATTTCTTGAATATTCCTTCTTATACGACGAATTTTCGCGTCAACTTTATGAAGGGTAACCAAGTCACTTGGCAATCGAGCATACCTTGAGATGGCACCCATGAAGCCCTTCTTCAGCCGGTTTCGCTTCTTCACATGCTCTGCAACTTCAATAACGTTCTCAGCATCAAACGCCGCATCTTCGATCTGGCGGACCCAGACGGCTATGCTTTTATTCCCGGACCTCCTCTTGCTGTCCGCATCTTGAAGGAATCCCTGCAACCGCTCCAGCTCGTTCTTCAAGAACCCCACTTCACCGGTGACATTGCATAGCAGGGACGTCTCCTGGATAGCAAGGTTGCCGAGTCTTCCAAGCACAGAAGAAACTGCAGACTCCGCCATGGCCCTGGTCCTCTCCCTCTCTCTCTCTCTCTCTCTGCAGCGTAAGGTGTGGAAACTCTTTCTCAGTTGTAATTCCCTCTCTCAACTAGAAAGCCAACTGAAAATTCATGATGCTTCCGCGAAAATTCCACCCAGTTGTGGCAGGAAATGTTGAGGTCCCTACCCACGAGAAGATAGCTCGGAATCTTTGGCATTCGATAAGAAGGAATATGTCAACTTCGACACTAGTCACTAGGTGAATTGAGATCGTCAGGTAAGAAAAACTGGACTCGCGCCGCGTTAGAGAAAAAAATGGGCAGAAACAGTGACTCGTTTGCGAGGAAGGTGCAGACTGATCAATCGTTAGTTATCCATCACGGGTCCCAGGCAGGCGTCGACCATCCACGCGTTAGCCATCCATATCATTCATTTATGCTTTCTGGCCGCTTCTCTCCACCACTTGCAGTCACAACTTATCTAAGCAGCGGGCAATTCGGCTAGTTCCTCGAAAAAAGAAATCACATATGTATGCCTGTTGTAGGTCACAAGCACTGCCGAATGGTGTTCAGCTTTATTAATCTTCCTTCCAGATTTCAGACTGGCTTTGACATGCTTGCTTCGTCTTTATTTATCCAGCGCAAGGCCATGGCCACGGAACAACAATAGGTACAATACGACTATGGCATGAATTTTGCTCTTGATTTTCCACGAAAGTAGTTATATTTGGTGCACTTGGTTGTTCCTTGGCAGCACAACTAACTTCTACTACCCCACTCACGCAGCCACAAGCCAACCTGAGGTTCTGAGCTGCCCAGAAGCTTCACCACGCTCAGGAACAGAGTAGGAGATGGATGGAATCATGGTGAGTGCTGCAACGGGGGTGATGAACTCACTCCTCGACAAGCTCACCACGCTTTTGGGTGACGAGTACAAGCTGCAGAAAGGCATGAAGCGCGACATCACCTTCCTGAAGGATGAACTGAGCTGCATGAACGCTCTCTTAGAGAAGCTGGCCGAGACAGAGGTGCTTGACCCACAACAGAAGGAGTGGAGGAATCAAGTGAGGGAGATGGCCTACGACATCGAGGATTGTATCGACAAGTACATGCACCAGCTCCACCACGACCTAGAAAAACCTAGTGGCATCATGGGATTCTTCCTCAGTTTCATCGTAAAAGTGAAGAAGCTAGGAGCTCGCCGTGAGATTGTAGAGCAGATTCAAGAGATCAAGGATCGCATAATTGAGGCAAGCCATCGACGAAAGAGGTACAAGCCTGATGTGGGGGATAACTCAGGTAGTACCAACATTGTGCCGATAGACCCTCGGCTACCTGCCTTGTATGCTGAGGCATCTAGCCTCGTCGGTATTGATGTTCCGAGGGATAAACTCATCGAGTTGGTGAATGACGGGGAGGAGCAGTTGAAAGTAGTTTCAATTGTGGGGTTTGGAGGGTTAGGCAAAACTACTCTCGCTAACCAAGTATATCAAAAAGTTGGCAAACAATTTAATTGCCAGGCTTTTGTTTCAGTATCCCAAAAACCCGATACGAGAAAGATTTTACAGAACATACTCTCTCAGATCAACAAGCAAGGATATACAAGTACTGAACCAGGGGATGAGGAACAACTTATTAATGCACTAAGGGGTTTCCTCAAGGACAAGAGGTATGATCTCTGTTTCATATTGCAAGTCATTCTAGGATTCAAATTTTATTTTGTATTCTAACACATTCTACTTGTGAGAGAAATTTATCACAATCTTTCTATCAGATGCCCTTAATTTATTTGTGACATTATCTCCATAATTTATAGACGTCTTTTGCAAAGTCATTTTAAATAGGACTATTGATCATTTTAGCACTCATCTTAATTCTTATGCATGAGCTATAGTTCTTCATAATGTGAGATGAATTGAATATCTAAGTTTAAATACAATTTTATTTAGGCTGTCATGATGATCCATGAACATATATGTAATTAGGGCGACATTGAAACATTACTTTTAGCTACCAGCTATGTGATTTACTTTTCATATTATCTCCCATATGTATTTAATCAACATGATTCAATTGAATGATAGTCTCTCTCGTTTCATAGGTACTTTATTGTAATTGATGACATATGGAGTACCCAAGCATGGAAGATTATTAAATGTGCCTTGCTTGAGAATACTCATGGTAGTAGGATACTAGTGACAACAAGAATTGCCACCGTAGCCAAGTCATGTTGCTCCCCTCGCCACGATCTTATATATGAACTAAGGCCACTAAGTGACGCTGACTCAAAAAGTTTGTTCTTTAGAAGAATATTTGGCTCAGAAGACATATGCCCTCCTCAACTGAAAGAAGTTTCTACTAAAATTATTAGAAAGTGTGGTGGTCTACCATTGGCAATCATTACAATGTCTAGTTTGTTGACAACTAAATCACCCGCAAGAGAAGAATGGGTATGATCCTTAGTTCGATTGGTTCAGACTAGAGAAAACTTCGATGTGATGGAAATGAAGAAGATACTATCTTTGAGTTACAACGACCTTCCTCTCCAGTTAAGAACTTGCTTATTATATCTAAGTATGTTTCCGGAAGATTATGAGATCCAGAGGCATCGTCTAGTAAATAGGTGGATAGCAGAAGGATTTGTCAAGGTTGATGGTGGGAGAAACTTAAGGGAAGAAGGGGAATGCTATTTTAATGAACTTATAAATAGAAGTATGATCCAAGCAGTCAAAATGAGTTATGATGGTAAAGTAATGGCATGCCGTGTGCATGATATGATTCTTGATCTCATTATATCCAAGGCAGTTGAAGAAAATTTTGTTACTTTCACTGGTGACCAAACACATATGTTGGTGTCGCAAAGTAAAATCCGGCGACTGTCACTTGACTACCACGGCCAAGAAAATGAGATAGCGATGTCATCCATGGTTACTACTCATGTTCGATCCCTTGGCATATTTGTTTGTTCTGTGCAAATGCCTCCTATTTCAGACTGGCATGCTCTGCGAGTGCTACATATAGAGAGCAGTCAGATGTTGGAAAATTGTGATCTTAGAAATATTGGGAAGCTAATTCAGCTGAGGTACCTACGGATTGATGCACATGGCATTACAAATCTTCCAGAACAAATAGGTGATCTACATCATTTGGAAATATTGGATCTACCTGGTACTTTGATAAGAGTGCCAGCAAGTTTTGTTAAACTACGAAGGTTGAAAATGTTACATGCTTTTGATGTAAAGTTGCCGGATGGGGTGGGGAACATGCAAGCTCTAGAGGAACTATCAGTAGTAGTTGTGAACGAAGAATGCTCAGTAAATGCTTTGCGGGAGTTGGGCAGTTTGACCAAATTGAGAACTCTTGAGCTTGTTTTCAACATTAGTGACTCACGTAGTGATAAAATGGTGTACGCAGATATCTTGGCTTCGTCGCTTTGCAAACTCTGTAGTTCAAACCTTAGATGTTTGCACGTTTCAAGGCGTGTTTCTAGTTATGTTGACATCCCTTTGGATTCATTGTCCCCACCTCCTCATCTCCTGCGGGAATTACAAATCCCAATTTGCTGCCTCCAGGGGATTCCGAAGTGGATGGCCTCGCTGTCCAACCTCACGCTACTATGCATCAAGGTTAATCAAGTGACACAGGAAACCCTCCAGATCCTTGGGGACTTGCCCGCCTTGTTATGTCTGCAATTACAATCAGAAGGGGTTGACCCTAAGGAAAGGCTCATTGTATGCAACAAGGGATTCCGATGTGTAAATGTCTTCTACTTCGAATGTTGCCTGATGTTTGAAGCTGGAGCCACGCCAAAGCTAAAAGATCTTTGGATTCGTATCAGAGCCCGTGAGGTACAATTCGCATGTGGCGATCTTGGTCTTGGAATCCATCACCTCTCTGCCCTCAGGTGGTGCCATGTCACTATTGATTGTGTGGGTGCGAGAGTTGAAGAGGTGGATGCGTTGGAGGCTGCCATCAGGAATGCAGCCAACCTACTTCCCAACCGTCCCACCCCGTATTTCGATAGATGGAACGAAGGAGAGATGGTAAAGGATGAAGCCCAGGCCAATTGTGCATCTACATCTGCTGCATCTAATTAAGGTATTATTGTAATACCCCGAAACTAGCTTTCAAGGATTTGTTCATACTTAATGAAAAAGAAATACATGAAAATAGAATGTGTAGGTTTTTAGATGTTAATTGGTTTCGTAGAATTAGTAGGGAGTTAGATTTGGATAAGAATTCATGCCGTGTTGAAAAGGGTTCGTGAAAGAGGAAATGTTACTCCTAGCCACCTATATTTGTTTTCTCCACCGCCGCCCGGTTGCCAATTCCCTTTCGCGCCGCAGGGTTGCCTCGTGCCTTTGCGTGTCTGCCATCGCAAGGGGGAAGGCGCCCGCACTGCAGCGTCGCCACGGGGCACCGCTCCACCGGCGTTGACCGGGCGTGGCGCATGCAGCGACTCGGTTGCAGCGTAGCACCGTGATCCCTCGTGATTGCTTGCGCTGAGTTGCCGCTGCTGCCCGGCTGCCCGTTCGCGCGCCAAGGGCGGGCCAGCGCGTTGTGTACGTGTGCGTCGGCGCCCTGTGTTGGCTGCTCGGCCGGCCGACCTCTGCGCTGGCGTAGCGTCCGCTCCAGTGCGCGCGGGTGTTTGCCCCTCATGGTCGGCTGCGGTGCGAAGACGTCAGGTTGCGGTCAGGGGGAAAACCGAAGGAAGCTATTCAAGGCAAAAAAAAAAAAAAAAGGAACAAGGTGGCAGAGGTGAAGGGAAGTTTTGAGATAGGGCTTGTGATCTAGATCTTCTTTGTGGATAACTCTCTAATGATTATTTTCTCTGTTCATTTATATTAATTAGAGATTTAAGTATCCAAACTAGAGAGAGGTGATGTACGCGTTCGTTCGGTGGAAATTCGAGTAGTACATCGGTTTGTTCTGCAGTACTGTTGTACTATTTTTACGGGTATTGTAGAGGTATAATTTGGAAATTTCGTCTATTAGAGAGTTGTATGGAATATTGATAGCTTTCAGTGGGATTTTTGTTTATGTCGGTCGGATGCGTAGATGGTGAGATACGCATTTTATAACTCTGTTGTCTAGTAAATGTGCCGTGTTTTGGTAACTGGTAGAAATTAGTAGATTAAAAATAGTAAATAAACTATTATGAAAATTTGGTCAACATGAACGTTGTAGGTAATCTCTTAGAGTTTTCAAAAAATCTAGTAACACAATTTTTTAGATAAGTAGAATAAGAGTCATGAAGTTTGGGAGACTGTTGTCCAATACTGGGTTGCCGCTGGACCCAGTCGTGGAAAAAATGTTAATTTGACTAATTTAATGTCAGAATTAAATTTTAGGAATAATAGAAAGTGATAGAAAATTTTCTATTGATTTTAAAAATATCATATTTAATATATTTATACATGTAGATTAAAAGATATAAAATTATTAAATTTGATGTCTAAGGAGATGACAGATCTATCTTTTGTGTTAAAAACGTGGATTTAGATGATTTAATCAGAAATTTGGCCAACTAGTAAAACATAGAAAATTTTATATAGATTTTAATACTGCTATGGTTTGCTATTTTACAAGGTTGGAGCTGAGAGTTATGATATTTTTAGTACCGCGACAGCGGGGTTGATTGCTTGGTGGAGAGGGAAAGTTGTGGGTCCATATCTACATCTCTGTCAGCAAAAATAATCCCCACAGAGGTCTTAGAAGCCCAGCCCGGTTCTGCATCTACATCTGGTAGCTGCATCTAATTAAGGTATTATCAATTATAAGCTCATCCAATCCTCCGAGACGCTCATGTACGCTGCTAATTCAACTAGAGAATGATGTACACGCATGAGATTAACTTTTTTTCTTCTTCCCAATCGCCTTAACCAAGCAAAAATACTGCTCATCAGGGAAAACTTTTCCGAATTTTTTTTACCCCCACCAATAAATCCGAAATTTGGAAATTTTGGAAAATCTCGAAAAAAAATTGGTTCAAAAAAATTAAATCTGATTTTTGAGTAGAAATGGAAAAACAAAAGAAGTACTTTCTGCATCTACATCTGGTAGCTGCATCTAATTAAGGTACTATCAATTATAAGCTCATCCAATCCTCTGAGACGCTCATGTACGCTGTTAATTTAACTAGAGAATGATGTACACGCATGAGATTAACTTTTTTCTTCTTCCCAATCGCCTTAACCAAGCAAAAATACTGCTCATCAGGGAAAACTTTTCCGAATTTTTTTTTACCCCCACCAATAAATCCGAAATTTGGAAATTTTGGAAAATCTCGAAAAAAATTGGTTCAAAAAAATTAAATCTGATTTTTGAGTAGAAATGGAAAAACAAAAGAAGTACTGTTTTGGGGTTTGAACTCGACCAGTGCTCACCAACCACCACCCTTACCACTAGGCTAGATAACTATTTCTTACTTTTATTGGTTAAGGAAATTAGTTAAACTCTCAATTTTGAACCAAAATTTACCGGTTTTGTTATTTTTTGGACCCTGCCAAGAAAACCGAAATTCGGCCGAAATTGTTTTCGCTGCTGCTCATCTGTGAGCCGTTCAAAAAAAAAAACTGCTCATCTGACCATATTCTTCTTCTGACACTTGTGACTTTCGGTTCCGTCTATTCAAAAGCAGATGCCATTTTAACTGGTTTGTGATTTTTGAAGAGGATGGTTGTCGCTGCTCACTGGAGAACACAAACTGAAATTTTCCTTCTGCACTAAATACCAGTTAAGAAAATGTTTGTATACTTGTTTACTCCAACATTTAGTTTTGTTTCGGCGAACCTGTCCATGTGAACCAGCAATTAGATCATCCATGGTGCATATATGAAATATGTACGTGTTGGTGCACAACTGCACAACTCCTTTGGACCTTTTATATTGAGCAATACCATGTCCACGTCGTCAAACAATTATGATAATATGTGTTTAACAAACTCCTAAACTGTATGTAACATGCTACAGTACCGATTCTATTTATTTCGTTACACCGTGTCATGCATGTTCGAGACAGCAACACGAGATTTACTACCCCTGACTTCTGGTTCAGTTTTCTCAGGTTTCATTTCCCTTACATTTTTTTAGATAACGGAATAACAATATTCCAGACTTGATCATCCAACGAGAATGACTACAGACATGGCGAAGCTCAACTGTTGCTCGTGCCAACGAGAATGACTACAGACATGGCGAAGCTCAACTGTTGCTCGTGCCAAGTTTGAAACCAAAATGGCTCTTGTGGTCATGTGATTTGATCTCCATTTTTTCTTGCAGAATGAAATCTTGTGTCAGGTCGACAGGACAGCTGGCTGAGCTGGCCTGAAATGAGATTTGCCCATTTAATTGTTTTCAGATCACAACTGTTGCTGAAGTGAATCGAGTTACTTGAATATCCGAAGTTACTAATTGTGTTGTTGGCTCCAATTTTGTCGGCACTTTCTTCCGGCTGCATTGAGTGGACTGGAAACCATGAGCAGCCTCTCTGTGCAATAGAGTGGACTTGAAACCATGAGCAGCCTCTCTGTTGCTGAAGGTTTCTTTTTTTCGAGAACAAGCTTCTATATTGTTCATGCACTTGATTCCATGTAATGAGAACATATCAGAAACTTGAACCGCATTATGTTCTGCTACTGCTTTAGAATTTTATGTAATCATTTTTCATATGTTTAATCAGTTCAGCATGCACTAAGCTTTTGTTCCAGGGAATAACTGCGCATAACAAATGTACGTGCTTGGGCTGGCCTTGCACTAAACTTATCGAACTGACCTCCATGTAGCTATCCAAATACTATGGCTTCGTTAAAAGTTTGAAACGTAGTAACCACACATCGATTTTATTGACATAGTTTGCAACGTTGTTCTGCTTCTGCTGCCTTAACCTGCGAGAACTTTGATCTTTCAGATGCTGTGACTGTGAGAACATAATCTTGGAACATCCAAATTCCATGGTTGCATAAATGCTGTCTTATCGGTTTAATTAATCGCGATAGAGCACTGAAGGCATCAGGCACATGCGTGACCAATAACATAGGAAGTGATTGGGTATACGTCCTCCCTTGTACTGTTAAAAAAAAAGTGTTTCAGCTGTTTTCCAATCTAAATATGCATGCAGTAATCCAGCACTCACTGCATCATGATGCATCGTTTTTTATCTTCTATGCAAAGTTGGCTGTGCTCTTTGCGCGAGTGGCCCGACAGACAGGTACGAATGGCACTTGCTCTTGGGCTGGCCCTCTTCCTTTTCTTCTCTCAATCTGACCATTTCTTTCCTTGTTCCCACTTCGACACTGCAAGAACAGCGAGACCAGAGGCAGGAATTGAAATGTGAGTCATACTTGATCTTTGCTTTGCAACATCGAGTCACTGCATGCTAGATGTGAACCCCGTTTGATCATACATTCATACTCACCCTGTTTTCCTTTTCCTTCTGGCACTGGGTGATATGATACCCTGAAAGCCTTCTGGTGCGTGTTTTCCGGTGAAATGGTGAATAAGCGCCTTGGATTTGGAGCTTTTTATTAAGAATATAGAGTTGTATTAGGATATAGAGTTTTGTATTCTCTTCCTGATATGCTTTCCTTATTTGTAACACCCACTTGTACTCCTATATATATTGCCCATTGAGGCTCTTCAACATACATACACACAATATTCATAATATGGTATCAGAGCTAAGGTTCATACCTCTCAAACTCTAGCCTCCATACGTCTTCTGCTGCTGCTGCCCCCGGGAGAATCGATCTCTACTCCGGGGGCGGCTACCTCATCTCTGGTTGCCCGGTCCTCTTTTCCAATCTGCCGCTAGATCCCACCGGCTCTTCTTCGCCGGATCTGGCTACCCACGGTTGGCTCTTCCTCGCTGGCCGCCAGGCTCTTCCGCCGCTGCCGGATCGCACTCGGGCTCAGCGATGAATGGCTCGCCTTCATTGGTCTCCACCCGATATCTTCGCCTGCGCCGGCCTCGCATTCGTCGGCCTCCGCCGCCGGTCGTCTCCACGCCCTCCAGCCGACGCTCCGCCGTCGCCGATTTTGGATCTGGCACTAGGGCTCTCAGATCGGGCTCTCCGGTAGCCTCGCGTTAGCCGGTCTCCGCCGCCGGTCATCTCCACGCCCTCCAGCCAACGCTACCTTCGCGCGGACTCCGCCCGCCTCCGTCGGCTCCGTGCCCGTCTACCGACGCCGCCACCACGTGGGCTCTGACCGCCTCCGTGCCTGGCTCGTCCGCCGCCGACACCGTCCTCCCCGGATCCAGGCTCACCAAGGCCGCCGTTGCAGCCTCATCGGCCGTCTCCGATGCCGTTCGAGGCCGCCACGGGGCCAGCCACTGCCCCTGGATCCGCATGGCTCGACGAGGCCGCCGTCGTTCTTTTCGGCCGTCGGCGCCTCATCTATCTCTCAAGGCTGCCACCATGGAATGCCACGTCGCCTCGCCCTGCGACGGCCGCCTCATCCCGGCGTCTCGCGCGCAGGTCACGCTTCTCTTTTTTTTCCTTTGATGGAGGCGGCGGTTGAGGAATAGTGGCTAGGGCAACCACTGGTAGCCATTTCCTACTATTTAAAAAAATACTTTTAGGATTTTGAGTCTTTCACTGTGTCCATTCAAATCCGTAGTCTTTTTTTCTAGTTCGTTCAAGCCATGTGAGTCCACAAAATTTTTGTGTCGGTTAGTTGATTGCTTTGTTAGCCTCAATCCATCCTCTAGAATTTTGTGTGGTCTTTTACATGGCAGTAACCGCCGCTCTTCTCTCTGAACCGCGTGCAGGTTGTAGAAGTCGTTATGATACCACCGCTTCTCTTTAAGCTGCCGCCCCGAGTTTTTAAGACCACCATGCTTTTTTCTATACTACGTTTCTATTGTGCTTCTTGTGCACTACGCCGCCGCTGTCTCAGGTTTCGATCTGCTTTATGGTCTGCCACTATACTTTATAGGCTACCCATGAACTCGGATGGAGATCTTCTATTTTTGACACAATTTTGAAGAGCCGCATGCTATGACAACGTTTACAAGACTTGGATTTTAGATTTTGTTATTTTAATGTCAATATTTTCAAATGCAATACTATTGCATACGCCTTGCATTTGAGGGGATATTAAGGATATAGAGTTGTATTAAGATATGGAGTTTGTATCCTTTTTCTGATATGCTTTCTTTATCTGTAACACCCTCTTGTACTCCTATATATATTGCCTATTAGAGCTCTTTAACATACATACACATAATATTCATAACACTTTTCTGATCTTTGTTTGTTGGCGCGTTCTGATCACGCCCGCAACCTGTTCGACAAATTTCCTCACCCAGCCTTTCTGTTGGACCAGTGCGTGCGTGCATCACTTTCTTCCCTAGCATCCTTGGCCAACAACACCATAAAAGTTTAGCTTTGATCGAACGTTCATGGTGCATCGTATGCTTATGCTGCTTACTTTTCCACATTATATATTAGGCCATGTTTTGTTCCCAGAGGAAATGATTAAAATTGGCGGAAGCACTTGGAGCACCCTGTACTAAGAATAAGTACGGCGTGCATCGAACGCTATTGCAAAAGCTAACAAAATAAGACAATAACAACATAGGTTCGCCAAGACTTTGTTTTGTATAAAGTAAGTATGTAATAGCAACTAATCTGAAACACAACAGAAAAAGTGTTACCTACATCCGTTGCTGCTTGCTGACGTGAGTTGGTACATGGATTGGTCGCGCTGCACATTTTAAGCGTTCCGTACTTCCGTACATGGATTGGTCGCGCTGCACATTTTATTATGGTGGTGTACACTTTTTAGTTAAAAATTACAAAAGTTGCGCCATTTGCACTAAAGATATTGGTGGTGGTGCGGTGGGATATAAGGTCTCGCTCGTTTCAGCTTCAGCTTTTTTTCACTATTCAGTAATTTGTCTTTTTCTGATTTTTTAGATATTTTAGGTTTTTTTGTATTTTCTTTTTTTCTTATATTCCTTTGCATTGTCCCTAATGGACTAACATGTTTTTTCTATTTTTATATTTTTTAAATTTAATTATGCCTAATAAACCAACTCAGCTACAGTGAAATTTCAGTCAGAAGCTACAAACCATCGCTAACACCCCTTAATCTTCTCACTTGGTAAGCATGCGAGGACGATGACCGTCGGACACGATGCATCGTGTCTTCATTTCATGTGCTAGTTTCATAGTAGCAAGTGTTTATGACCAATGCGCGTCCGTTCTGTTTTATGCTTATCGCGTGGTTGCCCACAAGTCTTGGTTCCACACCTGCGTCGCCGTTCTTTAATAGCAGCACCGCGCGCGAAACTTCGGATTGGCCGCTCATAAGCGCTACCATTGGTGGCTGATTAGGTAAGAGCTAATCCTTATAAAAAAAAAGAGCTAATCATCACACAGAACTCATCGTCACATGATATTCGTCCGGTCGGCCATCTTCTTTACCTAGAGAAGCTTTTCTCAATGGCAAAGTCCCAGGGATGAGTACACATCGCCAACTTCTGTATACGATCCATATTTGCTAATGGTGTCCTCAATTTGCATGTCGGTGGACGCTGAAATTGGCTACAAGACATAAGTCATAAGCCCAAAAGAACTCAGCCTGTTCTTTTCAGCTTCTCAAAACGGTTTTTGGCTTTTGCTACAGTACCTATGAAATATTTTTTTAAGACGGGGTCTACAAGTTAATTATAGTATACGTTAAAAACCTAACATCTGTACCATCCAAAATCGCAAGTGAGTATCTCTCTCTCCGTAATCTCTGTCGCAAACAGCTAAAATTCAAAAATTTCAGCCAAAAACCATAAGCTGCAGCCATATCAAACAGGCCCCCATTCACGTTCAATAGTTCAGCTAAAGATTAAAATCCTATTCTATTGGCTTCTAAAAGTTGTTTTTATATAATAAATAGTTTATCTACAGTACCTAGTTTTTAAACAGTGTGTTTTTTAAAGATGGGATCTATCAATCGATTATAATACCTTGTTTTTAAACAGTGTGTTTTTTAAGACGGGATCTATCAATCGATTATAATATACACTATAGTGACTTCATTTATATCGTTAAAATCATACGTGAGTTTCTCTTTCTTCGTACGGCTCTCTATAAGCTGTTATTATTTATAAGTTAAAACTAAAAGTCATCAGCAAAAATCAATATAAACGGGTCTAACTTAGGAAAAAAGAAATGTGGAGGCGTATGGTACTGCATAAGTCACCAGCAAAATGCAACGAAGCAAAAGTGTAACACCAGAAAAGTCGACGTATGCTAAGAAGAACAAGAACATGCTTACATGCACAGTTTAATTTCAGTTCGGAGGCCTTTTGAGTCAGTCAAGCACTTTGGAACGGAGGCCCCTTAAATTAAGCGATTGCAGTCCTCAATTATATGTTCATGGATCGCACTATTTTTATCGTAGTACGTATACTCTGTAGCAAAGCATACATATTATAACATGACAACTTTTGTTAATCATATACTAGCTCTCGCTCATAGAACTAATTAAAAGGCATTGAGTAGCAAACATTTCAGAAGCTCACGCACGCTCTCCAGCTCAGCCTTGTCGAACATTACATAATCTCGCCTTGGCTCCATTGAGTAGCTTCCTGCCCCGTTTATTACACAGGAATTTCATATGAAATAGTTCAGGCCCGCAGAATTCATGCAAAATTCCAGCGGGCCTCAGCTGGTACGTACGTACTGTCACTGAGCAACAAGCCAAGCTATTTTTCCCAATTAAGCACTGAGCCAGCCCATGGCGCCCGGTGCCGCATGCAGTGAGATGCCCTCACTAGTAGTGCCACACCTCCATTGTCTTTGTCTCCTTGTGCTCAAGTTGGCAGCGTTCAGCTTTCTTTGGAGTGCATTTTGAGGTCAGTCAAGCAAAAAGCAAGCACTTGGAAAGGAGGAGACCCCGCAAAAAAGCGATCCCGCACAAAACCCTAAACGCTGGGATGCTTCCTACGTAATTGAGGGAAGCTTTTGTAGGACCCTGCACTGTAAGGACGGTACTGCGTCGAACGCTATTGCGAAAGCGAAAAAAAAGAAGACAATAATAACATAGCTTGGACAAGACTTTATTTTGTATAAAGTAAGTAATAGCAATTAATCTGAAACACAGCGGAAAAAGTGTTACCTACATCGTTGCTACATCCTGACGTGAGTTGGTACATGGATTGGTCCCTGCACATTTTAGGCGATCCGTACTTGCTCAAATGGTTTCTCTTACTGGATTTTGACTTCACACGAAATTCCCCTGGAAATCCTCTGTTTCAAATAAGATCTTAAACTTTGTGGTTTGTTGCACGAGTGTGATCGTCTTTAAGCTAGGTAGAATACTCGATCCTATGATTACAACAGAGGATTGGATTGAGCTCGCGAGGGATGCGGCAATGGCCGGTGGCCGACCATCCGACGGTGCAAGAACCTTGCCGACACTGACGACGAACGTACCATGAGCCCATTAAGTGCTACTTATCAGGAGGGAGAGCTGTGAGTGTGCAATTCGGTGTTTGCATGATTTAAATATTACCAATAGTGCTTGTATTCATCATGATGCCAATAGATTAATATATATACACGTACACGTATGATATATATGCAGGAAGCCCCTAACACAATAGGGTAAATACACATCTATATAATACATATCAACGCCTCCTCTAACTTATGGTGGATCAACAACATGAAATTTGAAGAGATAGAAGCTGTGCTGGATACTGGTCTATGCTTTTATGAAGAAATTTGCCAATTGAAACTCTGAAAGCACATACTGAAGAGCAACAATCTGATCTTGCACCTGTGTTCGTATGTAGGAAACACCAACACCAATATACTTTGTAAGCTCATACTTCATCGGATCTTTAGCAATGTTAATAGCACCGATACTGTCAGATTAAAGAGGAGTCGGTCCGAAAACAGAAAACACCAAAATCATCAAGTAACCACTATAGCCAAGTAATCTCCGCAGTCAACAAAAACATAGCTCGTAATTTAGCCTCAGCACTCGAACGAGAAACTGCTGCCTAGTTCTTAGTCTTCCAAGTGATGAGAGAACTACCAAGAAAAATACAATAAGCAGAAAGAGACTAACAATCAGAGGGATCACTAGCCCATGTGGCATCAGAATATGCCTGGAGCTGTAAAGAGCTGGAGAGAGGGAATAACAGACGACGCGAGATAGTTCCACAAAGGTATCGTAGAACATAAAGAAGATAACTATAGTGGAGTTGGGTAGGAGCAGAAATAAACTGACTCAAGATATTCACAATGTATGAAATGTCAGGACGAGTGACACCAAGATAAACAAGGCTTCTAACAAGATGACGATAGCATGTAGGATCAGTAAGAGGCTCCCCATCAGTAGGATGAAGATAAACATTAAACTCTATGGGAGTCTCAGATATTGGTGGTGGTGCGGTGGGATTACCCGCTTATTTCGGCTTTTTTTTCAGATTCAACTTCTTTTTCACTATTCAGTATTTCGTCTTTTTCTATTTTTTTTAGATATTTTGGGTTTTTTTGTATTTTCTTTTTTCCTGTATTCTTTTACATTGTCCCTAATGGGTTAACATGTTTTTTCTATTTTTATATTTTTTTTAAATTTAATTATGCCTAATAAATTAACTCAGCTACAGTAAAAAAGCCAACTACAGTAAGAAAAATTAAAAGCCATCGCTAAAATGAACACTACTTAATCTTCTCACTTCATAAGCATGCGAGGACGATGACTGTCGGACACGATGCATCGTGTCTTCGTTTCATGTGCTAGTTTCATAGTAGCAACTGGTTACTCAAGCCCAATGCGCGTTCGTTCTGTTTTATGCTTACCGCGTGGTTGCCCACAAGTCTTGGTTCCACACCTGCGTCACCGTTCTTTAACAGCAGCACCGCGCGCGAAACTTCGGATTGGCCGCTCCAAAGCGCTACCATTGGTGGCTGATTAGGTAAGAGTTAATCATCACACAGAACTCATCGTCACATGAAATTCGTCCGGCCGGCCACCTTCTTTACCTAGAGAAGCTTTTTCTCAATGGCAAAGTCCCAGGGATGAGTACACATCGCCAACTTCTGCATACGATCCATATTTGCTAATGGTGTCCTCATTTTGCATGTCGGTGCACGCTGAATTTGGCTACAAGACACTTTTCCAGCGTCACATCTGTGTTTAAGGCTGTAAAAAAAAACTCGACACTCATGAGCTATATAAGCTCGGTTTATTCTAGACTTGATTTGAGTTCGGCTCGAGTTTTAAACAAGCCGAATTTGAGCTCGATCTCAATCTCGTGAGTTTTACCGAGCCGAGCTCGAGTGGTTCACGAGCCTCGATTCAAGCTTAAATAGTGATACATATTAACTCTTACTGAGTTTACCCGAGTCGAACTCGAGTTCGAGCTTTTTTTATTATTGAAAATTAGTGCATATTTGAATTATTTTGACTGTTATCGAGTTTATTCGAGCCGAGCTTGAATTCAAACTTTTCTAATTATTGAAAATTAGCGCATAATAAATTATTTTAATTATTATCGAGCTTCAACGAACCGAGGTCGAGTTTAGACCGAGCAGAGCTCGAGCCAAGGTTCAGGCTCGGACTCCAACTCGAGCTCGGCTCAAGCTTCTACCAAGCTCAAACCTAGAAGGTCAGGCTCGCTTGAACTTAGCTCATTTATAGCTCTATCTGTGTTGTCTGGGTCCACGCTAAGCAGAGAAAAGACGATTCTAGGCAGATCAGTTTTTCATCTCGAGTCGAAGATAGGTGCACAAGGCGAGGTACGAACACGCAAAGGAAAAGAAAAGGCATTTCTTCGGTCCTTCAGTCTCTGCGAGAAACAACATACCAGTTTTTTTTCTGTCCAAGCTTTCAGTTAATAGGCGAAACCAAATCAGCCAGCAAACCCCCGTGAAAATAGTGTTTTACTTCAGTCTCTTAGTTTAAGCGAAAAAGTAGAATCCAGTGCTCAGGAGTTGTCTATCCTAAAAACTGAAGATAAGATTCTATCCTTCGATCTATAACAGAAGTTTTACAAATCTTAGTTCTTTATCTATGCCTAAGATCATATCATGTTCTCTGGGAATTGGTGTTACCGGTAATAAGGCATCATCAAGTGTGATGATGTAGGAGAGTTCCGTTATCTCGCTACATTATTCGATGCTCATGACGAGCAATTATACAGCCTAGGCAATCAAGATAAAGGTATACATGAAGGCTCAAGCCGAGTGGAAAGTCCGATCATCGAAATGTGAAGGCAAGAACACTTTCAGCGGTGGTGACCGAGGCCATCATAATCAGAAGCTTGATAAGACAAAAATGATGTACTATAATTGTAACAATTATGGACATTTCGCTTCAAAATACCGCAAGTCAAAGGAGAAAATGCTTCTTGTTAAATCGCCCTGCGAAGATGAACCAACACTAGTTTGATGTTGAGATGAGTCCGACGAGGATCATAAAAACCTGTAGTGCGGTGATATAGGCTGGGTTCTTTTCTCCTTGAAGTTGGCTTATGCTTATATTGTCTACCAAGCCACGAAAGGCGGACCACCTCGCGACCGGCGATCTTGCCATCGCGCGCTAGTGACCTCAACAACTCCTCCATCGCCATGGTTGGGTCTAGGGTATTTATGCACACGTCGTTAAATTCTCTGAGGCCCTCCATGGCTTGCCAGCCATGACATCGTCTCGGTAGCCACTGCTGTGGCTGCTTGATGTGGCAAACGAACCAACACTGCCACCAGCGGCGCTCGCCGCCATGCTACGAGAATGATGATTGCCACACAACATCTTGTTGCAAATAATGCACAGAAAAATAGAGACAAGAGATACAGATCTTTTACGTGGAAAACCCTTATGGGAAAAAACCACGGGCGCTCGAAGGCAAATAACTATAATGTGGAGAGATTACAATGGAGGTCTATTTCTTTTGGCTTGATCTTCCTATGGACTACTGGAGCATATTTATAGTGGGGGAAAAGAGCCCCACAAGGAAAGTAAAACAGAGTCCTGTACATATGCGTTTACGAATTCGGATCACTTTTCAACAATCTCCACCTTGAGCCGAATTCGGATCACTTTTCAACAATTCTCCACCTTGAGCCGAATTTCCTCCAGTAGTCGAAGAATATCATGAACTCCTCCAATAAAAATCAGCATGTACACCTTGAGCGCCGAAAGTCCAAAGGACTAGTGAGTGATACCAACTAAGTCTGAGCAAAGCTCAAACTTAGATGTAGGAACTGGCTTTGTCAATATATCAGCTGGATTATCATGAGTACTTATCTTGCAGACTTTAATATCACCTTGAGTAATGACACCTCGAATGTAGTGATACCTGATATCAATGTGTTTTGTTCTCTCATAGAACATTTGATCTTTTGTAAGACAAATAGCACTCTGACTGTCGCAAAATATTGTAGTGCAAGATGTACTTCCACAAAGCTCAGTAAATAAACCTCGCAACCAAATAGCTTTTTTGCAAGCTTCAGAAATAGCCATATACTCAGCTTCTGTAGTAGACACGGCAACGGTAGCTTGTAAACTTACTTTCGAACTTACGGCACAGCCTCCAACAGTGAACACATAACCAGTAAGAGACCTTCTTTTATCCAAATCTCTAGCAAAATCAGAATCCACATAACCAACGAGTCCATCTCTTGTCCTCCCAAACTATAAACAAGCATTAGATGTGCCCCGCAGATATCTGAAAATCCATTGAACTGCTTTCCAATGCTCTTTTTCAGGATTAGCCATGTATCTACTAACCACACTTAATGATTGAGATAAATCGGGGCGAGAACATACCATGGCATACATTAGTGAACCAACTGCACTTGCATATGGGACCTTAGACATGTACTCAACTTCATCATTAGATTGTGAACATGATGCTGAAGAAAGTTTGAAATATGCAGCTAAGGAAGTACTCACAGGCTTGGCTTCATGCATGTTGAAACGACGAAGAACTTTATCAATATACCCTTTTTGACTTAGATATAATTTACCAAGTTGTCTGTCTCTAATAATTTCCATACCAAGAATCTTCTTAGCTGCACTGAGATCTTTCATCTCAAATTCACTGCTTAATTGTGCCTTCAACTTTGAGATTTCAGTCTTGTCTTTTGTAGCAATCAACATATCATCAACATATATGAGCAAATAAATAGCTGAACCATTAACAATCTTAAAATAAACACAGCTATCATAATTAGATCTTTTAAAATCCTGAGATATCATAAAGGAGTCAAATTTCTTATACCATTGTCTAGGTGACTGCTTCAAACCATAAAAAGATTTCTTCAATTTGCAAGCAAAATTCTCCTTTCCTGGAACAACAAAACCTTCCGGTTGCTCCATATAAATGTCTTCTTCTAATTCCCCATGTAAGAATGCAGTTTTCACATCCATTTGTTCAAGCTCATAATCATGCATAGCCACAATGCTAAGTAAAATGCGAATAGAACTATGCTTCACAACAGGGGAAAAGACATCTGTGAAATCAATACCTGGAATTTAACTGTATCCTTTAGCAACTAATTTTGCTTTGTACCTAACCTCTTCGGTTGGTGAAACGCCTTCCTTTTTCTTGAAGATCCATTTGCAGCGAATAGGCTTCTTCTCAATTAGCAGCTTGACTAGCTCCCAAGTGCCATTTTTGTCAAGAGATTCCATCTCATCATGCATGGCAGCCATCCATATTTCTGAATCACTAGAAGAGATAGCTTCTGAATAAGATGAAGGTTCTGCAATACCTTCAATTTCTTCTGCCATATTTAAACAATAAGCCACAAAGTTTGCTCCTTCAATCAATCTCTTAGGAGGCTGAATGTTCCTCCTTTCTCTATTAACTGCAATGGAACGTTGTGTTGGTTGCGCAACAATAGGAACTTCTGGAATATTTTTCTTGTTGATTTCTGGTGTAGATCCTGAATCAATAGTATGCTCCACCTGTACACTTGATTGTTTCTCAATAGGAATATCAATAGATGGTTTATCATGCAACATAGCAGACTCATCAAAAGTAACATCTCTACTAATAACCACCTTTTTAGTTTCAGAATTCCACAACTTATATCCTTTCACACCAGTTTTATAGTCAAGAAAAATGCACTTAACTGCTCTAGGTTCTAATTTACCGTTATTGACAGGGGCATAGGCAGGACAACCAAATATTCTCAAATTTGAATAATCTGCTGGGGAGTCAGACTATACCTCAATTGGAGTCTTCTTATCAATAGCCAAATTTGGTGACCGATTAATCAAATAACAAGCAGTGGAAGCAGCTTCAGCCCAAAAACTCTTTGATAATCCAGAGTTTGATAACATGCAATGTACCTTCTCCATAATGGTTCTGTTCATGCGTTCGGCCACACCATTTTGTTGAGGCGTGCCTGGAACTGTGTAATGTCTCACAATACCTTCTGACTTGCATAAAGCTTCAAATTCTCCTGAACAAAACTCCAAACCATTGTTAGTACGAAGCTTTTTAACATGCTTACCAGTTTGTCTCTCGATCATAGTCTTTCACTCCTTGAATGTGCTGAATACATCTGATTTCTGCTTGATGAAGTATGCCCAAACTTTTCTTGAATAATCATCAATAATGGTCAACATATAGCTTGCACCTCCAAGTGATGGAACGCGGGATTCTCCCCACAAATTGGAGTGAATATAGTCCAATATACCTTTTGTAGAGTGAGTCGCAGTGCTGAATTTCACCCTCTTTTGCTTGCCGAAGACACAATGTTCACAAAACTTCAACTTGTCGATGTTTTTACCATCAAGAAATCCTCTTTTGCATAATTCTATCATCCCAGCTTGGCTCATATGTCCCAGACGCATATGCCAAAGATTAGTAGCATCAGAATTAAAAGATTTATTTGAAACAACAGCAACATTACCTGAAATAGTAGTGCATAGCAGATGATATAAATTTGCAGCTTTCATATCACCTTTCATCACAACAAGAGAACCTTTGGTGACCTTCAGAACTCCACCTCCACCAGAATAGTTGTACCCTTTTGCATCAAGAGTACTCAATGAGATAAGATTTCTCTTTAAATTTGGAATATGACGAACATCTGACAAAGTCCTGATGGTGCCATCAAATATCTTGATCTGGATAGAACCAATGCCTGCAACCTTGCATGGTGTATTATCACCCATCAACACAGATCCACTTGACGTATCTTCATAGGTAACGAACCACTCACGGTTCGGGCTCATGTGGAAAGTGCAGGCTGAATCAAGGATCCATTTATCGTCGGTTTTGCAATTACCGGCAAAGGTAACGAGAACATCTCCATCAGAACCTTCTTTGGTGACAACGGTGGCTCTAGCTTCATCCTCTTGTTGATCCTTCTTGAAATTATTATTTCTCTTCTCCTTATTCTGCAACTTCCAGCACTCGGATATGTCATGTCCATCCTTCTTGCAGTACCTACATGACTTCCTGTTTCTGGATTTAGATCTACCTCTGAATTTGCTTTTGCTTCTGCTTCTTGAATTGTCGTATGAACTCTTCTCATATTGCTTGCCGCGGACAGACAAACCTTCTGCATGCGTGCTTGAACTCCCACCGGGAACCATAAGTTTCATCTTTTCTTTAGCATGCAAAGCTTCATAAACTTCACTGAGAGTAAGAGTATCTCGACTATATAGAATTGTATCTCTAAAGTAGAGTACGAACTGGGCAAAGAGTATAGCAAAATAAGACTCAAATCTTCATCATATTTTACCTCCATAGACTCGAGATCAGAAACAACTTCCTTGAAAGTTGTCAGGTGGTTTAACAATGAGTCTCCCTCCGCCATCTTGTGTGAATAAAGCTTCTGCTTCAAGTGCATCTTGCTGGTCAGATCTTTGGTCATGCAAATCTGCTCCAGCTTCAGCCATAATGCGGCGGCGGATGTCTCTTTCATAACCTCCTGTAAAATATTATTTGATAGATGAAGATGAATTTGGGATAAGGCCTTACGATCTTTGCGTTTCTTCTCATCAGCGGACAGTGTCGCTGGCATCTTGTCGATCCCCAAAAGAGCATCATCTAAATCAAGTTGTGATAAAACAGCCTGCATCTTAACTTGCCATAGAGAAAACCTCGTGTCGCGATCCAACAGTGGAAGATCATATTTCATAGTAGCCATGCAGAAGAAAACCCAAAAATTTTCTAGTACGAAAACTTGCAATCAAACGAATCACGCACGCTGCGAGTGCACGTAGCAATTTCAAGCCTAAAGAAAATAATAAAAAAATGGAGAAAGCAAACCACAGAGACTTCACGTGATGCTTTGGGCTTTGAAAATTTTTCTCTCTCTCCTTTTAATGGATGTTGCTTCCTTTGGTCTGACGCTTGCACTTTTGATGTGATCCTTTCCTTTCTGTGTTGCACTGCTCAAGGCAAAAGCAATACTTTCGCATGCACCGAGACGCGTAGCTCTTTGATTCTCGGACAACGCGCAGCTTCTTTCGCTTGGATGTCGATTGGAAAAAATGTGATGCGCGATTTTTTCTGTCTTCGCTTTCCGCGCGGGCTTCTCTTTGCGTGTCGCCGTTGTCACACACCGATCGAGGCGAGGAGACGTGGTTGCTTGTTGCGTTGCTCCTTGCTTCGTCGAGGACTGTGATGTTTTATCGCTTGGTTGGCCGACTTCGACTTTGAAAAGAAAACGACGACGCCTTAGAGATGCGCTTCGGACTCGACGTGCGGAGATGAAGACGTCAGCCGTCTCGACTCGACGAGAACAGATCTATTTTTTTTCTCTCGAGCTTTAAAACTCCTTGCTTTGATACCATTTGTTGCAAATAATGCACAAAAAAATAGAGATAAGAGACACAGATCTTTTACATGGAAAACCCTTACGGGAAAAAACCACAGGCGCTCGAAGGCAAATCACTGTAATGTGGAGAGATTACAATGGAGGGCTATTTCTTTTGGTTTGATCTTCCTATGGACTACTGGGGCATATTTATAGTGGAGGAAAAGAGTTCCACAAGGAAAGTAAAACAGAGTCCTATACATATGCGTTTACGAATTCGGATCACTTTTCAACACATCTTGTGAACAAAAATGACCATGGCGCCGAACAACCTCATAGAGATCAGCTCAAGAAATGGCAATGGCAAAGGCAAGAGGCGCCGCTCTGTAGATCGCGCGTCACTAGGGCTAGTATAATAGATAGATTATTATATAATAGATTTCTACGGAAAATCTGACAATACCATTTTCATTTTTACCTAAGTAAATATGTTGAAAAATTATTTATCGGTCAAAGTTTGAATAGTGATTTGGAGACGTAGTAGCAACAGTTAAGAACTTCGGCCATTGGGTGTACTAGTATTTTAAAGGAAAATTTTTGTTGTACTTCATTGTAAATTGCACAGATCCGAGTCCACGCTCAACTTGGAGATGGCGATGGGCGTTCAGCGACGGATCGGCTTTTCCTTTACTATACATTTTTTGTCATTTTTCTTTTTTAATTTTTGTGTTTTATTTTTTTTCTGTATTTCTTTGTATTGTCTGTTCTAGATTAGCGTGTCGTTTTTATTTTTATATTTTTTTACATTTAATTACGTCCAATAAGCTAACTCAGTTACAGTAAAAAATAAACCAGTTACAGTAAAATTTCAGTAAAAATCAAAAGCCATTTATTCCGAACGCTGTGTGGATGTGAAATTCAACACTCGTGGTCCCTGATAGAGATCATGAAAAGAACAATGAGGTTTCAGGCTGTGGTCTAGCACTGAAGGTGTTGCCTAGCGTTCCATGTATCTCCAAGGAATTCGATATCGCGTAAACATCATAGCGCAACTGTTTACTTACCAGTACTAGTCAAGTCAACTAGTATGCCAATCGATATTTCACCAACATTATCCTATAGGTTTGGTTTTCTTATGGATTTTTTCAGAATTTAAGTTGCCCCGCTCGTTTTGGTTTTTTTTCAGTTTCAGCTTTTTTTTCACTATTCAGTATTTCACCTTTTTCTAATTTTTTTAGATATTTTGTGCTTTTTTGTATTTTCTTTTTTTTCCCGTATTCCTTTGCATTGTCCTTAATGGGTTAATATATTTTTTCTATTTTTATATTTTTTTAAATTTAATTATGCTTAAAAAGCTAACTCAACTACAGTAAAAAAAAGCCAACTACAGTGAAATTTTAGCTAAAAACCAAAAGCCATCGCTAAAACGATCACTACCAATCCATGACCTATTATAGCTGTGCTTGACTTAATTTTCACGTCGTCATTTAGTTTGGTTAATAGTCAATGATAATATATACCATACACATATATTATACAAGTTTATTATTTCTAATGTACCTTGTAAACATACTTCTTCTCAAGTGCTATTCAAGCACTAGTTTCTCCTTAAGAGGAATTAATATTCATGCGCTAATTAACAGCTAGCTCCGCTTTAGGATGCCAGCATTGGAGAGCAAGGCCCAGAGATGCGTCACAAACTCGGGAGTGGGGGCGTTCGTTTTAGCGATGGCTTTTAATTTTTGGTTAAAATTTTACTGTAGCTGATTTTTTTTACTGTAACTGAGTTAGCTTATTGGACATAATTAAATTTTAAAAAAATGTAAAAATATGTTAACCCATTAGGGACAATGGAAAGGAATACGGGAAAAAAAAGAAAATATAAAAAACTCAAAATATCTTTAAAAAATCAGAAAAAAATAAAATATTAAATAGTAAAAAAAAGCTAAAACTAAAAACTGAAGCTGAAAAAAGCTAATTTGAGCGGGACCGTAATTACACGCACGCTGCTGCGTATGGTACATCGAGCGCCTCACAAAGTGCCAAATTGACGGGCGCCGTCCATCCCACGTTGGCATCGGCTCTGTCTGTCACATGCGGGGACAGACACTTGTTGAAGGAAGAGGTCACGTCGTTGCTCGGCGGCGGAGATAGAGCAGAAACAGTGACTCGTTTGCGAGGAAAGTGCAGGCTGATCAATCAAACAGTGACTCGCCGCCTTGATCATCACGGTCCCCAGGCACGCGTCGACCATCCATATCATTGATTTATGCTTTCTGGCCGCTTCGACCGGCGACGACCAAGCAGCATGGCCGGTCTTCTCCACTTGTGCAGTTGTTAGCGTATATACTGATTGTATACGTGAACAGGCATATTTTGGTCTCCCGCACACGGCGCACTCAAGGCGAGCAACGGCCTCCCACAATTCTAGGAGCCAGGATTGGATACGGCAACTACCTAGGATTATTCCCATGCTTAGCTATCCTATGTTTGGTATGCATGCATGTGTATCGCGTATACAGCTCCTAGTCTGTTGCCTTCTCCTCTCTCTTATGTAATCTATATATGTAACCGATCCTGGCTAATGTTAAGTATTGCGTGAGAATCCCAATCTTGTACGCTTTCAGCAGTCACTACTTACTAAGCTTCGGGCAATTCGGCTAGTTCCACGAAAAAAGAAATCACATATGTAGAACTAGCGTCTGATGTTCAGCTTTATTAATCTTCCTTCCAGCTTTCGGACTGGCTTTGACATGCTTGCTTCGTCTTTATTTAGCCAGCGCAAGGCCAATCCTTTTTAGATGAACATCATAAAATATTATCTATAATTAATTTAGTCAAAGTATTCTACCATATCATGTTTTAATTCAAGTATAGCAAGTTCATCACTACCAGTCATGATCAAGACTACACAACATATAAATAAATATGATAAAAATAGCTCTACTAATTTAATACCACTTGTAGCAACTTAAAGACTTTTGGACTTGGTGAATTAGATTGATAAGAATAATAAACAAAGCTTTTAAAATTTGAAATACCAAGCTCTCCTTCAGAATAATCCCAACTCACTTAGCAGAATAACAAATTGAAAAGGAGCAAGCAATTAAGAGAGAAAAAGAGCAATCCAAGAAGAGAACTAAAGTCCACTTGCAAAAAGGACCACTTAAAAAATCACATCACTTTACCGCATGGTCTAACCAGAAAAGAAACTCTTGGACACCACAAAAGGAGTGAAGAACCATCAAATATTCCAGTTACCACTTTGTTGTATCAGTACTGATGAAAAGGTCTGTAAGTCACTCAAGCACATGTTCTTCATCCCGTGTCACCTGGTATTAATTCATAGAAATTGTCGGTCTTGCAGTACTGGGGTTAATCAAATAAGATTTAGGAATCTAGTACTATATCACTCGACAAATAGGAGAAGAAGCAAACAATGTCGAAGATTTAAGTGAAGAATTAGCCGCTGCATGTTTTCGGTCAAACCGCCGTTGAGAGGCCGGTCGGTCCTCCAGAAGGTCTGACTGCTTCTGAAGAGCTGATCAAGCCCTGGTCCGACCACGCTATTCCGACCATGAGAAAAATCTGGTCGTAAACCTCTCCTTACCTGACCACGCTCTACTTTCTTTGTTGCGAAGCAACAAACTCGATAACTAACATCTCCTTATGGCCAATCTGCAGTCAACTTATTGACGTCCGGTGTGTTGCACAAGTATGGTCGTCCTGACGAGAGGTGAGGACTACTATGAAAAAAGACTACTATCAATTATTATTGCCGACACCCAGTCAACTACTGCATTTCCTCCTCTTTTCTCAACACAACTTTCCCAGCTGCACCATTATTCTATCAACAGGAGACCATGGCCATGGGACAACAGGAGGTACGTACTTACAACCATTGCATGAATTTTGTTCTTCGTGATTTTCCATGAACATAGTTCAGAAGTGAAATCTTCAGAGATCTGAACCACCCTGAGATACTGTCCTTGGCAGCAGCAGCTGGCTTTTACTTCTGCTTCACTCACGCAGTGACGCAGTCACAAGCCACCATGACGTTTTAAGCTGGTCCAGAAGCTCCACCACACACAAGAACAGAGCAGGAGATGGATGGAATCATGGTGAGTGCTGCCACAGGGGTGATGAACTCACTCCTCAGCAAGCTCACTACGGTTCTGGGTGACGAGTACAAGCTGCAGAAAAGAGTGAAGCGCGACATCACCTTCCTGAAGAATGAGCTGAGCAGCATGAACGCTCTCTTAGTGAAGATGGCCGACACGGAGGTGCTTGACCCACAGCAGAAGGACTGGAGGATCCAAGTGAGGGAGATTGCCTACGACATCGAGGACTGCATCGATGAGTATATGCATCAGCTCCACCAGGATCCAGGAAAATCTAATGGTATCAAGGGGTTGTTTGGCAAGACGATCAGGAAAGTGAAGAAGCTGAGATCTTGTCATGAGATCGCCAAGCAAATAAAAGAACTGAAGACTCGCATCGTTGAGGCAAGCCAGCGACGTGACAGGTATAAGCTTGATGTGGGGGATAACTCAGGTAGTACCAATGTTGTGCCGATCGACCCTCGGTTGTTGGCCCTCTATGCTAAGCCATCTGACCTTGTCGGTATTGATGTTCCGAGGGAGGAGCTCATCAAGTTGGTGATGGATGGGGAGGGGCAGTTGAAGGTGGTCGCAATTGTAGGGTTTGGAGGAATAGGAAAAACTACTCTTGCTAACCAAGTATATCAAAAAATTGGCGGCCAATTTGATTGCCAGGCTTTCGTCTCAGTGTCCCAAAAACCCGATGCAAGGAAGATCTTATGTAACATACTCTCTCAAATCAACAAGCAAGAGTATACAGGCACTGAGTCAGGGGATGACAAATGGCTCATTAATGCACTAAGGGATTCCCTAAAGGACAAGAGGTATGCCCCGGTTTCATATTACAAGTCATCCTAAGATTCAAACATTATTTTGTATTCCAAGCCATTCTACCTTCATTTAATTGTAACATTGTGCTCGTAATTAATGGACCTCTTGTGCAAAGACATCTTAAATATGACTAGCAGTCATTTTACATGTCATCTTAATTCTTATATTATGCAACGAGCTATAATTCTTTATAATATGTGGCCAATTGAATATTTATGTTTAAATATAATTTTATTTGGACTGGCATGATGAGATACTCAACATTTTTTCCATGAACATACATATATATAATTAGCTCAACATTAAACATATGGGAGATACTTCTATGCTTTCCTCAATAGTGATTTACACAAAATTTTAAAGCATGATGAATAATGGATAGATGTTACTTACCTTTTCATTTGTTTTGAGATTAGTGCTACTCTTGTTAGAGAGAAAAACATAGAAGCACTGCTCTTAAAATATTTTTGTTATGGTTACATACTAAACAATGGATAATATGGGCTATGGGGAGACCACAAAGGGGAGGGGATGTAGAAGATGTTTATTATGCTTGTGTTACTGCTTAACCCTTTCTCTAAAAAAATGAATTCTCTCCCCTCCATGACACCCTAATGGACATATTTATAGTTATGTGGAGGTTGTTTACATAAATACCCCCTTTGGGGGGCTACTCCGCTCGTTTCGGCTTTTTTCAGCTTCAGCTTCAGCTTTTTTTTCACTATTCAGTATTTCGTATTTTTCTGATTTTTTGTAGATATTTTGGGCTTTTTTGTATTTTCTTTTTTTTCCCGTATTCCTTTGCATTGTCCCTAATGGGTTAATATGTTTTTTCTATTTTTACATTTTTTTAAATTTAATTATGCCCAAAAAGCTAACTCACTCTGATAAAAAAACCACTCTGATGAAATTTTAGCCAAAAGCCAGAAGCCATCGCTAAAACGAACGCTACCTTAGTGAGAGCAAACATACCTTTTTGCTGGCATAGCCATTCTGGGTTTGCCATAGCCACATACGTAATAAGTTTTTTTTGGTGTAGTGGGCCAACTAGGCCAAGGTGGGGCCACTCCCCCAACAATTATTTTTATCTACCAGCTATGTGATTTGCTTTTCATATTATCTCCTGTATGTATTTAATCGACATAATTCAATTGAACCAAAGTCTCTCTTGTTTGATAGGTACTTTATTGTAATTGATGACATATGGAGTACCCAAGCATGGAAGTTTATTAAATGTGCCTTGCTTGAGAATACTTGTGGTAGTAGTATACTAGTGACGACAAGAATTGCAAATGTTGCTAAGTCATGTTGCTTCCCTCACCATGATCTTGTGTATGAACTAAGTCCACTAAGTGAAGCTGACTCAAAAAGTTTATTCTTTAGAAGAATATTTGGCTCAGAAGACATATGCCCTTTTCAACTGAAAGAAGTTTCTGCTAAAATTATAAGAAAGTGTGGTGGTCTACCATTGGCAATCATTACAATGTCTAGTTTGTTGACAACCAAGTCACCTGCAAGAGAAGAATGGGTAACAGTCCTTAGTTCGATTGGTTCAGGACTAGAGAAAAATTCTGATGTGGAGGAAATGAAGAAGATACTATCTTTGAGTTACAATGACCTTCCTCTCCAGCTAAGAACTTGCTTATTGTATCTAAGTATGTTTCCAGAAGATTATATAATTTGGAGGCATCGTATAGTAAGTAGGTGGATAGCAGAAGGATTTGTCAAGGTTGATGGTAGGAGAAATTTAAGGGAGGAAGGGGAATGCTATTTTAATGAACTTTTAAGCAGAAGTATGATCCAACCAGTCAGTATGAGGTATGATGGTCAAGCAACGGCATGTCGTGTGCATGATATGATTCTTGATCTCATTATATCCAAGGCAGTTGACGAAAATTTTATCACTTTCACTAGTGAGCAAACACATATGGTGGTGTCTCAAAATAAGATCCGACGACTATCACTTGACTACCGCAGCCAAGAAAATGAGATAGCGATGTCATCCATGGTCACTGCTCATGTTCGATCCCTTGGCATATTTGTTTATTCTGTACAAATGCCTTCTATTTCAAGCTTGCATGCTCTGAGAGTGCTAGATATAGAGAGCAGTTGGAAGTTGGAAAATTGTGATCTTAGAAATATTGGGAAGCTAATTCAGTTGAGGTACCTACGGATTAAGGCACGTGGCATTACAAATCTTCCAGAACAAATAGGTGAGCTGCAACATTTGGAAACATTGGATCTACTTGGTACTAACATAAGAGAATTGCCAGCAAGTATTGTGAAATTGCGAAGGTTGAAAATTTTATATGCTATTGGTGTAAAGTTGCCAGATGGGGTGGGGAACATGCAAGCTCTAGAGGAACTATCACGAATACTGGTGTACGCCAGAAGCTCAATAAATTCTTTGCAGGAGTTGGGCGGTTTGATCAAATTGAGAACTCTTGAACTAGTTTTCTACATTAGTGACTCACACAGTGATAAAATGATTTACACGGGTATCTTGGCTTCGTCACTTGGCAAACTCTGTAGCTCAAACCTTAGATGTTTGCACATTGCCAGGGGTGTTCTTGATACTGCTGACATCCATTTGGATTCATTGTCCCCACCTCCTCATCTCCTACGGGAATTACACATCAATGTTTGTTGTTTCCAGGCGATTCCAAAGTGGATGGCCTCTCTATCCAACCTCACCGACCTACGCATCAGGGTTAATCAAGTGACACAGGAAACCCTCCAGATCCTTGGGGACTTGCCCGCCTTGCTAAAGCTGGAGTTAGTTTCAGAAGCATGTGATTGCAAGGAAATGCTCACTGTATGCAACAACAGATTCAGATGTCTAAGGGTCTCCCGCTTGTGGTGTTCGACCATGGGCTTGATGTTTGAAGCTGGAGCCATGCCAAAGCTCGAAATACTCTTGTTTACAATCAGAGCACGTGAGGTGCAATCTGCATGTGGCGATCTCGGTCTTGGAATCCAACATCTCTCTGCCCTCAGGAAGCTCGATGTCTGGATTGATTGTAAGGGTGCGATGATTGAAGAGGTGGAGGCGTTGGAGTCTGCCGCTGCCATCAGGAATGCAGCCAGGCTACTTCCCAACCGTCCCATTACATATTTCGTTAGAGCGGGTGAACACCACATGGTTCCAAGCGGGAGGGCACGCTGCCACAAGAAGAGACTTCCACAGACGACAAGAAGAGACCTCCGGCATCTGCTTAAGGTATTAATTAAGCCATCCAATCCTCTGAGACGCCTTCCAATCTCAAAGGTTTGCTGTTTGATTGCCTTCTTCCTCCCAATTCATGCTAGCCAGGATCGATCTCCTTTTTGTTTCATTGCCTCAACCAAACGAAAGTACTATTCCCCTGAGACTATACTTTTCTTATGATACACTCCAGGCTTCTTCACCTAATGACTTTCAGTTTTCCTTCTAGGCAAGCAGATGCCTTTAATTAGTTAGTGATGTTTGTAGAGTATGGTAGTCGCCGCGCTTAAGTAGACCACACAAATTTTAAAAAGTTTATGCCCGAAATTTCCCGAAATAGCAGCTCAGGTTTAGTACTGGTTTACGCAAACCTTAGGCGAATCTGTGAATTGGCACTTAAACCATGCAAGTTGCAAATCTGTGTTTCTTTGTGCACACCTGTCATTGTTAGCAATCACGACTGATGCAAATTATGCCTAACAGTTTTTTTTTCCAGGTTGCAACACATTTGCTGTAGTAATGAAAATATTTCATGAATTAGTAGTTGTTCTACCTGCTTTCAGGTACCATATTTTGAGGAGGCTTGTACAAGATCATTTACCCTGATGTCTGGTTCATTTTTATCAGAGTTTATTGCCTTTTATCCTGTCTGGCAAAGCTCATTTGTTATTTTTGCTGAGTTTGAGAGGGTAAAAACTGGCTCGTAATTGGTTCTTCTCCGCCTTATATTGCAGAATGAAATCTAGAGTCTGTAAGGGGAGCAACTGATCTGATATCCGATTGGCTTGTTCAATCGTTACAAGATATACTGCTGAATTGAATTAAATTTGGTCGGTTGGTTTTACTCCGAGCTGTAGTGGAATGGAGCATCCAAAGCTACTAATTTTGTTGTTGCAAATAGAGTGCTCAATCTATTAATTTGGTGTTTTTGAGTTCCCATTTTAGGAGGACTCTATATTCTTAGTATCTTATTTGATGTAATGATACTTATCAGAAGCTTGAACTGAAATGTGTTTGCTTATTATGTCTTTCCATTGACCAGTATGCACGTATGTGGCATGGTAGAGACAGAAAACTAGCATAGGCACTACATTATGCAATTTCTTGATAGTTAATTGCCTGAACTCTCCACTTGTTTCTTAAACCAGATCGAGCGCGTCACGTTGTTTTGGCTACGGTAATACCTGCTCATTTCGGTTTCTCCGTTAGGCTTTTGATTTTTAACTTCTAATTTTTTAATTTTATCTTTTTCTTACTTTTTAACTTTTTTTAATTTTTTTGCCTTTTTTTAGAAAGGCTAGTGCACGGCATACCGTAGAAAGATTTCTAACGGTATACCCAGGTTTCATCTAAAATTTATGAGTTCCATAAAGTTTCATAGAGTTTTGAACATGAAAGGTAGTCAACTTATGTATAAAACCTCCTAAAACTTTATGAAACCAATGAAACGGTTGCATTCCATATACTAATATGAGATACTACTATAGAACATCATCGCCAACGTAAAAATAAATAAAAGCAATTATAGAAATTGTAGGGAAATTAAAAATTTTAAAAATATTTTATTAGAGAACCAACGAATCTAAAATAAATATTTAAAATACAGAATCGGTCCACTTCTAACCAAATGAAGAACAAATGGAATAACAAAATAATGTCAAGCCACGGTGCTAAAAACTCGAGTGCTCCCACCCATGCATGATGCTATCACTCTACTGGCCTTTTATCTGAGAATGAAAAGAACAAGCGTGAGATTTGAAATCTCAGCAAGTACCCAACAACGGTCGTAACACGGTGAGTAAAGGGCAAGTAATGCAAGCAAGTAATTGATATAGGTTAATTACAATGAAACTAGGTTATTGAAAATACTGATACTAATCGAAGATAGAGGTAACATAAATATAGAAATAAGGATATTTGTTATATAGTAAGTTATGTCAATGGCACTGGTAATGACTTCCCACATACCTGATTATACGAGAGTAGTCAGGCACAACACTATCCTCGACTGTATACCCTACTACAAAAAGCCTAATACTAGATGCGACATCACAGACGGTTTCACAAAACCATCTATGATGTATACTATCACATATGATTTGAGTTTAGAGACTGTCTGTGTTATTGCCAGTGCTAAAAACCATCTGTGAAGATTTAATATCACAGACGGTTTTTGCCATGAACTATTTGTGATATTACCAAATATCATAGACGATTTTTATTTTGAACCGTCTGTGAAGTATCACAGACGGTTTTTGCCATGAACTATCTGTAATATTACCAAATATCACATACGGTTTTTAGTTTGAACCATCTGTGAAGTATCACAGACGGTTTATAATGCAAACCGTATGTGATAATTAAGTTATCACAGACAGTTTGTATAAAAAACCATCTATAATAATTTCACTATATTAATTAAACTGTGGACCCTTTGTCTTAAATTCCAGATCTAGGCTGCTGCTTTGAGCTGGAGGTAAGGCTTTGGGGCTATCTGGTGAAAGGAGACTATTTGGTAAGAGTGATTGATAATTCATCAAGTTCTTGACTACATATGGTTAGTAATTTAATTTATTTATCATTGCATTATAATTTAGATCAAACTTTTGAATTGATGACTTGAATTGAAGATGGTTTAATTAGATCTACTTGGCCTTGTATGATTAGTTCCCGTCATGTGGGCAAGTCAAATTGATCAAAAATTATTTGTTATAATTGGTTCCTGGGAAAATGGCTTTTGTGTTAAGCTAACAAAGCCTCGATATATATGGTATATATCTAGTATACTAATTAATTAATTTAATATTTAATAATAAATTGTTTTATATATGTGTAACGTAGGACCGAAAGCTGGATTTATGCTGTGAACAATGTGAGTGAAGAGTACATTAATGGCGTGTCTGCTTTACAAGAGCTGCCGAGAAAGATATGTTGAATAAGGGGATGAAATATATGTACTGTCCATGCATTGACTACGAGAATCTAAAGATGTTTAAGAACCGAGCGCAGATTGAAGCGCATTTGATTCGAAGGGGTTTCAAAAAGGGGTATGCATGTTGGACCTATCATGGTGAAGAGCAGATTACGTAGGAAGGTAGTAATAATGAAATCACTGGTGAAGTTAATGATATACCGTCGGATAATGTCAATTGTGGTTCAGATTCGGATAGGCTGCACGATGATAATCTGGATTAGATGCTTCGCGATGTAGAAGCGAACTATGATGAGAGACAGTATATTAAATTTTAAGACTTGATGGAGAACTTAGAGAAACCTTTGTTCACGTATTGTAAGTCAAAGTACACGAGGTTATCAGCCGTACATGAACTGCTGAAATTAAAGGCAAGGAACGGTTAGTCTGATAAGAGTTTCATGGCACTACTAGGTCTTTTAGCAGACATACTTCTGGAGGGAAACGAGTTGCCTAAACCCACATATAAAGCCAAGAAGGTTCTTTGTCTATTGGGAATGGAAGTAGAAATAATACATGCATGTTCGAACGACTGTATCCTCTACTGTAAAGAGTATGCAAATATGCATATATGTCTGGTGTGTAACGCATCCCGATACAAGCGTAAGGATCAATCACATGACGGCGAGGGAATAGAGGCAAAGAAAACACCTCCTGCTAAGGTGGCATGGTATCTTCCTGTAATTCCCTGCAAAACTACTGCGTTGGCACTCATAGGAGTGCAAGAAGAATGGAACGCTAAGCCGCCTTGCTGATTCTGCCCAGTGTAGAACCAAGGAATATAAGGTTTGGATTGAGTATAGATGGAATGAATTCTTTCAGTAACATGAGCAGCCAACATGACACTTGGCCTGTGACTCTCTGCATCTATAACCTTTCTCCTTAGTTGTATATGCAACAGAAGTATATTTTGCTATCGATACTTATCCAAAAGCCGAAACAACCTGGGAATAATATTGATGTGTACCTAGCATTATTAGTGGAATATCTAAAAGTACTATGGAATGAAGGAGTACAGTTATGGGATGTGTACAAACGAGAGAACTTCACTTTACTCTCCTTGTTGTTCTGCATCATAAATGATTATCCTGCATTTACTAACCTATCGGGCCAGAGTACAAAAGGGTCCAAAGATTGTACTCACTGCTTAGATGATACTGAGAGTGTGTGGTTGAAACACTCATGCAAAATCATGTATATGAGCCACCGTAGGTTCCTCCGAAGGGCTCACCCATACTGCAAGATGAATAGACAATTTGTAACATCTTAGGGTCCAAACTGGCTTAGGCCTAACCCCATTATGGATAAGCCACGCACACATAATAACATGCTTGCGCTTTCATCCTCACATCACGCAAAATGGTTAACCAGAGGTTATTACCAGTTCACGCAAAATAGTTAACCAGAGGTTATTACCAATAGTGCCTATGGGTTTATATGTTGGTGCTTCTCATGCTAAACTGGCAAGGTGGGACTAATCCACACCCTCATGTGTGCACACACATGGGCCTAATTTCATATGGGTCGATGTGTCACATACACCCCCCTCAAAAAACCTGACGTCCTCGTCGATCTAACATATCTACACTAGGGCAAATGACTAGGACTTTCCCCTCTTGGTATACGTCCGTGCATCCAGTGCTGGTACATATACCATACCGTGTGTCCACTCTGGACCCACACGCGTCATGCATCATATGCCCACGCCCCTGACCCGTATGTGCCCGTGTAGCCACGAGGGTCAGCTCTGATACCATTTGTAACACCCTAGGTGTCCAAACCGGCTTAGGTCTAACCTCATTATGGATAAGACACGCACACGTAACAATCTACTTGCGTTTTCGTCCTCACTGTGCGTAAAACGTCCGAAGGTTTTTACCAATGGTGCCTGTGGGTTTACATGTTGGTGCTCCTCATGATAAACTAGCTAGGTGGGACTAATCCCCATCCTCATGTGCACACAGACATGGGCCATCATGGGCCTAATTTCACATAGGCCAAGGTGTCACGCAATTTGATGGAGAGAAGGATGATAGTTCAGCTCTAAGGTATTTAAGTGGAAAAAGGTTTATAATATGGTTAAGAATTTAGATGTTATCCATGGAAAGAAACATAAATTGAGGATCTATGAGAAAAACATCTGAAAGAAGAGATCAATATTTTGGGACTTAACTTATTGAGAGTACCTAGAAGTTCGGCACTACATCGACGTCATGCACGTAGAGAAGAATGTATATGATAGCTTGATTGGTTTCTTACTGAACATTCATGATAAAATAAATGATGGTGTCAACGCACAGCTTGGCTTGGTTGATATGGATATCAGGCCTGAGTTAGCACCAACAAAAACTGATAAAGGACGAACGTACCTTCCCCCTGCTTATTACACTCTGTCCAAGGCCAAGAAAACTAAATTGTGCTAGTGCTTGCATGGTGCCAAATTAGTGTGGTTACTTTGGCAACATGAAGAAATTTAGTTCGATGTAAGATTTGAAGTTAAATGGTATAGAATCTCATGATTGTCATGTGTTGATGACACAGATGCTCTGTATTGCAATTAAAAATATTTTACCAATCAAGGTCTGAGAGATAATCATGAGGTTGTGTTATTTTTTTAACACAATTGCTCAGAAGGTCATCGATCTCGAAGGACTAGATGCTCTGTAGGACGATATGGTGATTACTCTATGGCATCTTGAAATGTATTTTTCTCCATCATTTTTTGATATCATGGTCCATCTCATTATCCATATTGTGTGGGAGATAAAAAGTGTGGGCCCGTATTCCTACGTAGCATGTACCCGTTTGAGTGGTTCATGGGAATTCTCAAGTCGCATCGTTGAAGGTTTTGTAAGAGAAGAGGTTATTGAGTTCTATGTTGATTATATTGCTCAAATTGAACCGATATGTGTGTCTCAATCTCGCCATGAGGGGAGGCTTAAGGGTATCAAAACCATCAGAAGGAAAGCAATCACTCCAGATATGGATGCGTATACTCAAACCCATTTCATAATCTTACAACATATGACTGAAGTGTCCTCATATATCGACTAGCACAAAGATGTGCTTTGGTAATAGAATCTGGAGTGGTTGGATGTTTAGATCATGAGATAACACAACAGTCAGTTCAACCAATGGTTGAAGGAACAAGTCGCTAGGAGCTTATCAAGTAAGATACTGACATGGCTGAAAAAAGGGCTAACATTTACAATTGTGATATGGTAAGGATATGACATAAATGGGTACACATTATATACACAGGCTCAGGATGTAAAGAGCACTAACCAGAACAGCGGTGTCCGCATAGATGCGTTCAGTACCGATGGGTTGAGGAACTCCTACTATGGTTCATAGAAGTGATTTGGGAGCTCAACTATGTGGTTTTCAAGATCCCCTAATTTCGGTGTTACTACCGTGGACCTTAAACGTGTCAAATACAAAAACAAATCATTCATACTCGTTAACTAAGTTGTTCAAGTTCTCTATGTAACCGACCAGGCAAATAAGAAGTACCATGTAGTTTTCATAGAAAAAGAAAAATTGTCAGAATAGGGAATGTAGTGGACGAGAAAAAATACAATCAATTTGATGAGTTACCTCCTTTCAGAAACGGCATAAGAGTTGAGGAAGAACAACGTGACAAAACTACCTACATACGCGTTGATCATCATGAAGGGCTAATTTTTAAAGGGAATAAGTAAGTGGAATGAGAATATGTGATATATTTGTGAATTTGCATTTGTGTATATAAAAATGCATGTGTGATGTATATATGAATTTACATTTATGTATATAAGAATGTGTGATATATATGTGAATTTGTATTTATGTATATGAGAATGTGTGATATATATGTGAATTTGTATTTATGTATATGAGAATGCATGTGTGATGTATATGTGAATTTGCATTTATGTATATAAGAATGTGTGATATATATGTGAATTTGCATTTATGTATATGAGAATGAGTCATATATATATGAATTTATATTTATATATATTTATCTTCACAGACGGTTGTAAAGAAAAATCGCATGTGATTTCTTATTACAAACAAGTTCTATTTGAGAACTGTCTGCGATGATACACATCACAAACGGTTCTCAAATACAACTGTTTGTAATAATAAATCTTCGCAGACAATACTAAAATAGAACCGTCTGTAATAATAAATCATCATAGATGGTTTTACTTTACAACCGTTTATGAAATATCACAGACGGTTCACAAATAGAACCTTATGTGATTATTACCCATATATATTGCACTCTAGAGTTATTTGCACTGTACTTACGCTACACCAGCCCTCACTTAACGTCGTCTCCCCCGACTCTGGCGGCCCTCCTTTCCCACTCCTGGCGCCCTCCACCTCCCTCGAGCATGCCGCTTCTCTGAGTTTGACGCTGCCTCCACCGAGCCCATTACCACCTCTCCCGAGCAGTCGCCACCTCCCCTGAGCCCGTTGCCGTCTCCCCTGAGCAATCGCTGCCTCCTCCAACTCCGGCGGCCCTCCTCCCCCGTGCCCGATACCCTCCTTCTCCCCGAGCCTTGTGAGTATTGATTTTGCCATTTTCCCCTAGCCCTAGTACCTCGGCCTCACGTTGCCTTCCTCTAGCCATTTTTACCATCATGGTAGCTTGAAGTGCCACCACTCTGTGAGATTGCTCTCTACTTCTTTTACTGTATATTCTGTATTTGTCAGCTATGCTAGTTATTAATTCTGAAATTTTGCGGTAAGATCTAGCGCTAGGAGGTCATTTGCATAATAGATTGTGAGCTTTTAGTTGCTCGTTGAGGATCTATGTCAAATTGAGATTATAGTGGCAACTAAGACTCATCTGCTAATGTGATTTTTTTCGTATACGGTTGATTACCTTTGTTGTGTGTAATTGCTATCTTTGTCAATCACCTTGGTACTGTTTTTATTCTATCTAGCATACTGTATTGATCCTTTGCCGAATATATATATGTATATATCGTTTATGCAATTACTGAATATACTTGTCATCTCTTCAGTAGCATAAATATGTTATTAGTGATTGATTTTAGCTGCGGTCTACTAGCTGTTTTTTATGCTATTGACATTGTACTGCACTGAGGTAATATTTACATAATAAAACTAGTAGAAGTGTAAGGAGTTGTCACTGTGATTGTTGAAAATTGACAAAGAGTTATAGAAGGCCAAGTTTATAATAGCTTGTACAACTCCTTAAATTGAGAACAAAAGACAATCATTAATATGTGGATTATGCAAAATTTATATGCTCATATGCTTATTCTATTGAATATATTGCAATATATTAATATTCTGAATTGCATATCTGCTTTGAGACATAATACATGTACTTTCATATCATTTTTGTATTAATATATATATATATATATATATATATATATACTATCTTGTGCTTAATTATAATTGGAATTAAAATGAAAATATTGCTAAAATCGCTCAAATTTAGAATTAATATGAGAAGGCCAACATGTCATCCATGCATTCTTCGTCATCGTTGCCAGATGCGTGTGATGTACTGTCCTCTAAAAAATTCAAACGCCATGGAAGAGGATTATCGAAGAAACCCAAGGGCCGATTTAACATCACCGATGTCGATGCATCTGGGACCCCTCTCAATCTTCGCCGAGCAACATCCATATTCCGAAGAATGGTCAAAATAATTGAATGAGAATGGATTGAGATTACATTCAATTCGTGGAAGACTGTGACCAAAGCTCAGAAAAGTGAGCTGCTGACGAAATTTTTATGCATCATTTGAGATTTGGAAGAACACTATGACTCCGTGCAACGACATGCATTGCTAGTGGCGTGAAAAGAATGGAAGAACTTCAAGAGCCTACTTGTCAAGCAATATGTAGAGAAGGATCTAATGCCCTGTCACAAGTATCTATTCCTGGAACCGTAATTAATACGGGGTCACCCGATCTTTTCAACATAGGATAGATACTCACGAGAGTCTTGATGAATCGTAATGATCCTCCAATGCCAGTGCAAGAGACGAACACTCTTTAATCCGCCAAAACACGCTCGCATTGATTTCGTTGACCACCAAGCGAAGATCTATCGTGCACCCAATTCTCAGCGGAAAGCCTGAACGATCTTGATTGAAGAACACTCCTAATTCCCTATAGAACTTCGACAGCAATGATGAACTCGAACGAACTTTAGTAGATTGATTTTTCTCAAAAGTGATCTGAGCCCTAATGGCTATGCATACAAGGCTTATATAGCCACTTGGGATGTCCATATGGTCCTCAAACCGAGTATAATTCAACTCTATATGGTTTTAGATCCGAATTCTCACAAAAAGGAAACTAAATTTTACACCTGTCACATTATTTCGGTCATAGTAGATAATTCGTGATGAATTTGAAGGTGAGATCAAATCCATTGTGTAGCCCTTGAAATAATCTTTCCAACGAGAAACAAGAACACCTGAATCGGACTTCATTTGTGAAAGTTATGACATTTTTAGTAACTGCTTATTAGGCTATCCCGAACCGAATCTGAATTGAGTTCTGAGTTGAATCCGAGTTTGAATTAGGTTGAGCATGTGGGAAGTCCGAATCGGGCTTAAAAATCTTGTCCAAAACTTATACTTTAAGTTCTTGGACTCCCCATTTTACTCTCCCACCACATGAGCTTTCTTTCCCCCTTCCACATGGGCCATTCTTTTGTATGCTTTATCCAGCCACATGGGCTTTGTTTTTATTGGCTCCATCCGCATGCACTTTATTCTATCATATCTTTCTCACCTAATGTGGTCATCCTCTTCCTTGTATCTCTCCATTGCTTTGGCACTGGCCTTCAGCTTGTCCCTCTAAGTTTCAATATTTTCCATTTGACAAACCTGAGAATGTAACATGTGATAACATAAGGTAGTATTCCATCCTTATAAATGACAACATTAAGCTTAGTTTGGAATGAATTCACCTAACCATATTTCATGCAGCTCAATAATTTTTTCCAGTTGAACAATATGTTTAACTAAAAAGTATAAGAAACGTGTGTATCCGCATCCGCAATGGGAAGAGTTTGTGACGATGAGGACGACAGAAAATTTTAGGAGTGCAAGTGCGGCGTACAAGGCCCTCCAGACAAAAAACACGCACTCCACAGACTTGGCACAGCTGGATATATGGGTAAAATCCTGCAATGGAGGAAGGTGGATGAGCTGGAAATCTTGCAGGATACTTCCCCATCATTTGCCACGATCTCTGATGAGCTGCTCGAAATTGGATTAGAGCGAGGTCATCTACCCTATTATTAGGGGACATCTCCTTTCAAAACCTCGCATACAAGTATCCCACTGCCTGATAAGATATCAATCTGCGTAGCTTCTATTACTCCATAACTTCATAGGAAGTAAAATAATATATCGGGCTCTTGCAGGAAACGCTGAGTATATAATCTTTCCAAGGATCATTCCAGGCAATTAGGGAGAGAGACATACTCTCTGCGGCCTTGGAAAACAAGGAGCACCCGGATCGCACTAGAGGCCTTGGTCTTTATGTTACTTGGAAACATGGTTTCTCAGAGGACTCTGAATCATACCGGAGTAGGAAGAGAGTCAAAACCAAGCCCAAGGCATGGTTACAAGAGGAGATTAAGACATCCTTTAGAGTGTAGCTCACTAATTATGTCAGAGATGAGATACAAAAGTATAGAGAACATCTATAGGAACCCTCCGTCGCTCCTGTGCTAGCCAGCCCCCCAACTGTCGGAGTAGTTGCAAGCCAACCTTACCACGGAAAGCAATCATAGATTTTCTATCGATGATATCCTGGTAATAATTATTATCTTTGAAATGCTTGATTCATTGATAGGCTTGTTGGAGTAGCTAATTTTATATCGTTATGTAGGTGGCTACGAAGTGCAAGCTCCAAGTGAGATATGCCTTTATTGCCCTGTGTGCTGCATGGGACTAGGCATATTCGGCCGGTCCCAGGGCCTTAATGCATGGTGTAACTTTAGTGCCAGATTTTGGAAAGTGAATGTGGATGGTGTTTATGCTAATTTTGATGTCGTCCTGCAGCAGAAGCCCCTGAATGAAGAGGTCGTGATCCACACCAGAGCTACCTGCACCGGTGCCAAATCCACAAGAGCTATCCGCACTAGAGCTATCTACATCGGTGCTAGGTCCATAGGGGCTATCCGCACCAGAGTTACCTACATCGGTGCTAGGTCCATAGAGGCTATCCGCACCAGAGTTACCTACACTGGTGCCAACACCATGGGTGTTATTCCCACCCGAGCAACTTGCACCGGTGCTACAACCACAGGAGCTATCTGCACGGAAGCTACCTTTATGGTCAACTACCGTGAGGTCGACCTACAGCCGAGGCGGCAAGGGCAAATCAACGAAGACTGATGATGATATCATCTACTTGCCGTTGGCTCAAAAATTCGTGCTAGGTGAGCCGATGATCATCCTGAAAGAGCACCTCCTAACCCTAGGACTGAGTTGCCAGATGTTGTGGTTATAGACTAAACAGAGAGAGAGTGTAGTGGGGAATTAGGTGAGATGTCTCTCCACCTCCCTGCTTGCTTCGTATATATCTCCTTTGAGGAGTGCTTTTACAGCGATACCCTTCGAGGGCACTCACGCTATTACACATCACATGACTACCTGGCCAGGGGACTTGTGCCTCGCTACAGGCCAGTCAGGTTTAGGGGACTTGTGCCTCGCTACAGGCCGGTCAGGTTTAGGTGACTTGTGCCTCGCTACAGGCCGGTCAGGTTTAGGTGGGGGCCACCCCTACGACAGGAGCCTCTCATGGTTAAGGGCTTCACAGGCCGAAGCCATGTTGCCGAGCCCCTTGGCCCTCTCCATCCGGCACGGCCTGTGGACTATCATACAAAGAGACAGAAGTAGGAACAAAAGTACAAAACAACGAGCTTTGGTGCGAAGACGCAGTAGCACTTGTGAAGAGGTCGAACGAAGCCAAGTCTTGGAGGTAAGCCTCGCAGCGGAGTTGAGCGAAGCGTGGAAGTCGGCAGGCCTCGCAGCGGAGTCGGGCGAAGCGTGGATGTCGCCAGGCTGTCTATCAATTGCCAAAAAGACAGGGGCGTCTGTCCCGAGGGAGGGACACGTGGTGTGGTGTGGTTGGCGCGTCGTGCGCTGCCAGCGGTCGCATGACCTCAAGGCCGCGCTTCTTCCCAAGGGGCGCGAGGAGACGCATCAGGATGTTGTTGGCGCATCGTACGCTCCCCTGCAGGTGCCGGCGCGTGCGTCTTGAGCGGTCGCGGTTGCGCTCCCGAGTCGTGGGGAACCGAACCGACGGGATTTCGCTGGTTACCCTTCCAACTGTGGGGACGCGAGGGGATGTTATAAAGCGTCCCCCTGTCGCGGGCGGGCGCACTGGTCGCCTGGTTCCTCGTCTTGTGCTTGCTTTCTACGCGAAATCCACCCGTGCTCTTTTCCTTGAAGCTGCGATCGGAGCGGGATGGCGCAACGCGATGACTTGCCCCGGTGGCGCAGCGGCAGTGCTTCGTCCAGCCGGCGCGGCGTGACGCCGCCGCCCGCGGACGCCCCGCTCGTGGCCCGCATGCCGGCGCAGTCCAACAAATGGTACAGCGCCGGTGTGAAGGGGCCTTGCTCCGGGGTGCTGGGGCGGAGCGAGGCCACTGAGGAGACTATCGAGGCCCTTGTGCAGGGGGGAAGATAGAAGAGCGCGTGGGGGCTCACCTGCCCCCGCCCGACGAAGTGGAGCCTCACCCCGAGGAATCGGAGGCGATCGTCTTCGCCGCCTTTTTTGAGGCTGGTCTCCGAATGCCATGCACGCTCTTCGTCGGCAACATTTTGATTCTTTTGGGCTGGAGCTGGCGTAGCTGACGCCAAATGCCATAGTCCGGCTTGCTGTGTTCGTCTGGGCGCTTCGGGTGGAAGGCGTTCCGCCCAGCGCGAGCCTATTCGCGCTTCTGCGCGACACGCGCTGCCAGCCGAAGAAGGTAGAAGGAGGAGCGCAGTCCAACTTCGGCAGCGTCCACTTCATAGTGCGGTCGAGCTACGCGAAGGTTTTCCCGGCGCTGGCGACGCGGGAGAACTGGGAGCCCGGCTGGATGCGGCGGTGGTTCTACTACCGCGTGACACCCACCAGCCACCTGCGTTGCCGGGGTCGGCCAATATCTTTCAACTGCTGCCCGGGAGTGGAGCCGGAAGGTAATGAGCAGCAGCATGCGCGGAGGCTCAGCGGCGTCACCCTCCGGTTCAACATGCGCGACGTCGCCGAGGAGTTTACGATGTACGGGGTGTCCCCGCTCTCCGCCCGGTGGAAGTTTAAGCGGTTCCATACCCGGCAGGATGGGCCCCATCCAACCGTGTCGTCACTGCCGCCACCATCGGGCCCTGGTAAGAGGCTTAGCCGAACATCGCATATATACATGTGGCCAATTTGTAAGTGAAGTACCACTTCGCGTGCAGTGCTCTCCCTGGTGGAGGCGGAGCGCATGGCGGAGGCGTTCCTTGGTCTGTATGGGCCGAAGGAACACTCGCTGCACGAAGCCGCGACCAAGCGCGCAGGCCTGGGCTGGATAAATTGGGTATGTGAGGTTATTGACCTCCCCGTGCCGGCGCGCGCGGTGCCAGAGCAAAGTCCGGTTCGTCGGCGCGATGGCGCTGGCAAGGCGGGGGCATCCTCCAGTCAACGGAGGGCTCGTTCGAGAGCCGTCGTGTCGAACCCGCCGGCCGTCTTGTCCGGCGATGAATCTGAGCAGGCCAGCTCGGGGGAACACGCCGCCCCCAACGGGGGGGTTTGGCCGGGAGTGAAGCGTGCACCGTCGATAATGTCGTGGAGGCCGGAACCGCCGTGCCTGTGCCGACCGACAAGGAATCGGCCCCTCCGCCCAGGCCAGGCGTTGTCGTGATTGAGGTGAGCGTGGACGCGTCACCCCAATCACCGAGGGCGAAGCGCCCTCGGGTAAGATCGTCTTCGCTCGGGGGACAGTTCCAGGTGGCGGGTGTAGTCGCCAAGGACCTAGGGTCCTGCCCGGAGGCTGCTCCACGAGCAGGTGGCCCGGTGTGCAAGTGGGAGGCTCGACCATCGGTGGAGGTTGAGGGTGCGCCTCGCGTGCCACAGTGGGAAATGCGAAGGTAGGCGCAACTCTTTTTCACCCCGCGACTTCGCGTTTGCCTCGTGTTTGGTGACACCTGGTTGATTATCATGCACGGGGGTATGTGGTTGAGCCTAAATCAACTTAAGGACCGTTTCTGTGAATTATTTTACGAAGTCACTTCGTACTACCACAAGTCCGGTATGGGACGGACCTGGCCAAGTAATTTGTGAAGTTCCAACTATAGTCTCGCTATAGGTGAATGTGTGCGGCGTAGGGTGGGAAGTCTCACATGGCACGAGAGGGCTCCAACTCGTGGATTCGAGTTGTGGTGAAACTTAATGGCGGCGTGATTATATTGGCTATGAATCATCGGAACAGCCTTGTCATGAACTCTCGCCGCACACCTAAGGCGGTGTGTTGATCGCGTGGCTCAAGTGAGAGGAATGTCTTGTGGGTAAAGTTGTACACCTCTGCGAGTAACAAACTATCTGGATAGCCGTGTCCACGGTCATGGACATCTTTGAGTAGAGTCTTCACAGATTAGACTTGAATTTTCATAAAACTTGGTTTGGCAAACAAGCGTTGGATTTGGAAATGGTCAGGGTGGATTCCGTGGATAGGTTAGTGTGGGTTGGAGCCTACACTAACGGTAATATTGTTAAGAACAATGTTTCATATCTGTATTTAATTTCAGCTTTTCATACTTACGTTATTGTATTTAAATTCAAGTATTGCTTTCCTTTTACTACCTATTAAGCTTCCTTTGAAATCCCTTAAGCATGCATCAACTCTGTTATATTCTGGTGTAACTTGCGTAAGCATTTACTTGCTTACCTTGGGAGTATACGTACTCACCTTGCTAAATCTGTTGCGGACTTGAGGCGACTACGATGGTGAGGACTACTTGGTGAGTAGGATCGTCTTACGATCATTCGCTTTGTGGGGAGGTGGATGGGGTGTCTTGCCACCTTTATTTTCTTTCCATTTGTTTTGTTTACTTTCTTGGCACGGTGCCTTATTGTAAGACTTGGCCTTAAGGCCGTATTTTCGTTTAATAATATCTCGTGGTTATTTTTGCATGATATACATTCTTTGTTAAACACTGTGTGCACTAGCTTTTCACAGGATAGTGCGACTTACAGAGAGGGCTCGGAGTTGTTGTTAGGGTCACGCGAGAAATGGTATCGAGCAACAATGACTCTAAGGCGTGACCTTAGCAAGAGACCAGCTTTAAGGATATATTTTAATAAGAAATGCGCTTTTAAATTATCTCTCCCTTTTCTCAAGTCTCTTTACCAAAACCGATTACTAACTCCTCTCCCTTCCAAATTTTAGATGGAGCAACCCACCCGCGTCTCCCACGGAACCCTTGCGGACTCTTCGCGACGATCTGTACAACCTCATGCAAGAGCTCAACTTCCGCCCATACCCCTCTACCGAGGATACGTTGGCATGTATGGAGGCGAGGAACGCTGGAGGGTGGAAGTGAAGATCTTCAAGGATTTGAGCACACGGAGCCATTTACGTGTTCGGCGCACCTACCTCGAGCCACCTTCTTGATGGAGTTCGGGATGCAGCCCGAGAGGCCATTCGCGGTGCGGAACATCTCGCTCGAGACTTATCTGCGCACCGACTTCGCTACTTCCCCATGAAGACTCCCTTGTGGGCTGCGGCGACTTCGTCTCTGAGTATGAGAGCAACCCCGCCTCATACGATCGGTGGAGTACACCAAGTCCATGGATCACATGTGCCAGACCACCTCGACGAGCTGCACACCGCCTGTGAAGCTCGCGCGCGCGAGAGGAACTTGCCGAGCTCCGTGCGTAAGAGGCGGGTTCCACGGATTCGGACCTTTTCCGAGGAGACTCGAGCGCAGCGCTAGTGTATGAACAACTCCGAGTCTTAGAACGCTATCCGTGAGTGTAGAACTTTGTAAACAGCCACGAGACTATTATAATAAAATAAAAGTTTATTTGGCTCTTATCTGTGTTTTCCTTGCTCTTGTGTGTTGTTTTGGTGGGATTGTTACTAGAACCTTTCCTTTAGTTCTCTCTCTAAATCTGAAAGTCTCAATAGATGGTGAACACAAGAAGAAACTCCAACATAGACAACGCCAACCGGAGCACAAGGAAGCCGGTCGGCTCAGATTCCACCGCCCCGCCGTGCAGGGACGAGATTAGGCACGTTGATGGCCAATCAAACCCGATTGATCCAGCTCTTGGCTCGGGCGATCAACAACCCTCGAGCTCATCATCAACTTTGCCCAAATGCCTCCCAATCGTCTCTCTAAGTTCCTGAGGATCAAGCCACCCACCTTCGCGGCGATCTTTGAACCAATGGGCGCCGACGATCGCTCAGATCGATTGGCAAGAAAGCTGGACATGCGGTGCGATCGGGAGGCGAGTCTGTTCGCCTCCCATCGGTGAATGGGCCCGCATCTCAATGGTGGGACACTTTCACCGCCGCACGCCAACCCATGACGGTGACTGGATCGAGTTCGAGTAAAGCTTTCGCAAAGCTCATATCCCCACCGGCACCATGGCATTGAAGAAGAAGGAGTTCAGATCTCTGCGCCAAGGAAGTCGTACTGTCAATGAGTACGTACAAAAGTTTAACCAACTGGCCCGCTATGCGCTAGAGGATGTGGCTTCCGATGAAGCCAAGCAAGAAAGGTTCATGGAGGGCCTAAATGACAACATATCAGTACAACTGATATCGGGTGACTATACTGACTTCCACCAGCTAGTCAGTAAGGCCATCCGTCAGGAGGGCAAGCACATGGAAATGGAGACCCGAAAGAAAAGGATGGCGGACCAGAGGAACAACTCTGGAAGTTCTTTCAAGAATCGCAGTACTCCTCCTCACTCAAACAAGTTCAAACCCCAGGGCAGTAACTTCAAGAACCAGTCCAGCAGGTTCAAGTCCTCAACCACCGCCGCGCGTTTGGACCAACCGCCGCGGTTCCCAAGCAACCGCACCCGGCAGCGGTGGCGGACACGGAAGAAGCGATCCGCCGTCGGCGGATTGACTGCTACTCGCAGGAACGAGGGCACTTTGCCAAGGCATGCCTAAGAAGATTCAAGCGGCGGCAACCGAGAGCCTCGGAAGCGAGAACCGGGGCAGCGAAGCGCGGACCTTCATCAAAGGCGAGTGAACCACGTGGCAGCGGAAGAGGCCGAGCTGCACGGATGTCGTCTTTGGGTATGTTCCTTGTCAATTCGAGCACCGGCATCGAGTTCTTTTCGATTCCGAACATCGCATTCCTTTGTGTCAAAAACTTTTGTGGATAAGCATGGGTTGGGCGGGGTAACCCTTAGCAACGCTATGATAGTTCACTCCACAGGGCGAAATGAGCGGGGACCTTGTGCCCCAAAGTGGAATTGCTCATAGATGGGACCCGATTCCTCGCCGATCTTTTGGTTTTGGAATCGCAAGGATTAGATGTCATTCTTGGGATGGCGGTTAGCCAAGAATCGAGTCGGATCGATTGTGCTACGAGATCCGTCACCCTCACCAATGACCTAGGCATGGAAGTAATCTTCTCTCCCAGTTAGAAAGCGGAAGAATGTGCCTCTTCCACCTCCAAGTCTTGGAGGAAGTGCCAATCGTGCGGGAATACCGGATGTTTTCAGGAGGCGCGAGGATGCCACGGATAGGGAGATCGAATTTGTGATTGACCTAGTCCCAGGCACCGCCCCGATTTCCAAAAGACCATATCGGATGCCTGCTAATGAGTTAGCGGAATTGAAGAATCAACTCAAGGAGTTAGAAGACAAAGGGTATATCCGACCCAGTTCGTCGCCTTGGGGAGCACCCATCCTGTTCGTCAAGAAGAAGGATGAGAGTCTGAGGCTATGTGTGGACTACAGAGCACTCAATGACGTCACCATCAAGAACAAATACCCCCTCCCCAGGATCGATGACCTGTTCGATCAGTTGAAAGGAGCCGGTATCTTCTCCAAGATTGATCTGCGATCATGATACCATCAGCTGAAGATTCGCGAAGAAGACATTCCTAAGACTGCCTTCTCCACCAGATATGGGCATTATGAGTTCACGGTCATGTCATTTGGGCTGACCAATGCACCAGCTTACTTCATGAGCATGATGAACAGTGTGTTCATGAAATACTTGGACAAGTTCGTAGTAATCTTCATTGGCGACATCCTCATCTACTCCAAGAATGAAGAAGAGCACGAGAGCACCTCGGGATCACTCGGAAAAGCTTAGAGAACATCGACTTTCGCCAAATTCGATAAGTGTGAATTACGGCTAAAAGAGGTTGCCTTCCTCGGACATATTGTAACAGTAGAAGGAATCATTGTAGATCCTTCCAAGGTGGAAGCGATAATGGAGTGGAAGCCACCAAAGTCCGTAATGTAAGTCGGGAGCTTTCTTGGACTTGCGGGTTATTACCGTCGGTTCATAGCGAGATTCTCCGAGACAGCCAAGCCAATGACCCAATTGCTGAAAAAGGAAAAGAAGTTCGAATGGGCGAAGGCTTGTGGCGAGTTTCCAAACCCTTAAGAGGAGGCTAGTCTCGGCACGTGCTCGTCTTGCCGGGCGTGCATAAAGGCTTCGAGGTTTTACGTGGCGCCTCTCGCCTAGGCTTAGGGCGTGTTACGATGCAAGAAGGCAAAGTGGTAGCCTATGCATCGCGTCAACTCAAGCCTCATGAGTGTAATTATCCTACTCATGACTTGGAGTTAGCGCGATGAGTGCACGCCTTAAAAATCGGCGCCACTATCTTATGGGTAACCGTTGTGAAGTATACACGGACCATAAGAGTTTGAAGTATATCTTCACCCGAGCAGAACTCAACCCGAGGCGGCGAAGATGGTTGGAGTTGATAAAGGACTACGACATCGGTATACATTACCACCGGAAGCGAATGTAGTAGCCGATGCCTTAAGCAGAAGTCTTATGCAAACATGGTGATATCGGAAGAAGACCGGACCGACTTGGGGAGGGAGTCGCCGTCTAAGTCTAAACCCAAGGGGACCAAGCACCCTCACCACCTTTGGAAGTGCGACCAGCTTACGATCAAATTAAGGAAGCTCAGTTGTGGGCGAGGATATTCAAGAAATCAAGAAGAATATGAGGAGAGGCAAAGCGCGGGATTGGCGAAGATGAACATGCGCGGTTTGGTTCGAGAACGCATCGTGTCCGAATAATCGGAAATCAAAAACGATTACGAAAGAGGCTCATGATACCCCATACTCAATCCACCCAGTCGTACCAAGATGTACGAGGATCGAGGAAAGATATTGGTGGGTTAGTATGAAAAGGAAATGCGAGTTCATTGAAGCTGCGACACACAACGAGTCAAAGCTGAACATCGAGGCGGCGGGACTCTTGCAACCATTGCCGATTCGGAATGGAAGTGGGAAGAAATTGGTATGGATTTCATAACCGGACTCCCAAGGACACAATCGGGTTATGATTCAATTTGGGTAATCATAGGCAGATTGACTAAAGTGGCTCACTTCATACCGATCAAGACCACTTATTCGGAAGCAAGTTGGTTGAAGCTGTACATGTCTCGAATTGTGTGCTGTATGGCGTACCCAAGAAGATAGTGTCGGATCGAGGTAGTCGATTTACTTCGATTTTGGCAAAGGCTGCACGAAGAGTTGGGTAATGCTCGGTTTGATCGCTTACCATCCCCAGACATGACGGTCAAGCGAGAAAGAGTTAATCGGATACTCGAAGATATGCTAAGGGCTTGTCGCTGGATTTGAGAGCGATTGGGACCGTTCAACGCCTATGCGGAATTCTCGTACAATAATGACTACCAAGCCGACTGCAGATGGCACCCTTGAAGCCTTGTATGGTCGAAAGTGCGAACCCCTTGCTTTGGGATCGGCAAGGTGAACCCCAAGAAACGGGACCAAACTGCTGCAAGCGCGAGAAGATCAAGTGAAGAAAATCGGGGCGGACTAAAGATAGCCCGGTCTCGGCGAGAAGAGCTACGCGGATAACCGCCGTCGAGACACGACCTTTGAGGTCGGGGACTACGTCTATCTTAGGGTATCCCCACTCGAGGTGTGAAAAGGTTTCAAGTTAGAGGAAAGCTTGCACCGCGATATGTGGGCCCTTTCAAGATTACGGACCGAAGAGGTGCGATCGCATATCGATTAGACTTGCCGCCAAGCATGTCGGGTGCACAATGTCTTTCATGTCTCACGATTAAAGAAGTGACTCAGTACCCACAGAGCAAGCCGCTTTGAAACCTTGGACCTCGGGATGACCTCACCTATCGGGAGCAACCAATCAAGATTCTCGAGGCGAGCGTCAAACGGAAGGAAGACCATCAGTTCGCAAAGTTCGGTGGAGCAATCACACCAGGGCGAAGCCACACAGGAGCGAGAAGAAGACTTAAAGACCAGCCATCCCCATCTCTTTTGCTAGCGATTGCAAATCTCGAGGCGAGATTTCCTTTAAGAGGGTAGGTTTGTAACATCCCAAAATTTTGTCCCTTTATTGAAAATTTAATCTGAGTTTACTTGGATTTTACGGAGTTATGTTAAAATCCTGATTTGAGAAAAATTTTAAACTTTATTGTGTAAAAGTCAAAATTAAATTTATTGCATTCCTAAAAGCTCAAACCAATGTATTTGACTTCCTTAAGTCAAATATGAGATTATATTAATTTTTTGGATTTTGAAGGAATTAAAACCCTCCTACAAAATCAAATTGTGCCTTTGCAAATTATACTTGTTAAAATGAGTGGGGCATATTTTTATTAAGTCTATAATAGCTCGAGATAGTTCCCAGAATTTTTAGGATTTTTCAAAATTTATTTGGTATTTTTCGAGTTTTCTAAAGCTTAATAGCATTTACGGAAAATCAAAAGAAAGAAAATCCCAAAAATCCCTCCCGGCCGCAGTGTCAACCATCGGCGTCCCCTCGCCCGCCGGAATCCCCTCGGCCGTCCGATCTAACAAACCCTCTCCCGCCTTCCTCTCTCCGCGTGCGGCAGCGTGTCGCGATCGGACCGTCCACTCCGCGCGGATTTAATCCTCGCCGCGCACCAACTTACCGCTTCACGCTCCCTCTCGCTCCTGCCGCCCGTGGTATGATCCGAGCCGTCCCCTATTGCCGTACCTCATCTCGGCGCCCCTCCCACTTAAGCACCGCCGGCCCGATCTAACGCCGTTGTCGGATCAAATCTCGGCCGTCCCCTTCACTTACCCTTCGCAATGCGCGCCGATCCGATCTCTCCCGTGCCACCGTCAAGCATCGGCCGTCCCCTCGCTCCTTCCTTTCTTTTCTCTCTCGGCGTGCGGGCCCCACTCGTCGATTCCGTCTCCCCGCCCTTTCCTTTCTTCCTCGCGCGATCTCCGCCATCGCTTGCGCCATTACGCCGCAAACCGAAGCTTTTAAAGCCGGTTTCCTTCGAGTGATGCCCGCGCCAGCGGCCGATCGCATTGCACCTCCACGCGTCCATTGCGGGCATAATCACGCATAATCGCGGCCGTTATCACCGTCGCAATAAACCTCCCGCCCGTTGCACTCGGCGAACCGCGCGGCCGTTACCCTCCTCCCGACCTATAAAGAGGTGCCCCGAGGTCCCTCTACCCACACCGCCACCCCGAGCCTCGGGCGCTTAATCCAGCCCGAAGGTCCCCTGCGCGATTTCCCTCCGCGGCTCAGCGACTCCGGCGAGCAATCGCCGCCGGCTCGAGCCCCTCGCCTCCTCGACACCTCCCGGCCTTGCTGGTGCCCAGCGACCGGCGACCACCTCCCGAACACGTGCACCACCGGAGCTACTCGCGCCGTGAAGGCTTCTCCGACCGCCGCCCCTCTCGCGGTTTCCCTCTCGGTCATCCTCGGCCTCGCGCAAAATACCGACGCACTCCCGCGTTCTCCTCGTCGTTTGGTACCCTCGGCGGCGCGCCACTCACCGAACTCGGCGACCATCGAACCCGGCGCCGCCGCCGCCGGCGAGCCGCGTCGGCCGTCGGGCGAGTCGGCGGCGGCGTGGCAGCAGTGGCGGCAAATCGGCGCCACGCCGGCGCCACCCGCCGCCCCTCGCCACCTCGCGCGCGCCGCATGCGTCGGCATAAAGCCGTGGCGTGGCGCCACGCCGGCGACCACGCGGCAGCCACGTGGCGCCACGTCAGCGCCACCCCGCTCCCCGCGCGCCCGCTTGCCACCTCACCCTTCCCTCAGGTCCATGGACCCGGTCCATGACACCCGGGCCCCACCTGTCGGCCTCTGCCCGAATATATTAATCCTAGGGCTGACGTCATAATCTATAATTTCCTTTAGAAAAATAATTCGTGCTGACGTCATAAATCCTTTTCGGTTTAAAAATAAATCCAGGAAATAACCTTTTTCTTTTATTTTGAATTCAAACTTTGGAAGGCTATAACTTTTGCATTTTAACTCCAAATTGACCCATTCAAATTTCTAAATTTTTCTAAAATCATGATCTATCCATTTCTGGAATAATTTTGAAATTTTGAAACTTATTTAAATTTTATTTGAATATATTTTGTAATTCCAAGGTTCAAATTTAAATTAAAACTTCAACTTCTTTTAAAAGCCTCAATTCCTTTTAAAATTGTTGACCCACATCCAAAAGTTCAAATTCTGTCTCCCAATTTATTTGATAATTTTTGGAAGTTATTTGGATTCCATTTGAATTTTTGTTTTGAATTTGCTTTGAATTGATTTCTCGTTAGATATTGACGATTCCGGAGAGTTTGAATTCGACGAATCGCAGCAGGACTTCGATCAAGGCAAGTTACACCTTTGACCATGTTGAACCTAATATTTTAAATTATTTATATTGTTTTACTGTATATGCATGCGTATCTTTATTCAAATGTAATTCAAATTTGATTTGAATTTTAGTTATACCCACGATCCTTTGTATATGGCCAATTTGAATCTTGAATTCATATACCTTGTCACCCTAGCTGAAAACTAGTTAGTACTATAGTATTAGCTAGAAATTTTTGTAGCAATGCTTAGCCTGGCTTAGTATAATTTTAGGTGGGATCGATCTTTCACATGAAATGACGGACTTTGAAAATCGATATCTTGACTTCGGTGAGTCAAGGGTGGTTTTACGGAAATTATTTAAAAATGAAAATAGAAAACATGTTTTGGACTTAGGCTAATGGTTAGGTGGTGGGTGCCGGTATGCCTCGTGTTTGGTGACACCTGGTTGATTATCGTGCACGGGGGTATGTGGTTGAGCCTAAATCAACTTAAGGACCGTTTCTGTGAATTATTTTACGAAGTCACTTCGTACTACCACAAGTCCGGTATGGGACGGACCTGGCTAAGTAATTTGTGAAGTTCCAACTATAATCTCGCTATATTTGAATGTGAGCGTGGCGTAGGGTGTGGGAAGTCTCACATGGCACGAGGGGCTCCAACTCGTGGATTCGAGTTGTGGTGAAACCTTAGTGGCGGCGTGATTATATTGGCTATGAATCATCGAACAGCCTTGTCATGAACTCTCCGCGCACACCTAAGGCGGTGTGTTGATCGCGTGGCTCAAGTGAGAGGGAATGTCTTGTGGGTAAAGTTGTACACCTCTGCGAGTAACAAACTATCGGATAGCCGTGTCCACGGTCATGGACATCTTGAGTAGAGTCTTCACAGATTAGACTTGAATTTTCATAAAACTTGATTTTGGCAAACAAACGTTGGATTTGGAAATGGTCCGGGTGGATTCCCGTGGATAGGTTAGTGTGGGTTGGAGCCTACACTAACGGTAATATTTGTTAAGAACAATGTTTCATATCTGTATTTAATTTCAGCTTTTCATACTTACGTTATTGTATTTAAATTCAAGTATTGCTTTCCGCACACTACCTATTAAGCTTCCTTTGAAATCCCTTAAGCATGCATCAACTCTGTTATATTCTGGTGTAACTTGCGTAAGCATTTACTTGCTTACCTTGGGAGTACTTCGTACTCACCTTGCTAAATCTGTTGCCGGACTTGAGGCGACTACGACGGTGAGGACTACTTGGTGAGTAGGATCGTCTTCGATCATTCGCTGTGGGAGGCTGGATGGGTCATCTTTGCCACCTTTATTTTCTTTCCATTGTTTTGTTTACTTTGCTGGCCCGGTGCCTTATTGTAAGACTTGGCCTTAAGGCCGTATTTTCGTTTAATAATATCTCGTGGTTATTTTTGCATGATATACATTGCTGTTAAACCTGTGTGCACTAGCTTTTCCTGGGATAGTGTGACTTACACAGAGGGGCTCGGAGTTGTTGTTCCGGGTCCTGACACGTGTGGCTTAGCCAGGGGCGCCGCTGACGCTGGTCCGCTTCATGTTTGCAGGCGTTGGCCATCGGCCGGGCCCTAGAGGAGGCGCACATCCGCGAGCGGAGGGTGCTGGAGGCGGAGCTTCGTGCTGCCGACAGGGCCCACGCCGTCAAGGAGGAGCGGATCCGCGTGTTGGAGGTGGAGCTTGCGAGGGTAACCTCCGACGCGTAGAGCCGTGTGTCAGATGCGGAGGGTGCGGCGGTAGCTGCACAGTTTGCCGCAGCAGAGGCCCGACGCGCCGCGTCCGAGGAGCGGACCCGCTTCCTCGGGCAACTCGCCACGCTGGAGGAAGAGAAGGCCCTGCTGAGCTCCGCACTGGAGGAGAAGACCCAGACCCTGGATGGGGTGGCAGCGGCTACATGGCGAGCTATGGAGTCCTTGGAGGGGGCCTTGCGAGGGCTCTTCGTCACACCGCTGGATCTGCCAGCTGAGGCGGGAGTGCTATCCGGTGTTGTTCGCGCCACTCAGCCTGCTGTCCAGGGCTTCTACGAGCAGATTTGGAGCGGGCTTGGGGAGGACGCAGCCAAGGCCCTGCTGGAGCGGACACTGTACCAGAGAGGGAACTTCCTCCAATGGTTGGAAGATGCCCGGCGGCGTAGGGCAGGCGATGCAGCCCCCTAGGGTACTGTAGGGGTTGGCGTACTGGGCCATATGTGCCGTGTAGCGCCCTTCTTTATATATATATATATATATATATATATATAAAGACATTTGTTACTTTGGTTAGCATATTTTGTCGACGCGTACCCTTGGTGATGCGCAGTCGGATTCGTCTGCATTGGTAGCAGAGCCGGCGCTTGGCTGATGTAGACGCGCGAGCGCTCCGTCCCCTACCTCGCGAAGAGGTGGCAGCGGAGCTGACGCCTAGTTGATGTAGAGGGATGCGCGAGCGCTCCGTCCCCTACCTCACGAAGAGGTGGCAGCAGGCGACGCGCTGTTGATATCTTGCGCGGCGCTCGTCCCCTACCTCGCGAAGAGGGCGCGAGCCGACGCCACCGATGATGGCCGCAGCGCCTCTGTCCCCTACCTCGCGAAGAGGTAGCAGCGGAGCTGATGCCTAGTTGAAGTAGATGCGCGAGCGCTCTGTCCCCTACCTCACGAAGAGGTGGCAGCGGAGCTGACGCCTGGTTGATGTTGCCGCGCAAGCGCTCCGTCCCCTACCTCGCGAAGAGGTGGCAGCGGAGCTGACGCCTGGTTGATGTAGCCACGTGAGCGCTCCGTCCCCTACCTCGCGAAGAGGTGGCAGCGGAGCTGACGCCTGGTTGATGTAGCCGCGCGAGCGCTCCGTCCCCTACCTCGTGAAGAGGTGGCAGCGGAGCTGACGCCTAGCTGATGTAGCCGCGCAAGCGCTCCGTGTCGGCCGTGCGTGCCAGGTGCGCCATCCGTTCGTGCAGGAGCACGGCGCGATCCCGTAAGGCCGCATCGTTTATACTCTGCCGAGTGTGTGGGCAAGTCATCCACGTCTTGTTTATACTCCGAAGAGTGCGCGCGGCGTGACGCCAACGCGGCGGGGAACATCCGCGTCTTGTTTATACTCGGTAGAGTGCGTGGGCAAATCATCCATGTCTTGTTTATACTCTGAAGAGTGCGCGCGGCGTAATACCAACGCGGCGGGTAACATCTGCGTCTTGTTTATACTCGGTAGAGTGCATAGGCAAATCATCCACGTCTTGTTTATACTCCGGAGAGTGCGCGCGGCGTGACGCCAACGCGGCAGGGAACATCCGCGTATTGTTTATACTCGGTAGAGTGCGCAAGGACGGTGTCCACCGCGTCTTGTTTATACTCGATAGAGTGCGCAGGGACGGTGTCCACCGCGTCTTGTTTGTACTCCGGAGGGGGCGTGATTCTACAACCATGACTTACCAGTCACTCGCGGAGGGTACGCCATCGCGTGCGCGGGGCACCCGCGTCTTGTTTAGACAGCGTGCGGGAGCGGAGCTCGCCGCTACGCTTGATTTATACTCCGCAGAGTTTACGCGTGGGCTGACGAGGCCGCTGCATTTTATTTACACTCCGTAGAGCGTGCGCACGGAGGCGTCCCCCCGCTGTGTCTTATTTTATACTCCGTAGAGTGCGTACGGAGGCGTACCTCTTCGCTACGTCTTATTTATACTCCGTAGAGTGCGTGCGGAGGCGTACCTCTTCGCTACGTCTTATTTATACTTCGTAGAGTGCGTGCGGAGGCGTACCTCTTCGCTACGTCTTATTTCTACTCCGTAGAGTGCGTGCGGAGGCGTACCTCTTCGCTACGTCTTATTTATACTCCGTAGAGTGCACATGTGAACCCGGGAGGCGGAGACCGTGCGTCTTATACTACTTTATACTCCGCAGAGTGCATGCGAAGGCACACCTCGACGCTACGTCTTATTTATACTACGTAGAGTGCTTGCGGAGGCGGACCATGCGGTGCCGCCTCGCGTCTCCAGCTTGTGGCCTACACGTAGTATCGCCGTAGCCTGTCCGCATTCCATGTGTGGTGGAGCGTCTGCTCGTCCAGCGTGGCGAGGCGATAGGCTCCTTGCTGCAGAGATGCCGCGACGATATACGGGCCTTCCCATTTGGACTCCAGCTTGCCAATGGTGTCTGCGTGGAGCGCCATCTTGAGGACAAGGTCCCCCGGCTGGAATCCCCGCGGGTATATGGACCGATCGCGCATGCGGGCCATCTGCCGCGCATACTTGATGACATGCTGCGTCGCATTGACGCGGTCGCCGTCGAGGAGGTCGAGGGACAAGCGTCGCTCTTCATCGGGTGCCTTGACAAGGGCTCTCCGTGAGCCGGCGTTGACCTCCTCGGGCGTCATTGCCTCATTGCCGAAGAGAAGCTTGAATGGAGTGAACCCCGTCGGGCGTGTCACCGTTGTGCGGAGGGACCAACGGACGCTGTGGAGCTCGCTTGGCCAGCTGCCCTTCGGGAGCCCGACGAGGCGTTTCTTGAGCCCAGCGGAGATGGCTCCATTCGCCCGCTAAACGGCTCCATTGGATTGTGGGTGCGCGACCGAAGCAAATCGGAGTGCGATACCCATGTCGTCGCAGAATTCCCTGAACTAGGTGGAGTCGAACTGGAGGTCGTTGTCGGCGGTGAGCACCCTAAGCACCCCGAAGCGGCATATGATGTTCTGCCAGAGGAAACGTTGCATGGCTGCAGAGGTTACCTTGGCGAGAGCCACAGCCTCTGGCCATCTGGAGAAATATTCCAAGGCCACTGCGATGAACCTCAGGTTACCTGAGGCCCGGGGGAGTGGGCCGACGATGTCGATGCCCCACCGCGCTAGCGGCCAGACCGGTGGGATTGGGTGAAGACTGGTAGGGGGCCTGCGTATCACCCGACCCATCCACTGACATCCTTGACAGTGGCGAATGAGGTCTTGGGCGTCGGCGACGGCGGTCGGCCAGTAGAAGCCCTGCCTGAAGGCCTTGCCGACAAGCGACCTTGGCGCTAGGTGTGAGCCACAGAGCCCTGCATGAATGTCCGCGAGGAGGTGCTTGCCCTCCTCGCACGAAAGGCACCGCAACAGCGGGGCGCAGACTCCTTTTTTGTAGAGTACACCATCGAGTATCTGAAAGGACCTGGCGCGGCATTGTAGACGGCGGAGCTCGGCGGGGTCGTCAGGCTCCACGATGCCCTGCAAGAAAGCGTAAATGGGCTCCCGCCAGTCGCCTTGCTGGGTGATCTGATGAACCAGGGCTGCGTCGCGGTTATCTTGCGCGATGGCCGACGCGAGGAGGACCTCGTAGAACGCCCCGGCCGGGAGGGGAAGCTACTGGCTGGCGGTCTTTGCCAGCATGTCGTCCTGCTCGTTCTCCGCGCAAGGGATGACCTTGACCGTGACGCCCACAAAATACCGCTCCTTTGCTCGCACGGCCACCAGGTACTTGGCCAGTTCGGGGTCTTTGGCCTGATACGATTTATCCACCTGGCCCGCCACCAAGCGTGAGTCGGTGCGGACAAGGACGCGCCGGGCGCCCAAAGCTTTAAGCTTCGCGAGGCCGAAGAGCAGCGCCTCGTATTCCGCCGTGTTGTTGGTGGCGGGGAATGCCAGGCGCGCCGAGTATAACAGGGAGTGGCCCTCTGGCATGACAACCACTGCGCCCGCACTTGCACCGGAGACACCATAGGCCCCGTCAGTGTTGAGCATCCATACGGGGTCCTCTGGTTGCTGGACGTGCTGGGTGGAGGGGGTCCACTCCGTGAGGAAGTCCGCGAGGATTTGGGACTTGATCGCTGTCCGGGAGGCGTGCGTCAGGGGGAATGGCGCAAGCTCGGTCGCCCACTTGCTGATGCGCCCGGTAGCCTCCTTATTGCGCAGCATCTCCGCCAGGGGGAACGAGGATGGCACAGTTGTTGGATGAGCCAAAAAATAGTGTCGGAGCTTCCGCGAGGCCATGACCAATGCGTAGGCCAGCTTCTCGAGCTCCGTGTACCGCGTCTTGGCGCCTTGAAGGGCTTCAGAAATGAAGTACACAGGGCGCTGAAGGGCGCCGTCCTCGAGCACGAGGATGGCGCTGACCGCCGTTGCTGAGGCGGCCAGCTAGAGTAAGAGGGGAGCCTCTGGTGCCGGGGCGACCAAGGTGGGGAGGCTTGTGAGATGCTTCTTGAGCTCGTCGAAAGCCTTCGCACAGTCATCATCCCAGTGGAAGCCATCACAGCCACGAAGTGTCTTGAAGAATGGCAAGCCTCGCTCCGTCGCCCTAGAGAGGAAGCGGCTTAGCGTGGCCATGCGGCCGGCGAGCCGTTGAACCTCTCGCGTTGTCTTGGGCGACTCCATGGTGAGGATCGCGTCGACCTTGTCAGGGTTGGCCTGAATGCCGTGTCCGGATACCAAGAAGCCGAGGAGCTTGCCCGCCCGCACGCCGAAGACACACTTGTCCGGGTTGAGCTTGATGCCCGCCTTCCGAAGATTGTCGAAGGTTTCTTGGAGATCCTGACTGTGAGAGGCCAGGTGCCTGGTTTTGACCACTATGTCGTCAATGTAAGCCTCCACATTCCTCCCGAGTTGGGGGGCTAAGGCGAGCGCGACGAGGCGTGTGAAGGTTGCTCCCGCGTTCTTCAAGCCGAAGGGCATCCTGACGAAGCAGTATGTCCCTATCGGCGTGATGAAGCTGGTCTTGTCCTCGTCTTCCCTGGCCATGTAGATCTGGTGGTAGCCGGAGTAGGCGTCCAGGAAGCTCATGAGGTCGCAGCCGGCGGTGGCGTCGACCAGTTGATCCACACGGGGCAAGGGGTAGTCATCCTTCGGGCATGCTTTGTTAAAAGCCGTGAAGTCGATACACATACGCCAGGCGCCACTAGCCTTCTTTACCAACACTGGGTTGGCTAACCAGGCCGGGTGTTGGACTTCGCGAATGACGCCGGCCCGGAGGAGCTTGTCTACTTCCGCCTTGGCTGCTTACTGCCTGTCGACGGACATACGCCGGAGCCTTTGCTTAACTGGCTTGACGTTGGGGCGGACCACGAGGTTGTGCTCGACGAGGGAGCGATCCACGCCCTTGATGTCTTCTAGGGACCATGCGAAGACGTCCGCATTGCTTCGAAGGGTCCGGAGTAGCTCCTGTTCTGGCTCCGAGGGAAAGCCTTCGCCAATGGACACGTACCGGCCTTCGCCGTGGAGCAGCACCTTCTTGACTTCGCCTTGCGGGCGGGGCTTGGGCGTCCACCCGGGAGCGGATGGGACGTCTGCCTTGAGTTTGGAGGTGAGAGCGTGCACCCCGCGAAGCGAGCCTGCAAAACAAAGCTCCGCACGTCGGGCGAGGTCTTGGTCTCCGAATATACTGATGACATCGTGCCCACCCGCGAGCTTCATACATAGAAACCGTGGTGCACGACTACCCCAAAAGAGGTTAGGGCAGGGCGGCCCAATATGACGTTGTGCGGGCTTGGGATGTCCGCGACATCGAAGATGGCGTCTTCACTCCTAACGTCTGCACCCTGTCGAAAGGAAACGCGAAGACATACCTGCCCCAGCGCCTTCAGCGGCTGGCCTCCAAAACCTTGCAAGCAGGCCCTCGACGGCTTTAACCGACTGTGGGGGATCCCCATGTGGTTAAAGGCCTCCGCGAATATGACGTTCGCGGAGCTGCCCCTATCGATGAGAACACGCTGGACGTCATATCCTACAATGTCAGCCTGGATTACCAGAGGGTCTTGGTGGGGGAACGCCACGCCCCAGGCATCGTCTGGCGTGAAGGTGATGTCAGCGAGCATCACACGCGAAAGCGGTCGCACGGCGACCCCTGACAAGGAACCGCCGAATAGGGCGCCAACAACGTGAGCTGGAGGGAGGCTTCTCTGCTGCGGTGGCTCGCCGGCCGGGCTGCTGGCGAAGCCTGCCATCTTTCAGCCTCTTGGAGGGCTTGCACGTCTTCCTGGAGGTCCGCCAGCTCCTTCCGCAGCGCGCCGAGGGCCTCCAGAAGAGGGTGCGTCGATGCCGGTCCGGTCGAAACGGCGGGACCGAGCGTAGCGTCGACGTCGGTTACGGCGGGGTCATCCGCAGCGTCGACGGTGGCGGGGAGGACCGCAGCGCCTGCGTCGGTGGAGGCGAGGCCGTCCGCAGCGTCGACGGTGGCGGGGAGGACCGCAGCGCCAGCGTCGATGGAGGCGAGGTCGTCCGCAGCGTCGACGGTGGCGGGGAGGACCGCAGCGCCAGCGTCGATGGAGACGAGGTCGTCCGCAGCGTCGACGGTGGTGGGGAGGATCGTAGCGCCAGCGTCGATGGAGGCGAGGTCGTCCGCAGCATCGACGGTGGTGGGCAGCGTCAACGGTGGCGGGAGGACGCGGCGCCGGCGTCGATGGAAGCGAGGTCGTCGCGGCGTCGGCGGTGGCGGGGAGGACCGCAGCGCCAGCGTCGCTGGAGGCGAGGTCGTCCGCAGCGTCGACGGTGGCGGGGAGGACCGCAGCGCCAGCGTCGCTGGAGGCGAGGTCGTCCGCAGCGTCGACGGTGGCGGGGAGGACCGCAGCGCGCGGCGGCCGAGGCGAGGTCGCCCGCAGCGTCGGCGGTGGCGGGAGGACGCAGCGCCGGCGTCGGCCGAGGCGAGGTCGTCCGCAGCGTCGACGGTTGCGGGGAGGACCGCAGCGCCAGCGTCGCTGGAGGCGAGGTCGTCCGCAGCGTCGACGGTGGTGGGGAGGACCGTAGCGCTAGCGTCGGTGAAGGCGAGGTCGTCCGCAGCGTCGACGGTGGCGGGGAGGACCGCAGCGCCAGCGTCGATGAAGATGAGGTCGTCCGCAGCGTCGACGGTGGCGGGGAGGACCGCAATGCCAGCGTCGATGGAGGCGGGGTGGGCCGTCCTCTCGCCAGCCCGGGGCTTTGCCGCACTCCCTTTCCTCTGCTTCACCGCCGGCGACGACGCCTTCCTCGGTGCCATCCTTGAAATCCTGAAGCTTGTCTCTTGTCGTCCCCACGGACGGCGCCAACTGTTGTGGTTACAGACCAAACAAAGAGAGAGTGTGTAGTGGGGGAATTAGGTGAGATGTCTCTCCACCTCCCTGCTTGCTTCGTATATATCTCCTTTGAGGAGTGCTTTTATAGCGATACCCTTCGAGGGCACTCACGCTATTACACATCGCATGACTACCCGGCCAGGGGACTTGTGCCTCGCTACAGGCCGGTCAGGTTTAGGGGACTTGTGCCTCGCTACAGGCCGGTCAGGTTTAGGTGGGGGCCACCCCTACGACACCAGAGATTACACACATGGTATATGAAATAGGCCAATAAGCCGGAGAGACAACGGTGCTCAGGTCTCACCATCAAATTCAGGCCGCATCAGTTGCAACACAATGTTCATGACTGTGTCTTCGCGGTGACCTTCGAGGATTTATTCGATCTCTTCACACTCAACGCTCTCGACGCCTCACTCGTTTAATGCTGGACACTTTAAGTATGTACAATCATGGTCTATGTTCTTGTAATACGGATAAATATCATATATAACTCATTACTTTTGTGTATATATATAGGTACATGGTTACTGAAGCCAGATTATCGAAATCACCTATTGGTTTCCTTGACTCACGCTTAGTCGTCATAGATACTGTTGAGGAGAATGCATCCTTCGTCGAGAATTACATTACAACGGCATTAGTGGCTCACTGCAATAAGGAATTTATACTTATACCCTACAACCAGGGGTAAGTGATGCACTAATAGCTATACTTGTTGATTTCTACTTTATAAACAACACGAGATTAGGTTTAATGATGACGACATACCTGTGTAGATTCTACTGGATTCTAATTGTAATTATACCAAAATGGAACAAGGTAATATACCTTAATTCTCTAAAGAAGAACAAAACCAACTTTATAGTTGTCAGACAATTAATCAACAGGTAAATACATTTCCTCCATAAATAATTATATTGTAGTCTTTCTTTCTTTCCTAATGACTAAGGCTAACTTTTTAGAATCACGTAGTTCGTTCGCCATGTGTGTTGCAGTGGTACGAAAATCGAAGGGAGGGACCAACGCCCTACGATGTGTTCAAAATTTCTCGGTATTCTCTAGTACACATTAATCCTATATAACACTTTGTAGTAATGCTTCTCAAATTAAAAAATTCTATTTTTGTAGTGCCACTAGCAGTCGCCGGGCAACACCTGTGGATTCTATGTTTACCGCCACATGCAACTACTCCTTGATACCTCAGACAGCAATGATCCTCAGGTTTGTTATTCTTGTAATAATTATTTTATACTTATCAAGTTATATATGTACGCATGCACGATATTGATATTTCTATCGATAGGCTGCGTCCATAACTACAACTGCATTTGAACAGGTCAACCTTGCACAAATTCGGGGAGAGTGTGCGTACTTTTTGATATCTAAAGTCATAAAATCAGATGGAGAGTTTCATAATGTAGAATGAATTTGATTGTGATAAGATTGACCTTAATTTTACATGTGTGTATTTGTTAATATATAATTTATTTTATTTTAATTAATTGATTTGTGAAATGGATGTTTTTGTTTTTGAAATGAATCAATGTGAATTGGATGTATACTATGTTGATCTGTTTGTTTCAGATGGCACAGTTAGCAATTCCTGAGGCTAGCAAATAAACAAAATAGATTTAGAAAAAGAAAAGAATATTACAGATGGTTTCAGTGGAAATCGTTTGTGATATATAAGTATCACAGACGGTTTTAACTACAAATCGTCTGTGACAGTTCAATATCATAGACGGTTTCAACTACAAACCGTCTGTAATAATTCAATATCACAAACGGTTTGTAATTGAAACCATCTGTGATAGTTACATCATAGATGGCTCGAAAGCCGTCTATGATGACCTCATTTCATTATTAACTCATAAATTCAGACGACTCACGAAACCGTCTGTGATGACGTTTTTGAACCTTCTGTGATAATGTTTTTTGCAATAGTGATAACCGTAGATGGGGTGTAATATCTTAAGTAACAAAAATGACTAGATTAGTTTAGGCTTATATTTTTCACAAAAAAAAATTCAGACTTATACACTACGTTGCTCAGGCCTGAACGCATACGAGTGTAAATGGTGACCTCAACTTCCGTTGCTCAGGCTATTAAGTTTACATCTGGCATGTATCTCTAGCAAAGATTTCCGCGCTCATATGGTCTCTCACAAAAAAAAAGAACTAATATTGGTAAAACTTCGGAGCCAATTTCTGTGGCACAAACTAGTAATCTCAACATTACACAGAATCTTGGTAAAAAAAATTCTCTGCATAATATCTCCTCCTATGATTAATGAACTTGTGTAAAGAGAGGATACAAAGAGTAGTTCGACTTGTTTTTCTCAACTTTTGTGAGTTAAGGACAGTAGAGGAGCCATGTGCCTATTTATTTCAAAAAATGAAATCGTACTGACATGACGATGTGGGCAAGTTTACACCAATAAATTGGAGATGGGATATACCAAAGGTGCGCACACAAGAGAAGTGAGCCAACTGTGGCTGCTGTAAAGGGGAAGGCACACGGATCAATTACAGAAGGCATTTTCTCTTGGAGCCATGACGATTTTGAGGAAAGGATTGCATGAACCATTTGTGCATGTTGGCTTGGGAGGCATAGGGAATATATGTGAAACCGTCGTGCCCATGGATTTTGCAACGGTACGTGACTCATTGTAACTCTTAGACTTGCATTTCTTAATGGAAAATTAAAACAGCATTGACCTTATTTGAGCCTATCTTTTACTAGTGTAATGCCCTGTGGAGTGCCAAATATTGAGCATGTTAACTGGAGGTACAGATGTGCCGTCCAACACAGTTTGAGAGTAGTGCAATTTCAGTAACCTGCCACATACATCACAAAAATTCAAGCGATCAGTGCAACTTGTTTTAAAGAGTGAAGAGATATAGAGCAGATTGAAAAGTTCACGCTTGAAGAAATCCTCATAATATGCAGTGCACGTGAAGTTCCTCACTTCTCCTGTGAATCTGACATCGGCCATAGAAACTGATGGTCCTGAGTAGTTAAAAGCTAAGTTGTCCTTCTGTTACAATGGAAACTGATGGTGCTGACCCCCCTCAGGTTGGCTTTTGCCAATGCTTGCGATGGGTGTTGAGCGGTTAAATTACTGTAGCATACACTGTGCGTGCTACAGTAATTTTTTTTGTTTTTTCCTTTGGTTTTTTTCTCGTATTCCTTTGCATCGTCCGCTCTAGATTAACGTGATGTTTTTATTTTTATATATTTTTTAAATTTAATTATACTCAATAAACCAACTCAACTACAGTAAAAAATAATACAGCTACAGTATTTTTTCAGCAAAAATTAAAAGCCATCGCTATTCCGAACGCCCCAAAAGCTAAATTGCCCTTCTGTTACAATGGAACTCATCAAGTGGCATGAGAGAAAAGAATGGGCTCCGTACGTGGTAGTCTCCTAACTAGCTTAGGATTTTTTTTTATTAAAATCAAACCTTCTGATTAAAAGAGATTTTTTAGTTCAAATATCCTATCCATCCGATGGGCTTAATTAGGTCATATCCTTGTATATCCAAACAAGTATTTGGGCCTGTTCTTTTTGGCTGCGGCTGATGGCTTTTGGCTGCGGTTGATGGTTTTTTGGCTATTTGCGACAAAGATTGCGGAAAGAGAGATTATCGCTTGTGATTTTTTATGGTACATATATTAGGCTTTTAACATATACTACAATTAACTTGTAGATCCTGTCTTAAAAAAATACTCCGTTTGAAAGTTAGGTACTGTAGCAGAAGCTAAAAGCTAAAAAGAACATACCCTTTAGTGGTAACTAACAAGGTGGCCCGCGCACTTGCGCGGGCATTATTCTTAAAACACGTTTAAATAACTTAGTAATACATATGTAATTTTTGTTTTTTTAAATAAATTATTGCAAAACTTTATTTGTAATATTTTAATATTATATATTATAAGAGAGAAAATACTCCCTTTGTTCCTTAAGTGGATGTACTATCCAGTTTCTCGACTTGATTAGCGGTTGTGTGCTCCAGTTGTTGGTTTTCAGCAGAATCGAATAATTTTGAGTAATCATTTATTCTGGACCAACCGATTGCTGAATGAATTGGATACCACCTGATGAAAGCAAGCGACGGCCACATTATTTGCCATCCTTTCTGAAGTAGATCATGAATAATTTAAATTAAGAAGAAATATATCTTTAAGCAACAACATCTGAGGCTGGTATAGTTTTGCTTAATTAGGACCCACTTGATTAAGAGCTAGATATTTTGCTTTTTTATGAGAATTTCTAACTTTTTTTCCTTAGCGACTCTAAAATGCTTGTCATTGATGGTGATGTGATCTCCAAGTTCAAATGCAGATGTGTATTTGCAAAGTACAGTCATGATCCAATATAAATTGCGATGCTGTTTACTTAACCATGAGGCTGTGAAATCATCTTAAATAAAGTTACACTTGTGGGGTGATTTCTCGTGCAGAAGTGGAGGAGAAAGCGATCAAAGAAACTCTCGAATAAAGAAATCCTTATTAGATGACCGATGCATCTGGTGTTAGTGCCACCATCTTAAGGGAACGGTAGGAATCTATGACCGACTATGAGTACCCTGTAATGAATTAAATCACGATCCATGGCGTAAATCATGCAGAATTCTCAGCCATGTTGATCAGATCTTGAGGCAAAACGCAAAATCATCTCTATGGGTAACCAAATTAGTACTACTATCTGTGTGTATTCAGGCTTGTACACTGGGTTGCAGCACATTCTTGGCTTCTAAGAGACTTTGGAGTTTGGATCTAGAATTGTGCTATTCAGGGTCCTCGTTAGATCTGCTTATCTGAGAGACCGGTGTTTACTGCAGTCCAATACTCCAATAGTATCACACTATCCGGTTGGTGACATTGTTACGTACTATGATCTCACTTAAAATACACCATTGTAAATGGTGAGCTCGACTTAGTTATAAAAGCCTATTTCTATTCATAACTCATAAGTGAATCTGGCGCATCTCCAACCAATATTTTCGTGCTAACTAGTAATCTCAACATTACACAGAAAAATCTGAAAAAGACATTACACGGAGAATCCGTAAACAAAATTAAAAACTCTGCATAATATCTCATGTCGGTCATGCATGGACGGCAGATAAATGAACAGAGTAAAGAGAGGGTACGAAGAGTAGTTCCACTAGTTTTTGTTGCAACCTTTGTGGGTCAAGATGGCAGAGGACCCATATCCCAAATTATTTCACAAAATTGAATCATACTGACACAACGATGTGGGTCATGTTCAGATCAATAAATAGGAGGTGTGATATCTCAGTGGCACACACACAAGGGAAGCAAGCTGACTTTTAGCTGCTGTTAAGAGGAAGGCAACATGGATCAAGTGCAAATTAAAAGGATTTTCGTCTTGGAGGCATGGAGAGTTCGGGCAAAGGGTTGCATGAAATCAAGCGTGCATGTAGGCTCGGGAGGCGTTGGGAATGTATGCGAAACTTCCACGCAGTCTTGAAGAGGTACTAACTCATTATAACTCTTGACCTTGCATTTTTATGAAAAATTTCACAAGTGCAAAGCAATTTTAGCTGCAGGAAGGTGACACGGATAAGTGCAAAAGGATTATCGTCTTGGAGATGTGGAGAGAGTTCGGGTAAAGGGTTGCATGAAATCAGGGTTGCATGAAGTCAGGCTCGGGAGGCATTGGGAATGTATACGAAACTTGAGTGCAGCCTTGAATAGGTACGTAACTCATTGTAACTCTTCCTTGCATTTTTATGGAAAATTTCACAAGTGCAAGGCAGAGTTCCACAAAACACCTGTAGGTACAGAGGCGTGGATACAAAGGACCGGAGTGCGATAATTTTAAAAACCTGCCACTTGATATCACCAAAGTATTGTAACAAGGAGTTGCATAATACGCAGCGTTGGACCATGTATATATGGCGAATCAAACCGAGAGGAGTGAATCAGTGACAAAAAATAATTTGATCTGAAAACAGCAATACCGAACATCTAAAAGACTAGTACGATTCAATCCAGAGTAAACAACACAAGAAAACTAATCTAACGAGTGAATAACTCTAGTATGAACTGAACAAACAAACGAAAGTAGATTCCGATGGCAAGAGAAATAAAACAGATCAATCTGAATTCATATATAGAACAGCGAAAACTCACGAATAAAACATCAGAGATTTTCACACCTCAAACGCAAATTTTCTATTTAATCTCTTCAAAAATCATCTTCCTAGAACAATATCTCAATTCTAGCTCTAGATAAAATTTTCTGTGTACTAACAAAATCTAGCTAGCCTCTCAAGAATTTTTGCCTTCCGTAGCTAATTCGTCCGTAACGCAAGCCTCTGTCTAATTAGCACTCCTTAATCCATATCCAGCCACAAGGGCTAATACATGTACTTATATACACGTACAAAGTAGTCAAACTAGAACACAAAATCTTCTGCTTTTGCTTCTGCTTTTTTTTCACTATTCAGTAATTTTGTCTTTTTCTGGTTATTTTAGATTTTTTTTTTACCTTTTTTTCCGTTGGCTAATACATGTACTTATATACACACGTACATGGTAGTCAAACTAGACCACGGGATCCCAACAAAATAGACTAGTTCTGATGGGGTAGCACTAACTCGACTAATACACGAACTCAACTAGCAGGCCAACTTGTACACGGATACTATTTCCGATACGAACTCTTCGTTTGCACACGAGCTGCATGCACGTCTGGATGCACTGCCTGCAGCTGCGCCCGCTGCCTCGCTCGCGTTCGCACACTTGCTGGTCGCCCGCCGCGCTTCACGCTCGCCACTGGCCGCTGGCTCCCGCGTCGTACATCACGCACTGGTCGCTCGCATGCTAATCTCCCCACGCTGGACGCAGCGCTGCACTGCACTGGCTGCTGGTCAGATACATCGCTGCACCCACGCCTGGTCGCTTCCTACTGCGTGCATGCGCTTCAGACGTGCACTCGCTCTATCGATCTGGTCTCTGTCTTTTCCACCAAGTTTCTTTAGCCTCTTCTCTCGTCCTCAACATCCACTTGAGTGCGCGCGCATACATGTACATGAGTGGAGCCATTCGGTTGTAGTTAGGTAACTATGTAAGGAGAAGACGCCATGTATCTAGTCTAGTGCAGAAGGTATTTTTTGGAGATTCCAAGAGATCGTGCGAGCTAGGAAATTGCGTGAAACCTGTAGGCTTCGGAAGCATAGGGAATGTATGCGATGCTGTAAAACCTGTTCCAGCAGCAACAGTACGTGCCGTATATGAAACTTTTTCTCATGAATTTCAATTAAAAACTACACATCCTGTCTTATGATTCAAGCTCGATGATGTTATAAAATACTGACAATTTTGAGATGTCGTGTAGGCCTGATGAAAATGTGCTCTTCATGACAATTTTGAGATGTCGTGTAGAGCTGATGATAGTCTGCTCTTCATGACGCGTACTTGTGGGGTGATTTCTCGTGCAGAAGTGAATTCTCCTGCGGAAGTGAAGGAAGAGAAAGCGATCAAAGAAACTACTGAGTAAAGAAATACTTACTGAGATGACCGATGCATCTGGTGTTAATTAAAGTGACACCTTCTTAAGGGCACGGTAGAAATCTATGACCGACTATGAGTACCCAGTAACGAATTACATCACGATCCATGGCGTAAATCAGAATTCTGAGCCATGTCGACCAGATCTGGAGGCAAAAGGCAAAGCCATCCGTATGGGTAACCAAATTAGTATTACTATTTGTATGTTTTCAGGCTCGTACACTGGGTTCCAGCATATTCTTGGCTTCTAAGAGACTTTGGAGTTTGGATCGTAGAATTGTGCTCTTCAGGGTCCTTATTAGGTCTGCTTATCAAAGAGACCGGTGTTTACTGCAGTCCAATACTCCAAGAGTATCAGACTATCAGGTTTGTGACAATGGTCCATAGTAAGATCTCACCTAAAATACACCATTGTAAATGGTGAGCTCGACTTAGTTATAAAATCCTATTTCCACTCATAAGAGAATCTAGCGCATCTCCAACAAAGACTTTCGTACTAACTAGTAATCTCAACATTACACAGAAAAATCTGAAAAAGACATTACACGAAAACTCGGTAAACAAAAAACTCTGCATAGTATATCACGTCGGTCCGCATGGACGACTGATCAATGAACACGAGTAAAGAGAGGGTACGAAGAGTAGTTCCACTAGTTTTTGTTTCAACTTTTGTGGGTCAAGGTGGCAGAGGGTACGAAGATTTTCAACTTTTGTTTTAATTATTTCACAAAATCGAATCAAACGTTATGGGTCATGTTCAGATCAATAAATAGAGAGGTGTGATATATCAATGGCGCGCGCACACATACGAGGGAAGCAAGCGGACTTTTCAACATGGATCAAGTGCAAAAGGTTTTTCGTCTTGGAGCCATGGAGAGTTCGGGCAAAGGGTTGCATGAAATCAAGCGTGCATGTAGGCTCGGGAGGTATTGGGAATGTATGCGAAACTGCTATGCAGCCTTGAGGTACGCAACTCATTATAAGTCTTTACATATCATTTTTATGGACAATTAAACAGCATAGACCTGATTCGATCAGGCTTCTTGTTCACAAGTGCAAGCCAATAGGGACTCATGTCTTGACCTTGCATTTTTATGGAAAATTAGCCTAATTCAATCGGACTTCTTGTTTTCGATGTCTTCTTTTTCACAAGTGCAAGTCAACAGAGGCATGGATGTACAGAGGACCCGAGTGGGATAATTTTAAAGACCTGCCACATGATATCACCAAAATTAATGTAACAGCGAGTTGCAATAATAAACAGTGTTGGATTGGGGATTGCGAATCAATGGAGAGGGGGATGAATCGGTGACAAAAATTAATTGTATCTACTGAAAATAGCAATACCGAATACCTAAAACACTAATACTATTCCATCCAGAGTAAACAACGGAAGAAAACTAACTAACGAGTGATAACTATAGACCGAAGTGAACAAACAAACGAAAATCGATTCCAACGGCTAGAAAAATAAAACAGATCAATCTGAATTCAGATAAAGAACAGCAAACACTCACGAATAGAACATCAGAGATTTTCACACCTCAAACCAAATTTTCTATTCAAAAATCTTCTTAGAACAATCACTACCATACAAAGAGTTATCATAGACGGTTATAAACCCTCGTCACATACGGTTTCTGAACCGTCTGAATTCTTTGCGTCTGTGATAACAGGCGATTATCGTAGACGATTTGTGTTCCATCTGTAAAGGCTGACTATCATAGAAAGCTGTGACCAAAAACCTGTCTGTAATATGTCGACTATCACAGATGGTTATATATACCAACCGTCTATGATAGTTGACATATCATAGATGGTTGGTACATATAACCGTCCGTGATATCCAACATATCACAGTGGGTTTTGGTTACAGCTATCTCTTATAGTAAATGTCTTCACAAACGGTTTATACTATAAAACCGTCGTTCTACATCTAAAATTTATTAGAACCGTCTATGATAATTCATAAATGGTCCTTAATAAAAACCGTCTGTGATAGTTATATATGATAGATGGTTCTATCTATTGTTACTAATATAGACGGTCACACATGTATAATTATTTGTGATAATTGCAATACCGATGGATTAAGGGACCATCTGTGATAGATATGAGACGTCCAATATGACATCCTCTATAGTAATAAATCCTTCAATTCTAGCTCTAGACGAATTTTTCTGTGTACTACAAAAATCTAGCCTCTGAAGAATTTTTGCCTTCCGTTACGCAAGTCTCTGTCTAATTAGAACCCCTTAATCTCCAGCCACAAGGGCTAATACATGTGCTTATATGCACGCACATAGTAGTCAAACTAGACCACGGACCTTAACCAAATAGACTAGTTCTGATGGGATAGCACTAACTCGACTAATACACGGACTCAACTAGCCAACTTGTACACGGAAACTATTTCCGATACGAACTCTGTTTGCACACGAGCTGCATGCACTGCTCGCAGCTGCGCCCGCTGCCTCGCGCTGTGGCTTCCGCAGCTGGTCGCTGTGCTCGCAACCCACCTACAGCATCCTTCACTTGAAGGGACTGGAGAATTGGAAGTCCAACCCAGAATTCATGTTTTCTTTTTGATCAGATGGTGTTGGTTTGTGATGACCGCTCCACAGGATCGGAGAGTCAGGCTCGGCGCGGCTTCTGCACGCGGAGCAGCAGCCCATTGAGTCGCTCGTCCAGCAGACGACGGTGTTGGCTGCCAAAACTTAATCGATCCTAGCTAAGCTTTACTAGCCAATTTACTGTGGTACGCCTGAAAAATCATCCCGATGCAATGGGAGTGCAGCCATTCAAGAATGTAGCTCATGCAGACGACAACCGATACTACTGGTACCAAGAGAGAGATGTTTAGTACGACTAATTTTTATCCCTTCCCCGATCAAAGTAAGCGCATGCAATCCTGCAACACATTTTGCAGAGTACTGTGTTAGGGGTTGTGTTCAGAACTACTCTATGGTCATTGGCTAAGTGATCAGTGATTTTCTGCATGCATATACAAGTTACCGTTGCATCGCCACTACTATAGAAAATCCGACAAATACAAGATAATTAGCATGTTTCCTCCGACAATAGTAAGATAATTAGCATGTTTCCTCCGACAATTGTACGGTCAATGGATCCCCTATGTCTGAATTTCTTATTTTTCCCAGATCGAGGGCAGAAATAAATTAATTAAGCAGATTAACAGAAATAAATTAAGCAGATAATCCATGGAACTAGTACTCCAATGATAGATCAGATGAGTATACATAAAAATAAGAAATAATCGAACTTTAATTTCATCAGAGTTACTAAGTCCAAAGGTCAACAAGCTTGGCCATAAGCTCCTTGCAAACAGACGGGCAGCTTGTCATGAGATGCTCATAACCATCGGTTGCCATGACTGCTTTCATATTCCGAGGTAAGCCGAGGAACTTGAATATCGCCTTCTTGAGCCCATGGCAACGATGCTGCTCGGCCAAGGCCAATGTGGTCGCCGCCGTCTTCACGTCGAGGCACCTACATAGCTTGTCCTCGCAGATCAACTTGAGCCTCTCCAGGTCGTACATGTCCGCCGCTACAAGTAAATGTTGAGCGATTGCTACTGCATCTCCTCGTTCATCTCGGCAACTCATCCGTATATGAAGTGAAGCAGCGCCTCGAACACATAGGCGTCCATGTCGTTTATACGTATGGATCTCGCATGCTTCTCCTCCATGAAACCAAACAGCCCCACCTTGAAAACCGGCGACCGAGCGGCGAGCACATACCGATGGGCAGCAAACGTCTCCTCGCCAACCTTGAACGTCACGTCTGCCCCCTCTTGGCTCCGGAGGAGATCGCCGATATGCCGGTGCATGTTAGACGGTGGCACCTCGACGAACGACTCCTCCACAGCCGGCTCCTCCACGCAAAGCTCCTTAAGGACGGTGACGTCGCACCGGATGGTGAGGCGGTCGTTCTTGAGATGATCTGATTTCTCTAGCTCCTCCCTTCTGATGAACCTCAACCATCCCCACGCGCGTTCATGCTTCCTGAAGGTGTGCTTGATTGTGCGGCGGTACGACGGCACTACCCTCCCGCCACCGTCGAGTAGATCGAACTGGAACTCGGCATCGACGAGATTGTCTGGACTGACATGGTGGAGGAAGACGGATATGCAATCGGCACACTCTGGCTTGTAGCCGTTGGGAAAATATTTGACACGCCATGTATGACCTCCTACCTCAAAAGTGCATGAGTGGGTGCAGCTGCCGGTGCTGATGGCCTCCTTGGTCCGGGAGTAGCCGTCGATGTTGAGCACGTGGAACCCTCTCGCCAAGGCGGAGACAACGATGGTGGATGCGGAACGTGACGCAACGGGGGCACCGTCTCCGCCAGCGGACGGCGTCGAGGTCGCCATGACAAGGCCGGATCGAAGTGTTGCGAAGCAGACCACGATGAACCGGGCCGGGTACTAAAAATTTTGTTAACGAATAGTTGGATTCTGATGGATTTTAACCTATTATTATCTCTAATACTTTTTTCGAAGCACCAACCGCTCCCTGTTTTCTTCTTTTGTTCTCGCCTTTCGTTACTTCTAATTACAAGCCTTCCTCCCTTTATATACTAAACCAGCTGGCTAAGACACGGCCAGAACTAAGAAACGGAAACAGTCACTCCACTACTCGGATACGTATACACAGCAAGAGGACTCGTACACGATTCGTACTCGGATACTAACAAGATTACTTCTAACACGTTGCTGGGTTACGTTAGTACTGAAATTAGTTACTGCATGAAGTTGTAGTTACTCGACCCGCTTACATGTACCATATTTTGGGGAAGCTTGTAGAAGAGTTACCCTGACGTCAGACGTCTGGTTCATTTTTGTCGACCATTTCTTTTCTCTATCTGGCAAAGCTCATTTGTTATTTCTGCAGGGATTATCGGTTTTGATATTTTACCGAGGGGACCGTAAGACCGAAATGACCGATTTTCCATTTTTGGAGAATTTCGACCAAAAATTCAAATGAAATTTTAAATTCAAATGTAAACCGGTTGATTATCGCAAAATCGCCAAAATTTATAGAAAAATAGGGCAAAAATCAGCCGAAAAGTCAAACACAACATACTCACTGGGCAAACTGCTGCATGCAATGCAACAATCTCATCTTCAGTCAAGCATATGTAAACATATAATAATATTTTGCATGTTTCACTTCTATTCTCATAGAAAGATAGATAGGATCATAAGAACTAACATTCTTCAGGCAAGATAGAGATCCTATTTCTGTCAAGTGTGAGGATTTTAAGGTTCCACAGGTATCCAATGTTAGCCGGAATGTTTTCAATGAAATTACCAGCCAAAACCTACAGGAACAAAAAGAGAACATATCTCACTATCAAGCCACCACTATCCAAGAAAAGAAAAGAGATAAAAGAAGGAAGAACCATAGCTTGCAAATACACATCTCTAATAAGATAATCCACGATGACTTCTACTAATAAGAACTCTTACAAGTCTTTGCATATTCACAGATCTGACAACTTCCTGGGGAATCTCAACTGCAACATAAAAGAGAATCAATTGATATTGTGTCGGGACCCGGAGCAACAACTCCAAGTCCCTCTGTATAAATCACACTATCCTAGAAAAAGCTAGTGGACACAGGATCAACAGTGACGCATATCATGCAAAATCACCACAAATCTTTATTAATCAAAGATACGGCCATATGGCCAAGTCTTACAAAAGACGGGCACAAGGCCAACTGAAAATAATAACAGCGGAAGAACGATAAGAAGCAGAGGTACAGCCCATCCCGCCGCCCACAGCGAATGACTACAAGACGCGCCTACTCGCCGGAGTTCTCACCAAGTCATCGCCGTCGAAGTCCGCAACAGATTTAAGCAAGGTGAGCACTTTGAAAGTACTCCACAAGTTACACCCGTAAGTATAACATAATGAATGCATGCATAGGGAATCTCAAAGGAAGGCTTAATAGGGTAATTGTGCGGAAAAGCAAGATTTGAATTTAAATATAATAATGTAAGTTCAAAAGCTGAATTTGAATACATCATAAGAAATACTAGTTGAACAAAGTAATATCGTTAGTGTAGGCTCCGACCCTCACTAACCTATCCACGGGCATCCCATCCGGACCATTTCCAAAACCATCTTTTGTCCATAAACCAAGTTTTTGAAAACCAAGTCTAATCTGTGAAAACTCTACTTAGTATGTCCATGACCATGGACACGGCTATCCAGGATAGATTTTAACTCTGCAGAGGTGTACAACTTTACCCACAAGACACGATCATCCCATATTGCCACCGGATAAACACACTTCCTTTGGTGTGCGCGAGGAGATCATGACAAGGCTGTTCCAGTGATTCATAACCAAACAGTCACGCCGCCACTAAGGTTTCACCACAACTCGAATCCACGAGTTGGAGCCCCCTCTTGAGCCATGTGAGACTTCTTGCGGCCTACGCCACGCTCACATTCAGCCTATAGCAAAACTGTATTTGGAACTTGACAAATTACATAGCCAGGTCCGTCCCATACCAGACTTGTGGTTGTACGAAGTGACTTCGTAAAATGAATCACAGAAATGGTCCTTGATTGACTTAGGCTCAACCCATACCCTCATGCGCGACAATCAACCAGGTGTCACCAAACACGAGACATGCCGGCACCCACCATCTAACCAATAGCCTAAGTCCAAATAATAATTTTCTATTTTCATTTTTAAACCATTTCGTAAACTATCCTTGACTCACCGTAGTCAAGAGTTCATTTTCAAATCATCATTTTATGTGAAACAGGTGATCCCACCTAAATTATTCTAAGCCAAGCTAAGCAATTCTATAAAATTTTTAGTCAATATTATGGTACTAACTAGTTTTCAATTAGGGTGACAAGGTAGGTGAAATTCGAGGTCAAATTGGCCATATTTGAAGGATCATGGGTATAACTAAAGTTTAAACAGTCTTTAAACTATATTTGAATAAACATACGCATGCATATATAGTAAAACAACATAATTAAATTTGAAATAATAGGATCAACATGGTCAAGGGTGTAACTTGCCTTGCTCGAAGTCTTGCTGCGAATTGCCGAAGTCGTTCACTCCTGAATCGTCAAAATCTACTCGCGAAGAACCAAACAAAAGAAAAATTCAAAAACAAAAATCAAATAAAATTTAAAAATTTAAAAAAAGGCTAGAAATGGAAAGTTCAAGATTTTAGAAAAAATTTAGAAATTTGAACGGGTCAATTTGGAGCTAAAATAAAGAAGTTATAGCCTTATAAAGTTTTAATACAATTTAAAAGAAAATACCAATTTTCTGGAATTAATTTTGAACTGAAAAACATTTATGACGTCAGCATGCAATTTTCCCGAATTAATTTTCTAAAGGAAAACTGAAATTATGACGACAGCATCAATTTCATTTTTCAGCCGAATTATTTTTAAATGGAAAATCGGGTTTATGACGTCAGCTCTGGGATTTTAAAACTCGGGTGAGAGGCTGACAGGTGGGGCCAGTGCACGGTGGAATGAGTCCATGGACCCGAGGTGATAGGTGGCGCGCGGGTCTAACGGGGCGCGAGGTGGCGCTGGCGTGGCGACCACGTGGCGTCCGAATGGTGGCCACGTCGGCTGCCACCTCGACTGGAAGTGATGACGTGGCACCATCGGCGGTGAGAAGGCTTGGAAACCGGTGGTCACCGGCGAACTGGTGGGTGGCGGCGCCCGCCGACGTGCGGGGAAGCTAGAGGAGGGTGAGGGGAGGAGTTTGGTACCGGTGGGGAGACCTAAGGGTCACCGGAGCGAGCTGCCGACGGTGAAGAGCAGCGGCGGAGGGAGGCGATCGGCGACGAAGGTCCTCCGACGGCTCAACTGCTCGGGAAAGGAACGGGGGAGGTGCGCGGTCTTCAGGCGAGGGTGTTGGAGGCACCGGCGTGGTCCAAGGCGGTCCACAGTGTCGGAATCGCCACGAGCTTCGTCGCGAAGAAGAGGAGGCGACGCGCAACAGGCCCTCGGGTGGAGGGAGAAGAAATTGAGTGAGGGGAAAGGGGCGGTGTGGAGAGGGGATGCTCGGGCAGGGCCTTATATAGGCGGAGGGGCTCGCACGGGGGTTTAATGCCTCGCCGGAGTGAAGAGGCCGTGAAGGGCGCAAGACGGCGATAAAGAGCCTTAAACCGAGGGGAAACGGACGAATTGATGGAGGCGGGGAAAGGGGAATTTAAGGCGCAATTGCACGGGAGGGATGGCGGGAACTAACTGAAGTTTCAAAACTTCGGTTACGGGCGCTAATGGCGGCGGCATCGGCGTGGGGAGGAAGAAGGTGGGGAAGGAGATGGCCCTAACATGCGGGCCCCCCATGTCGGCGAGAGAGGGCAAGCGAGAAGGGAGAGGCGGCGGTGGGATGGGCGACAAGTGGCGCGAGGGATCGATCGGGGTCGCTTACGCAATGGCATAGGGGTAAGTGAGAGTGGAAGGCCGGGATTGATCGAGCGGGGAAGAGCATAGGATCATAAGAACTAACATTCTTCAGGCAAGATAGAGATCCTATTTCTGTCAAGTGTGAGGATTTTAAGGTTCCATAGGTATCCAATGTTAGCCGGAATGTTTTCAATCAAATTACCAGCCAAAACCTACAAGAACAAAAAGAGAACATTTCTCACTATCAAGCCACCACTATCCAAGAAAAGAAAAAAGATAAAAGAAGGAAGAACCATAGCTTGCAAATACACATCTCTAATCAGATAATCCACGATGACTTCTACTAATAAGAACTCTTACAAGTCTTTGCATATTCACAGATCTTACAACTTCCTGGGGAATCTCAACTGCAACATAAAAGAGAATCAATTGATATTGCTCAAGAGAAATATTAACATCAAAGAAATAAAGCAGTGCATACAGTTTATAGCTTGTCATATTCAAATTAGGAAATTATGTCCAAGTAAGATGCTAAGAATAATACTGCACAGTTCAAAATATATATGAGAAAGTTCTCTGCGCAAACTGTTAAAGAATCTGATTACCTAGACGGAATAAATAACTACATGAATCTGATTACCTATCTTGTTGTTTGTCAGATCAAGAGTTCTCAGGGAATTCCCCACTTGTAGAACTTCATTTGGCACTACCTGAAAGGGAACACTGATATTAAACAACTCTGGAAGAAAAGTGCGATATCAAGTAAAAGAAGTGTAGAAAAAGCACCCTCGTTCTTGTAGAGGCATATATATGAGTCTGTTTACGTCATGATAATCTTCAAGATCTTGCATTTCTAGTATTTAGTTTTTAGTCTTGCGAATGCAGTGTTCGTAATGAACAAGATGTAATTCAGTTTTCATACAACAAAACATGAACAACAAAGCATTCAGAATGTTTTCATACAACAAAACATGAACAGATTCAGTTTTCATACAACAAAGCATCCAGATTCCTTTGAATTTCAGTGGCATGATGGCAAACAGCAACAAGAAGATTGCATCAAGCCATCAACTTCTGAAGTCTGCAAGAGAGAAAGGGAGAAACAAGAATATGAGGAAACCATATCAGCATACTGTTTTTCCATGAAGAATAAGAAGATTTGAGCTTGCTCGACCTAGTAAAGGGTGGAAATATCCTTGGTTTTCTTTGTTCCTGCCCTACCTCGCCTAGGATCATTAAGAGAGTTCTTCATGATCTCACCTTCTTTCTCTAAAAACAGTGAATGGTAAGTCACTTTTTGTAAAATTAATTGAATGGGTAGATTGATATATACTAAGTAGTAGGTAGTACATAAAAAACACTCACCTACGGATACATTCGGTTCGTTGTCATGACCATCATCACTCACCTACTAGTATAGTAGTAAAAAACACTTGAAGCCAGCTCCTACTTGTTCCCCACGGCCCAAACACGCCGATATCTCCCGAAAATTCAATATCAACACGTGTTATTATTAATAAACTTTTATCAACCCAATATACAACTGGAATATTGAAGTATGATACAACTCAAATACTCAATTGCAACATTTTATGTCAAAAAGGCCACCGAATCCTAATACTATACTAGTAGCAGCTACAACTTGTCAATTCTCATCTCAACTTGTCAATTGTCATCTTACCATGAGGCTCATTTACTACTATACTAGTACCAGCTACAATTTGCCAATTCTCATCTCAACTTGACAATTGTCATCTTACCATGAGCAACTACAAGTATCATCTCAAAACCCAAATCCAACATATCATATACTAGCAGGCAACAGCTATAAGTATCATCTATTCATCTCAAAACCCAAATCCCTGCTCATGTCAATTGTCATAGGTGCTCAAGACCTATTGCCTTGACTAAAGCCAATGATCCCAGCATCCAAATCAAGGTTTGCAATTGAGTCCATTGTCCATATCTCCCGTGGCTTCGGAAGCTGATACTCTTGAACTACCTTGATGTCTCGGAGCGCTGGAACCGTCGCCATCTTGGCCCCTTCCCCCGCCGCCTGAGCTGTCATCTTGGGCTCTCCCCTCGTCGACTATGCTCTCGTCTGGTCTCCCTCTCCCACTGCCTTCTTGGCCCCCACCGCCAACTCTTCGGCCGCCTTCCTCCATGCGCCAACCAGTGATATAGCCAACCGACCATCACAGATCTATGCAGAGCTGAGGGAAGGAGACACAGAGGGGTGTGAAGAAGACGGAGGCATATGGTATAGCAGATCGGAGGGGAGTGCGTGATGAAGACGTAGGCGTACGGTACAGCCGACGACACCGTGGTGGCGGCCGGCGCCTACGCAGGGCTCGCACGCTGCTGCCCCTCGCGCTCCAACATACGGTACAGCCGACAACGCTGTGGTGGCGACCGGTGCCTGCGTAGGGCTCGCGCGTCGCCGCCTTCACCTCCGAGTCTCGCAGAGCTGCGCAGCTCACCTCCTTTCGTCGCCGAGCGCAGATGGGGGCTGGGGAGCGCAAATGGGTACTGCGGAGACTGAGGCCAGCACCGGACGCTATTGCATCGCTATGCAGCAGCCGAATGGGCTAGTTTGGGCTGCACGTTAATTTAAAATGGGCTGAATTATTTGAGCCCGATTTGTATAGTAACCGGCTTGGTCTGGTAAAACTGAAAATCGCCAAAAATCAGCCCATTCTGGTCGGTAAAAAAATCACTGGTCGAGCTCGCCATGAGAAGGCCGGATCGAAGTGTTGCAAAGCAGACCATGATGAACCGGGCCGGGTACTAAAAATTTTGCAAACGAAAAGTTGGATTCTGATGGAAACTTAAGTACGTAAGAAATCTGCTAACAATGGAAATCTATCTGCTAAAAACAGGAAACCGAAAAACAAACCGATTCATATCTCCACAGGGAAACAAGTCGGACTCAAAACAGAAACTAATCAATTCACTGAACAAGATTATTTTTCAACATAGTTGGATTCTGTTGGAAACTTAAGTATGTAAGAAATCTGGTGTGTTACGATACCATCCATCTCTAGCGACACAAATTTTGTTGCAGTGTTGTCTTCAGAACTCTCCGCGGATTGCTTTTGTTGGTGAGTGAATTGGGGGTTAAGTCCGTATCTAACTACTCTGATATAATACGGCTTCATGTTCAGTGCAATGAAGTAGTTCTCATGCATGATTGCAGTTGCACCTGGATTTTGATTCGAATTTATGTATTACAAGTGTTGGAATGATCTTTCCTTGATCCGCGCCCTGATCGGGGGCGCCCAGCCCATTTATTAGGTGGTGGGTCCCCGTCGCGCTGCGCTATAAATAAAGGGGTGGGGGCTGGCGGCTCCTGCTAGGAAGAACTCTCGGTGGATTGCTTTTGTAATTTTGTTGGTGAGTGAATTAGGGTTATCCTGCTAGGTATGTGATCCAAATTGTAATAAGTCTGTATCTACCTAGTCTGTTATAATACGGCTTCATTTGAGTGTAATGAAGTAGTTCTCATGCGTGTTTGCGCTTGCACCGGATTTTGATTCAGATTTGCGTACACGAGTTCTTAGAGACGAGATGGTTCCAGATAAAACAAGGCTACTATTTTTACTTTTAAAAAAATTGAAAAGAGAATAGTTCTAGTGCAACATATTTATCATGCGTGCATCTACTTACATTGAATTCACAATGAAACATTGTGTGTGGTGTAGTCGAACGCCCTTCAACAAGGTATCGGGACTGCATACATTAGCCAGGTTGCTCCAACAGGTGGTGTTGGGGAGTGTCTCCATGTCACCTTGGGGCCTGCAACCATCCCAGAGTGAAGGCACCTGTTGAAAGATCTACCCCGAGTCAAGTCCCTAAGTCAACCTCGGTGAGGTTCGCAAGGCCAACTTCGGAGAGGTCTAGGGCCAATTCCAGATGAGGTATCTAAAACCCACCCCGGAGGGGTCTGAGCTAACCTCGGGCGAGATACGTAAGACCGATCCTAAAAGGGTCCAAGGCTAACATCAGACGAGGTATGCAATGCCGACCCTAGGTGAGGTATGAGGCCAACCCTAGACCGGCCTTAGAGTTTCAGATGAAGCAGGGCCTGCGCAGGGAAAATAACGTGGATAGCCTAGGAGTAAACTAGGCTTCAAGGGCAAACTTGTAACTTTACTCACCTTCTTCTCTCTCTATAAATAACCCATTGTAATAGGAGAATGGAGAGTATTTTGTAACTCTAGAACACTCATATGGAATACACTTGGTAGTTGTATGCTTCTCCTTAGGCCGCTTCGTATCCTTAGCGGTCTTCGTATCCGATTGGGGATGCTTCTAAGTTTACAGTTCAGATTCATACCGACGGCAGTTGGCACTGTCTATGCTTCTAAAATTATCACTTTTAGACCAATTTAACTAAAATCTCATGGTCCATCTGATATTTGGTTAAGTTTTCGCTAAGGACATAACAAAATACCGAGCATGTTATGAAACAAGCAATCAGTTTTCCTAGTATAACAATAAAATGTACAACAAAAATCTGAAAACCCAAAAGTTATTTCTCTAACACTAATGAGATTATAGGACAAGTGTGCCTTGATCTGAGCTCCTTGCAAAGAGAGGGGCAACATGTGTCACCAAATGCTTATAGCCACGAAATACTGATCGCATGCATTTTCGAAGGTATAAGCTGATCACTACTACACAAAGGGTCATCACAGATGATTCAAAACCATCATCACAGATGGTTTCTAAACCGTCTGAATTTATATGTCAGTGATAATAAGTGGTTATCATAGACGGCTCCCGAACCGTCTGTGACAGGTAAAAATACAGATAGTTTTTCAATACAGCCGTCTATGATATTTCGGTATCACAGATTGTTTTTATATTAAACATCTATGATAGTAGACATATCATAGACATTTTTTAAAACCGCCCATGATAGCAGAATATCACGCATGCTTTATTTTAAAACCGTCAGAATATATATATACACATCACATACGCTTTATTATTCTAAACCATCCGTGATAGCTATTTGAAAAATTACATTATTTTCTATTTTTCGGCTAGCATCAGGAAATGCTAGCCATGCCCTCTGAAGTAAACAGAAGATCTCACAAATATATAGCACATGATAATCATCACACAGATCTCACAAATGAAGTAAACAATACAAGCAGATCGCATATATAGTATATGACAATTGTTTGAATGAACTATTTGATTAAACATGGTTGAGTGATTACAATTGTATCCAATGTTTCAACATTTAATAATCATCGCCGGTGGAACTCTCCGTTGTTGTTTATGACCTCCGCTATTAAGAATTGGGAGTGCTTTGCTCGAATTTGATGAGTTTGTCAAGATTGATTGCACTTTATTCGAATTCCACATGTTGTTGCTAGTAGTGTTAAGTTATTAGCATATATATATATATATATATATATATATATATATATATATTGATAATCACAAAATAATTATTAACAGGCTAACAAACTTTGGATTATTCGTCTTAGTGCCCATGATTTCCTCCATATGGCAGGAAACGTAGAATCCACATATGTTGCCCTATAGCTGCTGGTGGCACTGCAAAAATAGAATTACATACATAGATATTGTCAATTCTAGAGGTATTATAACGAAGTGTGATATAGGATTGTTGTGTTGTAGCACATACCAGAAATCGCATCCTGTGTCGTAGTGTGTCTACCTCCCTGAGCAATGTAAGCGCTGAACAACCAACATGATTCCAAAATATTAGCCTTGGCCATTGAAAATGAAGGAAAAACTACAATAGAGTTATGTATGGAGGAAATGAGTTTACTTGTCAATTGTTTGTTGTGTACGGGTGAAGTCGTGGTTGCTCCTAAGTAAGGAATCAAAGTATATTACCTTGCTCCACTTTGGTACAATCACAATCAGAATCCAGTGAGACTTAGTCATATATGTTGTCGTAGTGACTAATCCTAAGTTCATGTGGCGTATAAAGTACAAATGAAACTTGTATGGTAACTAGTGAAGTACTTACCCTTGGTTGAAGGGCACCATGATGTACTTTTTGTTACTATAAGCAAGCAATCCGCTCGTTATGTAATCTTGGATGAAAGACGCATTAGCGTTGATGGATTGATCAGAGACTAAGTGTGGATCAAGGAAACCCACCGGTTCTTGCCGTCACCGGACTTGTTGGATCATGGATCTATACACAAGCAATGAGTTATGATATTTATTGGTATTGTGTGAATATAGAACATGATTGTACGGTACACTTACAGTTTACACCATCGTAGAAGTGAGATATCGAGTTCATCAAAATTAAATAGTAAGAATAAGTCTTTGAAGGTCACGACAAAGTAGCCCGAGTCGTGTAGGAAATGCACCTCCGTATCTCACGGTGAATTCACTTTACCGGTTTGGCTTCATGTTGACCTTTGCATGTACTGTATGCAAAGTCCGCAAACCATCCAAGGCTAGGTAATTGTGACTTGGGGATCAATGACACTCCAAGAATGAACTTTCATTGCCCGGGAGGTGCCTTAATCTTCTTCGGTTTGGCCTTAGCGCCGCTTATAAACATTTTCGATGATGTCTCTACGGGAGCCGATGCGACGGGCTTCTGAAGTAGAGCTTGAGGTGGAGCCATGGGAGCCAATGTGATGGGTCCAGGGCGATGTTCCTCTTAGGTCACTGGATGTGGAGATCGTGGCACGGACAAATCTAAACGATGTCCCTGTTGGTACACCTATCGGTTCGACCTGAGCCATGTAATCGATGCAGAACTCAATGACATCTTCAATTGTATAACCTTCAATGGTGCTATCCTCTGGCTGAGATTGATTGTGTACATAGGACTTGGGAATTCCCATGTACCTCTCGAACGGGTACATATGACATAGAAACATGGGGCCACATATCTTTATCTTTTTCACAAGGTGAACAATGAGATGGACCATGATATCAAAAAATAATAGAGGAAAATACATCTCAAGATGACATTGAGTCATCATCACTTCAGTTTGCAAAGCATCTAGTCCATCGGAATTAATGACCTTCTGAGTAATTACGTTAAAAAAATAACATAGCCTCATGATTGTCACTCGAACCTTGTTAAGCAAAATACTTCTAATTATAATAGGAAGCATTTGTGTCATTACCACATGATAGTCATGAGATTTTATACTAATTAATTTTAAATCTTCCATGGAAATAAGTTTCTTCATGCTGGTGGAGTGACCAGATAGAATTTTCACACTATGCAAGCACTGGCACAGTTCAATTCTCTCGAACTTAGACGGAGTGTAGCAAGCTGGGGGAAAGTATGTCCAACCTTTATTGGTCTCTATCGGTGCTAACTCGGTTTTGATGTTCATAGCGACTAAGTCACGACATGCGTTGACACCATCCTTTGTTTTATCACGAATTTCAGTAAGAGACCAATCAAATTATCATGTATATTCTTCTCTATGTGCATAACATCGATGCAATTATGAATTTCTAAGTGCTCCCAATAAGGCAAGTCCTAAAATGTTGATCTCTTCTTCTACATGTTGTTCTGACGGGTTATTAACTTACGTCCCTTTTCAAGCACAACATTGATATCCTTGATCATATCATAGACCTCTTTCCCACTAAAAGGCCTTGGTGCTGAGTCATCATCTTCTTTCCGTCAAATTGTTTCTTTGTCTTGTGGTATGGGTGATACCTTGGAAGGAACCTACGGTAATGCATGTACACAGTTTTGTACAAGTTGTTCAACCACATACTCTTAGTATAATCTAAGCAATGCGGACAGGCTTTGGCTCCTTTTGCACTCAACCCCGATAGGTTACCAAGGGTAGAAAAATTATTGATGGTGTAGAACAACATGGTACGCAGAGTGAAGTTCTCTCGTCTATTCGCTTTCCATACATGTACCCCTTTATTCCACAGTATCACAAAATCTTCCACCAATGGAGCTAGGTACACATCAATATCATTTTCAGGTTGCTTCGGCCCTTGGATAAGTAGTGACATCAAAATGTACTTCTGCTTCATACACAGCTAAGGAGAAAGGTTGTACAAGCATACAGTCACAGGACAGGTGCTATGTCGGCTGCTCATGTTACCGAAAGGATTCATTCCATCTATACCCAACTCGAACCTTACATTTCTCTGCTCCACATCAAGTCTACAAACATTCTATCAATGTTCGCTCATTGGGCGAATCAGCAGCGTGCAAATATCACAACATCTTAGCAGAGGTCCTTGCTTCACCTCAAGCCCTCCCCATCATCAGAGTCATTTTTATGCTTGTATTGGGATGCTTTGCATACCAGACAAACATGTAAGCTTGTATACTCTTTACGGTAGAGGATACAATCATTCGGACATGCATGTATTTTTTCTACTTTCATTCCCAATGGACAAAGAACCTTCTTGATTTGGTAGGTAGTTCTCGCAACATATTTCCTCTAGAAGGATATTCGCTAGAGACCTAATAATACCATGAAACTCTTGTCGGACCAACCATTGCTTGCCTTCAATTTCAGTAGTTCAAGAATGGATGATAACTTTGTGTATTGCGGCTTGTACCCCAGGAACAAATGTTTCTATGAGTCCTCCATGAATCCCTCGAATTTATCAAACTCTCTCTCATTATAGTTCCCTTCTGCATTGCATGGCATCTGATCCAGATTGTCATCCTGTGACCTATCCTCATCGAAAGCATAGTCCACCACCGGCATATCATTGTCTCCATCAACGATGTTATAACTACCTTCCTGTATAGTCTTCTCTTCACTATGACTGGTCCAACATGTATACCCTTTTTTGAAACCCCTTCGAATTAAGTGAGTTTCGATCTACGTTGAGTTGGTAAACATTTTCGGATTATCGCAATCGATGCATGAACAATACAAATATTCCATCCCCTTCTTCAACATATCCTGCTCGGCTGCTTTTCTAAAAGCTGACATGCCATTAATGTACTCCTTACTCACACGGTTTTCAACGTATATTTAGTTTCGATTCATCTATGCTACACATGTAACAAATTAGCTAGTGTCAAATTAGATTATTAATGCTACTATAGCTAATCAATCTAGCTACTCGCACACATAATTGTCATTGACCTTACAATAAATTGTCCATATCTAAATTAAGTAGCTAGCCACGTATTCATGAAGCGATATATATATATATATATATATATATATATATATATATATATATCAAGTAAGAATATATTAAAGTAAACTAGGAGTACTGACTCATTCTTAAATTGGAGCAAACTACCATCTCTCTCTAAACTTAGGTACGTAGTTAGATCTAAAACCTTGTTATTCAAGCAAATACTAACATCTAATCACCAAGAATAAATTGATCTACACGTAATATATTTTCATCAAACTCCCAAAGCCGCCACCTCCTTCAATGCACAAGCAATAAAAATAGATCTGTTGAGACCACGCTGGATATATAATGTGTATCTCAGACGGTTGCAACTACAAACCGCTCGTGATATGAAACTATCATAGACGGTTTGTATTAATAACCGATCGTGAACTATCACGGATGGTTATTTATACAAACCGCTGCGATGTCTATTATTATCACAGATGATTTGTATAAATAACCATCTGTAAATTATCACAGATGGTTATTCTATCTATGATGATTTACATTATTACAGACGGTTCGTATAAATAACTGTCTATAAAAATATCATAAACAGCTATTTGTATGAACTGTTTGTGATAATTACAACACAGACGGTTCCGTATGAACCTTCTGTGAGGTAGCCATCTAGTATAGTCTCTTTTGTAGTAGTGTGAGGAACCTGAAGACCACCTCTTTAAGCTCATGACAATGATGTTGCTCAGCCAAGGCCAATGTGGTCACTGTCGTGCTCACATTAGGTCACCTGGATAGTTTGTCCTCACAAATCAACTTTAGCCTCGGTATATCATACATGTCTGCTAGTTGCCACAAGCAGATGCTAGGCCATTATCGCCGCCATGTATTCCTCACCCATCTCTGGTTGGTGTAGATGAAGTGGAGCAATGCCTTGAACACATTGACATGCATGTCATCGAAGGGTATGATTCATCTTTTATCCTTCTCCTCATGGAACCTGTGAGCTACGACTTGAAGACGGCTAGCGATCGATTGGTGAGCACATACCGTACATGATGAACGCCTCCCATCCCGAACGCGATGTCCACCCCTCTTGGGTCGAGGAAGGTTGCCGAGATGTCAATCCACCTTTGGCGGTGGCGCTTGACAAACGGATCCTCCACCGATTTCCCCCTGACGAAGGCGATGTCGCACTGATGACGAAGCAATCATCCTTGGGATACATGTCATCTCTAGAACTTCCCTGGCGATGAACTACGGAATCCCTGCATGCTATGTGAAAAGGTGTGCGTGAACTCGCCGTTGTATGCTAGCACCGCTGATGGCATGGTCGAGCAGATTGAACTGTGCATCTGTGTTCACACCATCGTTGGGGCTGACATGCTCGAGGAATACAGATATGAAGTAGTGGTGCTCCACGTGGTTGCCGTTGGGGTAATATTTGATACGCCATGTGTGGCCTCCGATGAGGAAGGTCCAGGAGTACAAGCACTAGCCGATATTTACAGCTTTGGTGCTGGAGTAGCCGTCAACCCTTAGAACGTGATTCCCTCTCTCTGTCTCTTGGCAACGACAGTGGAGGATGAACTTGTCGGATCAGGCACATCATCACACCGCGCCCAAAGTGCCTGCACGGAGGTGGACACAGAGTTAAAAGTTTCATTTTGAAAATAACGCGAGGGCATCGAGACAAATGAAACAACAAAATTCTGTTCAAAATTTTGAACAAAAATTTCAAATTTTTAACAAAATTTAACTAAAATTTAGATGATGAAATTTAAATACAATTTAAATGAGGATAAATTTGGCTAAACTATTCTCCTTTTGGGGGTAACAAAATAGACAAAATTTTGGCGAAATTGTGGACACTGGGTGGAAATGTTTGATTGGAATACGTACGGCTAGGTGTTGCAGATTTTGGCAAAATTGTGGACACTGGGTGGACATGTTTGATTGGAATACGTACGGCTAGGTGTTGCAGATCAAGCCCAAGTATTTTAGCCATATATCGGGAACCGCAACAATTTTCATGGCAAGTGAATTTGTGACACCTCGGCCCATGATAGCCCATGTGTGTGTGCACATGAGGATGTGGATTAGTCCCACATTGCTAGTTTAGCATGAGAAGTACTAACATATAAACCTATAGGCACCATTAGTAATAACCTCCGGTTAACCGTTTTGCGCGAAGCGAGGACGAAAGCGTAAGCAGGTTGTTACATGTGAGTGGCTTGCCCATAATAGGGTTAGGCCTAACCGGTTTGGACCCTAGGGCATTACAAATAGTATCAGAGCCGACCCTCGCGGTTATACGGGCGCGTATGGGTCAGGGGTATGGACATATGACGCATGGCGTGTGTGGGCCCAGAGTGGACATACAGCATGGTATATGTACCAGCACTCGACGCACAGACGTGTGCCAAGAGGGGGAGGTCCTGGTCGTTTACCTCAGTGTGGGTATGTTGGACCGACGAGGACATCGGATTCTTTAAGGGGGGTGTATGTGACACCTCGGCCCATGATGGCTCATGTGTGCGTGCACATGAGGATGTGGATTAGTCCCACATTGCTAGTTTAGCATGAGAAGCACCAACATATAAACATAGACACCATTAGTAATAACCTCTTGTTAACCATTTTGCGCGAAGTGAGGACGAAAGCGTAAGCAGATTATTACGTGTGCATGGCTTATCCATAATGGGGTTAGGCCTAAGCCGGTTTGGACCCTATGGTGTTACAGAATTGCTGTCCTGCTAGGTAATTGACTAGTATATGTGATCCGAATTGGAGTCTACGTTCGTGAGCACACTACTACTACAAAAAAGTTTATATTAGACGCCTCATCACAGACGGTTCATAAAAATTATCTGTGTTAAATGTAATCACATATGGTTCTTGATAAGAACCGTCTGTGATACTATCACAGAACCGTCTGTGATATTTCGAACATTACGACGTTCTTAATAAGAACCGCTCAGGATATTTTCATGACGGTTTGTAATACAAACCATCTATGATAATTTCATTATCACAGATGGTTCTTATTAAGAACCTTCTGTGATATATTTTCCATCTCGCATATCTCTAAAATTTCATAATTTCTCGCCTGAGTTCGAGTAGCATTCTGTTTCGACACATCTTCAGTAAAACGGGCATAACTTTTACATATGGTGTCTGTTTTCGATGTTCTTGTACTTGTTGGAAATCTAACAACGAGTCTAATCTAAAAAAATAACCGCTCTATACCAGTCGCCCTTGAAGACTCCAAAATTGGCCATCTTTAGCCTCAAATTTGAATCGCAAGTTTTTAATTTCTGCTTTTGCCAAAATTTTCAATCTTTCCTTCAAAATTTGGGGTTTGTCTCAACTGTAAAGTTGTAGATCTCATCGAAACCTTTCAAATGAGTATATATAAGCTATACAGAACTTTGTTATTTCATATTTGGAGACTAATTATTTATATTGTATCGGTATATATATTGCCAATATCGCATACGGTTCATGATTCAAACCGTCTGTGATACTATTACAGATAGTTCTTATCAAGAATCGTCTGTAATAATTTGTTCTCTGACCGCTGGGCCCGTCAATCCTTCTAAACCCAATTTCAGCCAATAAAAACCGACCAACCCACACCCCATAGATCGTAGCTCTCCCTCCTCTATAAATACTCACCCCGAACCCATCCGCCCTCTCCCTTCAAATGCGTATTAAGCTTCCTCCCTCCATTGTTTTTTCTAGTATTTGATTCTATGGGGTTTAGATCTCCATCATAGCCTCTATTGCTGCAGGATAGCTTACAGTGAGGCGGCCGCTAAGAAGGCCTACACGAGCTGCATCAAGGACGAGCTTCTCTGTTGTTCTCTGTTGCTCCATTGTTTGTAGTATTTGATTCTAATTCTTCTATTTTCTTTCTTCTCTATTGCTCGATTTGTAATGGAAATAGAATGTTCTCTACTATTGTAACGGTGGATTGTAATCCTATGATGTTGTAACGGTGGATTGTAATATAAATAGAATGTTCTCTGCTATGTTTGTTGTCGCATTTGCTTATTTTCAAATGGCATAGCTAATATTTCCTGAGGCTAATTCAAAAATAGAAAAAAATGGTATAGAATGAACTATCACGCACGGTTTTGTAGTATAAACCATCCGTGAAAATATTATAGACGGTTCTATATATAGAACCGCCTATGATGGGTAGTATCACGCACGGTTTTTGGTTAGAACCGCTTATGATAGTGTTTTTCACAGATTTGTTCTAGTTACAAACCGCTCAGATTGTATTTATCACGCATTTACTCACAAACCGTATGTGATAACTTTCGATTATTACAGACCCATAAATTCAGACGGTTCAGAAAACCGTCTGTGATGATGATTTCTGTAGTAGTGGCAGCTTGTTTGATATGATTACGGCTAATTCATGTTCAGTGCCATGAAGTAGTTCTCGTCAAGGTTTAAAAAACTGGTTGTAAATTTTAACCGGGAGTGGTCGGTAGGACTGATAATCAGAAAATTTTGGAGGATTTTGGGCCAAAATTTGCAAATCAAAATCTGGATTTTTAAAAAATCAGCTGATTTTTGGCTGAAAATTTTGAAACAAATTTTGGCAAAAGAATCTTCTAAATTCGATAAAATTCATACAAAATAATTTTTTGGAGCTGATTTGAAATTTTACTGGGGTCACCGATGAAACTGAAAACCGCCGATTTTGGGCCGCCGGTAAAAAAAATCTCTGGTTCTTATGCATGTTGGGGTTGCACCCGGACCTTGATTCTAATTTTATTTTTCGGATGAAACAGGGCTACTAATTTTATTTTTATTTATTTTTGGAAAAGTGACAGTGCTACGTATTCATCACGCGTGCATCTACTTAATCACATTGAATTCACAATGAAAAAACGTAGTGCAGAGTGTAGTTGAACGCTCTTCAAAGAGGAACATCAACCATGTGTAATGGCGCTCCAAAGATGCAGGCGACCTACCTTGTTTCACCTATATATATTGGAGCTAAGAGATAGAACTGTAGAAATTTAGTGCTAACACTAGGCTGTACGTACTGCATGCTGGGAGCAAAACTCCACGGACAGGTTTGCTGCTAGCATCTCATCAGCTAGCTAGTAAGCCTGACAAGCCGCTTGCTTTCCTCTCAATCGTGTGGTTGACTGTAGGCTTAGGAGGTATGGGGACTACATACATTCGAAGGTATCAAGGGGTTGGTATAGTCATTCTAGCAAGCATATATAATTGCTAATTTCGCTACCTACTACCCGCATTCATGTTTAACTTCCGCTTGCTCAGCCTGCTGATTTTAATTTGAAGCCCATCCGATGGAGTTCGTTCACATGCTACTATTTTAATTCTGGCTACTTTTTTTTTTCAGAAGGCAACATGGCTAGTGGTGTTATGTATTATTACTTTATTAGTCCACATGCGTGCGTCTATTGTAGCATTGAATTTGCGATGAAAAACGTAGTGCAGAGGGTAGTTGAACCAAACCCTTTTCAAAGAGGAGCCGTCAACCATGCAATGTGTCATATAGCTCTCAACGACAATATCAGGTTTCACCTATATGTATATTGAAGCCAAAGGATGAAAGAACTGCAGAGATTTAGTTTTTATTAAGAATATGAAAGGCAGAAGCCTTTCTATTTCTGATATTACAAACCAAACAGGTTCATTACAGTTTCTTACAGACATGAGAAAATAAAACATGGCAGTCCTAGTTACCGAGGAAATCTTTTTCCCTACTCCCAGTGCTGCAACTAAAGCAAAAGACAGAAATAAAATAACAGGCTACAAGCAACAAGCATGACTGAAACTGCTAAATGCTGAACCAAGCACTAGTCTTCCTGCGTCTTCAAGCACCTATCATTCCACCACCTCCCGTAATTCTTGGAACAGTTGGTCGCCATCCTCTTGTGGCAGAGAAAACTTCAGTTGCCACTTGTTCGAGCAACCTGACCCCCTCCTGCAGCTCCTCTCGGTTCCTCACTTTTGTCTGAAAGTTCAACCAATGGTTAATCCAATAACATACAGTGAGCATTACAGATATTGGGTTATTTGGCAGCGATTTAGTGCTAGCTAGCCCAACACTGGATGTTCTGTGGGGGAGAAGAAACACCGTGGATCGGTTGCTACTTGCTAGCAACTCAGCTCGTGTAGTTAGTTCTATGCTTGGGGTTGTTGGGACTATATACGTTAGATGAAACCAAGTTCTGCATAAAAGTGTATAACAGTTATCCTTAAGCAATCAACCGACAATTAACCAACCTACAGTATCCTAAGCTGAGAATTGGAAGTCTACTCTAACCCACAATGCGTGCTTTCTTTTGATCAATTGGTGTTGGTTTGTGAAGACCGCTTCCACGGATCGGCGAGTCAGGTTCGTGTGGCTTCTGCACACGAGCAGCAGCCCATTGCGCCGCTCGTCCAGTGGATGGTTGTGTCGGCTGTGAAAAACTTACTATGTTTAATCGATCCTATATATGTTAGGTACTACGAATTTTGATCTCTTTCTCTCAAACTGAGTAATTGCATGCAATGCTGCAACAATTTTGCAGAGTACTCTGTTAGGAGTTGTGTTCAGAACTTTTGGTCATTGGCTAGGTGATAACTGATTTTCTGCATGCATATACAAGCTACCGTCGATCGCCACTACTGTAACAAATCCGACAAATACAACATGATAACTACCATGCTTCCTCCGACATTAGTACAATCCATGGATCACCTATTTGGCTATGTCTCGACTTAATATTCTCAATTTTTCAAAGATCGAGTACAGAAACAAATTCATGAAGCAGATTAACAGAAATATTTAAGCAGATAATCCATGGAACTAGTACTCCATTTATGGAGAAGATGAAAATACAGAAAAATAAGAAATAGCCAAACTTTAATTTCGCAGATCGACTAAATGCACATGTCAACAAACTTGGCCATAAGCTCCTTGCAAACAGAGGGGCAGCTTGTCATGAGATGCTCATAACCATCGGTTGCCATGACCGCTTTCATATTCCAAGGTAAGCCGAGGAACTTGAATATCGCCTTCTTGAGCCCATGGCAACGATGCTGCTCGCCACGACCAATGTGGTCGCCGCCTTCACGCCGAGGCACCTACATAGCTTGTCCTCGCAGATCAACTTGAGCCTCTCCGTGTCGCACTGTCCGCCGCTACAAGCAAATGTTGAGCGATTGCTACTGCATCTTCCTCGCTTATCTCCGCAAGTCATCGTGTATATAAAGTGAAGCAGCGCTTGAACACAGTGGCGCCCATGTCGTTGATACATATGGATCTTACGCCTTCTCTCATGAAGACCGGCGACCGAGCGGCGAGCACATACCGTGCGCAGCAAACGCCTCTCACCAACCTTGAACGTGACGCCGCCCCTCTTGGGTCGAGGAGATCGCCGAGATGCCGGTGCATGTTAGACGGTGGCACTCGATGAACGACTTCTCCATGGCCGCTCCTCCACGCATAACTCTTAAGGACGGTGACGCCGCACCGGATGGTGAGGCGGTCGTCTTGAGATGATCTGATTTCTCTAACTCCTCCTTCGATGAACCTCAACCATCCCCACACGCATTCACGCTTCGTGAAGGTGTGCTTGGTTGTGCGTGGTACGACGGCACTACCTCCCGCCACCGCCGAGCGATCGAATCGAACTCGCATCGACGCCTCGCGATTGGCCGGACTGACATGCTCGAGGAAGACGGATATGAAATCGGCATAGTTTTTCGCGGTGTTGTTGGGATAATATTTGATACGCCATGTATAACCTCCTACCTCAAAAGTGCATGAGTTGGTGCAGCTGCCGGTGCCGATGGCCTCCTTGATCCGTGAGTAGCCGCCGATGTTGAGCACGTGGTAACCTCTCGCCAAGGCGGCGATAACGACGGTGGACGCAAACGTGACAAAACGGGTCACCGTCTCGCAGCGGACGCGCCGAGGTCGCCATGACAAGGCCGGATCGAAGTGTTGCAAAGCGCATCACGATGAACCCGGTACTAAAAATTTTGTTAACGATTAGTTTGTTGGAAAACACCAGGATCAAAACTCAAAACAAGCTATCCGACGCCAGAAGCACTCATGCCCTCTCGGCTGAAACCTGCATGCTGAATTGCCGAGAACAGCGCTTTGCCCGATATGCGAACACATGCGAGCAGAGGAAGGGGGAAAACAGAGCTTGTGGTGCAAAAACTCCCAGCACCTTTTCCGGTTTTTCCTTCTTATTAAAACAGCAAAACTGAAACTGACATGACGTAACCGAATCAACTCCTCCTAAATTTTCCTATCCGCTAACAATGGAAATCTATCCGATAAAAACAGAAACCAAAAACAAACCGATTCTTATCTCCACAGGAAACAAGTCGGACTCAAAATGAAACCAATCAATTCACCTAACAAGATTATTTTTCAACATAGCTGAATTTCGATGGAAACTTAAGTACGTAAGAAATCTGGTATATTACGATACCAGCCATCTCTAGCGACATAAATTCTTTTGCAGTGTTGTCTTCGTAACTCTCCGTGGATTGCTTTTGTTGGTGAGTGAATTGGGGTTAAGTCCGTATCTAACTACTCGATATAATACGGCTTCATGTTTAGTGCAATGAAGTAGTTCTCATGCATGTTTGCAGCTGCACCTGGATTTTGATTCGAATTTATGTATTACAAGCTCTTAGAGACGTAGATGGTTCCGGATGAAACAGTAGGGGTGCAATCGAGCGGACACAGATGGATATCACTTATCCCGTATTCTATTTCATATTTTTCTTCTGAGTCGAATCGACATAAATAATAATCGATACCCATCTCTCTATTCCGTATTTGTCTCCCTTATGATTTTCCCTTATGTATTTTCTTTCTTTTCCTTATGATTTTCCGCAGCTTTCTCTCTCTCCTTTCGAACTAATTTGATCAAGACTCTCATCAATTCCCTTACGATTTTCCACGCTTTCTCTCTCCTTTTGGAACTAATTTGATCAATACTATCATCATATCTTGTAGTCAGATATATGTTTGAGAGATGTCAGACTATATATGATTTCTTTTTCCTTATGATTTTTTTATGTTTCTCTCCCTTTTCGTAATCGATTTGATCGACTTAAAATTTCCAAAGACATTTTGCCATGTGAAACTCGTCAGAATTGTTTTGGGAACAAGCCGCAGTGATTTTCACCATACATTCGTAAGGCCACCGCATGGCAAGACTGTAATGCAAAAAGCAATGCGTTGGTTTGTGGTGACCGCCCACGGATTGGCGAAGTCAGCGCCACAAGCTTCGCATTACGGAGCAGCAGCCCATTGAGTCACTTGTCCGGTAGATGGTTGTGTTGGCAGCCAAAAATTTACTATGTTTAATCGAACCTTCATATGTCACGTGCTACGAATTTTTATCTCTTACTCGATCAAAGTAAGACAAGACTCTATTAGGAGTTGTGGTCGAACTACTCTTGGTCATTGGCTAAGTGATCGGTGATTTTCTACATGCATATACAAGTTACCGTTGCATCACCACTACTGTAGCAAATCCAACAAATACAACATGATAACTAGCATGCTTCCTCCGACATTCGTACAATCCTTGGGTAATTTTCTCAATTTTTCAAATATCGAGGGTAGAAACAAATTAATGAAGCAGATTAACAGGCACATTTAGGGCCTATTTGGTAGAGCTCCAGATTCTTATTTTTCAGTTTCTGCTCTAGATTCTGTAAGAATCCATTTTCTCGAGAACTGAGCTACCTCCAAAAGCGTTTGGCTAGTGGGTTGGCTCCAGATTCATAAAAGAGGAGATTTGAGGGAAATAGACCTTGTTACCCCTTGTAGTCTTGCTGGTTGTTTTATGTTAGCATCTTTGCATGCCAATGAGCCAATTGACAAGGAATTTACTCAACATCTCAATCCAAAAGAAATACTCGCATTCAAAAATTAATACATGGTGCAATATTACAATCCATTGTACAACTCAACAATTCATACAATCTGTTTTCCCAATGAAATTGATACAATCTGGTTTTTCAGTCCATGGTGCAATACAACAACCCATGGGGCAATTTTAGAATTTTTCAATCCATCATCAACAACAACAATCCAAGCGTCGTCGCTTGGCTGCTCCTCCTAGCGCCGTCATAGGGAAATCGTCCAACAGCCGTAACGTCGACCGCTGTAGAAACAGATCAACAATCTTTTGACACTTTCAGAAATTCTTTTCTTCTACAGCCGCTGCTTCACGTACTTGCGCAGCGCCATCCCCGACAGCTCGTCCTCCTCCTCCACGGCCAAAGACCTCTCGCGGGCGCCCGCTCGACCGGATCGGCGGCCTCGGGGCGTAGGCGGAGAGCGCGAGGCGAGCGGCGCGAGAGGGGTGGGGGAGAGGCGGCGGCGCGAGAGGGGAAGGGGAGAGGGGAATCTATTGAGAAGCTGGGAGTAAGAGCTGTACCAAACAGGCCCTTAAGCAGATAATCCATGGAGCTTGTATTCCATTTATGGGGACAATGAAAATACAGAAATAATAAGAAATAGCCAAACTTTAATTTCATCGGACTGACTAAATGCACAGGTCAACAAATTTGGCCATAAGCTCCTTGCAAACAGAGGGGCAGCTTGTCATGAGATGCTCGTAACCATCGGTTGCTATGACCGCTTTCATATTCCGAGGTAAGCCGAGGAACTTGAATATCCCCTTCTTGAGCCCATGGCAACGATGCTGCTCGGCCAAGGCCAATGTGGTCGCCGCCGTGTTCACCTCAAGGCACCTGCATAGCTTGTCCTCACAGATCAACTTTAGCGCCTCCATCTCGCACTGCCGCCGCTACAAGCAAATGCCGAGCAATTACACGCATCTTCCTCGCTTATCTCTCGCAACTCGTCGCTGTATATAAAGTGAAGTAGCGCCTTGAACACGCGGGCGCCCATGTCGCCGATACATATGGACCTTGCGCCTTCTCCTCATGGAACCAAACAGCCCGCCTTGAAGACCGGCGACCGAGTGGCGAGCACATACCGAGCGCGCAGCAAACGCCTCTCACCAACCTTGAACGTGACGCCCGCCTCTTGGGTCGAGGAGATCGCCGAGATGCCGTGCATGTTAGACGGTGGCACCTCGACTAACGACTCTCCACGGCCAGCTCCTCGACGCATAGCTCTTAAGGACGGTGACGCCGCACCGATAGTGAGGCAATGTTCTTGAGATGATCCGATTTTCTAGCTCCTCCCTTTGATGAACCTCCCACCCCACCGCCATCCTTGCTGAAGGTGCGCTTGCTCGTGAGGCGTACGACGGCACGCACCATCCCGCCGCCGTCGAGCAGAGCGATCCGAACTCGGCGTTGACGCCTTGGCGGGGCGACATGGTCGAGGTAGACGGATATGCAATCGCATAGTTTTCCTTCTCGCCGTTGGGATAATATTGATACGCCATGTGTGACCTCCTACCTCAAAAGTGCACAGTAGGTGCAGCCGAGGTGTCGATGGTCTCCTTAATAAGGAGTAATCGCGATGTTGTGCACGTGGTAACCTTTCGCCACGGTGGCGACGATGGTGGACGCGAACGTGACACGACGGGCACCGTCGTCTCCGCAGCGCGGACGGCAAGGTCCCCATGGCACGTATGGCGAGGCGAAGCAGTAACGCGATGAATTGAACGAGGTATTAGATTTTTTTATTTGATGAAGGGGTATTAGAAGTTGGCAACGAGTATACGAGTCTCATTCCTAATTACGCCCGATTTCTACAACGCACGCAAGTAGTGCGATACGATACGATTTTATCTCTAGCACCGTAAATAATAAAATGTATTTAAGTTGTATTTCGGTTATGATTTTATCTCTAGCTTCCTCACGGCTTGTTTTCGTTAAGATTTGTTCTTCACGACATGTAATCGGTTAGTACAAAATTTTACTAACGAGTAGTTGGATTCGATGGAAACTTACTGACGTGAGGAATCGGTATGTTACGATACCATCTCTCGCTTGTACCAGGTTTTGGTTACGGATTGCAAAAACATCGCTAACTGCATTCTCACCGAGATCTCCACACCGCTGCTCGACGCCACGCCGTCGCTCGCGATTCCACACCGCCGACTGCTGGTGCCTCACCCGGACTCTACCGCTGCCGCTAGCCTCCCGCGACGCCCCGCCACGCCGATCTCGTGGTGCTCGCGCCCGCGGCGGTCGTGTGCGCCCTCCTCGCCGCGTGCTGGCCACGCCGCACGCCCACGGCCCTCGCCGAGCCGCCCACCTTCCCGGCCGGCCGCACCGCATGGCCATGTGCCGTGCCGAGGACGCCATGCCGTGGCTACGTGGGCCTCGCAGCGCCGCCGCAAAGCGAGCCCCGGAACTCGCTAGCCCGATGTCCGTGGTGGCCGCTCCTCCTTCCCCCGCTCTCAACTTGCTCAAACGACCATGCATGTGCAAAGAACTTGGATGGATGGAATGCTTAGGTGATGGGCCGTAGGGGCGGATCTACAGTAATTCATGGGTATTCAGTTGAATACCCAAAAATTTTGACAAAAGCTTCACTATATATACTATGTAATACATATATACACTAGTAAATATGCTTAATTTATCTCATTTCGGTCTCCTGGCTCAACCTGGCGGCTCCGCGAGTGCTGGACTTACCGTCTCCCCGCTCGACTGGCCCAGTGGTCGGCCCACGCTCCACACCGAACACTATAGCTGTCCAAATGGGCCGGGCTTCAACGGGCCGCACCGTGGCTCGTCACTGTAGACCCGACCCGTTTAGGCACGGCACGACTCATAAACGGGCCGGGCCGGCACGGCACGCCGGACCGGCCGCCGTGTCGGGCCGAGGTGCGCGGCGGCGGGAAGACGGCACGCCCGCTTAGCTAACGGCCGCGCCGCCCGACACGGCACGACACGACACAGCCCACCTCGAGACTTCCGCCGCTGCACGCATTCGCTACCAGCGAAGCGCCCGGTTCCATCGCCGCGGCTCGACCGCGTACATGAGCCCGGCCCGACGGTTCGCGCTAACGCCGCGCTGGGCCGCACGGCGCCGCGCCACCGATGTTTGGGCTTGGGCGCCACCGCCTCAGTAGCTGTTTGGGGCGAGCCCCATCCCGCCCGCCGAGGAGAGGCCGCCCGGGAGATGCTGATGGAGGCGACCGCTGCGTGAGCCGCCGCCGATGCCGTGAGCGCGCGGCGGCCGGGCGGCGCTGCGGGTTCGTGAGCCGCGCTCGCAGAAGGATCCGAGGAGGCGCGCCACGGTGTCACAGCTCCTCGCGCACCCGTTCGTGGCTCGGCGTGACGTCCAGGCATCGCGCCGCGCGCTACGAGAGGTCATCGTAGAGACCGCGCTGCCGTGCTCGGCGGGCACCTCGTCTTCGCTGGAGAGGATCACCGCCTGCCGTTCCCAGCGTCATCAATGGACTTCATCTTCGCCGGTCGCACCCTCGACTCCTCCAAGCACCCATCTAACCTCGGTTAAATGGGCTAGCCGGGCCAGCACGGCCCGTTTAGCCTTAACTGCGTCGGCCGACACGCACGCGATCGGCCATACCGGCTCGCATCAGAGCTCGTGGTCAAGACGCACGACCCGTTTATTACAAGGGCCTTAACGGGCCGTGCCAAGTCCGGGCCCGTGCCAATCCGGCACGGCCCAGTGGACAGCTATACCGAACACGGGTTGCTTGGCCCAGCCGCTCAACGTCTCTCATGCCTCGGCCTCATGGTCTCGTCTCAGACTCAGCGACTCGGCCTCTCCAGCTCTCCTCTCCTTGGCGGCGCTAGGCGGTCGACGGTCGGGCGCTGGGCAGCGGGTGTAGGTTCCTCCTCCCTCCGACTCCGAGACTCCGCATCGGTCAACAGCCCAACATCCAGCGCCCCAGCCTCAGCTTCCCATATTCAGCGCCACCCAGATTGGATCCCACGGGTTCCCGGCACGACGGCATCGGACCCCTTGTGCGCAGACTTCGCCTTCTTCTCCAGACTCAGCCCCAAGCCGCCTCCTCCACAACAGCTGTGGTTCAAATCGATCTGTTACTGATTTCATGGTAGGTTTCTAGCTATTCCCCTGTTTATCCTCACTACTATTCCTTTTTTCTTTTCCAATTGATGCCTAATCTTTCATAAAATCTCCCCTCTTACAGATTGTTTGTCTACATGCTTTGGTTGCAATATGAGTCTTGAGGATAGCCAAAGCTCACCTGATTATTATGTTCTTTTCTGTGTATTTGCTAATGGACCTTCAATTATTTAGTATCACGACACCCTTTGTTTTCAAGCACACAAATGGCCAAATGGGTCTCTAACAGCACATAACTATGCAGGCTTGCTGGTTTCTCCATGCAATTTTCAGAGACTAGCTCTAGTGAGAAGCAAGTTTGGATTCCATCTCTAATTCATGGAAACCTTTACAAGACTAGCCAACTTTAGAGAACTGACCTCTTGAGCTCTTAACGATTTTCAGAGATGGCCAAAAACAATACCTGTCAAGGGAAGATTTATGGTAATAAGAGCAATGATTCTTACAGCAATTCATTTGTTATGTTATAGCGATAGCTTGATTGTAACTATATACAGAAATAGTTCTTTTATGCTGTTCGAGCAATCTTCTGTCATGGCTTGATCATGACGTTGCTATATAAATTGACCTCAACTGCTTTGCAGGTTTACATCTCTTCCCCCAACTTTTTGTATTCTGAATCAACTGGCTGGCTAAACTTCAGTTTGTTTATTTGTGACGGTATGACTTTCCAAATCCCTTTTACAATACATATGTTTAATTCTTTACATTCTGTAATGGATGAACTGAAATTTATTTCTATCAGGAGTCCATAGATCTAATTGTAATTTGTCCAGCCAAGAACTAGATTAGATGTCATTTATACTGTCACATTGTCATCTTAAAGATAGAATTTGTAGCTTCCTTTATTTCCACTTTTTTTAATTAAAAAAGCAGTGATAGCAATTCTTTTTTAGAAAAGCATCGTCCAGTGCACTATTTTAAGCTTGAACAGATAAGTTGTGATTTTTTAGTAAGCCATTCGACCTACTTTCCTAATTGTCATGATTAAATAATGCTTGCATTTTTTCCTAATCATCATGAATAAATAATGCTTGAATTTTCTTGGCATATGACCTGATAGGCAGTATACATCTGTGTAATTCCAAGGCATGAAACATTGTTGTGTTAATTTTTAATTATTTTATATTATTTAAGATGTTATCTCTAGTATGAATAATTGCACTTTAATTTTTGCTATTGTGAACATTTATGTTTTCTATTGAATAATATTTTTGTAACTTCGAATACCCATCCGAAAATTTCTAGATCCGCCACTGATGGGCCGGGAATGCGATGCTGTGACATGCAGGGCTAGATTCTTCAAAAATGGATGGGATTTGGAGGAGAGGAGAAGGCATGGGGCTTTGCTTCTTGCTGGGAAGAAATGGCAGTAGGGAGGGGAAGAACTGACGGCACAGGACTTTTCATCTCCTGCCTTCATCTTTTTTTTATTTGGGCAAGATTAGTGACTGGAGGAGAGCGACTGTGTAGGTTAAGGTGTGATTTGTTTTTGGTTGTTGGGTTCCAAATGCACAATTTTGAGTTGGTAGCAAATATGGCAAATGTTTGGACAACTATGTAAAATAAAATGGTTGCAACTGCACTGAAGTTCATGTCAGATAATTGCCTTAGGCTCAGTTACTTATCAAATTTGCTCTAGAAATTTGTGGTGTTACACTTCTCCAACTTCCTTTTGTATTATTTGTTTGAAGGAAGTGAAGTACTTTGCCTATGCAAGTGTTGGTGTTCTTGATTTGTTGGTTAATTAATCTTTTCTAATTTCTCTGTAATTTCTTGGGTAAAACATTTTTAGTTCCATCTTTGCTAATCGATCAATGTTCTGAATTGTATTGAACAAAAAGCATCAATATTTCGTATTCGTTGAAGTAATGCAAATACACCAAAAAGATAACAGTTCCGAATGCAACGCGCCAGTTTACCATTATAATTCAGAGGTATAGTGGTGTGCAAAGAGTAGTAGTGCTCTGTTTAATTTTTCTGAGCTAAAGAGGACAGAGAACCATGTGACAAAGTAACAACTGAGTTATTCTGAAGCATCATACTTTATTACAAGATATGCTTTCTTTCTCCTATAAAGGGTACATGTAACGATTGAAGGCTAGCTGAAATATCTGTCTCATGTAATCGAAGACTTGATTTTTTTGGGGGGACAAACACCTTGGATGGGATAGTAGCCACTGAACAACTAGCAAGAACAATGAGTCGCATGCTATCTTGCATGCTTGTAGGTTTAGGAGTCACCAGGACCATATCCTGTACAACATCCCTAAAGGTATGCATCTACTCCTTTTAATCTTCCAACTTGGTATACATTCTTCATTATTGAGAAGATAAAATAAAATGCTAACAGCTGTCTAAACTTGGACTTAAAGCTTTTATCAAGTGTCCTTTGTAAGTCGTCATTGTTGATTTGTTGCGCCAGATTTGGATGGACTGCCACTCCAAGACATCAAAGTTAGACAGGTATCTCTGTTTGTCGTTTGCATTCTCCTTTAATGGATCTCTCTTTGTTGTTTGCATTTTCTTTTGGTCTGATTGAGATAAAGAGATGATCAGTACAATACTGTTCGTCTTGCTTCTACTCTAGTGCCCATACTTAGACATCATTGCCTATCTTTTCCTTGCCTTCTATTTATTTCCACGTGGTTACATAATATACATAAGAAAATTTTGGTATTGAAAACATATTATAGTACAAAAACTATACAATTTTTAGGCACAACACATAATATGATTTCCAAAATTAGGGTTCTAGAATATTGTTGTGTTTTTTAATAAAAAATATGATAACTCCCCTTGCAATTGACAAGATGATCTTCTTTGCTAGTGATGAAAAATCAAGTTAATATAGCAAATCATACATGTCGTACCATAGTTGTAGGCTATATGTCTTTGATGAAACTAACAAACGCAACAAACTAAACCATACATTAGGCCAGATTGCAGTGCCATGGTAACGTGCTTGGTCTCGTGGTTGTGGTGCAGTGTTTCTTCTGAGCCATGACGCTTCTTCTCCTCCTCCTCTGAAGTTTTATTTTGAAGGCGTGAGGCTCGAAGGCTAACTCTGTACTACTTGCACAAGCTGCTTTATCTCTAGCTTCACAAGAGCTTTGCATGCTAATCTTTGTTAGATTCAATAAATCCATTCGTGTATATGCTATATAGAAATGATCTGCCTATCTCTACATCACTTTTTTCGTTTTCTAAGTGAATTTAACGCAAGAAGAGAAATCGGTATTACTGAAGTAAAACTAGAAAGTGCTCTAAAAAAAGTAATAAAACCAATAAACTAGTTCATAGGGATGGCATGATTTACATCCAAGTAAACTTGTTCTAATACTTCAAAATACCCAGAATTGAGCTTGTTTGGAATAACACACTAAAATGGTTTCTAAGAAGAGTATAGAAGATCCTGACTACAAATGACAAACCACAACCCTTGAGAACACCGACAGAACCAAAATGACCTTGAGGATACCAACAGAATTGAGATTGGGGATGCAAATACAAGCAGCAACGTAAAGTAAGATCTTTGCGGGGTCTAAGATTCTTGCGTGATTTCGCCAACCTTGTATCCAGCAACATCTTGTATCGGTCACCATGACTGCCCTTGAATTCCGACAGGAAGCAATGAACTCAAAACGCATCTTCTTAAGCTTGCAGCACTGATGCTACTCCAATAGCGCCAACGTGGTCAACACCGTGTGCCTACGCCGATGTGATTGCACCATTTTTCTAAGAAGAAAGGCTCGGAAAAATTATACACAATATTTTTCATGAAAATGCAGGCTGCGTCTGCTGCTCATTAAATTATGTGCAGAGGATGAAAAGAACCATGTGCCAAGTGACAGCTGTCATAGGTGCAGCCCACCGCCTCATGGTCGGAACAAAGTACCAGGAGTGAAGCGTGAAGATGGCGGCCCACAGGCCCAAATATGGTACCCCTTTGCACCCTAACGATACTTCCAAAGAGTACCAATGGCACGGGCGAGCCCAATCGGGACCACCTTTGCCCATAATGAAGGGGTGCCGCAGCATGCCGAAGCTCGAACGGTCTAAACCACAGGTGTGCGAAGGGGATCTACCAGGCCTAAGCCTTTGCAGCATGTGAGGGGGGTCAGCCCCACCAGAACACTGAAAGGGCAACGTGGTGAACTCGGTCCATAATGGTCCACCGTGAGCTAGAGCTGAGTACAAAGCGGGGAAAGACTAACACTCCTACTATTATAGGAGCATACTAGGGGTAGCATAGTAATCTCTCTACTCTTATGTAACAATATAAATAGATCCTCCTGGTCACAATGTAGAGGGGGAAATAGTTTCATACACCATAATACATACACTTTGCATTCACCTGATCCCTTTTTGAGGACCCCCATAGGCCCTACCTGTGGGACCCAAAAAATTCAATTTTTAAACCCTATGTGTATATCGTGCTAGCCCTATAATTAGTAGCTAGCACGGATAAAATGAAATAGAGTAGCACATAGTACTTACTGTTAACATAGGCCTACTTGGCCAAAGTATACATAAGTGGTCAAGCAGCCAAATTGAAAACTTTAGACAGTTTTTGCAGCGGAAGTGAAACGGTAATATAAACAAAAGGGGCCCTCATGATATGCCACATTCCTATGGGCAACCGATTGGGGTTAAAGCCCTAGATTTCAGCACCATCAGCGTTAAACCCTGCGGCATAACCATAGTCTGCTGAAGGGTTTTCATCCTCTTGCTCCAGTATGTGTTTAACAAGCAATGATGATTACAAAATGTACTATGTAAGGCTTTAAGCAAGGTTATTATACATGCAAAGTGGTCCCGTTGTCAATCTTGTGCTCAAGTGCTCATTAATTGTAGTATAAATAAAGTACGGCAAATGCCACTTACTGTGAACAGGGACATGACTAGGCTGTTGCTGGCCAGTACCTGCAAAGGAGCAATCCCATCAGATAAAGGAAGATTAGTATGTATGCTTTTATTAAGACTGGTATGTATGAAATGTAATATCCTTGTGAATTCTGCTAAAATCAAATATACAATATAAGGATAAATATACAACAAACAGCATAAATGGTGATTCTAGTCATGATTCCTAATTAGCGTGCATCATGGAACAAACAACAATCATAAGCGTCCTTGTCAGTCTACACTTTATTCCAACAGGTGCACCAAGAACAATCGCGTCAAATGTATCTAGGAATGCTGCAAGTAAGACTGTAAAAAAAGCTTGAGGTTCACGAGTTACTCGAGCTCCGCTCATTCTAGACTCAATTCAAGCTCAGCTCGAACTTTAAACCAGTCAAATTCGAGTTTGATCTCGAGCTCACGAGCTTCACCGAGCCGAGTCCGAGTGGTTCGCGAGTCTCGATTCGAGTTTAAATAGTGATACATATTAACTCTTACCGAGTTTATCTGAGTCGAATTCGAACTCGAGCCTTTCTTATTATTGAAAATTAGTATATATTTGAATTATTTTGACAGTTATTAAGCTAAACTCGAACTCAAACTAATTTTATTGTTTAAAATTAGTGCATAATAAATTATTTTAATTATTATCGAGTTTCAACTAGTCGAACTCGAGCCTACTCGAGCTTAAACCGAGCTCAAGCTCGAATCCTAACTCGAACTCAGCTCGAACTTCTATCAAGCTCAAACCTAAAAGACTGACTCACTCAACCGACTTGTTTATTGTCCTAACTGCCAGACATCAGTGTGTATCGTAAGAACGAAGAAATGAAAGGGAGAAAGATAAGCAGATCATAAATAAAGACAGCCCTACACACGAGCAATCCAAGCAATCCTCGCGCAGCCGTGTTACGAAACTGCAATTAAAGAAAACCAATCACCCCATCACTGGACAGAAGATAACCTTCGCATCAAAATCGAAAGAAACAGCTGATCGTACAGGTCGCGCGCCGCACCGAGCAGTGTTTGGGATCTCGCGATGACAAGCGGCGCTTCACAGGCCTAGAGAAAAGCATAGCCCGGGTCAGAAGATAGAAGGGGAAAGGGACCAGAAGATACATGGGTGGCGGCGCTGAGGTGAGGAGAGGGGGGATGGGATCGTACCACGAGGAGGCAGAGTGCGAGTGTGGGATCGGAGACGAGGGCGCCGCGGCCAGCGAGGGAGGGGCGGTAGCGAGGCCTGCCAAGCAGAGCGCGTGGGCGGCCGCAGCAGTAAAGGCGCTGATCTGGGTGGCCTCCGCGCCCATGGCAGGGCCACGCCTGAGGAATCAACCGGCTGAACGCGACGGCGCCGCCGGCGCCGGCGTCTTTCCGGCGGTGGTAGTGTGGCTTATGGCCGTATGGGTCGTCAGTCTGAAGCAACCGCGCAGCCCCCGCCGGCGGCTGCGGCGCCTCCGCCAGCTCCTCCTTTCCTTCCGCGCCGGAACCCCGCGGGGGGCGCCCACATCGGCACCTCGGGCACCTCCGCTGCGTGCACCACGCCCGGGAACAGCTCCGAGTAGTACGCGAGCGCCGACTCCCGCTCCGCCAGCTCGGACTCCTCCCCGCGAGCCGCGCGAGGCGCCGCACCTCCTCTCTCCGCACCGCGGCGCGCCGCCAACGCGCCGGAGGCGGAGCAGCAGCCGGAGAGGCAGAGGAGCCGATCTCTGATCTCTTTCCATGCCCTCTTCTACTACCTGCCCTGGTAATTTACACCTGTATTCTTACTGCTAAATTTGCGTCAGTAGACTATTTCGAGTTTAAACCGATGATTCCAGCTGTTATGAATATGCATTTTAAACAAAAGATGTACAATGTTTTTTTGGTTGCAAAAAATTTATGGTTTTTCGTGCCTTCTATGTTTGCATCGGTGCATGTTTCCGTTCTTAGCTACTTCATGTACTTAACTTGGACCATTGGCTGTGGAGTGCGCACACATGTGAACTGTATGATGTTATTATTATGAAATGCTACTTTGCGCACTAGGTTGAGAATTCTAATAGCACAAATTCTGTACCTAAGTGTGCATAATCGCTCTGGTGTTCACAAACGAATGAGTCATGCCTATGTATCTCTGCCAACCAGGGATACATATAGTTCTTCACGCTTTATCTGAAACAATTCCCAGTATCTCTGCCAATAACGATTTCTGCCTGTCAGAAATCTGTCAAGATAAACCCAATACTGATGTCGTGTTTTACTCTTTACTTTTACTACAATTAACAGAGTTGGGTGCTTGGCGTTAGTTCAAACTCATGCTCTCATACTTTGATGCGCTTGCACTGCAGGTTAAACATGAATTCTACCTCTGCATGGACAAATTTTTGTATGGCCCAAATAAAGTTTTTCCATGCCTTCTATTTTTGCACCAATGCATGTATCTGCACTTGGCTACTTCATGTACTCAACTTGGACCATTGGCTGTCGAGTGTGAACAGATGTGAACTGTGTCACTTTATTATCATGAAATGCTACTCTGCACAGCAGGTCGAGAATTCTGATAGCACAAATTCTTTACCTAAGTGCATGTAATTGCTCAGGAGTTCACAAACGAGTTACAGTCATGACTATCTTCATGCTTTACGTGAAACAATCTTCACTTTCTCTGCGAATAATGATTTATCTGAAACCCAGTACCAATGTCATCTTTTACTGTTTACCTTTACTATCAATAACAGAGTCGGGTGCTTGGCGTTAGTTCAAACTCAACTTCTCATACTCTGATGCGCTTTCCCTGCAGGCTGAACATGAATGCTCCCTCTGCATGGACATGGAGACATACCTGTTCGCAGGGTGTGAAGCTGACAATTGAAGGGCAACAAAAACTATTACCAAACTGACAACTGAAGGGTAACAAGCACTATTGACCATACGACAATAGCGCAGTGACAGCAGAATAGAACAATGACAATGTTGGTCAGGCTTCGATGCATCCTCAATGCTTATATGCGCTCTTGGAGTGTGCATGGGTCTCTCTGTTGTATTACTCAGCATCCCTACATTCATTTCTTCCACACTCCTAATCTACAACTCTGTTTGTATATATTTATTTTTGGTATATGTGCGACTACTCGGCATCAATTTAACTCAGTTTCAGTTTGCATTTATTGTTTGGAACTGGACCAGCACTGCCCTTCTTCTGAATGGATGTAATATGGCGTTGTGCCCCAGCTAAATTTTTGCCGGGGACTGAGATGTAACATGGTCTCTCACGGTTCTCCTCATCACGAACTGAGATGTTGCTTGTTTCTCTCATATTCGTGTGCGTGTTTCTCAAAGAGGCTCTTTTAGACAAGTCACACTTACAAGATAATCAGGACCATTTCTTTCTTCTGAAAGCTGTATCCTCTTCATAACTGCGTCCTTAACATTAGTTGGTGATCTATAATCAAGCTTCAACCAGTCAATTATAATCAACCTTCCACCAGTCAACATTGGAATGGAAGTTATAATCAACCTTGAACCAGTCAATTACTCCTATCTATTGGCCTAGTTCCTCCACACATGTAAACATAATATAAACATCTCCATGGGAAAATTAGTAGAATGGGGAAGTGCAAGCAAAAGTAACACACAAAACAAACAATAGATGTCGAGCAAATTGTCATTCAACCACACTGCATACAGGTTCTGCTCCATAGGCATTATATTATTACAAGCAAGCACACTCAAGACGGTTATTTTAGCAGTAATGCAAATCATGGAAAATACCAAATATTAACATATGTAAGCCATGTAGGCATGTAGTCTGACAAACCCAGGAAATAGGATAGGAGGTATGTCGTGCAAACGCGCCAGCTGCGATCACACCAACGCAAAGCACGGTGAGTTGAACTTGAATCGCATCACACTTTGTGCACCCACGGTCTCAGCGCAGGTGCATCGATCTGCAAAAAGGAAGGAGTACATCGAAGGATGAGGATGGGTTCAGATTAATGGCAAGGAACCAAGTGGCGTGATGCCATGATTGAGATGGCAAAATTAATTTTGCAGTTTGAAAGGACGACTCAAGTAACAAACTGAACATCTAGTGTGGTTTACTTTAGAACGAAAAGAAAGTTCACTTGGTCTCGTCTTATCGCCAAAGCAGTGGATGGAAGAAGATGCAGAGGAGCGTGAATGGGATCTGAGACTTACTGTCGTGGGTGAACTGAAGTTGCCTCTTGGATCTACTCTTTTTTGTTTATGATGAGCTTGCAACCTTTCTTCTCAAGTTCTTCATGACTTTCCTTAGGTAGCATATTTTCCATGTTTTTAAGCACCAGCTTCTTTAGGGACGTTAGGTCCAAGAGCCCATCTGGAAGCCTTGTCATATTTCCACAATCGAAAAGAGCCAACTTGGTGAGCTTCGGCATCGTACCAACCTCAAGCATCAATTTCTCAACAGGAATATAGCTGAGGCTCAGGTGTTGCAGCTGTGGGAACCCACCAGCAGGACTGGACATGTTGGGGCCTTCATAGTCTGGCACACCCAACACAAGACGTACGAGGTTATGAAGCTTCCCCAGAATTGGCATTGGGTCTACTGGACAGGGGGGCAGAACGTACAGGTAAAGGATGCGAAGGTTCTGCGGGAGTACACTGCTGTCCGGAACCCCAGTCTTGTCTATAAACAGAAGTAAATCAAGCTCAACAAGATAGCGATGGTTTGACAAACAGGCGAAGATATCCACAGGAACAAACATTCCTCTTAATTTCAAAACCTTCAGCTGTGTCATTTGCGGTAGAGATTTTCGCATACGTACCCATATGGCATTATTATGTGTACACAAAGTTGGCTTTGTACCAATGCGCAAGGTCTGAAACTGAAACTCCTGTTGCTCTGGGAATGGCATAGGAATAGTCGATGTTTCTATAAACGGGATCTCAACATGCCTCAGTGTGTCTATATCCCACAAAGATTTTGGGATATAGGGCACTGGTGTGCCTTGCAAATCAATAGATTGCAAGTTAAGGAGGCGTCCAATGGAGGATGGCAACACCAAATTTCTACAATCTATCAACCCAATATATCTCAAATGTATCAAACTGCCGAGCTGTTTAGAAAATTTCTGCAAATTTGAGTTGTCAACGAAAAGGACCCTCAAGAATCTTAATGTTTCAAGGGGAACAGAAGGCAAGCTGAAGCCCAACATGGTTCGCATATTTGGTGCAGATCTGCCAATCTCATCGTCAAAGAAATCTACTGAAGAAATGCGAAATGCTGTCATTGTCTCTGAAGAGGATACATGCAGGTCACCAGGATTCTTGCACACCTTGAAGAATCCTTCTTTTTGGGCTTCTTGTACCGCCCATTCGTGTAAGATGTCATGCATTTGGACTCTATTAATCCATCCATAATAGTCCCTATCAACAACTTGAACAATAGATCTTCGAGCTAACTCCTCCAGGTAGTCACGTGCAGTTTCTTCTATTGTGTTTCTGCCTCTATGTTGCACAAAACCCTCCGCAATCCATGCTTTTATAAGAGTATTAGCTCGAAGTTCAAAATCCTCAGGAAAAGATGCCATAAAAAGAAAACAAGATTTCATGTGATGGTCTGACATGTCATCATAACTACGAGCTATTATGCTCTGCATAATGTCCCATCTGCTCGTAACTTCCCAATCCAAGCAACCGTCCATTCGCAGCCATGCTTCTCGATGAAGGTTCTTCGCTAGGTATCCTCCCAAAACAACGAGAGCTAGTGGTAAACCATCACATTTCTTTACAAGACCCTTGCCAACACTTTCAAGCTCACTGCGATGGTTCGTATCAATGCTTTCATACGATGGGAATGCCTTCGAACAGAAAAGTTGCCAACTTTCCTCCTCGTTCAGTAGTCTAAGCTGATGAACATGAGTCAACTTATTAGCTTGATTCGCAGCTTGCAAGTTATGAGTAGTTAGCAACACCCTGCTCCCGTTCTTGATATCAGGAAAAGCTTGCTTAATTCTATCCCATGTATCTGTTGTCCAAACATCGTCAAGTACAATCAAGTATCTTTTCTCTCTAAGAAGATCGCGCAATTTATCTGTTATTTCTTCTACCCCCATTTTCTCCAACTCCTCCAGTATTCTCCTTTTGCCAAACTCTTTGTCCTCCTTTTTGATCCCCATAGCTTGCATTGTGATGTCCTTCAATACATGGAGCACTTCAAACTTTGTGAGACAGAAACAAAAGCAAATGCATTAAAACACTCTCTAACTGCTGCTGAATCGTACACTTTCCTTGCTAGTGTGGTCTTTCCCGCCCCTCCTGTTGCAACTATAGAGATGACAGTTAGATGTTTATTCTCCGTATTTTTCAGTTCTTCCACAATTTTCTCGGCTTCCTTCTGAAATCCAACCACGACATCATCATCATCACCAAGAATTGGTCTATACAGTGGATCGGGTACATCACGATAAACTTCTGGTACTGTACTCCCGCCAAGATTAAGAATACCCAGAGTGGAAGCACTACTTGTAATTTCTTGAATATTCCTTCTTATACGACGAATTTCCGCGTCAACTTTATGAAGGGTAACCAAGTCACTTGGCAATCGAGCATACCTTGAGATGGCACCCATGAAGCCCTTCTTCAGCCGGTTTCGCTTCTTCACATGCTCTGCAACTTCAATAACGTTCTCAGCATCAAACGCCGCATCTTCGATCTGGCGGACCCAGACGGCTATGCTTTTATTCCCGGACCTCCTCTTGCTGTCCGCATCTTGAAGGAATCCCTGCAACCGCTCCAGCTCGTTCTTCAAGAACCCCACTTCACCGGTGACATTGCATAGCAGGGACGTCTCATGGATAGCAAGGTTGCCGAGTCTTCCAAGCACAGAAGAAACTGCAGACTCCGCCATGGCCCTGGTCTGAGTGCTCTCTCTCTCCCTCTTATCTCTTTGCGGCGTAAGGTGTGGAAACTCTTTTCGGTTGTAATTCCCTCTCTCAACTAGAAAGCCAACTGAAAATTCATGATGTTTCCGCGAAAAGCCAACTAGGTAGGGAAATGTTGAGGTCCCTACCCACGAGAAGATAGCTCGGAATCTTTGGCATTCGATAAGAAGGAATATGTCAACTTCGACACTAGTCACTAGGTGAATTGAGATCGTCAGGTAAGAAAAACTGGACTCGCGCCGCGTTAGAGAAAAAATGGGCAGAAACAGTGACTCGTTTGCGAGGAAGGTGCAGACTGATCAATCGTTAGTTATCCATCACGGGTCCCAGGCAGGCGTCGACCATCCACGCGTTAGCCATCCATATCATTCATTTATGCTTTCTGGCCGCTTCTCTCCACCACTTGCAGTCACAACTTATCTAAGCAGCGGGCAATTCGGCTAGTTCCTCGAAAAAAGAAATCACATATGTATGCCTGTTGTAGGTCACAAGCACTGCCGTCTGGTGTTCAGCTTTATTAATCTTCCTTCCAGCTTTCAGACTGGCTTTGACATGCTTGCTTCGTCTTTATTTATCCAGCGCAAGGCCATGGCCACGGAACAACAATAGGTACAATACGACTATGGCATGAATTTTGCTCTTGATTTTCCACGAAAGTAGTTATATTTGGTGCACTTGGTTGTTCCTTGGCAGCACAACTAACTTCTACTACCCCACTCACGCAGCCACAAGCCAACCTGAGGTTCTGAGCTGGCCCAGAAGCTTCACCACGCTCAGGAACAGAGTAGGAGATGGATGGAATCATGGTGAGCGCTGCAACGGGGGTGATGAACTCACTCCTCGACAAGCTCACCACGCTTTTGGGTGACGAGTACAAGCTGCAGAAAGGCATGAAGCGCGACATCACCTTCCAGAAGGATGAGCTGAGCTGCATGAACGCTCTCTTAGAGAAACTGGCTGAGACAGAGGTGCTTGACCCACAACAGAAGGAGTGGAGGAATCAAGTGAGGGAGATGGCCTACGACATCAAGGATTGTATCGACAAGTACATGCACCAGCTCCACCATGACCTAGAAAAAACTAGTGGCATCATGGGATTCTTCCTCAGTTTCATCGTAAAAGTGAAGAAGCTAGGAGCTCGCCATGAGATTTGAAGGACCGAAATAGCGACAGAGGGGGGGTGAATGTCGTTTTAAAAATGCCTCTGAAAATTCGTACATTTAATATTTCAAAAAGATGCAGAATAAAGCAACTCACAGAAAATTAAATATGGACTACATGCAAAACAGTAAAAGATTGGAACGCATGTTATACTAAAAAATTCAGCATAAATCAGAGACTAACCAGTAAAAATTTCAACTGAAAATAACGCAGTTTGGACTGCATGCAAAAATCTTGAAGATTAGCAAAAGAGAAAAAATGAGAAGCACTAAAGGAAGAACCTCATGCTGTTACGGAGGAAGTACAGCCCTTTGAAAAAGAAAAACAGCAAACACAAGATACGTGCTGTCCCAAAAAAAAAATACTACTGAGACTGAAAAGTAAATCGGTTCCTGCTGTCAAACAAAAAAAAAGAAAAACTGCAGACTGTGGAGATGCTGGCCGAACTGTTCCGGTTAAAAATACTACTGAGACTGAAAAGTAAATCGGTTCCTGCTGTCAAACAAAAAAAAAAAAACTGCAGACTGTGGAGATGCTGGCCGAACTGTTCTGGAAGCAACCGAAAAGGAAGACAGCAACCTGAGCAACCAGAGGAAGGACTGCAGTCCCAAAACCGAAAGATACTACCTGCTGTTGTTGCTGAACAGAGAGAGATGGGACTGCTGCTTGCTGTCCGAACAGAACACAGGGAATGGACTACTTGCAGTCAGCCGAAAATAAGAAGGAACCACAGACTGCTACTGCTATCAAACAACTGCTGTTTCCAGGCAGAAAAATCAAGCCGAACACACCATCATACCACAGAAAAACAACTCGTGCTCTATCTGCAGTAATAAGTACAGGAATTTTAAGCATTAATTAGCAATAAAGATCCAGCAGAAGCTCTGGCCGAATAGCAGCATAGTAACAACCGACTGGACAGGGAACTACACTGCAGACCAACAGGCCAAAAGCATTTAGAGAAGGGTCCTTTGCTCTGGCCAAAACCGAACAGCTTCCTGACACTTTAAAATCAAATCAACACAAATCAATAGACTTCTGCTCCCTCTTGTAACCGAGAACAGAGGCTCTGCAGGACTAGAACTGTGTTGACTGGAAAGCAATAAGCCAGAAGGAGAGACAACACAAATTCTGCAAAGAGCACCAGGAGGATCTGAACTAAGAAAGTCTCGGAGGGGATTTCAGTTTACTCTCAGGGATCAACTTGCTTTGATATATATATGTATCCCTAGATCTGAATAATTATTCCGAGTTCTTTCAACAAAAGTACTACTTGCAAAAACAAGAACCAGAACAATAGTAATATCAAAGCTGCTAATTTTAAACTTGTGCTTTCGGGATGAACTAGCCAAAGAGCTATGAGATGAATCCCTGTTCAAAGCAAGTATACATCTAGTGGCAACTAGCATAATAACATTAATTCAAAGAAAGCAAGTAAATGGCACGAGATAAAACACAAAAGCTTCATATTTGAGACGAAGAGCGATGAACGATTAATATAACACATGAGTGTTTACATCACTCTTCCATGTCTCATCCAAGAACACACACAAGGAGAGAAACATATAGAACCCTAACTCTTACAAAATTTCTCTCCCAAGAGCACAAGCATTAGGAAACCCTAATACTCATACCCATTTCTCTTTCTCTCTCTCAAGGTGCACTTCTCCACCTAGAGAGCTCCTCTATTTATAGCCTCCACTAATGGGTTTAGAAACCTACTTTACCCATTAGGTCACACCAACTCTCCACTAATGGGTTTACAAGTCTTCTTTACCCATTAGGTCATACCAACTCTCCACTAATGGGTTTACACACAATTTTACCCATTAGGTTACAATAACTCTCCACTAATGGATCATTTCCAAATAATACCCGCTTCCGTTTGTGCAGCCTTGTGCATTTACCAAAATGCCCCTCCTGCACCTTCCTGGAAGCTTCCTCGTTTCTTGCCGCGAACGCCTCGCAGCCACTTCGAGTCCTCGCCGTCTTCGACACATCCCGACCGCTTTGACCTCAGCACCGCCTGTGCCTAGTCCGGTCACCCGTGTCGCGCCACGACTTCGTCTCAAAGTCCTGCAATCATCACCGACAAGAAAACACATTACATAGCACCGCACCAGATGATATAATTAAATATCGGCGTCAATAATTATCATAAAAAATACCCAGAACAAACTCAGACTTTATAGGACACGCGTCAATTACTCATCACACAACCGGGGTTACCTCCACATGGTCTCTCAAGATTGTAGAGCAGATTCAAGAGATCAAGGATCGCATAATTGAGGCAAGCCATCGACGAAAGAGGTACAAGCCTGATGTGGGGGATAACTCAGGTAGTACCAACGTTGTGCCGATAGACCCTCGGCTACCTGCCTTGTATGCTGAGGCATCTAGCCTCGTCGGTATTGATGTTCCGAGGGATAAACTCATCGGGTTGGTGAATGACGGGGAGGAGCAGTTGAAAGTTGTTTCAATTGTGGGGTTTGGAGGGTTAGGTAAAACTACTCTCGCTAACCAAGTATATCAAAAAGTTGGCAAACAATTTAATTGCCAGGCTTTTGTTTTAGTATCCCAAAAACCCGATACAAGAAAGATTTTACAGAACATACTCTCTCAGATCAACAAGCAAGGATATGCAAGTACTGAACCAGGGGATGAGGAACAACTTATTAATGCACTAAGGGGTTTCCTCAAGGACAAGAGGTATGCTCTCTGTTTCATATTGCAAGTCATTCTAGGATTCAAATTTTATTTTGTATTCTAACATATTCTACTTGTGAGAGAAATTTATCACAATCTTTCTATCAGACGCCCTTAATTTATTTGTAACATTATCTCCATAATTTATAGACATCTTTTACAAAGTCATTTTAAATAGGACTATTGATCATTTTAGCACTCATCTTAATTCTTATGCATGAGCTATAGTTCTTCATAATGTGAGATGAATTGAATATCTAAGTTTAAATATAATTTTATTTAGGCTGTCATGATGATCCATGAACATATATGTAATTAGGTCGACATTGAAACATTACTTTTAGCTACCAACTATGTGATTTACTTTTCATATTATCTCCCATATGTATTTAATCAACATGATTCAATTGAATGATAGTCTCTCTCATTTCATAGGTACTTTATTGTAATTGATGACATATGGAGTACCCAAGCATGGAAGATTATTAAATGTGCCTTGCTTGAGAATACTCGTGGTAGTAGGATACTAGTGACAACAAGAATTGCCACCGTAGCCAAGTCATGTTGCTCCCCTCGCCACGATCTTATATATGAACTAAGGCCACTAAGTGAAGCTGACTCAAAAAGTTTATTCTTTAGAAGAATATTTGGCTCAGAAGACATATGCCCTCCTCAACTGAAAGAAGTTTCTACTAAAATTATTAGAAAGTGTGGTGGTCTACCATTGGCAATCATTACAATGTCTAGTTTGTTGACAACTAAATCACCTGCAAGAGAAGAATGGGTACATCCTTAGTTCGATTGGTTCAGGATTAGAGAAAAATTCTGATGTGATGGAAATGAAGAAGATACTATCTTTGAGTTACAACGACCTTCCTCTCCAGTTAAGAACTTGCTTATTATATCTAAGTATGTTTCCGGAAGATTATGAGATCCAGAGGCATCGTCTAGTAAATAGGTGGATAGCAGAAGGATTTGTCAAGGTTAATGGTGGGAGAAACTTAAGGGAAGAAGGGGAATGCTATTTTAATGAACTTATAAATAGAAGTATGATCCAAGCAGTCAATATGAGTTATGATGGTAAAGCAATGGCATGCCGTGTGCATGATATGATTCTTGATTTCATTATATCCAAGGCAGTCGAAGAAAATTTTGTCACTTTCACTGGTGACCAAACACATATGTTGGTGTCGCAAAGTAAAATCCGGCGACTGTCACTTGACTACCGAGGCCAAGAAAATGAGATAGCGATGTCATCCATGGTTACTACTCATGTTCGATCCCTTGGCATATTTGTTTGTTCGTGCAAATGCCTCCTATTTCAGATCGCATGATTTCATGAGTGCTACATATAGAGAGCAATGATGTTGGAAAATTGTGATCTTAGAAATATTGGGAAGCTAATTCAGCTGTGGTACCTACGGATTGATGCACATGGCATTACAAATCTTCCAGAACAAATAGGTGATCTACATCATTTGGAAATATTGGATCTACTTGGTACTTTGATAAGAGTGCCAGCAAGTTTTGTTAAACTACGAAGGTTGAAAATGTTACATGCTTGTGAGGTAAAGTTGTCGGATGGGGTGGGGAACATGCAAGCTCTAGAGGAACTATCAGTAGTAGTTGTGAACGAAGAATGCTCAGTAAATGCTTTGCGGGAGTTGGGCAGTTTGACCAAATTGAGAACTCTTGAGCTTGTTTTCAACATTAGTGACTCACATAGTGATAAAATGGTGTACGCATATATCTTGGCTTCGTCGCTTCACAAACTCTGTAGTTCAAACCTTAGATGTTTGTATGTTTCAAGGGGTGTTTCTAATAATGCTGACATCCCTTTAGATTCATTGTTGCCACCTCCTCATCTCCTACGGGAATTAAACACCAATGTTTGGTGTTTCCGGGCGATTCCAGAGTGGATGGCCTCGCTGTCGAACCTCACCCAGCTATGCATCACGATTCATCAAGTGACACAAGAAACCCTCCAGATTCTTGGGGACTTGCCCACCTTGCTATTTCTGGAGTTACAATTAGAAGGGGTTGACCCTAAGGAAAGGCTCATTGTATGCAACAAGGGATTCCGATGTGTAAATGTCTTCTACTTCGAATGTTGCCTGATGTTTGAAGTTGGAGCCACACCAAAGCTAAAAGATCTTTGGATTCGTATCAGAGCCCGTGAGGTGCAATTCGCATGTGGCGATCTTGGTCTTGGAATCCATCACCTCTCTGCCCTCAGGTGGTGCCATGTCACTATTGATTGTGTGGGTGTGAGGGTTGAAGAGGTGGATGCGTTGGAGGCTGCCATCAGGAATGCAGCCAGCCTACTTCCCAACCGTCCCACCCCGTATTTGGATAGATGGAACGACGGAGAGATGGTAAAGGATGAAGCCCAGGCCAATTGTGCATCTACATCTGCTGCATCTAATTAAGGTATTATTGTAATACCCCGAAACTAGCTTTCAAGGATTTGTCCATACTTAATGAAAAAGAAATACAGGAAAATAGAATGTGTAGGTTTTTAGATGTTAATTGGTTTCGTAGAATTAGTAGGGAGTTAGATTTGGATAAGAATTCATTCCGTGTTGAAAAGGGTTCGTGAAAGAGGAAATGTTACTCCTAGCCACCTATATTTGTTTTCTCCACCGCCGCCCGGTTGCCAATTCCCTTTCGCGCCGCAGGGTTGCCTCGTGCCTTTGCGTGTCTGCCGTCGCAAGGGGGAAGGCGCCCGCACTGCAGCGTCGCCACGGGGCACCGCTCCACCGGCGTTGACCGGGCGTGGCGCATGCAGTGACTCGGTTGCAGCGTAGCACCGTGATCCCTCGTGATTGCTTGCGCTGAGTTGCCGCTGCTGCCCGGCTGCCCGTTCGCGCGCCTAGGGCGGACCAGCGCGTTGTGTACGTGTGCGTCGGCGCCCTGTGTTGGCTGCTCAGCCGGCCGACCTCTGCGCTGGCGTAGCGTCCGCTCCAGTGCGCGCGGGTGTTTGCCCCTCATGGTCGGCTGCGGTGCGAAGACGTCAGGCTGCGGTCAGGGGGAAAACCGAGGGAAGCTATTCAAGGCAAAAAAAAAAAAACAAGGTGGCAGAGGTGAAGGGAAGTTTTGAGATAGGGTTTGTGATCTAGATCTTCTTTGTGGATAATTCTCTAATGATTATTTTCTCTGTTCATTTATATTAATTAGAGATTTAAGTATCCAAACTAGAGAGGTGATGTGCGCGTTCGTTCGGGGGAAATTCGAGTAGTAGATCGGTTTGTTCTGCAGTACTGTTGTACTATTTTTACGGGTATTGTAGAGGTATAATTTGGAAATTTCGTCTATTAGAGAGTTATATGGAATATTGATAGCTTTCAGTGGGATTTTTGTTTATGTCGGTCGGATGCGTAGATGGTGAGATACGCATTTTATAACTCTGTTGTCTAGTAAATGTGCCGTGTTTTGGTAACTGGTAGAAATTAGTAGATTAAAAATAGTAAATAAACTATTATGAAAATTTGGTCAACATGAACGTTGTAGGTAATCTCTTAGAGTTTTCAAAAAATCTAGTAACACAATTTTTTTAGATAAGTAGAATGTCCAATACTGGGTTGCCGCTGGACCCAGTCGTGGAAAAAATGTTAATTTGACTAATTTAATGTCAGAATTAAATTTTAGGAATAATAGAAAGTGATAGAAAATTTTCTATTGATTTTAAAAATATCATATTTAATATATTTATACATGTAGATTAAAAGATATAAAATTATTAAATTTGATGTCTAAGGAGATGACAGATCTATCTTTTGTGTTAAAAACGTGGATTTAGATGATTTAATCAGAAATTTGGCCAACTAGTAAAACATAGAAAATTTTATATAGATTTTAATACTGCTATGGTTTGCTATTTTACAAGGTTGGAGTTGAGAGTTATGATATTTTTAGTACCAGGACAGCGGGGTTGATTGCTTGGTGGAGAGGGAAAGTTGTGGGTCCATATCTACATCTCTGTCAGCAAAAATAATCCCCACAGAGGTCTTAGAAGCCCAGCCCGGTTCTGCATCTACATCTGGTAGCTGCATCTAATTAAGGTATTATCAATTATAAGCTCATCCAATCCTCCGAGACGCTCATGTACGCTGCTAATTCAACTAGAGAATGATGTACACGCACGAGATTAACTTTTTTTCTTCTTCCCAATCGCCTTAACCAAGCAAAAATACTGCTCATCAGGGAAAACTTTTCCGAATTTTTTTTACCCCCACCAATAAATCCGAAATTTGGAAATTTTGGAAAATCTCGAAAAAAAATTGGTTCAAAAAAATTAAATCTGATTTTTGAGTAGAAATGGAAAAACAAAAGAAGTACTTTCTGCATCTACATCTGGTAGCTGCATCTAATTAAGGTATTATCAATTATAAGCTCATCCAATCCTCTGAGACGCTCATGTACGCTGTTAATTTAACTAGAGAATGATGTACACGCATGAGATTAACTTTTTTCTTCTTCCCAATCGCCTTAACCAAGCAAAAATACTGCTCATCAGGGAAAACTTTTCCGAATTTTTTTTTACCCCCACCAATAAATCCGAAATTTGGAAATTTTGGAAAATCTCGAAAAAAATTGGTTCAAAAAAATTAAATCTGATTTTTGAGTAGAAATGGAAAAACAAAAGAAGTACTGTTTTGGGGTTTGAACTCGACCAGTGCTCACCAACCACCACCCTTACCACTAGGCTAGATAACTATTTCTTACTTTTATTGGTTAAGGAAATTAGTTAAACTCTCAATTTTGAACCAAAATTTACCGGTTTTGTTATTTTTTGGACCCTGCCAAGAAAACCGAAATTCGGCCGAAATTGTTTTCGCTGCTGCTCATCTGTGAGCCGTTCAAAAAAAAAAAAACTGCTCATCTGACCATATTCTTCTTCTGACACTTGTGACTTTCGGTTCCGTCTATTCAAAAGCAGATGCCATTTTAACTGGTTTGTGATTTTGAAGAGGATGGTTGTCGCTGCTCACTGGAGAACACAAACTGAAATTTTCCTTCTGCACTAAATACCAGTTAAGAAAATGTTTGTATACTTGTTTACTCCAACATTTAGTTTTGTTTCGGCGAACCTGTCCATGTGAACCAGCAATTAGATCATCCATGGTGCATATATGAAATATGTACGTGTTGGTGCACAACTGCACAACTCCTTTGGACCTTTTATATTGAGCAATACCATGTCCACGTCGTCAAACAATTATGATAATATGTGTTTAACAAACTCCTAAACTGTATGTAACATGCTACAGTACCGATTCTATTTATTTCGTTACACCGTGTCATGCATGTTCGAGACAGCAACACGAGATTTACTACCCCTGACTTCTGGTTCAGTTTTCTCAGGTTTCATTTCCCTTACATTTTTTTAGATAACGGAATAACAATATTTCGGACTTGATCATCCAACGAGAATGACTACAGACATGGCGAAGCTCAACTGTTGCTCGTGCCAAGTTTGAAACCAAAATGGCTCTTGTGGTCATGTGATTTGATCTCCATTTTTTCTTGCAGAATGAAATCTTGTGTCAGGTCGACAGGACAGCTGGCTGAGCTGGCCTGAAATGAGATTTGCCCATTTAATTGTTTTCAGATCACAACTGTTGCTGAAGTGAATCGAGTTACTTGAATATCCGAAGTTACTAATTGTGTTGTTGGCTCCAATTTTGTCGGCACTTTCTTCCGGCTGCATTGAGTGGACTGGAAACCATGAGCAGCCTCTCTGTGCAATAGAGTGGACTTGAAACCATGAGCAGCCTCTGTTGCTGAAGGTTTCTTTTTTTCGAGAACAAGCTTCTATATTGTTCATGCACTTGATTCCATGTAATGAGAACATATCAGAAACTTGAACCGCATTATGTTCTGCTACTGCTTTAGAATTTTATGTAATCATTTTTCATATGTTTAATCAGTTCAGCATGCACTAAGCTTTTGTTCCAGGGAATAACTGCGCATAACAAATGTACGTGCTTGGGCTGGCCTTGCACTAAACTTATCGAACTGACCTCCATGTAGCTATCCAAATACTATGGCTTCGTTAAAAGTTTGAAACGTAGTAACCACACATCGATTTTATTGACATAGTTTGCAACGTTGTTCTGCTTCTGCTGCCTTAACCTGCGAGAACTTTGATCTTTCAGATGCTGTGACTGTGAGAACATAATCTTGGAACATCCAAATTCCATGGTTGCATAAATGCTGTCTTATCGGTTTAATTAATCGCGATAGAGCACTGAAGGCATCAGGCACATGCGTGACCAATAACATAGGAAGTGATTGGGTATACGTCCTCCCTTGTACTCTTAAAACAAAAGTGTTTCAGCTGTTGGTTGTGCTCTCTGCATCACGATGCATCGTTTTTTATCTTCTATGCAAAGTTGGCTGTGCTCTTTGCGCGAGTGGCCCGACAGACAGGTACGAATGGCACTTGCTCTTGGGCTGGCCCTCTTCCTTTTCTTCTCTCAATCTGACCATTTCTTTCCTTGTTCCCACTTCGACACTGCAAGAACAGCGAGACCAGAGGCAGGAATTGAAATGTGAGTCATACTTGATCTTTGCTTTGCAACATCGAGTCACTGCATGCTAGATGTGAACCCCGTTTGATCATACATTCATACTCACCCTGTTTTCCTTTTCCTTCTGGCACTGGGTGATATGATACCCTGAAAGCCTTCTGGTGCGTGTTTTCCGGTGAAATGGTGAATAAGCGCCTTGGATTTGGAGCTTTTTATTAAGAATATAGAGTTGTATTAGGATATAGAGTTTTGTATTCTCTTCCTGATATGCTTTCCTTATTTGTAACACCCACTTGTACTCCTATATATATTGCCCATTGAGGCTCTTCAACATACATACACACAATATTCATAATATGGTATCAGAGCTAAGGTTCATACCTCTCAAACTCTAGCCTCCATACGTCTTCTGCTGCTGCTGCCCCCGGGAGAATCGATCTCTACTCCGGGGGCGGCTACCTCATCTCTGGTCGCCCGGTCCTCTTTTCCAATCTGCCGCTAGATCCCACCGGCTCTTCTTCGCCGGATCTGGCTACCCACGGTTGGCTCTTCCTCGCTGGCCGCCAGGCTCTTCCGCCGCTGCCGGATCTGGCACTCGGGCTCTCAGGCGATGAATGGCTCGCCTTCATTGGTCTCCACCCGATATCTTCGCCTGCGCCGGCCTCGCATTCGTCGGCCTCCGCCGCCGGTCGTCTCCACGCCCTCCAGCCGACGCTCCGCCGTCGCCGATTTTGGATCTGGCACTAGGGCTCTCAGATCGGGCTCTCCGGTAGCCTCGCGTTAGCCGGTCTCCGCCGCCGGTCATCTCCACGCCCTCCAGCCAACGCTACCTTCGCGCGGACTCCGCCCGCCTCCGTCGGCTCCGTGCCCGTCTACCGACGCCGCCACCACGTGGGCTCTGACCGCCTCCGTGCCTGGCTCGTCCGCCGCCGACACCGTCCTCCTCGGATCCAGGCTCACCAAGGCCGCCGTTGCAGCCTCATCGGCCGTCTCCGATGCCGTTCGAGGCCGCCACGGGGCCAGCCACTGCCCCTGGATCCGCATGGCTCGACGAGGCCGCCGTCGTTCTTTTCGGCCGTCGGCGCCTCATCTATCTCTCAAGGCTGCCACCATGGAATGCCACGTCGCCTCGCCCTGCGACGGCCGCCTCATCTCGGCGTCTCGCGCGCAGGTCACGCTTCTCTTTTTTTTTCCTTTGATGGAGGCGGCGGTTGAGGAATAGTGGCTAGGGCAACCACTGGTAGCCATTTCCTACTATTTAAAAAATACTTTTAGGATTTTGAGTCTTTCACTGTGTCCATTCAAATCCGTAGTCTTTTTTTCTAGTTCGTTCAAGCCATGTGAGTCCACAAAATTTTTGTGTCGGTTAGTTGATTGCTTTGTTAGCCTCAATCCATCCTCTAGAATTTTGTGTGGTCTTTTACATGGCAGTAACCGCCGCTCTTCTCTCTGAACCGCGTGCAGGTTGTAGAAGTCGTTATGATACCACCGCTTCTCTTTAAGCTGCCGCCCCGAGTTTTTAAGACCACCATGCTTTTTTCTATACTACGTTTCTATTGTGCTTCTTGTGCACTACGCCGCCGCTGTCTCAGGTTTCGATCTGCTTTATGGTCTGCCACTATACTTTATAGGCTACCCATGAACTCGGATGGAGATCTTCTATTTTTGACACAATTTTGAAGAGCCGCATGCTATGACAACGTTTACAAGACTTGGATTTTAGATTTTGTTATTTTAATGTCAATATTTTCAAATGCAATACTATTACATACACCTTGCATTTGAGGGGATATTAAGGATATAGAGTTGTATTAAGATATGGAGTTTGTATCCTTTTTCTGATATGCTTTCTTTATCTGTAACACCCTCTTGTACTCCTATATATATTGCCTATTAGAGCTCTTTAACATACATACACATAATATTCATAACACTTTTCTGATCTTTGTTTGTTGGCGCGTTCTGATCACGCCCGCAACCTGTTCGACAAATTTCCTCACCCAGCCTTTCTGTTGGACCAGTGCGTGCGTGCATCACTTTCTTCCCTAGCATCCTTGGCCAACAACACCATAAAAGTTTAGCTTTGATCGAACGTTCATGGTGCATCGTATGCTTATGCTGCTTACTTTTCCACATTATATATTAGGCCATGTTTTGTTCCCAGAGGAAATGATTAAAATTGGCGGAAGCACTTGGAGCACCCTGTACTAAGAATAAGTACGGCGTGCATCGAACGCTATTGCAAAAGCTAACAAAATAAGACAATAACAACATAGGTTCGCCAAGACTTTGTTTTGTATAAAGTAAGTATGTAATAGCAACTAATCTGAAACACAACAGAAAAAGTGTTACCTACATCCGTTGCTGCTTGCTGACGTGAGTTGGTACATGGATTGGTCGCGCTGCACATTTTAAGCGTTCCGTACTTCCGTACATGGATTGGTCGCGCTGCACATTTTATTATGGTGGTGTACACTTTTTAGTTAAAAATTACAAAAGTTGCGCCATTTGCACTAAAGATATTGGTGGTGGTGCGGTGGGATCTAAGGTCCCGCTCGTTTCAGCTTCAGCTTTTTTTCACTATTCAGTAATTTGTCTTTTTCTGATTTTTTAGATATTTTGGGTTTTTTTGTATTTTCTTTTTTTCTTATATTTCTTTGCATTGTCCCTAATGGACTAACATGTTTTTTCTATTTTTATATTTTTTAAATTTAATTATGCCTAATAAACCAACTCAGCTACAGTGAAATTTTAGTCAGAAGCTACAAACCATCGCTAACACCCCTTAATCTTCTCACTTGGTAAGCATGCGAGGACGATGACCGTCGGACACGATGCATCGTGTCTTCATTTCATGTGCTAGTTTCATAGTAGCAAGTGTTTATGACCAATGCGCGTCCGTTCTGTTTTATGCTTATCGCGTGGTTGCCCACAAGTCTTGGTTCCACACCTGCGTCGCCGTTCTTTAATAGCAGCACCGCGCGCGAAACTTCGGATTGGCCGCTCATAAGCGCTACCATTGGTGGCTGATTAGGTAAGAGCTAATCCTTATAAAAAAAAAGAGCTAATCATCACACAGAACTCATCGTCACATGATATTCGTCCGGTCGGCCATCTTCTTTACCTAGAGAAGCTTTTCTCAATGGCAAAGTCCCAGGGATGAGTACACATCGCCAACTTCTGTATACGATCCATATTTGCTAATGGTGTCCTCAATTTGCATGTCGGTGGACGCTGAAATTGGCTACAAGACATAAGGCAAAGCCCAAAAGAACTCAGCCTGTTCTTTTCAGCTTCTCAAAACGGTTTTTGGCTTTTGCTACAGTACCTACGAAATATTTTTTAAGACGGGGTCTACAAGTTAATTATAGTATACGTTAAAAACCTAACATCTGTACCATCCAAAATCGCAAGTGAGTATCTCTCTCTCCGTAATCTCTGTCGCAAACAGCTAAAATTCAAAAATTTCATCCAAAAACCATAAGCTGCAGCCATATCAAACAGGCCCCCATTCACGTTCAATAATTCAGCTAAAGATTAAAATCCTATTCTATTGGCTTCTAAAAGTTGTTTTTATATAATAAATAGTTTATCTACAGTACCTAGTTTTTAAACAGTGTGTTTTTTAAAGATGGGATCTATCAATCGATTATAATACCTTGTTTTTAAACAGTGTGTTTTTTAAGACGGGATCTATCAATCGATTATAATATACACTATAGTGACTTCATTTATATCGTTAAAATCATACGTGAATTTCTCTTTCTTCGTACGGCTCTCTATAAGCTGTTATTATTTATAAGTTAAAACTAAAAGTCATCAGCAAAAATCAATATAAACGGGTCTAACTTAGGAAAAAAGAAATGTGGAGGCGTATGGTACTGCATAAGTCACCAGCAAAATGCAACGAAGCAAAAGTGTAACACCAGAAAAGTCGATGTATGCTAAGAAGAGCAAGAACATGCTTACATGCACGGTTTAATTTCAGTTCGGAGGCCTTTTGAGTCAGTCAAGCACTTTGGAACGGAGGCCCCTTAAATTAAGCGATCGCAGTCCTCAATTATATGTTCATGGATCGCACTATTTTTATCGTAGTACGTATACTCTGTAGCGAAGCATACATATTATAACATCACAACCTTTGTTAATCATATACTAGCTCTCGCTGATAGAACTAAAAGGCATTGTAGTGCTGGTGCTTTTGAGTAGCAAACATTTCAGAAGAGCACGCACGCTCTCCAGCTCAGCCTTGTGGAACATTACATAATCTCGCTTTGGCTCCATGGTGTAGCTTCCTGCCCCGTTTATAACACAGGAATTTCATATGAAATAGTTCAGGCCCGCAGAATTCATGCAAAATTCCAGCGGGCCTCAGCTGTGTACGTACTCCGTCACTGAGCAAGCTATTTTTCCCAATTAAGCACTGAGCCAGCCCATGGCGCCCGGTGCCAGCTCAAGTTGGCAGCGTGCAGCTTTCTTTGGAGTGCATTTTGAGGTCAGTCAAGCAAAAGCGATCCCTCTCATCAGCTATATATTGATCGATCGCCGCTCTTTTTTTCCATCACTTTTGCGCATGTGATCAATATTTTCTAATCCTAAAATCCTAATAATGGAGAATGAGATGCTCTTTGCACGATGCCAAACAAAAGGTAAATAAAAGTAGATAGGTACATATGGATATCATATCTTTTCCTACAGTAGGCATGGAAGGAATACGCATGGTAGGCCAAAATGCTACCCTCAAACATTTTTAATTTGTGCCATTTAAGTGCAAATCATTCTTAATTATACCAACCATGTCTCTGCCTCTATTTCTCCTGGTGACACAAGTTACAAAAGAATCCAGATAGAACATCTAAGCAAGTAGGAGCGGTAATGTGGTATTCAAGCTAAAACTGTAGCTTAGCGCCATGTTACGCCAAGCTCCGGTTCCCAGCTTCTGGGGAGAAGCCGCAGCCGTCCGGCCAAACACTTTCGGCTCCCAGAACTTCTGGAGTTAGATCGAGCTAAAGAAACTGGAGCCAAAATTGTATTAGGAGGATTGTTTTTAAAAAAAATTGTATTAGTAGGATGGAGCTAGCCAGGGGTAGCTCCACTGGCTCCAAAAGAACACCCACACGACTACCAAAAGACTCGATGTAATTATCTCCTCCAGCATTCACATCCTGGTCAGCCCACTGGGACACTTCTGATTTTCATTGACAGAAGACGTAAATTGTCAGGTTCAGGAGTCAGCTTGTTCCTCTTAATGCTACGAATGAAACCATAGGTGCTCCAATCCATTCACCAACGAGATGACGCTGAGGAAAGAGGATGGCCGGACAAGGCTGCAGTCAAACGGCAACTTTAAGGCGGATCTGGCTAATTAAGTGATGATCCCACCGGCCTGGAAGTAATTTAGTAAAGCTCGATTCTCTCTGCTTCCAATAGATAAATTGTGGAGGGGAAAAATACTTTTTTTTTTACAGCTAGCTACGTATTGCAGTGTGCACATGGGGCACGAATTACCACTCCTACTTGCCGTTGTCAATATTAAGCACAGATGTAGATGATTAAATCTAATGAACTGTACTGGGTTCTTAGCCAGGGAAGTGGGTCAAATTATTTTACCGATTCGATCCAAGAGCACCGCATACAAGCCCCATCTCACCCACTCCTAATTGTGGTTTAGAATTTAAATATCATGTTTAAATATCCATTCTAATTGTGGTTTAGAATTTAAATATTCATGTTTTAATTGAAATGTGTTTTACATGATAATGGATTACGTATAAGAAAATAGTTTGAAGGATGTATACTATATATTACTCCTTTTGGTCACAAATTCTTCTTATTGTGGGAAGAGTACAGTCAAATTTTTTTGTTTTGGCTAACCATAGGATAAGCTAGCGGTGAGACACCTTATCTCTCTGGCTGATAACTAGAGTTCGATTCTTACCATTGTGGATGAGTGCATTATTTGTGTGGATTTTTCACTACGATTTTTTTTCCGAATTTAAACTCGTGAATTGTGTGGTTTGTGTGACTTAAGATGATTGCACTAGTCAGGTGTCCCTACAATCTAAAAAACTTTTTTTATTTTGACTAATGATATCTTTTTGCATATTTATGTTCAATGTGCACACACACCTCGTAATTTCATCGGTTCCTCGTTGTTACCCACTTTCAATGTCTAGGACCGATTGCGGAGATCAGAGGGGGTAAATGATCTTTGTCACTTTTTGTACTTCAACAAATTGACCCCCTTTGTCTTCTTCACTCAATTAGCTATGAGAAGCTAATAAGATCATATACACAGCAGAAACAATTACAAAATAGAAGCCAACAAGCTAAGAAAGCAAAAGAAACAATGAACAGGCCAAAATATCAAATGGATGGTCTAACCACCATGGGTGGTTTGACTACAGGCATCACATTGATCCCCTGGTCTGATCGTAGGTCTAGGGCTGATCTAACCGATCCCATGTTCCCGAAGTGAAAAACCTCTCGAGTCAAAACTCAAATCTCGAGAACTTGCTCAAATCTCATCCAACATACCTAAATTTTGCATAAGACTTGTTCAAGACAATAAGAACCTAAACCAATCAAGAATTGCAAGGTTCTTAGGCTCAATTTATTGAATTGAAGAAAATCACATCTAGGTCTCAAGAACACTAAAAACCCTAAAATCTAAATTAGTTCTTGCTCAACGAGTTTCTAACCAAAAGGATGATACAAATCTACTCCTATAAATCATTGCAAGCTAATCTAGGCGTGAATTTAGGCTAAAACCATCTAGATCATAAAAACCTAAATTTCAGCTAAGAACAAGCAAAACCAATGTTGATCTCAAATTCTATTATATGAGTGATCTAGATGGGTGAAGATTGATCAACTAAATTCATCTTCTACCTCTTAATCATCATGGATCATAGCAAGACCAAGAGGGAGGAAGTTCAAACAAGAAAACCAAGCAAATAAAAAACACAAAGAGAAATCTAGGGCAAAACTCACTTGAACAAAATTTGAATCTTTATTTTACTTGGAGATGAATATTTATAACCACTCCACTCATGGAGGCCAAAGCTCCCTCTCCATAGAGCATATACACAAAGTTTCTCTCTTGGAAACCTTGTACTCTTTCGATCCACAGTATTTTTAGATCTTCCATCAATGGTACTAGGTACACATCAATATCGTTGTCAGGTTGTTTCGGCCCTTGGATAAGTATCTATAGCAAAATATACTTTCGCTTCATATACAACTAAGAAGGACAACTGTAGATGCAGAGAGTCACATGCCAAGTGTTGTGTCGACTAATTATGTTACCGAAAGGATTCATTCCATTTGTATTAAATTCGAATCTTATATTCCTCGATTCTGCACTGAAGTCTGCAAACCTCATATCGATGTTTCTCCACTAGGTGGAATCAATAAAGTGTCTTATCATTCCATTCTTCTTAAACTCCTCTGAGTGCCAACGTAGCAGTTTTGCCTCCTTTAGGTTAGCAAAAAACCGCTTTAAATGGGGAATTACAACAAAAAAACTCTTCTTAACTATATAACTGTGGAGGTACATATATAGATTAGGGAACAAGAGTCCTAAGAGATTATGAAACTGAGATGATGTTGTCATATGTGTCCACTTGGACACATATACGAACTTGTATCATACTTTAACAATCTCCACCTTCAGACGAATTCTGATCACACACTAAACGATCTTCAACTTGAGGTGAATTCTCTCCTATAGCCAGAACAAATCAAATCTCCTTCAAATCATAATTCACCATTAATGATTCTTGTGTGTTGAAAGTGCATAGGACTAATTAATGAGTAAGACTGGATTAGTCTTCTCCATATGTTTCTCCTGTAGTGCTGGATAAATATAGTGAAGAATTCACCTCCTAGACTTTTTACATATTTCACCTGAAACACATAATTCGGCAAACAATTCCCATTAAAGAACAACTTGTACATGTAATTATCATGCACATCAAACTACCAACTATAAAAGTAACTGAACTTCATGATATAGTTGAAAACTACTCATGTAGAAGAACATGCGGATGAAAAGTAACTGAACTTCATGATATGGTTGAAAACTACTCATGTAGAAGAACATGCGGATGAAAAGTAACTGAACTTCATGATATAGTTGAAAACTACTCATGTAGAAGAACATGCGGATGAAAAGTAACTTTTGTGTCGTCAATAGAGCGGAAACAATATCTGCAATAAACCTCTCATATTGAGTTATGACAACTAGAACATATTGCACTGCAATACCAAATGTTGTAGTTTCTAAGTAGATAATTAACTTCTTCTTGCCCTTTAAATCCTTCATCTAGAACTCACATTTAAAGCATAACTTTCACTCATGAATAAAAAATTTTGGAGAATATTATGTTAGCTAGTAAATCAGTTGTCCCCTCAATTGACATTGATTTTTTAAAGAAAAGTCTTCATGATCAAATATAGCCCAAATTAACTGATGCAGATATAGATATGCTTAGTACTTTTTAGTTAAATTTATTATTTAACTGAAAAAATTATTAAGCCATATTAAAAATTATGACACGTCAAGGGATTCACAAGGGACATGCCTGGTGCATACGATAGGAGGAAGCTAAGCTGATCGTTTCCTATCGGTTGGCGACACAGGAAAAAGAAATTTTGGGATGCGTGCCTTTTTTTACCGAACCTTCTCGGTCATGTATTTTCTTTAGTTATTTTCTTTCGAATCCGATCTAATTAGAGATCGAGTCTGACACGTATAGGCATTGGGATCGTTCCTAAGGCTAAATCAAGAGGGGAGCGCGACCCCATATTTTGTACGCGCTTTTGTTCTTTGACATACCACATTATTTATATTAAAGTTTTTGTTCTTGATTCTATAACTTGTGCTACAACCCTTCTATAGAATACAGAGTTCCAATCTGAATATTACTGCCGTTCTTCTTACGATTTTCTCATGTTTTTTATGTAACCTCACTTCTGAGTGCTGGAAGTCTTAGTTTAGGGTCCACGCTTTCATAAACATACCATGAAAACTATTAGCACTCTTTTCTATTTGAAGGTTATTAGCACTCATTGAAAAACCTTTTGAGCATGTGATGTCTCGTGTACGTCACCTACACATGCAGAAGATGGTCTGCACTTTTACACAGTAGATTAGTTAGGCACATTCAGAATACATTGAGCAGCAGAATGTGCTGTGCCATTGTCAAAGTTTCCAGTCGCAGTAAAAAGAGCTAATTTTGTCCTGGCTGAACACAGTTTGATCAGGCTTTGTTATGAGCTTTATAAGCTATCCTGATTCCTGATAGAAACACATTCAGCAGAGTGGAGATTGTACAGTTTGTGGCTTCAAGCTGCCAATAATTTTGGTGTTAAGTGCTAAGCGTGCAACGATTGGTTGTCAATCTGAAGGGCAGGGTACCTCACAACTCTCATTCTACAAATGCGATCTGATCAAAGAGAAGTTGGCCATGAAACAGCAGAAGCATGTATTGATCCATTGGATTGTAACTTTATTGTTGAGCGATAAACCATTAGAGTAGATAATCAGTACGGACACTGACTAATGATAAAGCAACACAAATTTAGAAAAAAAACTTCTGATCCCTTCTAAAGGAAGGTATTAATCGTTGGGGCTTCTTTTGCTTTTCATCTTCTTGCCGTGATGTTATCGTCATTACAGCAACGGTAAAGTCCCAAGCCTCCTCAAAAGCAGATTAGAGCTCTGAGTTTAGTTTCCATCACCGTGGTGTGATGCCATTACTTTCCGTCACATGTGCTTTGCTTTGCACTAGCATCAACCAAACAAGAACAGATACAACATAAAACAATAATTGCAACCCAAACCAAACCATACCTTCCACAACCACAACTGCATCCTGACAACATCTGTGAGAGCAGAGACAAGGACGCCATGGATGAGGTCTCTGCCGTGGTTTCAAGTGTCAGCAGCCTTGCAGCCCAGGAGACCTCGTTGCTATGTGGAGTCATGGATGAAGTGGGCTTCTTGAAGGATGAGCTGAAGCGGCTGCAGGGCTACATCAACGACTCTGTGGCCAAGCGGAGGTCGGGAAACTCCAGCATAGCCGTCTGGGTGTCGCAGATCCGAGATGCTGCATACGACGCCGAGAATGTTATTGAAGCTGCAGAGTATATAGAGAAGCGAAATAGGCTCAAGAAGGGTTTCATGGGTGCCATTTCGAGGTATGCTCGTATACCAAGTGATTTGATAGCTCTACACAAAATTGGTGTTGAAATTAAGAGAATAAGAAGAAAGATCAGGGAGATATGTGACGGCGCAACCCATCTAAAACTCGTTGATTTGGGTCATGTTGAGCATGAGTCTCAGCAAGATTTTGATCATATGTATCAAAATTTTGAAGATGATGTTGTCGTTGTTGGTTTTGAGGATGAGTACAAGGAAATAGTGAGAAAGTTAGTTGAGCAAGAGAGCAAGCTTAGTGTTGTCTCCATAGTTGCCATGGGTGGGGCGGGAAAAACTACACTTGCCAGAAAAGTCTATAGTTCATCTAGAATTAAAGAGCAGTTTGACACAGTTGTTTGGGTGACTGTATCTCAAAAGTTCAAGGGCATTGATTTACTGAAGGATATTATGAAACAAATAATGGGGGACAGCGATGAGTCCAGAACAATTGGTCAGATGCACGAGGATGATGTGGGAAAGAAGATTCACGAATTTCTATTGCGCAAAAGATACTTAGTTGTGCTTGATGATGTGTGGACTACATATACATGGAACCAAATAAATAGAAAGCTTAAAGTCTTTCCAGATGCAAATAATGGTAGTAGAGTACTGTTAACCACACGAAAGGAAGATGTTGCGAAACATATTCAAATGCCTACCCATGTTCATGATCTGAAGCTCTTGGATGAAGAGAGAAGTTGGGAACTTTTTAGTAGCAAAGCTTTACCGTCATACAAAAGGTCTGCGATTTGTAATCTGGATGAGTTTGAAGAACTTGGGAGAAAGCTTGCAAGGAAATGTAATGGCTTACCACTTGCGCTTGCAGTTCTGGGGGGTTATCTATCAAAGAATCTAAATATAGAAGCATGGTCGGATGTGCTTTTGAGTTGGACATCAACAGAAGATGGACAAGCGATACGAGAGATACTAGCTCGCAGTTACAATGACTTGCCAAGTCATTATATAAAATCTTGTTTCCTCTATCTTGCTGCTTTCCCTGAGGATTATAATATACAAGTGTCATATCTTATCGAATTATGGATAGCTGAGTGCTTCATTGCACATGCAACAAAGCACAAACTGGAAGAAACAGCACACAATTATGTAACTGAGTTAGCTCAAAGAAGCTTGGTCCAAATTGTTAGCAAAAGCAAGGCACATAAATGGATCGACGAAATAAGGATTCATGATATTTTACGTGACTGGTGCATAGAAGAAGCAAGACAAGATGGTGATCTTGATGTCATTGACAAAATTGCAGGTCAAGCTTCATCTCCGCTCTTTGCATATTGTAATGTATTTCTCAGTATGTTGATTTCTTGCTGACATACGGATTTACTCCAAAAAAATTGCAGGTCAAGCTGGTGCATCATCATCCAATACCATGAAATGCTATCGTTATTCTTTTCAGAACTTCTGCAATGATAAGATTTTTCAGGAAACACCTAATCTCCGAACTCTGCTTGGCTTTGGACTTCCATCAATGTCCCTACCTAAGCTGAGGTTCCTGAGAGTTCTTCATGTAGAAAAATCAAGCCTAAAGAATTTCTCTAGGGCAATTGGTGGCTGCACTCACCTAAGGTGTCTAAGGTTGAGATACTGTGAAGAGGTCACGCTCCCTTCTTCAATTGGACAACTCCTTTACTTGCAAACTATAGATCTGAGATGGACAATATTGGACACGTTAGTACCAAACTCCCTGTGGTCTATCCCTACTCTAAGGCATGTTTACCTTAGTAGGGCGTTTTCTCCTCCAAGGAGCGTCCAACAGAGAGAGCTCCAGACCTTATCGTTACATGCTCCACTTGGTGATTATAAATATCTTCGGAGTGACATGGTCAGGGGCGGAGCCATGATTGATCAAAGCCTCGGGCACAAAACTAAGGACATAAGTCTATAACTAATATCAAATACTATCAGTGCTGAGGTATAACAAAAGTACAATATAAATACATAATCAAAATAAATGATGAATTTCATGTTGAACGATACGACAAAATAGATAAAACATAGCAAAAAATAATAATGTAACATACCACTAGCATGAGGTAATTTTTGCGTAATTTCTCTCGACGCTCCCTATTTTTCTCGACCGCTCGGCCCCTCACCCTCCCTCCGCTGTGAATATATAATTATTCTGCTATGAATGCGGAGTAGCGATAAGTCACCTATGTATGAAACAAATCAAAATTAGTGATATAATAAAAATTGTGAATCGCAATAAAAATTTAGATCATATGAAACATACCAGAATTAAGTTAATTTGAATCACGAGACAAATTTGAATCACGAGACAAATGCATTCTACGCGACTTCATGCCTTGAAAGTGCTTTAGAATTTTATCATCATCAACGCTTTTAAAGATCTCTCGCTCGGTGTAGCATACCATTAAGTCACTAAATTATCTATATACATTAAATTAAAAAAATACTATGCTATTACTAAAAAAATTAATTTACTCAACATCTTAATACCTGACCTTCCCTTCACAGCTTCACTAGTTTACTGTGCTTAGGCCCCTTCCTATTTCACCTGGGCCCTGGCCAACTGGGCGACCATTTGGCTCGGTCGCTCCCCGCCGCCTCCCGACCTCTCCTTCTATCCGGCCTCGGCGCTCCCCCCTCCGGCCCTCTTGGCTCCCCCGGTCCCTCCGCTCCCAGCCCTCCACCCGGTCTCCGCTCCCCGCCTCTACCTCCACGGCTCCACCCGCCCGGCCTCCGCTCCCCGCCTCCCCCTTCCGCTCCGGCGCTCGCCTCCCCTCCGCTCCGCTCCCGGCCAGCTCCCCTCGCTCCGGCGCTCGCCTCCGGCCCCGCCCGGCCTCCCCTCCGCTCCGCCCGGATCTGGCCCAGCCCGGCCCGGCTCCCCCCGCCCCGGCTCGACCCCCCTCAGTCCCTCACCGACGCCGCCGCCACCGCCAGATGCCCAGATCCGACCTTCTGGAGCTCTACTCGGCGCTCAACAGGTCGCCCCAACCCCGTTTCTTGCTTTGTGTGAGATCTATATTACTATTTGCTAGGTTTATCAGTTGGGTTGTTGTGTTGGGCTGTTATGTTGGGCTTGGTTGGGCACTTGGGCTTACTCTTCGGCGCTTGGGCAGTTGGGCTGGCCGTGGCCGTGAGCTTCCCAGGAGGGGGGAGGTTTCTTCTACCGGGGGTGGCGGCTCTCGCGACTCGCGTTAGGGGAAGGCCTCGGGCGGTCGGGCGACTCGGGCCTCCGGCCTCGGGCCGACGGGAGCTCCTCTCCCCACTGCAAAAAAAATAGCACTATTATTTTTCTGGGCCTCGGGCCATTGCCCAACCGGCCCGAGGCCCGTCTCCGCCCCTGGACATGATGACGTTTTTGGGCCAAATGACTGAACTAACTACCTTGCACTTGAACTTGGCACCCATACCAGCGGAGATGATTAAAATATTGACAAAAAACATGCCTCACCTGGTCGATGTTTTTCTTAACGAATTCGCTGTGCTCGATAGGTTTCCTGAGAGCCATCTCCTCCCACAGAGTCTACGGAGGCTCGTTCTGGATGCTTATTTCATTAAAGAAGATCCGATGCCGATCTTTGATTTGACTGGTATTTGTGTTTAGGACATACACATATTTGCAGTACATGGAAACAAGAAGCAATATGCTCAATAAAAGCCGTTTAACTTATTTTTTTTACTTTCTCTACGTTGCTACCTTGTTAGGCATAATGGTTGCGAAATTTACCGGTTGGGCTCTTTTTTTTGTAACTGGGATCGTTTTCTTTTGGGGAAATTCACTCTATGCCATCGGCCAAACCTAGAATTCAAAACTGCCTTATTGTGAATATGCCATTAGAATTCCAAGTTTGACCGATGGCATACAACAAATTTTCGTACCAACTCCTTAACTTGGTGCTATTCTCTTGTATGATTTACGCAGGTGACAAGAGAATGACAATCCTCTGGTTGTCGCTCAACCTTGATGCATGAGCTGCTCTGGTTTGTATGCTATTCTCTTGATGCATGCTCAACCTCGAAGATTTCTGCAGGATGTGTCAGGGACTCCTCGATTATCCTTCATGCATGCATTTGTCTTCCTTAATTTGTAAACTATGGTTTGTTTCTTTTAGTTGAGTGTCTCCCGGTGTGTTTGCGTGTTGGCTGCTAACTATACTGCATGTTTGCTTTTATGTAATAATAAAAAACACGAAGCGCAGAACCTGTGCTTCACGGTAATACTGTCAGTATTTCGTGTAGATTGAGAGTTGCAAATACAAACGTTTGTCCTGTTAACCGCTGTAGTAATTACATAATCTATTTTTATGGTTTTTGGTTGAAAAATAACTGGTCTGTATCACCGAAATAGTTATGTACTTACGTTACGTATGAACCGAAGGGACTGCTGTTGCCGTTAGAGACCAGTAATCCCATTCCCATATATATCGTCCTTCAGTCCATCTGGCTAGGCTCATATGACTCCACGACTCATGAGCAACATAGAGCCATAGAGATTGGCTCTATGTATTGCTGATTGCACGATGTTCAGACGTACGTATGTACATATGGGACGAACGAACTTACAAAAAACATTTTTATTTTTGCGAAACTGATGACAATACGTACGGATGATTAGATTAGAAGGAGCATCGTACCTTGTTCTTGATGTATATCTCAATCCACCAAGATCAAGTTGATGTAAAGTGATTGATGTGAAACCTGATCTACCGAGATATGTTTGATGCGAAAGCTATTTTTTCAGCAGGGTTGTGATTTATAATAAGATAATAATCGTGTAATAGTATTGAGTTGGCATGTAACGTGTCCAGATAGTTTAATTAGAAGATTAACCAAAAAATACCGCTGGTGTAAAATGAATTGATTATTTAGCACATTATATCTGGATTAGAAGCAACATATAAATTAGAAGAAAGCATGTAAGCACATTCAGTATAGATTAGAATTAAATATGAATCAAACCTTGTACTTGTCTTTGGTTGAAGGTGTCGAGTTGATGCAAACAACTAATTTTTCGGCAGGGATTTGATTTGATGCGATGTATTTTTGTGTGTAGGTCATATTTATATAATGAGTATACTTCTCGTGTAAGTGTGGGAGTCAACAAACAATAGTATAGTTTTATTACCTATTTGATGACGTGACATGAAGTCTCCTATTCGATGACGTGACGTGAAGTAAATAGGAGGCACTGTGATCTCCTAGTTCAATACGGAACCTGTAAATATTTGGCAGCATGCGACATATACATGGAGGCACAGAAGCATTCCGATCGTTAGCCATATGATAGATGCATGAGATCTTTTCTTTTTTTGTCTTGATTAATGTAAGAATTTTTAAAAATTTTGCTTTTTCTGATTTAAGAATTAATTAGGTGTATATTTTCATTGCCACATCATTAGAAAAAAAAAACATGCGGAATGACAACTTACGGATGTCATGAGAATGAAGACGTAGGTACATTCCTGGTGCGCGCCTCCCATTCCTACAGGCTTTTGAACAACCCCTTCTGAGAGTTGTACAAGGACGGGGTGAACGCGAGACGAGAAGCAGCTAGCATTTCAGCACTCGGTTTGTAGGCTGGTCTGTTTGTGTCTGCACAGGGCACGCACGCGCACTTTTCACATATAAAACGAGCTTGGATCGGTCCAGATCGAGGCCCCAACCTCTCGTGCTCTGTTAATCACGGTCTCGCCGGAGTAATATTAAGAACTTAATTTTATGTGTTATTGATCTGAGTCTTACAATGTAAACTACATATCTAGTATAGAATAGACCTGACTGATTAATTTGGGATATTTCAATTTCAATATCGTCATTGTGATGAACATGGAAACTGATTTCCATAAGACACAAGGAGGGTGTGATGCGAAACTCTAGCGGGCAGGATTGAGTTGAAGTTGAATATTGTAAAGGCCTTATTGTGATTTTCTTGACGTGAGGCTAATCACATCGTGTGGGATAGTTGTGCAACCTCTGCAGAGTGCAAAACTATTCAAATAGCCATGTCCCGATTATGAACAATGCTCAATAATTTCACACGAGGGGTAGAATTTTCATAAAACTTGGATTGATTATCATTGGAAATAGAATGGTTAGTTCACTAGTAGGTTAGCTTGTGGATGGGAGGTTCACAAGAGGCTTATTTAATTATGTTGATTATTTATTATTATTGTTTTTCTTTAGTTCACTTTTAATCTATTTATCGTATTTACTTTAAAATATTGTTTTATGCAAATTAATCTTTCAGCCATCCATGGTAAGCCTTTCACATTATATTGCATTTATTTGTTACAAACAACTTACTGAGTACCAACGTACTCACGGTTTTATGCTCACTGTTGCTCAGTTGAGGAGGAGGAGTTATACCAGCAAGAGATACCAGAGGGAGGATATTTCAGCGACTTCACGGATTAGGTCTTTGCTTCCCAGTCGATTGCCTGTAAGCATGTCGAATGGCTTCCACGCTTGTTTCTGTTTTTCGCTGTTAGTTTCTTAAACCCTTCGGGCTAGTAAGTTGTAAGCTTGACTATAAGGTCGTACTCGAATTATTATTAATATTTGAGTTTTCCCTTTATTTTATCATGTATATGGTTGATAGTTCATATATGTTATACTGTGTGCACTAGCATGATTCTAGACTAGTGCGGTATACACAAAGAATCCGGATTTGCATATTCGGGTCTCGACATATTAGAACTCATGTTGATCTGAACATAGAGAAATTGAAATGGAAGTCACACACACAAGCATTCACAAAAATTGAACAAGATTGTGTTGAGGTCATTGATGGTGTGGACGGCGGCGGCTTCATCATCATTGGGGCGATGGCTCCACTTGGCCATCGAAACCAAATCTAAAGAGCAGCGCTAAGGCCATAGGTCATGGCGGCAGCAAAGGCCATGATGGCTTTGGTGGAGGAGGACGGCGATTGGGGAGGAGGTTGCACGGTTGGGGAGATGTAGTCGTCGCCGGCAGCCGCCACACGAAACCCTAGCAAGGCATCTGCGTTGAGCTAGGGCAGGACGGCGCGGCCTTCCCGAGGAGGATGATGGTGACGAACATGGGGAGGACGGCTGTGAAGGACGGAAAGATGGGGAGGAGGACAGCAGATCGGGAGATGGGGCCGCCACCGACGACCCAAACCCTCGCAAGTCGTGAGAGAGGAGGTGCAGCCTCGTACAGGGTTGGAGAATGGGAAGAATTGAGGAGAAAAATTGAAGAAAGATTAACTTATATACCGATGGCATTTGTGGGTAATTTCAATAAAGGTTAGTGGCAAAGGGTTATTTCCATGCTGCAAAAGCCAAAATAAGCACCCCTTGATTGGCTTTTGGCTTATAGTTATAAGGTGGCTTATGGCTTTTTAAAGCCATCTATTTTTTTTAGATTTTGGCTTTTTATCTTTTAAGCCAAAGAAAACGTTAAAACAAACAAGGCCTAAAGAAATGTAAAAGCAGACTTCGGTAGTTCGGTTGATAAATCTCACTGCAAATACGTACGTTTATAATGCTGAACTCAACACAAATGCGTATTAACAAGGTGAATCTGGCACACCTCTAATATAGATTTCGTGGTCAATATATTCAGCAAGTTCTTCATATGCTTGTTTGCGTTGTACTCCAAGAAAATTACGCATAAATGAAAGAACCACAAAAACTAGCCTTTCTTCTTCTTTTTTTTGAAATTCAGACAAACTAGGCTTGGTAAAACTCCAAACCAAGCAATTAATTCCAGCCGCGCTAAGTAGTAACTTCGCCATTATGCAGAAATTTGGCGCAAGTCTCTGCACATATAGCTCACTGAGTAGTTGCTTGCATTCAGTTAAACAGGGGTACACAGAGCAGTTCAACTTATTTCAACTTTTGTGAGTAAAGATGCTAGAGGAACCCATGAGCCAATTCTTTTACAGAATCGAATCGTACGTCGATCCATATGGTCCGGTCTAGGCCAATAAATTGGTGGCGGGCTATATCAAATGTGTGCATACAAGTGAAGCGAGCTGACTACTTCAGTTATCGTCAGGGGAAGGCAGAGGCACCAATTTCAAGCATAAGCAGACAGAAGATATGGCAATGAGTTATTGTCCACGATCGTAAGCTGAATTAATAAATGTCACCTCCTTAATTCGAAGATGTGACACAATAAATAAGGGAACAAATTGTGACAAGCAGTCAGATCACCCAAGAGACGTGATGGTTGCGGTTCAGACTTGCCAGCTGATGTTTTGACCTTCTTCTTTCTTTCTTCGTTTGTTGGTATTTGTTGTGCTTATTTTTAATATGTATTTATCTTATTGGCTTCTCACAGCAATTGAGTGAAGAAGCTAAAGAAAGTTGTTTGTTGAAATTAAAAAGGGGACAAAAGATCATTCATCCCCTCGGTCCTACACTAATCATCCACGATCATAAACCGAAATTAATGAATGTCACCTTCTTAATTAGGAGATGTGCCTCAATAAACAAGGGAAAAACTGTAAATCCATGAAGTATGAGCACCCTTGTAATTCTGTAGAATCATGACGGCAGAAAAGTTCTTAATGGATCAACGCGACATCTCTCCTCGAGGAAGCTCTTTGCACCGGGTTCTTAAGCGTTTGTACTTCAGTGTTTGTAAAATCGTTCGTGAAGGTATCGACTAATCCCAAACTATGGCGTACGGTGAATAAGTTCTCAAGTGTTCATACTGGGTTGAAGGTCTTACGTGTAGCACTATATTCATGTGAATTAATTGGAGCCCAAGTCAGTAAATTTGAGCAGTCGTATCTGGATTATTCTGGACTTCTTACAGTTAATCTCTATTTATACTTGGCTACGTTATCCGGAAATCCTTACAAGTCCATGATAAGTACGAGCAATTTGGTAAGCAAGAACGTACCAAACGTTGAAATAATCCCCTGTATATATCTAACGATATCTTCTGGTTCATCGCAACCAATACCGTCTGCTATAATTCCCAGCAGGCAGCAGCTTCTGATCGATCATGTCGTCCTCCGCGTTTCTCTCCGCCGCCCTCCGCCGCGGCCGGGCGCCGCTCTCGGCCGCCTCCGCCATCGTCGCTAGGACGGTGACCGGGTCCCACCTGTTCAACATTGACCGGGTCCCACCTGCTCGGAATTCATGTTTTCTTTTTGATCAGATGGTGTTGGTTTGTGGTGACCGCTCCACGGGATCGGCGAGTCAGTCTCGGCGCGGCTTCTGCACGCGGAGCAGCAGCCCATTGAGTCGCTCGTCCAGCAGATGGTTGTGTTGGCTGCCAAAACTTAATCGATCCTAGCTATGCTTTACTAGCTAATTTACTGTGGTACGCCTGAATAATCATCCCGATGCAATGGGAGTGCAGCCACTCAAGAATAGCTCATGCAGAGTTGCAGACGACAACCGATACTACTGGTGAAAGAGATCAAAGTAAGCGCATGCAATCCTGCAACACATTTGCAGAGTACTGTGTTAGGAGTTGTGTTCAGAACTACTCTTTGGTCATTGGCTAAGTGATCAGTGATTTTCTGCATGCATATACAAGTTACCGTTGCATCGCCACAACTATAGAAAATCCGACAAATACAAGATAATTAGCATGTTTCCTCCGACAATAGTACGATCCATGGATCCCCTATGTCTGAATTTCTTATTTTTCCCAGATTGAGGGCAGAAATAAATTAATTAAGCAGATTAACAGAAACAAATTAAGCAGATAATCCATGGAACTAGTACTCCAATGATAGATCAGATGAGTATACAGAAAAATAAGAAATAACCGAACTTTAATTTCATCTGAGTTACTAAGTCCAAAGGTCAACAAGCTTGGCCATAAGCTCCTTGCAAACAGACGGGCAGCTTGTCATGAGATGCTCATAACCATCGGTTGCCATGACTGCTTTCATATTCCGAGGTAAGCCGAGGAACTTGAATATCGCCTTCTTGAGCCCATGGCAACGATGCTGCTCGGCCAAGGCCAATGTGGTCGCCGCCGTCTTCACGTCGAGGCACCTACATAGCTTGTCCTCGCAGATCAACTTGAGCCTCTCCAGGTCGTACCTGTCCGCCGCTACAAGTAAATGTTGAGCGATTGCTACTGCATCTCCCTCGTTCATCTCTGGCAACTCATCCGTGTATATGAAGTGAAGCAGCGCCTCGAACACATAGGCGTCCATGTCGTTAATACGTATGGATCTCGCATGCTTCTCCTTCATGAAACCAAACAGCACCACCTTGAAAACCGGCGACCGAGCGGCGAGCACATACCGATGGGCAGCAAACGTCTCCTCGCCAACCTTGAACGTCACGTCTGCCCCCTCTTGGCTCCGGAGGAGATCGCCGATATGCCGGTGCATGTTAGACGGTGGCACCTCGACGAACGAATCCTCCACAGTCGGCTCCTCCACGCATAGCTCCTTAAGGACGGTGACGTCGCACCGGATGGTGAGGCGGTCGTTCTTGAGATGATCTGATTTCTCTAGCTCCTCCCTTCTGATGAACCTATACCATCCCCACACGCGTTCATGCTTCGTGAAGGTGTGCTTGGTTGTGCAGCGGTACGACGGCACTACCCTCCCGCCACCGTCGAGTAGATCGAACTGGAACTCGGCATCGACGACCTCGCGATTGTCTGGACTAACATGGTGGAGGAAGACGGATATGCAATCGACACACTCTCGCTTGTAGCCGTTGGGAAAATATTTGACACGCCATGTATAACCTCCTACCTCAAAAGTGCATGAGTGGGTGCAGCTGCCGGTGCTGATGGCCTCCTTGGTCCGGGAGTAGCCGTCGATGTTGAGCACGTGGAACCCTCTCGCCAAGGCGGCGACAACGATGGTGGACGCGGAACGTGACGGAACGGGGGCACCGTCTCCGCCAGCGGACGGCGTCGAGGTCGCCATGACAAGGCCGGATCGAAGTGTTGCGACTTGCGAAGCAGACCACGATGAACCGGCGGGCCGGGTACTAAAAATTTTGTTAACGAATAGTTGGATTCTGATGGATTTTAACCTATTATTATCTCTAATACTTTTTTCGAAGCACCAACCGCTCCTTGTTTTCTTCTTTTTGTTCTCTCCCTTTCGTTACTTCTAATTACAAGCCTTCCTCCCTTTATATACTAAACCAGTTGGCTAAAACACGGCCAGAACTAAGAAACGGAAACAGTCCACTACTCGGATACGTATACACGGCAAGAGGACTCGTACACGATTCGTACTCGGATACTAACAATATTACTTCTAACACATTGCTGGGGTACGTTAGTACTGAAATTAGTTACTGCATGAATTTGTAGTTACTCGACCCGCTTACGTGTACCATATTTTGGGAAGCTTGTAGAAGAGTTACCCTGACGTCAGACGTCTGGTTCATTTTGTCGACCATTTCTTCTCTATCTGGCAAAGCTCATTTGTTATTTCTGCAGGGATTATCGGTTTTGATATTTTACCGAGGGGACCGTAAGACCGAAATGACCAATTTTCGGTTTTTTGGAGAATTTCGACCAAAAATTCAAATAAAATTTGAAATTCAAATGTAAACCGCCGATTGTCGCGAAAATCAGCCAAATTTATAGAAAAAGGCAAAAATCAGCCGAAAAGTCAAACACAAGATACTCACTGGGCAAACTGCTGCATGCAATGAAGCAATCTCATCTTCATCAAGCATATGTAAACATATAATAACATTTTGCATGTTTCACTTCTATTCTCATAGAAAGATAGATAGGATCATAAGAACTAACATTCTTCAGCAAGATAGAGATCCTATTTCTGTCAAGTGTGAGTATTTTAAGGTTCCACAGTATCCAATGTTAGCCGGGATGTTTTCAATCAAATTACCAGCCAAAACCTACAGGAACAAAAAGAGAACATATCTCACTATCAAGCCACCACTATCCAAGAAAAGAAAAGAGATAAAAGAAGGAAGAACCATAGCTTGCAAATACACATCTCTAATCAGATAATCCACGATGACTTCTACTAATAAGAACTCTTACAAGTCTTTGCATATTCACAGATCTGACAACTTCCTGGGGAATCTCAACTGCAACATAAAAGAGAATCAATTGATATTGCTCAAGAGAAATATTAACATCAAAGAAATAAAGCAGTGCATACAGTTTATAGCCTGTCATATTCAAATTAGGAAATTCTATCCAAGTAAGATGCTAAGAATAATACTGCATAGTTCAAAATATATATATGAGAAAGTTCTCTGCGCAAACTGTTAAAGAATCTGATTACCTAGATGGAATAAATAACTACATGAACCTGATTACCTATCTTGTTGTTTGTCAGATCAAGAGTTCTCAGGGAATTCCCCACTTGTAGAACTTCATTTGGCACTACCTGAAAGGGAACACTGATATTAAACAACTCTAGAAGAAAAGTGCGATATCAAGTAAATAAAGTGTAGAAAAGGCACCCTCGTTCTTGTAGAGGCATATATATGAGTCTGTTTACATCATGATAATCTTCAGCACTGTATTTCCAGTATTTAGTTTTCAGTCTTGCAGAATGCAGTGTTCAGAACAGAACAAGACAGAATTCAATTTTCATACAACAAAACATGAACAACAAAGCATTCAGAATGTTTTCGTACAACAAAACATGAACAAATTCAGTTTTCATACAACAAAGCATCCAAATTCCTTTGAATTTCAGTGGCATAATGGCAAACAAACAGTCAGCAAGATTGCATCAAGCCATCAACTTCTGAAGTCTGCAAGAGAGGTAGGGAGGAACAAGAATACGAGGAAACCATATCAGCATACTGTTTTGCCATGAAGAATAAGAAGATTTGAGCTTGCTCGACCTAGTAAAGGTTGGAAATATCTTTGGTTTTCTTTGTTCCTGCCCTACCTCGCCTAGGATCATTAAGAGAGTTCTTCATGATCTCACATTCTTTCTCTAAAAACAGTGAATGGTAAGTCACTTTTTGTAAAATTAATTGAGTGGGTAGATTGATATATACTAAGTAGTAGGTAGTACATAAAAAACACTCACCTACGGATACATTTGGTTTGTTGTCATGACCATCATCACTCACCTACTAGTATAGTAGTAAAAAAACACTTGAAGCCAGCTCCTACTTGTTCCCCATGGCTCCAAACATGCTCGATATCTCTTGAAAATTCAATATCAACACGTGTTATTATTAATAAACTTTTATCAACCCAATATACAACTAGAATATTGAAGTATGATACAACTGAAATACTCAATTGCAACCTTTTATGTCAAAAAGGCAACCGAATCCTAATACTATACTAGTAGCAGCTACAACTTGTCAATTCTCATCTCAACTTGTCAATTGTCATCTTACCATGAGGCTCATTTACTACTATACTAGTACCAGCTACAGCTTGCCAATTCTCATCTCAACTTGACAATTGTCATCTTACCATGAGCAGCTACAAGTATCATCTCAAAACCCAAATCCAACATATCATATACTAGCAGGCAGCAACTATAAGTATCATCTATTCATCTCAAAACCCAAATCTCTGCTCATGTCAATTGTCATAGGTGCTCAAGACCTACTGACTAAAGCCAATGATCCCAGCATCCAAATCAAGGTTTACAATTGAGTCCATAGTGCATACCTCCCGTGGCTCCGGAAGCCGATGCTCTTGAACTATCTTGATGGCTCGAAGTGCTAGAACTGCCGCCGTCTTGGCCCCTCCCCCTGCCGCCCGAGCTGCTGTCTTGGGCTCTCCCCTCGCCGACCAAGCTCTCGTCTGATCTCCCTCTCCCACTGCCTTCTTGGCCCCCACCACCAACTCTTCGGCTGCCTTCCTCCATGCGCCAACCAGTGATATAGTTGACCGACCATCATAGATCTATGCAGAGCTGAGGGAAGGAGACACAGAGGGGTGCGAAGAAGACGGAGGTGTACGGTACAGCTGACCGGAGGGGAGTGCGTGATGAAGACGGAGGCGTACGGTATAGCCAACAACGCCGTGGTGGCGGCGGCGCTGCGCAGGCTCGCTGCCGCCCCTCACCCTCCGAGTCCTTGCGCAGAGCTACAGGCTCACCTCCTTTCGCCGCCGAGCCCAGATGGGGACTGGGGAGCGCAAATGGGGACTGCAGAGACATAGGCCAGCACCGGACGCTAGGGCATCGCTATGCGGCAATTGAATGGGCCGGTTTGGGCTGCGCGTTAATTCAAAATGGGCCGAATTATTTGAGCCCGATTTGTATAGTAACCGGCCTGGTCCGGTAAAACCGAAAATCGTCGAAAATCAGCCCATTCCGGTCGGTAAAAAAATCACTGGTCGAGGTCGCCATGAGAAGGCCGGATCGAAGTGTTGCGAAGCAGACCACGATGAACCAGGCTGATTACTAAAAATTTTGTTAACGAATAGTTGGATTCTGATGGAAACTTAAGTACGTAAGAAATCTGCTAACAATGGAAATCTATCTGCTAAAAACAGGAAACCGAAAAACAAACCGATTCATATCTCCACAGGGAAACAAGTTGGACTCAAAACATAAACTAATCAATTCACCGAACAAGATTATTTTTCAACATAGTTGATTCTGATGGAAACTTAACACGTAAGAAATCTGGTATGTTACGATACCATCCATCTCTAGCGACACAAATTTGTTTCGCTTTGTCTTGTAACTCTCGGTGGATTGCTTTTGTTGGTGAGTGAATTGGGGTTATCCTGCTAGGTATGTGATCCAAGTTGTAATAAGTCCGTATCTACCTAGTCTGATATAATACGGCTTCATTTCAGTGCAATGAAGTAGTTCTCATGCGTGTTTGCAGTTGCACCTGGATTTTGATTCAAATTTGCGTATTACGAGTTCTTAGAGACATAGATGGTTCCAGATAAAACAGGGCTACTATTTTTACTTTTTTAAAAAAAAATCGAAAAGACAACAGTTCTAGCGCAACATATTTTCTTTTGGCATCTTTCTTAATTTTCTTTACATATTTTCCTTTAATGCATTCTCTGCATTGTTCTAAGTCTGAGAACTCTAATGGAGGAAGAATATCATTCTTAATTAGTCTTTCTATTCTCCCCCTCGAAATATGGCCTAAACGACAGTGCCATAATTTCGACGACGCATCTAGAGTTCTCTTTCGTTTCCTGTATACATTCGTAGACGAGGATTCATTTACTTTCTCGCACGCGAAGTTCCCATTATCGCACACGACATTCACATCATCATATAATGATAACAAATAAAGCTCATTTTGTAAGATGGCAAGACCAACACATTCTTTATTAAACATTATTTCACACTTGCCATTTCCAAAATGACAATCATAACCATCATTGTCCAAACATAAAACACTAATCAAATTCCTCTGTAAAGAGGGAACATAAAGAACATCTCTAAGTAAAAGAGTGAAGCCATTAGCTAGCTCTAATGAAAGATCGCCAACTGCTTCAACTTCAGCTTGGACTCCATTTGCGACTTTAACGCATCTTTCTTTTCTTTGCATATTCCTCGTCAAACGGAATCCTTTTCTTTGTCATAATCATTTTTAAGAAATCGGGACAATCTTTCTTGTAATGTCCCTTTTTCTTGCAATGTAGGCACTGATATTCTCCACTGTGAAATTCTGTTGCTGAGGCTTATGCTGAGGCTTTCCTTGCTTTGAAGAGGAATGATTAAAGTTCTTTTTCTTGTAATCCTTCACATAGTTGATGGAACCACCATGTGAGGATTTAATTCTTTCCTCCTCTTGCACACATATAGCTATGCACTTTTCTAAGTCCCATTTCTCGGGCTGCATGTTGTAGTTGACAACAAAAGTGTCAAACTCTTTCGGCAAGGAAGCAAAAACCAAATGAATAAGGAACTCATCCGTGAGAGCCAAATCCATTGGTTTGAGCTTGGATGCCAAGTTGCTCATCCTTAGTATGTGCTCTCTTATGCCACTGCCACCACCAGAGTACCTTTGTCACATGTCGCTTAATCATTTGTGTAGCATAAGTCTTTGAAGAGCCATGAAATTGACTTTTATTTTCTCAAGGTACTCGTGTGATGTGTCACACTCTGCGATTGAGCCCACAATTGCAGACTCAATCGTGTTCTTTATCACAACCAAACATTTCTTGTTGGCAAGGACCCACTTTATGATCAAGATCATATGACATTTTTATGGGAGCATAGTCCTCTGCATGCGGTCCGCTAAGCAAGACGCCTCATTGTCACCTCTCACCGGTGCCCACAGCTCGTGGGACACGGTGTGGTGACTACTGACCCACCTCACCAAGATGAATGCCAGTCAATCTTTTCTTCCATTCACCGTAGTTGTCTCCTTTGAGAACCGGGATATCCTCGATGTACCCCATCAAAGAGTATCCTCCTGAAACCACAATTCATATACAAAGGAGAACATTTAAACATATTAACAACAATCGCATGCCTTAGTTTCAACGTTGGTTAAAAATAAAACATACAGTTGTTTACACATTAAATCTACATCACCGTTGGGCAGAAATAGAGATAATGTATAAAACTCATCAATTAAAATTATAATACTGTTATTATCAACGTTGGTCAGAAAATAACAATATCATAATATCAAAATTATATGCCTTACAATTTTATTTATACATTAAATCTACATCACCGTTGGGCAGAAATAGAAATAATGTATAAAATCATCAATTAAAATTATAATATTGTTATTATCAACGTTGGTCAGAAAATAACAATATCATAATTCACAACAATTCTCAAAAAATTAAATTCTCCCGTTGGTTCGAATTTAATTATAAGAGTAATCACCATTTAACTTTTGCAGCGGAAAAAATACCATGAAATATACATCTAAAATATACATGAAATATATTAATACATGTCCATTTGACCGGTCAAAGCCTCATCTTCCAAAAAATATCTTGCATGGTCAAATAACCTCCCCAAAAGCCTCTCCACCACACGGTTAATTCCCCAAAAACAGCCTCATCTTGCTCCTGGAAAAAAGGCGTCACCACACAAAAAGGAAACATTCCTTGATTTTCGGATCTGAGGCAGCGAGTGGGCGGCGCAAGGAGCGGCGGCCTTCTCGGCGGGCCGGCAGGCGCTAGCGCCGGCGGCCAAGCAAGCTGGCGGCGGGCGAGCACCAGCGGCGCAGCAGCAGCAGCGCGCAGGAGCGCAGGTCGCGCGGCAGGCGGCGGCGGCCGGCGCGCAGGAACGGCGTTCTAGCAGCGCCGGCGGCGCGGGCCGCGAGCGGCAGCGCGGGTGAGCTGCCGCGGCAGCAAGAGCTCAAGGCGCACAGCACGGCGGCCGCAGCCGGCCGCTCAGCGTCTTGGCCGGGCGGGCTCGGCGCAGCAGCAGCGCGCTTGCGCGGAGCGCTGGCCGAGCGGCAGCAGAGTCGGCGAAAGACGCGCCAAGAAGGAGGCGGCGCCAGCGGCCAGGGCCGGCGCAGCAGCAGGTAAAAGATCCACCTTTTTTTTCTTCTTGCCCGATCTGAGACTCGGGAAAATTGGGGATTTTTCTTTGCCTCTATTCCCGCTCTGATACCATTGTCAGCATATCTGTGTTCTTGATGATACGAGAGAGAAGGGGAGAGGGAGAGGGGTTAGGAGTACCGACCGTCCGTGGTGTTGGATGAAGACCTGGCCATCGCTGGTTCGTCGGTGACGGCGGCGGAGGACGGTGGGACGGCGTGGATCTGGCGACGGTGACGGCGATGAAGCTTCCCGTCGCTGACTGCGCGTCCCTGATCGGTCTAGGGTTTTCGGGTGGAGTTTGTGGCGGCACGGTGAATCTTGTTAGTCGTGCCTCCAGCCCCCACCCCTCTACTTATAGCGCAGCGCGACGGGGGCCCATCAACCGTTGGTTAGCTGAGCGCCCGATCGTATGCGATCAAGGCCCGATTAGCCGTTGGGCTAATCGGCTGAGATCATTCTAACACTCACGTCTTGAAGCGTAACTATCATCTCACCTACTCTAGGTAAAAATTCCAGAATTCATTCACATTTCTTGAATTTGTATACAAAATGACCCTGGATCGGAGCTCAATATAAAAACTTTGAATTTGTATACACAATAGTTTTTTTAAAAAACATTCTAAGTTCCTCATATTTGGAACAGTAAACATTTTCTTCAAAGTACCTTAATCGAGATGTCCTTCGATCAAGGAAATACAAACACACAACACTCTAATCACCAAGGAATAAAATTATCATCCAGTTCGCTTACTATCTTTCTCTGGAGCAGAGGACAAACAACGAACAGGCACATGACGCATGCGGATAGCAGCAGGAACCTGGATTGTGACGAGAGGCGGCAGGCGACAAGGAGCCAAAGGGCTTGCGATTTAGGTTTTGTTCGTTGAGTTCTGGTTTGGATCACAAGATGGACGCTGATCCGAAGTGGTTGGCGGGAGCGTCCTTCCTAGTTTACGTTTCCTAAATTTTTAATTTCCAAAATATTAATTACTATTAATAAAAAGATGAACTGCATTTTTAAACAGTAGACTAGTTAGGGACATTCAGAATACAGTAAGCAGCAGGTACACGTCAATAACCGAACCAGCCCAAGAATGTGCTGTGCCATTGTCAAATTTCCGATCTCAATAAAAAGAGCTAATTTTCTCCTGGCTGAACACAGTTTGATCAGAATTTGTTATGAGCTTTATGAGCTATCCTGATTCCTGATAGAAACACATTCAACAGAGTGTAAATACAGGCTTGGTTATCAGTTTCCGTCTTTTGCTTTTTATCGAACTGCAGCTGCCTCAGTTGTGGTTCTCTCGCTTAGGTCTCAACTGTGGCTATGCTCGGTGTACTTTGATAAAGGACAAAGGGGAAAAAATAGTAAACCTGTAATAGCAATAGCTAAGAAACATTAAAACAGAACTATGTAAATTCCGTTATTTTGGTAATGGAATCCGAGTTTCTCATGTGGAAAAAACGCAGAGTGGAGATTGTACAGTTTGTGGCTTTGTGCTGTTAATAATTTTGGGGTTTAGTGCTAGGCGGGCAACGATTGGTAGTGAATCAAGGCCGTGGTACCTCACTACTCACATTCTACAAATGCAACTGATCAAAGAAGTTGGCTATGAAACGTAAGAAGCATGTAGTGATTCATTGGATTGTAACTTTATTTTTGAGGGATCAACCATTAGAGTAGATAATCGGTATGGGCACCGACGAATTATAAAGCAACACAAATTCGTAAAAGCTCGATGCTAAGACCCCATCTAAAGGAAGGTATTAATCGTTGGGGCTTCTTCGCTTTGCATCTTCTTGCCGTGATGTTATCATCATTCATCGAAAGGTAAAGCCCCAAGCCTCCTCAAAAGCGAGTAGAGCTCGAGTCGCAAGACATTCTTGCCGTGGTGTGATGCCATTACGTTCCATCACATGTGCTTTGCTTTGCACTAGCATCAACCAAACAAGAACAAATACAAAATCAAACATTAATTGCAACCCAAACCAACCCATACCTTCCACAACCACAATCGCATTCGATAACATCTCCGAGAGAGCAGACAAGGATGCCATGGCCGAGGCCGTCTCTCGCCGTGGTTTCAAGTGTCAACACCCTTGCACTCGTGAGACCTCGTTGCTATGTGGAGTCATGGATGAAGTGGGCTTCTTGAAGGATGAGTGGCGGCTGCAGGCTACATCAACGACGCCGCGGCTGCCGGAGGTCGGGAAACTCCAGCGTGGCCATATGGGTGTTGCAGATCGAGATGCTGCATTCGACGAGAATGTTATTGAAGCCGCAGAGTACATAGAGAAGCGAAACAAGCTCAAGAAGGGTTTCATAGGTGCAATTTCGAGGTATGCTCGTATACCAAGTGATTTGATAGCTCTACACAAAATTGGTGTTGAAATTAAGAGAATAAGAAGAAAGATCGTGAGATATTTGACGGTGCAGCCCGTCTAAAACTTGTTGATTTGGGTCATCTCGAGTCTCGGCAAGATTTTGATCATATGTATCAAAGTTTTGAAGATGACGTTGTCATTGTTGGTTTTGAGGATGAGTACAAGGAAATAGTGGAAAAGTTAGTTGAGAAAAAGAGCAAGCTTAGTGTTGTCTCCATAGTTGCCATGGGTGGGGCGGGAAAAACTACACTCGCTAGAAAAATCTATACTTCATCTAGAATCAAAAATCAGTTTGGCACAGTTGCTTGGGTTACCGTATCTCAAAAGTTCAAGGGCATGGATTTACTAAGGGATATTATGAAACAAATAATGGGGGCCAGAGATGAGACTAATCAGTTGCAGGAGTATGATGTGGGAAAGAAGATCCATGATTTTCTATCGGACAAAAGATATTTAGTCGTGCTTGATGATGTGTGGGAAACAAATACGTGGAACCAAATAAATAGAAGCGTTAAAGTCTTTCCAGATGCAAATAACGGTAGTAGAGTACTGTTAACCACACGAAAGGAAGATGTTGCGAATCATATTCAAATGCCAACCCATGTTCATGATCTGAAGCTCTTGGATGAAGAGAGAAGTTGGGAACTTTTTAGTAGCAAAGCTTTGCCATCATACAAAAGGTATGCGGTTTGTAATCTGGATGAGTTTGAAGAACTGGGGAGAAAGCTTGCAAAGAAATGTGATGGCTTACCACTTGCGCTTGCAGTTCTAGGGGGTTATCTATCAAAGAATCTTAATATAGAAGCATGGTCGGATGTGATTTTTGTTATGAATATTGTGTGCATCTATTCATGAGGCCCAAGGGGCAATATATATAGAGCTACAAGGGGATGTACAAAAGGAATACAACACAGCAAAATAGGAAACAGCATATTAGGAAACAAATAAGAGTCCTAATCTATTCTATCCTTAACACCCCCCCTCAAACTCATGGTGGATCAACAACACTGAGTTTGGAGAGGTAAAACTCGTGGCTGTGCTCGAGTCCGGCCTTCGTGAAGAAATCCGCTATCCAAGCTCCAAGGCACATATCAAGAGTAATCACCGATCTTGCACACAAGACCTCATGAAAGAAGCATCAACACCAATATGCTTGGTGAGCTCATGCTTCACAGATCACGAGCAATACCGATAGCACTGCATCGTTCGACAAGAGAGGAGTCGGTGTAGTGACAGAACACCAAAATCCTCAAGTAACCACCGTAGCTGTAATCTCTGTGTCAAGAGAGCCATAGCTCGCAACTCAGCCTCTCGCACTGAACGGGACATCGCACTGCTTCTTCGCCTTCCGTGCAATAAGAGAACCACCAAGAAAAACACAAGAGGCGAGAGAGACCGCGATCGAGGGATCGCGCCCAAGTAGCATCCGAATAGGCTCAAGTTGTAACGAATCGAACGTGGAAAGAAGAGACGGCGAGAGATAGTCCCACGAAGGTATCGCAGAACTCAAGAAGATGGGCTGTAGTGGACCCGAGTGGGAGCTGAAACAAACCGACTCGTAATATGAACGGATAAGTGATATCCGGACGAGTGCAAACAAGATAAACAAGACTCCCAACAAGGTGACGATAGCGAGTCGGATCGTAAAGAGGCTCGCCATCCGAGGGTCGGAGGTGGACATTGAGCTCCATGGGAGTCTCAACAAGATACTGATCGGAGAGAGGCGCGATCAAGAAGATCTCGAATATATTTCTCTTGGGACATAAAGAAACCATCCGGAGTGGAAGTAACCTCAATCCCAAGGAAATAATCGAGAGGACCAAGATCCGACATAAGGAACTGCTCACTAAGACGAGCCTTGACAAAGGCAATGTACTCATAATCATCTCCCGTAATGATCATATCATCAACATATAGAAGAAGAAGAGTCCGACCACGAGACGAAGTGTGGACAAAGAGCGCAGGATCATGATCACTAGCTGAAAAGCCAGCAAGAGTGACCACAGAGGAGAAGCGCCAAACCAAGCACGAGGGGCTTGCTTAAGGCCATAGAGAGAGCGACGGCGACGCACCATGCCCTCGAGGAATGTAATACCTGTGGCGGATGCATGTAGACCTCCTCACGCAACTCACCATTAAGAAAGGCATTCTTGACATCAAGCCGAGAAATGCACTGGTGGCGCAATGACGCCACCGACGTAAGAGTGCGAACAGTGGTCATGTGGGCCACAGGAGCAAAAGTCTCGTCGTAGTCAACACCATGCTCTGCTGGAAGCCACGAGCAACAAGACGCGCTTTGTAGCGCTCAAGAGAGCCATCGAGCGAGTCTTAATTTTATAAACCCACTTACACGTGATGGGACGAGAATGAGATGGCAAAGGAACAAGATCCAAGTACCAAGACGCCGAGGGCAGCAATCTCTCGGCCATGGCAAGCGCCACTCGTGGTGAGTAACAAAGATCCCAGAGGAGACAAAGCTCACGAGTAGCGCGCCAAAGCCAAAAGGCAAAGCGGGCAGGAGGCCGAATCGACCGGCGATCGCGGAGAGCGTAGCGAGGAGAAGATGACCCATCAGGGGACGATGGAGCATCAGAAGAAGGTGGATCATCAGGAGAAGATGACTCAGCTGGAAGAGCCTCAATACGAGGTCGACGAGTGTAAAAGAGAAGGGGAGGTACTGTAGTGAGAGGAGCCTGGGGAGTCGGAGGAGACGACGCAGGCGGTGACAATGGCGGAGAGGCCACAGGGGGAATATGTGGAGACTCAGTGGGACAAGTGGACGAGGGCAAAGCAGATATAGGTGTATCTGGAAAGGTCAAGAAAGACAGAGACTCCGCAGAGGGAGTCGAAGGAGAGGCAGGACGTGGGTAGAATGGACGAGACTCGTCGAAAGTCACATCCCGAGAAACCCGCATCCTTCGACCAACCGGATCCCAAAGACCGATAGCCCTTGTGCTCGCATCAGATCCCAAAAAGACACACTCAACAGATCGAGTGGTCGGGTTTGGTGCGTCAGGGGCGAGGAGAACGTAGCAAACGCAGCCAAACATATGAAGGGCAGAGTAGTCAGGAAGAAGACCACAGAGACGCTCAACAGGGATCGCACCCTGAAGAGCAGAAGAGGGCTGGATGTTGATGAGATAGGTGGCAGTGGAAACAGCCTCGGCCCAAAAGTGAGGTGGGGTAGAGGCGCGATCATCGAGTACGAGCCGCCTCAAGGAGGTGACGATGCTTGCGCCAGCGACACCATTTCGAGCATGAGCACCGTGACAAGAGAACTGAGCGAGAGTCCCCTGCGCAACAAGGAAACTGCGCAGGTAACGAGAGAGGTACTCGCCAGCAGAATCAGCACGAAAGACACGGATAGGAGTGGAGAACTGTGTGTGAATCATAGTGGCAAATTGTTTATAGATAGACAAGACCTCACTACGAGAAGACATGAAATATATCCAAGTGTGGCGAGAGAAATCATCTATAAATATGATATAATATCGATGACCCCTTTCAAACGAAGGAGCCGGACCCCAAACATCTGAATGGACAAGATCAAAAGGACGCTGGGACACAGACTCACTATGAGGATAGGGAAGCTGAATTTGTTTACCCAACTTACAGCCCTGACAATCTAAAGATACGTCTCCCGAGATGCACCCTAAGACCACGACGAACTAAGGATGACAAAGTAGATCCACACAGATGACCAAGACGGTGATGCCACCGCTGGAAGGAGCGATGACGGCGGCGTAGCGGAGAGACTCGCGCCGATGGTGGCAAAGTGGTGGCGCGAAAGGAAGGTGAAGCCATCAAGCTCCGAGACGCCCGTGAATCACGGCGCGAGGCCGTAACCAACCGAGCTCCGTGTGGTTGTCCGAACACAACAAGAGTCGAGTCGAGAATGACCCGATAACCAAGGTCAGGAATCTGCCCAGCAGAAAGAAGCTGCATGGTAAGGCGAGGAACATGAGCAACAGAAGGAATATGAAAGGATGAGTTGCTAAGAAAACCTCGACTGAGACAGAAAGAGATGTACCATCAGCAGTAAGAACACTGACAGGAGAATCAAGAGGTGTAATAGAAGACAGAGTAGAAGCATCAGGAGTCATGTGAAAAGATGCTCCAGAATCAAGAATCCACGGGGAGGTACCTGACTGTGTAGAGGGTGGTTTCTCAAGCTCAAGAGTCGAGAGCGTAACTCGCAGAACCCGCCGAGGAGAACCTCGGCGGCAAGCAAGCGCGAAGTCCGCTATCTCTCGCTCCGTGAAAGAAGTCAAGAAGTCGATGCGACGCCGTCGAGAAGCACCGGTGCAATAGAAGAACGGCGTGAAAGATGCCGCTTCTTCTTATAGCACCGACTCAATGTGGCCGCCTTGTCGCAGAGGAACAGTGAGGACGGCCACCTCAGACGGATGACGCCACCACCACCGTGGCGGCTACCGGAGGAGGCAGTAGCAGTGAGCGGGCGCGAGCACAGAGGGAGTGGCATCGCACCAGCACTACTCAAAGTAGTCTCCTCTGCGCGTATCTCGGTAAGAGCCTCCAAGAGAATGACACGAGGGTGGCGTGCAAGAAGCCGAGCACGCCGTTGCTCGAACTCAGACGGCGAGTAAGGAACTCGTGAGACCGCTGAAACTCCAGTGTCAAGACATACCCCAGCAAAGATGGGCAGGAACGACAAACAAGAAGGCGGAGAGTGTCCAACTGACGCCAAACAGCAGAGCTCTGAGCGTAGAAAGCGTCAACAGTAGCATCACCCTGCTGAAGAGAGTGCTCCTGGCGGACCACGGACAGGTACAGAGCATCACCAGAGGGCTCGTAGCGCGGGAGGCGACGCAGCGCCCCGCATCGGGAGGCGGCGGTGGCGCGGAGGCGAAAGACGCGCCGAGCGGCCGGGCGTGGGAGTCGGCGACGGTGGTGCAGAGTCGGCGACGGCGCACGGAATCCTAGGCAAGCCAAAACCCTAATTTTGGCTCTGATACCATGTTATGAATATTGTGTGCATCTATTCATGAGGCCCAAGGGGCAATATATATAGAGGTACAAGGGGATGTACAAAAGGAATACAACACAGCAAAATAGGAAACAGCATATTAGGAAACAAATAAGAGTCCTAATCTATTCTATTCTTAACAATTTTGAGTTGGACATCAGCAAAAGATGGGCAAGTGATACGAGAGATCCTAGCTCGTAGTTACAATGACTTGCCGAGTCATTATTTAAAATCCTGTTTCCTCTATCTTGCTGCTTTTCCTGAGGATTATGATATACCAGTGCGAGATCTTATCGAATTATGGATGGCTGAATGCTTCATTCCACATACAACAAAGCACAAACTGGAAGAAACGGCACGTAAGTATGTAACTGAGTTAGCTCAAAGAAGCTTGGTCCAAGTTGTTAGCAAAAGCATGGCACACAAATGGATCGACAGAATAAGGATTCATGATATTTTACATGACTGGTGCATAGAAGAAGCAAGACAAGATGGTGCTCTTGATGTCATTGACAAAATTGCAGGTCAAGCTTCATCTCCGCTTTTTGTATATTGCAATGTATTTTCCCAGTATGTTAATTTCTTGCTAACATACGGATTTATTCAAAAAAAAATTGCAGGTCAAGCTGGTGCATCATCATCCTATACCATGACATCCTATCGTTCTTCTTTTCAAAACTTCTTCAATGATAAGATTTTCCAGGCAACACCTAATCTCCGAACTCTGCTTGGCTTTCGACTTCCATCATTGTCCCTACCTAAGCTGAGGTTCCTGAGAGTTCTTCATGTAGAAAACTCAAGCCTAAAGAATTTCTCTAGGGCAATTGGTAACTGCACTCACCTAAGGTGTCTAAGGTTGAGATACTGTGAAGAGGTCACGCTCACTTCTTCAATTAGACAACTCCTTTACTTGCAAACCATAGATCTGACTGGCACCAAATTGGACACGTTAGTACCAAACTCCCTGTGGGCTATCCCTGCTCTAAGGCATGTTTACCTTGAAAGGGCGTTTTCTCCACCAAGGAGTGTCCAACAGAAAGACCTCCAGACTTTTTTCTTATTTCTTCTGGGTGATGATAGTAAATATGTCCAGAGTGATGATAGTAAATATGTCTGGAGTGACATGGTGACATTTTTGGGCCAAATGACTGATCTAACTACCTTGCAGTTGTACTTGCCCGCGACATCCATGCCAGCGGAGATGATTAAACTATTGGCAAAAAACATGCCTCACCTGGTTGATGTTAATCTTCTTAGATTCGATGTGCTCGATAGGTTTCCTGAGAGCCATCTCCTCCCACAGAGTCTACGGAGGCTCGTTCTGTATGCTGATGTCATTAAAGAAGACCTGATGCCGATCCTGGGGAAGCTTCCTTGTCTTGTGGTACTGTGGTTGGGTGGCTATGAAGGCCGGATTGTGTCCTACTCCACCAAAGGGTTCCCTCGGCTGGAAGAGTTGTTCCTTTCGCAGTTTTCCAGTGAGGAGTGGAGGATAGAGGTCGGGGCAATGCCAAGGCTCTCCAAACTGAGATTTGATGACTGCAAGAAGATGAGTAAGCTCCCCGAGGGGTTGCTGCACCTGCCGTCCCTCAAGGAGCTACATCTGACGGACATGTCCCAGATTTCTCAAGACGACAACACTTGCGAAGAGCTGCAGCGGAAAGGATGTAAGGTTGGTACCTATGTCCCCTCCCTTGGTTGCCATTCTTTCTCTGTTATTGATTTGACTCGTATTTGCGTTTAGGACTTTTAAGTGTCTCTTACACATATTTGCAGTGCATGGAAGCAAGCAACAATATGCTCAACATATGCCATTTAACTTATTTGTGACTTTCTCTACGTTGCTACCTTGTTTGTTTGGCATAATGGTTGCGGAATTTACTGGTTGGGCTCAATTTTTTGTCGTTACTAGGATCGTTTTCTTTTGACGAAATTCGCTTTATGTCATCTATCTATCCAATCTATAAAATAGCTAGAAATCCCCACATTAATTAGAAAATCTTCAAATTCCCATATTAATAAAAAAAGAAAACATCATGACCATCTATTGGTGTACTATACGGTGTAGATTTGATATGGATATTACCATGGCTTACCGGAACGCACACAAACTCATGCAGTAAAAGCTATATCAGGATGAAAAAGGTCAATGCATATGTCTGCTTGCCGTATACATCACGGATTCGTGTCTTCAAACCAAAACCAATCAAAATGAAACAGTAATGCACGTCTAGAAAAAAAGGACGGACGACGAGGACCCTGCCTAGCGGCATCTTCCCTTCCAATTAATGCTCTTTAATTTTTTGGAAATTCAACAGAAGTTAAAAAATCCAAAATTCCTAATACCTTACGTGAGCATATTGATATCCCCACACCACAGTACGCTCAAATTAATCCATATTGCTTCCAGACTGAAAAATTTAGGACAATTAAATAAAAGGGAAAAATAAAAATTCCCATGTTAATCAGAAGAAAAGAAAACATTTACCCATCTATTCATTTTTTACAGGTATAATCTGGAGCTTAACAAACTTGTTATGTCTCTTAATGTCCTCATATAGAAAGACATACTTAATCGGACATGAAAAAATGATGCTACACACAACCAAATCATAACTCGGAAAGACGACATGGCCAAACAAAACCATAATTACCAATAACATAATATGCATGGAGAGGAAAAATAATAATGCCACACACGGTCTCCACAAATTTTATAAGGGGGTGATCGGAATAGCGATGGCTTTTAGATTTTGGCTGGAAAAACACTGTAGCTGGCTGAAAAAACACTGTAGCTGAGTTAGTGGATAGTGTAGTGAATAGTGAAAAAAAAGCTGAAGCTAGAAGCTGAAGCCGAAAAAAGCCGAAACGATCACCCCCTAAGATTGATGGGCTCTGAATTCTTGATGGAGCTGGATTTGGTGCTCTTTATATAACTTGCATGTATGTATGGCATGAAGTATATACTATCGGAGATTGATTCCTCGCCATAATTCTAGGAGAGATAAAAAGCTAGAAATTCCCACATTAATCCATAAGAAGAAAAATATCTAGGATATCATCCATCTATAACAAGATCGATCAAATCAACATCAAGTGGCAGAATGCAGGTGTGTACAAACTACTAAATTAACAACTACAAAGTAGGCCGTCCCTGAGGTCACTAAAACATTTTTGCAGATTCACACGAGATAGTTCAGATACAAAGCTCATCATAATGCTAAATATAAATTTCGAATTAATGGTGAATCCAGTATTAGACTATATTTGGAAACAAATATAAGTCAAATTCAGAATTACTTTTAATAAACATAAATTCAGAATAAAAGTATAATTTGGTGTTACATAACCTCATATTTGGAACTTAAAGTATATCTAAAATAAAGTCAATTCGAAATTAACTTTTATGCAAAATAAAATATCTATTGGGTTTATATAAAAATTGCATGTGTTTTGTAAATTAGTAGCGTATCGGTTGAGGCACCACGTCAACTTAAAAATCCAAAAAAAATATTCTACATGTACTTCTCAATTAACTCTACCCATGTATAAAATTTTAATTTCAATTTCACTCTGTTTAAGAGTAACAAAAATGAGAAAGTTCTCACAAATGATAAATAAAAAGGAAAGGGAAAAAGAAAAATAATGACAAAATGAAGTCGAAGTTAAAAATTTAAAGGGTGCTACAACACTACATAGACTACTACATCATCAATTTTTTTTTTTGAAATTTTCATGTTGATTTGGTGCCTCAACCTATCATGAGTTGCATGATTACACCCTAAGGTGGTTGCACTTAATGTGTTGCTGTGTATCGCTGATCTAACGTACAGGTTTGGTACAAATTAGAATTTAGAGTCGATGTGTCATTTTTAAAGTATAAGTATGAATTGAAGTCGCAAAGGCAAGAATTTAAGAATAAATTTGGAATAGAGAGAGGGGGAAATATCAAAATTTGGAGTATATATTAATGTTGGAATAAATTCCAAAAGAAAACTAAATTCTTCACTAAAACTATAAATTCAGTATAGTTTTGTTTTAAAAAAAATCAATATAGAAAACTTTCAAAGTTGTCTGCGATGCTTATTGAAGTGCCATATATAAATATACTATAGTTCCATATTAACAGTAAATTAGAATTTCTATGTTTTCCAATATTCTATTTTACTCATGCTTTCCTTTGTATTTCCATGTTTTTCACGTTCCTATATATTTTTTGGTCACTACGTTCCAAACAGGCCCGATCTTTACAACCTACTCCCCGCTATATGAAAATTTCACTTTATAAAAGAAATGATACCACAAAGAAAATGTGAAAATCAAAGTAAGGCAATCAAAACACTATTTTACTAACATATAATGATTTTTAGACTTTAAAAAATACACAACTTTTAATTTGCTTGACCGTGCAGGCGCCACTGTAGGGTTGATGACTAGTTTGGTCAAACCTAGAATTCAAAACTGCCTCATTGTGAATATGCCACTAATTCATGGGTTTTTGTTTTGAAATGCTACTCCCGTCACATTCTGTTGGCTAGCCGGCTCTTCAACGCCCTTGACTAGTGCAAAATGACTATGCTACCCTCAGTGGTACAATTCATGGAAGGGAAATTCCATTGGACAGTGGAGGGAATAGTTGGCGCCAAAAACTTTCATGGTTCGGGGGTGATCGTTTCGGTTTTTTTCGGCTTCAGCTTCTAGCTTCAGCTTTTTTTTTCACTATTCACTACACTATCCACTAATTCAGCTATAGTATTTTTTCAGCTAGCTACAGTGTTTTTTCAGCTAAAAGTCAAAAGCCATCGCTATTCCGATCACCCCCTGAGGGAAAGGTTGGCACAAAAAAACAGATAACAAACTGCAGTCATCACTTGATTAGTAGCGCATAACCTTCAATAAGCATGCCTTAGACATAACAAAATACTCCCAAGGATTCTGACATCACAAAGTACATCTCAAGTAGTACATCATCTAACTTAACATACACGTTCGTGGTTTGAAATTTGACATCACAGAATACTCCAAGGTTCCTGACATTACAAAGTTGATCACATTGTCTGATCTAACAGCACATAACACATAAATTCAAGCAGTTGCTGGTGGTCGGACAGATTTCTTAGTAACTCTAGGTGGCTTCCAGGGTTGAATGGTAGATGCAGCTATTGGTGTGGATGCATCGTTGCTTGGCGTGGCTCCATCCATACGAATCTTGAGCATCAGTATATGAAATAATAAATATCTCAAAGTTCATCCTTGGACCACAATTCTTAGTGGTACAACATAAATAAATCAGAACATTTCAACATTTTCAACATGCATGTTCTGGAGGCTTGGAGTTGGAGGCTTTGCCTCAGAATCTGATGAAGTGAGTTGGAGATAAGTGAGTAGGAGAGAGGAGTGAGAATGGAGACAATCAGGGTCATAATTACCGTCATTTTGAAAACAATCTGACATGGCCTTCTAGTGTCATTTCGAGAAGAAAACTCACACAGTAGTGGCATATTCACAATAAGGCAGTTTTGGATGGCATTTTTAGAATTCAAGGTACGTTTGACCAATGGCATGGAACAAATTTTCCTATCAATTCCATAACTTGGTGTCATTCTCTTGTATGCTTTACACAGGTTACGTGGATTTGACGAGGAGAAGAATATGACAATCCTCTGGTTGTGGCTCAACCTTGATGCATGCACGAGTCGAAGATTTCTACAGGATGTGCCAGGGACTCCTCGATTATCCTTCATGCATGCATTTGTCTTCCTTTATAAACTATGGTTTGTTTTTTTAATCGAGTATCTCCGGTGTGTTTGCATGTTGGCCATTAATATACTGCATTCTGTTTGCTTCTATGTAATAATAATAAACACGGAGCGTAAAACCTGTGCTTCATGGTGATACTGTCAGAATTACTTGCAGATTGAGATTTCCAAATACAATGTTTGGGCTGTTAACTGCTGTGTTAATTACATAATCTATTTGCATTTTTTGGATGAAAAATAACTGGTTTGGCATCACCGAAATAGCTATGTACTTATGTTACGTATGAACCAAAGGGATTGCTGTTGCCGTTAGAGAACAGAATCCCATTCCCATATTGTCCTTTGTATGATTGGAAGTATAGTTGTATTTCTTATAAAATTGTAATATTTGTGCAAATCTTACTCTCTTTTTCTCTGTTAATGTAGGATTTTCTAGCCTCTAGAGCGAATGTGGAAGCATCTTTTAACCTTGTTTTAATAAGATAGTAGAAGATACATATGCTTAGTTAATGGTATCAAAGACCAAAATTACGCCAATTCATTGTACGTCGTAGTTGAACAGCCACCGGTCTAGGTGCAATTATATTAGCCCTTTAAAAATACATTTTGCGAAAGACTTAACAAAGAAACATTAAACTAAACAGATGAGTGTTAGCAACCGTTTACATGCTCATACCTGCACTCCTAATCTCTCGGCACGCCCTCCATCTTATGCGTGAGTCTGTTAGCTAGTGCGTGTGTACGTGCACTTTAGTTCTTCCTTGTACATGTATATACATATACATGAGAGATCAATACTAAGTGCCGTGTGTTGGACACTATTCTTTCTCTACATGGTATCAGTGTAATACCAATAGAAAAAGAGAAGAAAAACTAAAGCTGGCCATCTGGGTCGGGCCTAAATGGGCCGTACCGTGGCCCGGCACTGTAGACCTGGCTCGCGACGGCACGGGCACGACCTGTAAATGGGCCGGGTCGGCACGGCACGCCGGACCGGGCCGTGCCTGGGCCGAGGGTGCGGCATGGCGGGCCGACACGGCACAGCCCGTTTAGCAATCGGGCCGTAACGGCCCGGCACGGCACAACACGGCACGCCCAACGGCACTAAACGGGCCGTTCCGGCCCGGCACGGCACGCCTGGCCCGCAACGTTCGAAAAAATAGCCGTTTTTATGACCGTTGGGGGTAAAAAATAGCAAAAAATTTGAAAAAAATCTAAAATTTTTTCTATAAGTAGAGGGGGATCCAGCCTCCATTCTCCACACCTCAAATCTCACTCTTCTCTCTCGGTTTAGCTGTGAAAATTCCGAAAGTGTTTGCACAAATTTGGTGAAAATTTAGGGAAAATTCCAAAAATCCAAAATCTTCAGATTTTTTTGTGAGAGCTGTAAAGGAGGTAATAATACTGTCTTATTTTCATTTTTGGGTATTATTTGTTAGTTTAATTTTTTGCTATTATTTGTTGGTTTAATAGCAAGTTAATCGCTCTTTACTATTTCAATTTGCAGTTGATTTAATGGAGAACTATGATTTTCAACTCTCCGAATTCGGCCTCTCAGCGGATGATATGGAATCGTTTCGACAAGTATATCCATCCGAAGATACCGAAGAAACGATGGCCCTAGGAGCGCAGGGTCCAATCGATCCATCTTCTGCTGGCTCAACAAGTGCATCCACGACTCAAAGCACGGGTGCAAAAAGATCAAGAGCTAGTACATCAACAGTTTGGAATGATTTCGACAAGAAGTTGAAGACCGAGGATGATGGGACTTCGGTGAGGTATGCTGTTTGTAAAATTTGTGGTAATGAATTAACTGCGAAATCTTCAGATGGGACGGGTCATCTACAACGACATGCTGCAAGTTGCAAGAAAAACAAGGAATACAAATGCGCCAGACATAACTGCAATATAACCCTGACGGCTCGGTACGTACATGGGAGTACAACCCAGAGGTAACTCAGGAATCGCTTTGTAGATTAATTGCTTCTCAAGATTTACCTTTAAATTTTGGTGAGTCTGATGCTTTTCAAAAATATATTAGGACTTCTCATAACCCTCGATTTAATTCTGTATCTAGGCAAACAACAACTAGAGATTTAATTAAATATTATAACAATTATCGTGATAAAATGAAAGAAATGTTTCATACCTGTACATTCTCTATTGCTTTGACTTCTGACATATGGAGTGGTAGGGCTAGAGAGGATTATATTAGTGTTGTTGCTCATTATATTAATGATGACTGGGTAATGGAAAAAAAGAATTATAGGATTTAAATTAATTAATGTTTCACATAGTGCTAAAAATATTGCAGAAAGTATTATTAGAGTTGTAGAAGATTTTGGCCTCACAGATAAAATTTTTTCTATAACTTTAGATAATGCAGCTGTAAACACTAAAGCTATGGAAATTCTTACTCCTGTATTTAATACTTATGCACACTATTTCTTATTGCATCAACGTTGTACTTGTCATATTATTAATCTTATTGTTAAATCCAGTTTAAAAAGATTAAATGCTTATATTGATTCTTTTAGAGATGCTATTTCATTTATTAATTGTTCTAACCAACGAATAGCCGCATATAAGAGTTTTTGCGTAGCAATGAATGTTCGTCCTAGAAAATTTGCTTTAGACATGCCTGTTAGATGAACTCTACTTACCTTATGCTTAAACATATATTGCCATATAGGAGCACCTTATCTGTTTTCCTTCACACCCAAAGCCATCAATATCGGAGCTCCTCCAGTAGAACCCAAATTAGAGACCCTGAACTTAGTGAAGACGATTGGGTTGTTGCTGAAAAAATATTTTCCTTTTTAGAAATTTTTCATAAAGCTACACTTTGTCTTTCTGGAATATATTACCCTACACCTCCTATAATTGTTCATAATATTGTTGAAATTGCAACTCACCTAAAGGCTTTTGAACATGATCATATACTACGGGATGCTGTAGGTGCCATGAAAATTAAGTTTTTAAAATATTGGAGAGAAATTCCTATTTTATATGCATTCGCTTTTATTTTGGATCCTAGGGCCAAACTCCAAGGATTTATGAATGTTTTACAAATTTTAACTGAGGCTACCGATTTAGACTATTTTTCATACTTTACATTAGTTAAGAATAAATTATATGAGGTATATGATAAATATGAAAATAAGTTTGTGTCTGTGTATTTGGAAAGACCCCCGATAGTCCCTATCACCTCTAGGGGGGCTATGCAATGGGGCAAGATTTTTGGTTCTTCGTCTAGTTCTCGTGCAGGTGCAGGTACACATCAGTTAGGAGGAGGAAGGCGACAAAGCGCTGGAGACCTATCAAGCTATCTCAATAGTGATAGCGTCAGCTTCGAACAGGAGTTGAACATTCTCTCATAGTGGCAAACCCAGAAGGTATCATATCCAGTGCTATCCATATTAGCACGGGATGTGTTGACTGTTCCTGTCTCTACAGTCTCGTCGGAGTCAGCATTCAGTCTTTCCGAAAGAATAATCGAGGAGCGACGAACAAGTCTCTCCAACGAGATAGTCGAAGTACTTATGACCGTCAAAGACTGGGAACAAACTGAATCAAGACTCCAACATACTGCAGAAAATAAAGATTTAGAAGAATCTTTTGAGAATTTGTATTTAGATAGCAATGAATAGGATTTTCAATATTTTTCTTCACATATAGTCACTAATGAGCTTTATAGGTTGTACTCTTTTTTCTTTACCAAGGTTTTCTCAAATTGAGTTTTTACTTGGTAAAGTTTTAATAAGGCAGCCATCCCATGTAATTTAATAAGTTAATAAAGCTCATTATGTCCTTGCAAATATTTATTTTTATGATTAGCAATGTCTACAATTTTCTACAATTTTTTTACAATTGTTCTTATTTTTCTACAATTTTTCTTATTTTTTCGGCTAAACGGGCTAGACGGGCTGTTTAGGCTTAACTGTGCCCGGGACGGCACGGCACGGCTTCGGGCCGTGCCTGGGCTTGCACCGCAGCCTGCGGGCCGACACGGCACGGCCCGTTTATTACACGGGCCTTAACGGGTCGTGCCTAAACGGGCCATGCCGAGCACGGGCCCGTGCCGTGCCGACCCGGCACGGCCCAGTGGCCAGCTTTAAGAAAAACGAAGAATAAAGACAATCTAAGAGAGAATAAAAGAAATAAAATATTTTGTCACCAGAATCCTTTGACTTTAGAATGTTGAATCAAATAGTGCTCATCGAGTTAACAAGATCGTTTGAGGCCAGTCGGTACTTCTCACTTAAGTGGGTCTCATCATCCGACAGAAAACTTAGCCCAACACCCACTTTTCTTTTCACCGACTTACCTTCCATGGTAGAAAAACCAAAAAATTGTGCTAAGCTCACCCGATAAACTAAAGGTCCTAGGATTTTACCCCAGCCCGTAGTCGGCCAAGAGGGCCAAGAAGATAAGGCGAGGACAGCTGGGTTTTGCACCAGCCAAGAGAGAGAAGCCAACCAACCATGCCATTGAGAAAGCCACCAAAGGACCAAGACCAAGCAAAGGCTAAGTCCTAAGCTTCCTCTGCCCTCACCGAAGCCACCACAACCCAAGAGAAGAGCCAAAACCGACAACTATCCCTCACATTGCTCATAGCCACCGAGAGAGCACCACCAATAGAGAGAGGACAAAGTGTAGAGCCAAGAAGAGAGGAGCCCACAGGGAGTTGGGTAAGACCAATGGTGTGAAGATGGAGGCCACGATAACCACAATCCGCCAAAGACCACCGTGACCATGCCGAACCAGACAGGGACAAGGAGGCGAGAAAAGACTAACGGAAATGCATGGTGTGCGTCATCACCACCATGACCATCGTCATCGCCCTCTCGTCCCCACCCAACCCGAACCAAGTAAGGTCCCCACAACCTTCTCACAGTACATTCACGGTAACATAGCATGGCACAACCACACAGCACAGCCGCAACACAAATGGTAGCAAGTACACGTAGGAAACCGCCGCGAGACCTTGGGAGGCGACATGCTCCCCAGTGCATACCCTCTCACAAGTCCCGCCGCGGCTGCAAACCACAAGCTTTACCCAATCCGTGCATAGTTAGAAATTAAAGCAAGACAAAAAATAGCAACTAAAAGTAAAGTGATGATTTAGGGATAGATAAACTATATGTATTGAGTTGTATAGAGCCAAAGGCTCAGATCTTGTAATAGCCGCTTTGTGATGCATGCTAAGTGATGAGTTATAATTGTAACTAGCCTAGAGGGGTATTCTACGTAAAGAAAAAAGTTGGCTAAACCCTAAGTGAATATGAGTGAGCAAAGAGAGTTAATCTTTACCCTTGAAGTGATCTAAGGGTTAAGGTTGCTCCCAAAAGGCTATAAATAAAGGAGTAGGGGTATGCCTTCACCCCCAAGTATTTGAGAAAAATTTACAGTTTTTTATGCTCCTTTGAGCTTTGTCCACCAGGAAGTGTGGCTTTGAAACCTTTCCTCTCAAAGCAATAAAAGTTATAAGTTCAGACATGATATAAAATTTATTTTATTTCTTACAATTTCTATCTTTTCTTTGTTGCAACTTGAGTTTCTCTTCCCCCCTTCTACTTCCTGTAATTCTATTGGATCTAGGACATGTAAGAAGTTCATCAAGAACACGTCCCAACTGATCAAGATACATTAGAACTCATTCTTGCTTAAATTGTGTTTTCATTAAGAGAGTTCTTAAGCTGAAATTGCCATTTTTAGTGAAGCTTGAACCATTTTCATGATAGGTTAATATTTTGGGCATATATTTTCAATTTCTTCCGTAATTGTAGCCCTAAGATAATTTCCTAGCCATGGTTTAAGTTTCATCAACTTTGGATAAGTAGATCTTAAGTTCTTGATATTTCTTGACCGCTAAGTTGTTAAAATTTCTTTTTTAATGCAACGTGAATCTTGAGCAAGATAGGTCTCTCCCTTGAATTTTATTCTACAATTCCTTTTAGAATCATGACTTTGAGAATCTCATTTTGCTATAGTTTAAGTTTTATCAATTTTAGTTGAGTAGATTTTGAGTTCTTGAGGTTTCCTGACCGACAAGTTGCTGAAATTTTAGTTTTGATGTAATGTGAACTTTGAGCAAGAAAGGTCTAACTCTTAGGCTTTATTTTGTAATTCTTCTTGGAATAATGACCCTGAGGACCTAATCTTGATATGGTTCAATTTTTATTAATTTGGTTAAGTTCATCTTTGAGTTCTTGAGATTTCTTGGCGGTCCAGTTGCTAAAATTTTTGTTTAGCTCATCCTATTCTTAGTGTATACTCTTGGTGTTTTTGAACCTGGCATCTTTCTAATAGCACTAGAGTTCAATAGAAGAAATACTTAAGTAGAGAAGATTTAATTTACGTCTATTCATCCCCTCTAGTCACCATAACCAATCCTTTATAGGTGCACATGGGACTAGAAGCCAGGGGAGGCGTGAAGGCACTGGCGACCAACGGCACAAGGGCCATGGTGCTATAGGGCCAAGAGTAGATAGGTCAATTTGGGGAGGAGGAGGAGGAGGAGGAGGAGAAGGTTAGAGGAGAGGATAAGGTTGTGGAGAAGAAGTGAAGGGCCTGGGAGGCTTCGGCCGGGTGACAAAAAAGGACGGAAAGAAAAAGAAAAGGGGAAGAAAAAAGAAAAAGGGAAGGGGAAGGAAAGGAGAAAAGAAAAGAATAAGGGAAGATAGAGAATAAGCGTGTGCGTAAATTTTTTTACTTCGTAAATCTATAAATTATGATCGTTTGAGCACATGACAGCAGGAAGGTGTCCAATGAGAGGGGAATTGTTTGTGTTAGGTTTGCGTGTAGGAATAATGTTGTTCATCTATGTTCATGTATTGCTATAACGTATTGTGATTGGATGATGCTTATATAGGTAGAGGTCTAGTTTAGTGCCATCCACACATCGTCCACAAGATTAAATAGGTAAGTGCATAATAGAATAGCGGGTGGGGATAGATACTTGATACTTATTCCTTCATGCTTTTATTTCACATTATTTTATGAGATGATATCTATGATTACATGTTAATCATACCCTAATAAGTGATGCATATAGTTGAATAGTATTATTCGAAGAATGTTGCATCATGCAAAATGCATATGAGCTAGAGCGGTGAGTAAGCCACATAGCTCGTCCAGAGTATATGAGCCAGGTCAGTGAGAAAACTATATGATTAATCTATAGAACTCTTGAGTAAGACCTACAGTGGTAGGCACATCCATGGGATGGAGGGAAAAAAACCTAATTCAATAGGCACTTCATAGGAGTAGAGTTTGAGACCCCACATGAAATAGGACAGGGCAAGAGTTGTTCATCGATGGGTGAACACTCCGCTATACCAGTATAAGCTATAGTTACATATGCATCGCATTGCATGAATAAAACAGGAGACAATGATACAGTTATAGAGACTAAGATATGCAGTCCACAGATATAGAATTTATTGATAGTTACAGAGATTGTGTTTACAGTCACAAATATAGAACTTACTGAATTGTGTTGATGTCACTATTTTATTGTGTGCTTACTGAGTCGTTGGACTCACTCTTATTTATTTGTAGTTTTTTAGGTGAACATTAAAAATGACATGCACAGTAGGAGTAGCACATGTATTCCACGTGTAAATAGTAATTTGCATACTACCTTCAGTTGATATATTCAGACGTGTGTGGCTCATGCAGTTTCTTTTGATAATTGGCAAATTTATACATTTGTTTCAATGCTCATCATTAAGCGTATGTTAGTTAATTTGACATTGAGATTTAAATAGAGGAGTTGTCGTCTAAATCTAGCAACAATGGCAGTGTTATGGAGTAGTGGTAGCATTCTGGGCTTAGAGATTGGACCGGGGGTGTTACAATTAGATACCGAGTCCTCTTGTCCTCATCCTCTCTTCCATAGCAAGTCTCTCTTCCGGCCGTCACCATGGACACTAATCTCGACTCCACCTCCGGTGTTGTCGCATGTCTTCTTGTCTCGGCTCCACTAATTCCGGTTTAGGATTTGATTTGAGTTAGGTTTTAAGATTTAAGTTCTCATATTTGAATTTGATTTTACTACAAATTCTCCTACGTCACTTTATGGATCATCTTTTCATATCCAACTTCTCATTCCAAATTGTTTTTTCTGTTTAGGTATTTTTTAACCCTATATTTTAGTTTTCAATTCACCACCTAATGCCAAAGGAATCCGTAAAAAATCTAAATGCAAAAGTTATCCAAAAATTTTAAATAGTTCCAAATTTGGTTGTTACAAGAGAGCATAACAAAACAGTCACACTTCTTAAACTCTAACCCTAGAATATTTGGCTTCAATAAGTAATGCTAGGATGGTTGGATGGTCAACTAGCAAATCTCTATTCAACCTATTAAATAGACAAAGCAACTGATCCCATGCAACCTTAATGGATACTATCCACTTAGCACAAATGGAGAAAATTCGTTAACCCCACACAACACAGATTTAACTCACATACTACACTTATACACATTTTTCAAAGCATATAGCCAGAATCAGCTAAGTCCTTAGTTTTTGATCTAACTTGATCTTCTCTACTTCTCTGTTACCTAAATTGTTTTGCCAAGCATCGCTTAAGCACTGCGATTTTGATCCAAGGTAGTTTCCGGTATTTCAGTCAATTTATCAAAATACTATTTCTTGACATATTCTTCACTTTCCTTTGCAAGTAATCGTCATACCTGTTACGTGTAGGTGCACCACTAGCTTGCCACACATCGATAAGTCTCTCCCATTCCAATTCCATTGGACCATGCCTCACTCAGACCAACAAAGCCACATGGTGCAATCCGTCGCTTAAAATTTCCTTTAATATTTTTTTGTCTTTCTCGTGCTATACTTGAGCTCAGCCATCTCACCCAGTTTTCTTAATCGTTCTGGGTCTTGACTCCTTCATGAGTATAGCCTCAATTCTCGCCATTGACCATAGTTGACACTAAGCCACCATATGCATCTAAAGATCAAGAAATCATTTTTGAATACAAGTTATTCATAGCTAACCTTATGTTAGTCAAAATATACTTTATACAACATTAATGCACTGACCAAACACAATTCAAAATAACCCAAAATAAAAAACCAAGAAATTTTCATTTGGGCCGGCACTATAACCCAGCATAGGTTGGTACTATCGCTCCCCATAACTAGACCTCTCTGAAAAAAATATAACCCGCAAGTAATCCACGGTACTACCGGTCAGTCATCTGACGACTACAGTTATACCGCTCCCAGCGGTCTGACCGCAACATGACAACAAAACCGATAAAATACAAACTTTATAAAATTCAAATATCCACTTCACAAAAATTATAATGGTTCATCATAATACTATTCTAGATCTTCTCATATGATCTAGTATAGATCACTGAACTGTGCAATGGATCAATTAAGTACGACAAGGATTCAGGAAATATCTTCTCAAGGCCTACAGACCTCTACTAAGCATCGAGCATGAAACCTAGTTACCAAATCTGAAAGGCTAGGTGACAAGGCGGCAAATCGAATGAATCAATCCCTTCAAAATCCGGAAATCCCACAAAGTTATCTTGCAAGTCGCTTATCACCAAAGATTAACCAAACTCACATATTTGTTTTTATTTTTATATTTTGAACTGGCTCGCAGATGTGTGATTTATTTTTATTTTTCGACTTGGCTCATCGATGTATGACTTTTATTTATTTATTTATTGCACTGGCTCACAGATGTATGATAACTGAATCCGATACTAGCAACAGCAATCGAGATTTTTGTACGAGAGGGCAAGACTGCAGGAGGGCTAGTTTGATTGGCATATGGGCAGAACAATACTTGACCAGACGGGTTGGTTCCGGTACTGCGCTGCACTGTATGGCCATGGCCCAAGTAGCTTCGATCGTCAAGAATTCTAGGCAGTTACCGTACGTTGAGAGGGAAGTGGGCTCACTGATCTCTCTCGCCTTATTGGGCTAGCTCACGACAGACCAATCGTGGGACGATGGCACGCGTATTGGCCTGGCTTATGTGTGTTAAGGAACCAGGACTCTTGGTTTAAACCTCCCTATCTCTAGTGGGCACCTCATCCCCCTCCTATAAATAGATAACCATATGGCTGATTTTGTACCCCAATGCATATGAAGCAATAAAGAAAGACCAGGAGTTCTCTCTACCTCTCTGTGTTCAATCTATTATTTCTGTGTTTCTGTGATTGATTCATTCTTGTTCTAAGCAGAGGAATTGCTCGGACTGGTCGCCAGCGAGAGTTCCTCAACACGTTATCAGCACGACTCCGCTCCGGTGAACGAAGGTAATCATCGAAGCACTTAATAGATTAATTTTCTAGATCGCTTTGAATCTGCATTTTCTTCGCGTTCTAGATTGATTTTTTTTCTTTCTTCCTACGGTGCAAATCCACCCTAATCTACCGCGAGCAGACTTGAAGTCGCTGGCACAATGCCGATCGGTAGATTGCGAAACAGGGTAGATGTTGATTGCACTGTAGATTAGAAAAAGAAAAATTTTGCATTGTTTTCTACGGTGCAAATCCCCCTAATCTATCGCAAGCAGACCTGAAGTCGCCGGCACAATGTCGATCGGTAGATTGAATCATGGGGTAGATGTCGATTGCACTGTAGATTAGAAATATATGAAAAAAAAAGGTGAAAAGAGGTGTTTGGGTGTCGCACGGTCGACCGCCACCGCGCCTGCACGTGCGACGCCTCCCGCATGAGGCGCAGCCGGCAGCCACCACGCCTGCATGCGCGCCGCCTCCCGCATGAGGCGCGCCGCGCCCGCAGCCTGCGCGCCGCCGGCGCGCCGCATCGTCGCCGCGTGCCCCGCGCGCGCAGACGCACGCCGCCGCTTGGGTTCCGGCGCGCCACGCCGTTCGCTCGGCCATCGGCCCACTCGCGCGCGCGCACGCGCCTCGCCTCGGGCCGCGCGCGTCAGATCGCGCGCTGTCTCCGGCATGAGGCCCCACTCGGTCGCCGTCGCACCGCATGTGCACAGCAGCCGGCCCCGCATGGGCCATCATTGTCGCCGCTGCCGATCGCCCCGGCCCCGCGCGCGCGCCGGCGCGCGCGCGCCACGACCTCGCGACGCCGCGACGGCGCGCCACTCCACCCCACGGCGCCACCGCTGTCGGCCCAAAGCGCGCAGACGCGCTTCGCACGGCTGCCGCCGCCACGACGGCTTCTCCGCTGCGCCGCATGCGCCCACCATACCGCCCCTTGGCTTCGCGCCCGAACGCCGCGATCGCCATCGGCGCCTCGGCTTCGCCGCGCCGCATGCACGGCCGCGACGCCGACGTCTCGACTTCTCCACCGCGCCAGCATGCGCGCGACGCCGACGACACCTCGGCCCCTCCGTCGCGTGCCGTAGAGGCGCCGCCGGCCGACGATGCGCTCGCGACGGCGCCACCTCGGCCTCTCCACCGCGCCCCGCACGGTGCATCTTCCGCACCCCGGCCGTTCGCCCCGCACGGCGACTCGCCGTGCTGCCCTGCGGTCGGCCGCCACCACGGGCCCGAAGCCCCGATTGGATCTATGAAATCCATAGGCCATAGATATTTATGGTATTTGCGGATTAGCCCCGAAAAATTCAAAAATTATAAAAGAGCCCTTAAGATTTGCATATAAATCCCGAATTTTGCAGGAAGGCCTCCGTAATTCTGAAAATTACGAATAGGTCCATGAATTTACGAGTAGGTCTAAAATTTTGCAGAAAACCCCTCAGTAAATCAGAAAATTGCGCATTTTTTTCTCTGAATTGAAAATTTGCGTAAAAACACCCTTGAATTGCAGAATTCGCTGAAAATTCATATTCTACCAGAAAAGGGCATCGGGAATCCGAATTTTGAATTATTTTTAGCATTTAAAGATTATTTATTTCAGCCATTATTATTTTCTGTACTTTCCGTATTTCTTTACTGTTTTGATTAGTTGTGATTGTTTAATTGCTTTTAATCACCGAAATTAGCAGTAAAATTATGGAAAATGCATGAAAAATATGAAACATTATGAGGACCTATTGTACCATTTATTTACCCGCAGTGAATTATTTCATGCAAGTTTACCTGCAGTAAACTTATTTGTTCTATTCATAAACATATAAATGACTGGAATCACGAACCGGGAGTTCGAGGAGCTTACCCAGCATGGCAAGAACTATCTGACGTGGGCATCTGATGTCGAGATAGTACTTGGAGGTAGGAAGCTCCGCGCGGCTATCGGGATTGGCGGACGGCATAACGTCAAACCCACACCTGAGGAGAATGATCAGGCACTTCATTTTCTCAGGCACCATCTCTGTATTACTCTCAAGAATGAGTATATGGCGGAAAAAAGCGCGTTAGCACTCTGGACCGCACTCAAGAAGCGGTTTGAGAGGCTAAAGTACATCATTTTTTCTCAGGCGGAGCAGGTGTGGATCGGACTGAGATTTGCCGATTTCAAAATGGTCGGGGAATACAATTCTGCCTTACACAAAATTTGTACCAATCTTCAACTCTGTGGCAAGCAGATCACAGATAAGCAGAAGATTGAGAAGACCCTATCTACCTTTTACCCCAATGCTGTACAATCCGCCCGCAACTATCGTCAAGACGGCTATAAGGAGTACACCGAATTGATTGATATGATGCAGGTTGCGGAGGCTCAAGACGAACTTCTCCGAAAGAATTATGTCTCTCAGCCATTGGGGAGCTCCGCTGGCCGCGAGGCCAACGCTGGGAGCTACAAGGTGCGAAAGCCCTTGATGAAAAGAAGGAAAAAAAAGGTGCGAAAGCCCTTGATGAAAAGAAGGAAAAAAAAAGGGTAAGGCCGTTGCCCAGAAAGGCAAGTCAGATGCTCCAAGTGACAAAAGGGCTAAGGAGAGTGGCAAACCTTATGGCCAACAGAACCAAGGTTGCTACAAATGTGGTAAGTGGGGCATTGGTCGCGGATCTCAGTAACCGCAAAGATGTCATTGATGCCCATCAAGCCCGTAAGAAGAATGGCAAAGGGCACTGAAGCTCACTTTGCAGCTGTTGAGGGGGAGCATCATGAGCCGCTGCCTGATATGATGGAAGTTGAGTCCATTCCGGCAGCAGCACCCCCTTACGACCTAGAGGCAGCCACCTCTATAATTTCTCTTAAAGAGAACATCACGCCTGAAAAGATAGCCGAAGAAGTTAATGTTTTTCTAGTTGATTCCGTCTAAATGCACAGAATGCATTGGACGTTAATTGTCATTTCGTTTGTGTTAAATGGACAAATTAGCACTTGCATGAATGATACTTTATTTTTGTCTTCTCGTAATGGTTAGATGATTTTGAAATAATTCATTCATTTATTCAGTTTATAATGGCATGAACACGTGTGCTATATTATACCAACATTAAGGCGCTGCATAGTGCATAACGCTCAAGATGATTTAGAAGTTCTGAACTATTCTGTCTCTGGCATGACAGATTAGGCCACCCAGGTCTTAGGATGATGAGAAATATAATTAACAATTCCCACGGGCATAATATTAATGTAAAGAATTTCCTGAATCCTGAAGATTTTGTGTGCCTTGCATGTGCCACCGAGAAATTAATCACTAGACCCTCCACTCTGAAAGTGAAGGATGAAATCCCTGCATTCCTGGAATGCATCCAGGGAGACATTTGCGGTCTTATCCAGCCCATCTCAGGGGCATTTAGGTATTTCATGGTACTCATTGATGCTTCCTCAAAGTGGTCATATGTGGGTTTATTATCCACAAGAAACCATGCTTTCGCCAAATTGATCTCGCAGATCATTCGCATCAGAAATGTGTTCCCTGATCATCGCATCAAATCCATTAGAATGGACAATGCCGGAGAATTTACTTCAAAGGCATTTGATGATTATTGCATGGCGATGGGGATTACAGTTGAGCATTCGGTACCGCATGTCCATACCCAGAACGGTTTGGCAGAGGCTTTAATCAAGATAATTAAATTTATTGCATGACCCCTCTTGCAAAATTGTAAATTGCCAACTACATGTTGGGGACACGCAGTCCTACATGGAGCGAATCTCATCAACTTTAGACATTCGGCCAACAACATCCATTCACCTATGCAACTAGCGCAAGGGTCATCACCGAAAATTTCTCATCTTAGGAGGTTTGGATGCATGGTTTATGTACCTATACCCTTTCCACAGCGAACTACAATGGGCCCTCTCCGTAAGACTGGGATATACGTTGGTTATGAGACTGCATCTATAATCAGGTATTTGGAACCCATGTCGGGAGATTTACATACTGCCCGCTTCGCTGATTGCATTTTTGATGAGGATAATTTCCCGACATTAGGGGGAGGAAATCAACCCACTGATGAAAAATGTCACAAAATTACGTGGGAAGCCACGGGAATTCCTGCACATGACCCACGCACTAGTAAAGCAAATAGAGAAATTCAGAAGACAATAAAAGTCCAGAAGACAAGAGAAGTTCAGAAGACAATAGAAGTTCAGAAGACAATTGATTTGCAAGCATTAGCGAATCAGCTGCCTGAGCACTTTAGTGATTTGAAGAGCGTGACTAAGTCGCATGTGCCTGCACGCACTGCACCGGAGAGGGTTGAAATACCAAAGAAAGCAGAAGGTATCCCAAATCTCGTCCAGAGGCCTCAGAAAAAAAAGAGGACGAGAACTCCGGCTCCTCGAATCCCAAGTAACCGGGGACGCCTGGCGAAAAAGGATAAGAAGGACTTATCACAGCCGATCACTAAAGTCCCCGTAGATGAGAAGGAGCCGCTTGAGACTGCACAAGTATGACACCTCCAGTAGAGGGCATACCGGATCTGAATATCCCTATCGGCATGGATGTGTGCGCACACATCGGAACCGAAAAACTAAAGGGACTTGCCACCGCAATTGAAAGAAGTGATGCGCAAGGTGAAGCTCCAGAATAAGCGACCCGTGAAGAAATAGCTATAAATTATGTGCACACGGGAGAGTCCCTGAATAGGACAACAGCCAGTGTTGATATCTACTTCGCAAAGAAAATTACCACAATCATTGATCTTGATCCCGAGCCTGCATTGCTCGCTGAATGTAAGAAAAGATCAGATTGAGAAGATTGGAAGAAGGCAATAGTAACCGAATTGCTATCTCTGAACAAAAGAGAAGTGTTTGGGCCCGTATGCCGCACTCCTCCCCATGTGTACCCCGTAGGACACAAGTGGGTATTTGTTCGAAAGAGAAATGAAAGAAATAAAGTAGTTAGATACAAAGCAAGGCTGGTAGCACAAGGTTTCACTCAACGTCCTGGAGTTGATTATGAAGAAACCTACTCTCCAGTCATGAGTGAAATTACCTTTAGATACTTGATCTCAATGGCAGTAAACTTGAATTTAGAAATGAAACTGATGGATGTTGTGATTGCATACCTTTATGGTAACTTGATTCGAGATTTATATGAAAGTCCCCAAGGAATTCCTCTCCGAACCAAGACAGAGCAAATAGAAATCAGACAGGTGAAGCTTAGAAAGTCTCTGTATGGATCAAGCAACCGCGTATGTGGTATAATCGCTTAAGCGACTTTCTCCGCAAGAAAGGCTACACGAACAATAAAGACTATCCTTGTGTATTTATACGGCGATCCTGCATGGATTCTCAGATAATCTCGGTGTATGTAGATGATCCGAATATCATCGGACAAAGTGGAAGATATAAAAGAAGCAAGCTCCTACTTGGAGTCGAGTTTGAAATGAAAGATTTAGGCAAGACCAAGTTCTGCTTAGGCCTGCAGCTTGAGCATGTCCCTGGAGGAGTCTTAGTACATCAGTCGACCTACACCCAGAATGTGCTAGAAAGATTCGGCTTTGAGAAAGCATTCCCATCAAAAGTACCGATGATCGGGAGATCTTTACAGCAAGAAAAGATCATTTCGACCTAGGAAGAGGGGAGGAAGTCCTGGGACCGGAATTCCCATACTTGAGTGCAGTTGGAGCACTCATGTACTTAGCAAACTGCACTAGACCGGATATTGCCTTTGGCGTGAACCTGTTAGCAAGGTATAGTGCAGAGCCCACCAAAAGGCATTGGCAGGGCATAAAGGATATCTTCCGATATCTCCAAGGAAGCAAGGACTTTAGATTGTTTTACAGAAAGAATCAAGATCTGAACTTGATTGGCTATGCAGATGCTGGGTACCTGTCTGACCCGCATACCGTAAAGTCACAAACAGGCTATGTATTCCTATGTGGTGGAACTGCAATTTCCTGGAAATTGTCTAAGCAAAGCCTTGTAGCTACCTCGACAAACCACTCAGAAATAATAGCGCTGTATGAAGTCGCACGTGAATGCGCTTGGTTACGCCGAATGGTTCACCACATCCAGCAGTCATGTGGAATGAACATTGTGCAAACCCCCACAATTATCTATGAAGATAATGCCGCTTGCGTTGCACAAGTACAAACGGGCTATGTGAAGAGTCATCTCACAAAACATATCAACTCCAAGTTCTTCTATGCTCATGAATTGCAAAAGATGGACGAGATTAAAGTATCGTGATACTAAGTCTTGTGAAAATCTAGCGATTTATTCACAAAGTTCCTCCCGCATCTAGCTTTGAAAGGTGCGTGCGAGGGATTGGTATGATGAGACTTAGAGAAGTGCGTAATCTGTGGGGAGAATTCTCTCAAGCCGTTAGTGAATCTTGATCCCGAAGATCAAGTACCCAAAGAATAAAAGTCTGAAGGCTGAATAAAGTTGGGTGAATTGTACTCTTTTCCCTTGACGAGTTTTTCTGAAGTTTCTCGACCAAGGTTTTTAATGAGGCAATTCGTGCATCGCAGCATAACATGTATCATGTACTCTTTCTCCAAATTTTTCCCACTGGGTTTTTATGGAGTTTTAACGAGACATGAACATGACGGATGAGTGCCCAAGGGGGAGTGTTAAGGAACCAGGACTCTTGGTTTAAACCACCTTATCTCTAGTGGGCACATCATCCCCCCTCCTATAAATAGAGAGCCATATGGCTGATTTTGTACCCCAATGCATATGAAGCAATAAAGAAAGACCAGAAGTTCTCTCTACATCTCTGTGTTCAATCTATTATTTCTGTGTTTCTGTGATTGATTCGTTCTTGTTCTAAGCAGAGGAATCGCTCGGACTGGTCGCCAGCGAGAGTTCCTCAACAATGTGCACGGTCGATGCGGAACAAGGTAACAATCCATTCCAGTTTGCAGAATGTGGAATTGCAGTTATCAATCGGTGGTATTTACGAGAAGTTTCTGTTATCAATTAGTAGTATATTGCAGTTATCAATTAGTAGTAGTTAGTAGGAATCAATTAGTATTCGACATATAAGAAAAGTCAAGAACAGGAGGCAATTGAGTCTGTCCATTACCACTTGCTGAAATAGATTAGCTCTGTGATCTGATGTACATGTAACAACGTCTCTTCTCTTCCTCTCTGCAATCTACAACCCCAGTCGATCGATCCCAGCTAGTTCAGTCATCATGCCATCCTCAGGCTCAGACACTGGTGCAGCCAGGGAGACTAGTTCGTCTCGTCGGCGAGCCTCTTGCCCTCGCTCTGAAACCTCACCGTCGTCACGACATCGAACTCCTTGAACTGCACCAGCTCGGATTCGGTCGACGTCGATGACACCGCCGTCCTGGAGTCTGAGTTTGAGGACTTCACCTGCTTGCCCTTCTGGCTCCTGCTGCTGCTGCTCCCGGTCGCTAGAGTCAGCTCAAGGTTGCATTCGTCTACGGAGGCAGGGGCCTTTCTGTTCGAGAAGCTGTAGAATTGCTGATGGTTGCTAGCCTTCTCGTTGCGCGAGACGTCGAGCTTTGGTTTTGTGTCAACGTCGTCAACGATTGCCTGAGTTCGGTTCAATCCGCTCATCTGCATCTCCCTCATCAGTTGTTTCTGAACATGGTACACTCGGTGCAACTCATGAACCTGGTTCAGCAAGGAAGCAGAGATTGGTGAGAAATTTTTGGTGCCCTTAAGATGTTGGTATTCAGAACTTTGCGACGGTGAAAAAGGGGAAGCACGTTCGATGTTGTGTCGAAAGAAGAAGATTCTATTCAGAATATTAGTATTTCCATGCGTGCGTTGGCTCACCTGTTGTCTGAATGTCTGTTCTTGATTCAGGATGGCCATCCTCATCTGCTCTCTATCCATCCCTGACTCTCTTATCTGTTTCATGAAAATATGAGAATGAGTACCGCATGAATGCAGTTGCTCTTGCAAATGGCATAAGGATCTGCATTGCAATACTGAAAATTTTCTCCATGCTTTGTTTCACGTAACTGTCATATACTGTCGTATGTTTTCTAGGGACATTTCCTAGAGTGCATCATCTCTGAAGAAAAGCTACTGGAATGCTGTTTGTATTCAGAAAAAAAAAATCGATTTTGTTCTCAGTTATTATCAGCTTCTAGAAAGGCTTCTACGGAATCAAATTTGTATACATTTAGAACACAAGAGTCAGAATTTTAATTCAGAACATTAAGATGTAACATCATATAACTTTTTGGTCAGATCTAGCAGAGCTTCAATTTTAGCTTTGTACTGTTTGATGATAGCCATTTACCATACTGTATAGTGGTAAAACTTGGAGTTATACTTTAGCTTTTTGCTAATTAAATGGATCAGTTCAAATCATATATCCTTGCAGGCATTGCACACCTTTGCAGACTTCAAAACAGCATGGCAAAAGATTAGAGCTACAAAGGGAACAAGAGAAACACCAAGCTATATCGCATTTTCAGGCTAAGACAAGCCAGTAGGCCTTCCCAAAAGATCAAGAACAGTTCATTGCAAAAGACAGAATTTAGAACTGTGTAAGACAGGAACAGTTTCTTAAATTGTGGATGGAATCTGTTGAAACCAGGTGAAACTTGATGAACAAGGATGAAACATTTCATTGATTTTCTGAAACCCATGAAAACCAGGTGAAACTTACCTATACCATTCTAGTAAACCTTATAAAACTCATGAAACTTTGATGAAATCGTGTGAAACTTGCCTATACCATTAGAAAGGATTCTAACAGTATACCGTGCTCTAGCATCACTCTCATGTAAATCGTTTTTGCTTTTTTTTTATTTCTTCAATTTATCTAACATTCTGGTTGATTAGCACTTTTGATATGATCAGATCCGCTTAATGGTGGAGTGGCTGCCAAATTGCAAACTCAACAATTTGCAGGTGCGTAGCACATGGCTGCTCATTACCACAGGCCTTGTGCTCCCCACGTCTGCTGCAGATCTGCATGTACAACATGCAGGAGCCATGTACTCACTACAACACGGCCCAGACCCGGCGGCGTCTACAAATGCCCTAGAAGCCCTATAAATGCCTCTGTATGTTTTTTCCATGGTGTTTATAGACGTCAAAGGAAAATGGAAACATCATGTTGTAGTGACTGTAAGTTTTTAACTTCACAACATTTGAGGGCTTGAGGCGCGCGACAAATATATGGATGCATCCATTTCATGTTCAAGCATCACACTTCATGCTTCTAACTGAAGAGTAGCCTTTCACCTTTCTTCAAATTAATAGAGAAGAACAATGCTCCCTAAATTTTTGTATGGTCAAGTATCAAAAAATTAGTCTTGGCATGTTTTAGGAAGCTGCATTAATCTGAACTTTGCATGATGTTTGTCTTCTTTCCAATGTCTCGTAATGAACTCCTGGTAGTGTAAGTAGTGGAGTTCACCAACAAAAGAATCTATCAACAAGCCTAGAATTTGAAATGAAGAATGTGGTAATCTAATTAACATCATGACATTGAATTTTGTTTGATTATGTCTACTACTATTATGAGATGGACAAAGCAATATCACTCTCGTCTCAGTCTAATCAACACTTTCAACCCGTTAACCCAATTTTGGATAGACCCAGTACCCACTTAAAAAATCAGTCATATCTCCCTCATACATCCTCTAAATCACACATTCTTGGATGTGTTGGGAAGCTATCACTGAGCCCCATGCCATCCACACCTTCTCATAGCTGGATTCCATCTTCACAATAGCTGGTTTCTCCAAGAATATATCACTCATCTTTCGAAAGTCTCCACTTGATCTTGACTCGGTCAAGACTTTTACTCCAATGCTCATCATGTGTCTTCACCATTAACGCACACATGTCCAAGTGCCCTCTAACTCAACCAACAAGTCTCTCTGGCTCTGGACGCTGTTGGACCGCCACCTCACCTATACCGGTTCGAGTTACCTGACGCACCACCTTCCACCATGATGACACTCGGCTTCCTAGACCATTCTAGATCTCAGCTCCTCTCTAAGCTTAATCCCAGTCCACCTTGCTGTTTGCCCATCATATCCATCACCGGTTCCTTGCCCTCACAGTTTGTAATCATTCCATTAACATCGGTCATCTTTTCAGCGTTACCTTGATCGTTATGGACTTAAGTTCTCTTATTTTAGTCCTAGTCTCATTCACCTCACTATGACGTAGTTTTGAAGTCCTACAACTATCACCGACAAGCAAACCTGTCATGTAGCTCAAGCCACATAGCCATCTCAAGACTCACAATGCACCAAGTGCACCTCACCCATCTCATCTCAGCCACCGCCATGCTCATCCACTCAAGACCAACATGGTTCGCTCAACCATGTCACAAAAAGCCTCAACATGTTTATTGTAGCATGTAGGCACAAAACCTCGATGCCCTCATGGCATCATACTCCTCGAACCTGCTCATATCCATTCTCATTAGCAATCTCGAGCCACCTGTACATATAAAGACAAGCAAATCATATTCAGGCATAAGTTCTTCATAACTTGCTCTATGTTAGTCCAAACATGCATCATACAGTCCATATGCACTAACCCCCCCTCCCCCGCGAAAGGCTTGAAGCAATCAAACCATCTGTGGTTGCCATTTTCACAAACTTTGCCTTATCGACACCTACATGCATCATAATTATTTCATAGCATGATCTCATCATTAACAAATCACCATTACCCCATGGCCACCGGATTGATCGAACAGTCCAAAATAGCTCAAAACTCCAAAAACAAGTTTGTCGGAACAATCTACTCCTTAATGGTATAGGTGACCCAGATAATCCACTTCAGTGGTGCAACTCAATGGTATGGCTAAATCGGATCATCCACCTCAACTGTGTTTCAACTTGCATACCCTCTAGACCAATGGTCCAACCCAATGCTATGGGTGACCTAAATGATCTACCTCTCATTTGTTTCAACTTGTGAACTCTTTAGACTAATGATAAGCCCGACCTAGATCATCCGCCCCACTCGGATAATCTGGTCCAAGACAAACAACGTTGAAATTTTTTTACTCTTTCCAAAAACAAACTTCAAACTCCAAATCCAATCAAATCAAAGTGTCAATTACTCATCACCACAACATATGGAACACATGGGGACCATCACATAATCTTACACATCACTGCAACATATGGAACACATGGGGGACCATCACATAGTCTTATAGAAACACTTGATCAATCTGAAAGTTCCTCCTTATTAGAGCTTGTATATTCCGGTGGAGAGCGGTCAAGAATTATCTCCCCTCCAAGAAGGCTTTGCGGTCAGCGAAAAAATTGACAAGCGGTGTATATTTGTGAGCTTGTCTCCATTAAGTATTAAGCTTGCACACAACAGCTCGAGACCACACAGGTTGAAGCCTCAGCGAAATGGGAGCCCCCACCTGAAGATTTCATCAAAGTTAATACAGACAGTAGCTGCTATTCCAAAATCTGACAACGAGCACCAGAGCAGATCGAAATTGTCGACATGCCGAAGTCTCCAGGGAAGAACAGATCGAAAAGTCTCCATAGGCTTCTCCAGGCACGCTAATCGAGGCTGCAAGGCAATAAGGAGGACAAAGTCCTGCTCGTTTCAGCTTTTTTTCAGCTTCAACTTCTAGCTTCAGCTTTTTTTTCACTATTCAGTAATTTGTCTTTTTCTAAATTCTTTTAGATTTTTTGAACTTTTTTGTATTTTTCTTTTTTTTCCGTGTTCCTTTGCATTGTTCGTGATGGGTTAACATATTTTTTCTATTTTTACATTTTTTTAAATTTAATTATGCCCAAAAAGTTAAATCAGCTACAGTAAAAAAAAAGCCAACTACAGTAAAATTTCAGCTAAAAGCTAGAAACCATCGCTAAAACGAGATTAGACACACTGCACATAATCCCAGTGCCTCCGAGTCTACATGCACCCATGCGCATGAGGTTTCAATCCCATGCCCAGAGCTATAATCTGAAATAGCGTTGGATCCTTTGTAGCGGCTGTAGAAAGCAGGTGGTATGGGCATGCTAATGTTAATGTGTATGATAATGGAGGATCTAACTAGCTTGTCGTGATGGCCTAGTCTTTGGCAACAAAATGGGTGCTTCCCCACAGTAATTATGGAACCCATGTTAATGGAGGATCTGTCGCTAGCTTGTCGACATGCCGAAGTCTCCAGGGAAGAACAGATCGAAGAGTCTCCATAGGCTTCTCCAGGCACGCTAATGAAATTTGGCTTCAGCGACACAAATTTGCAGCCAGTTATTTGCCTACACAGTCCAAGGCTGCAAGGCAATAAGGAGGATCAGCTCAGAAGATTGGACACACTGCACATATTCCCAGTGCCTCCAAACCTACATGCACCCATGTGCATGAGGTTTCAATCCCACCCTGCCCAGCAACTCTCCACTCAAGCACACGGCGTACCATCAATTCCTCTACTGCAGCAACAACTGAGGGAAGTCTCATATTTATCAGAGGAAAACTAGTGATACCGTGAAATAATAGGGTTGTCCTTACACACATGCATGACTTCTTTGGGTATTAGCACTTTATAGTTGGGAAAAGTTATTTCAGTGTGTAATTAACCACTTTGCAAGCTTGCATCTCTAGGCTTGTGAAGTTTTAGTGAGTTTTACTCTTAAAAAAAACGATAGGCTTGAACTTCTGAAGACACTGCGAGAACCACGTGTAGTTAGTATATTATGCAACATATGGCTGTTGCTGGCCTCAAACAGTTGTCTTCTTAACACTTGAGTAGATTGGAAAGATTGACAAGATATGAATAGTTTGCAACTAAGAGTAAATCTAATCACCATGTACGTCTAACATCTTACTAGGGGTTGAAAATAGATACAAACTGTTCGTCTTATTCGACTACCGTATTTAATAGGATACAAATAAGGATTAAAAAAATTGGCGTTGACCAACTGTACCAGCCCAAACGATAAAAATATTAGACTCAAAAAATTCTAAAATTAAAATGTGGAATTTTAAATTTAAATTGATGTATGGTAATTTCAGGCGGTAGCTAGCCAACTACAAATTTTGGGTTTAAATTGGATAATATGAACTGTCTGATAGAAAACTGGTTATCGCTGGTAACTGGTATTGGCCAGGGTCTGGTATTTTTTCTATAACCGGTTTTTGTATCCTTGGATACAAATACGGTATAACTATCTTATTAGCAATTTCTCTTATATTCGTATTCAAATCCACATAAACATACACAGACACACGAATATGGTATGGACTTTTTCTGTCTAAAATGTTATTTTATCTGCACTATCCATATTCATATTCGAATGCGATGAAGCAATAAATATATTTATGCCTAATTAGTTGGACTAATTTTTTAAATCCAATGTGAATTCATGCTCCATAGGTGAAATAAATAAATTGAAATGATTTATTTGTGATTGAGCTAGGACAAAGTGTTTTTAATATTTTCATATTATATAAGTTACGAGGATATCCGGATCCAACCGAATTGAGTATATATTCGATTCAAATTTGTATTTGCTATGACATTTGATTTGTATTTGTATTTGAGCATATTCAAATTTATATTCATTTTAAAAATAAAATACAAATATGGTATCACCGCTGTTTGATTCGTTTTCATATTCGACTTGTTTGTTTGTATTCGGGCATCTTACAAGCCTACCAGAAAAAAAAGCACCCATAATAATTTGTAAATCCAAGAACCAAAATAGGTGGGGGGGGGGGATACAGAACAAAAGAACACCGGAGTGAAAAATCTCCAACTCCGTTCGCCTCCTCTCCTCCCGGCCGCCGCCGCGCCCTAAGGTACTCCAAAGCCACAAATACTTTACGACTACTCTACGCTCTACGGCCGCTTACTGATTTGTTCGTCTCACTACAGTGTCTTGGTTTCCAAGTGATCCCCCCCGGGCGCCGCCTCCAAGACGGACGCGCAGCAGGCCGGCACCATCCGCAAGAACGGCTACATCGTCATCAGGAACCGCCCCTGCAAGGTGAACAGCCAGCAGCCGCCTGCTCAGTCACTGACACGCGGGCCGAAGGGTAAATCCTGAATTTCAATGTAAGGGGAGAGCAGTGGCGGATCCAGGATTTTTAGAATGGGTATTCGGACTTTAGAGTTAGATCGATACCGATACATTGATACCGCGACACACATTTCCTCTAAAACACCGATATAACGAGACGTGTATATAAATATAATAAAATATAGAAATTAATGATTTCTTATGAGAAAATGGGCGACATAATGCTAGCACAATGACATAAATTAAATAGCAAATTATAAAGATTAATGGCAATTGTATACCTTGCTTATCCTACTTTTTTTTGCTCTTCTCAGTTCTCTCCACAGATTTCAACCTCCAGCGATTGCGACGCCACATTATTGACCACGTGCGCGACACAAATCGATCGAGCACAACAAATCCGAGATCCACGACATGGAGGAGGAATTCAAGGAACAAACACTTGGGTGGATACATCACGGGAGGAAGGGATAGGTGTGGTGACTGCGGAAGAGGTGTGCGACATCGACGCCCGGGCGATGAGGCGAGGAGGCGCTGAGGCGTCGTCGCATCGACCTTGTCGGCGTCGAAGCGGGAGTCGAGGAGGGTGGGGATGGAGGCGTCGTCGGGGTCGTCGTAGATGTGCACGTCCGTCCCCATCCGCCCCACCACCCACGACGCCGCCGCGCTGCTCGCCTGCACTGGAGAGGAGGAAGGCGCACTGGCAAGTCGGCACTGGTTCGCGAGGCTTCGGGTGGCCGGGCGCGGAGCCCGGATCCGGCCAGATCCGGGCGGTGGGGCCGAGAGAGGCGGCGCGGGGCGAGAGAGGCGGCGGGGAGAGGAAGGGACGGGGGCGGCGGGGAGAGGCGGGGGGGACGGGGGGTGGGGCGGCGGGAGGCGAGGAGGAGCGCGCCGGGTGAGAGAGGAGGAGGGGAGGGGCGGCGGGGTGGCGAGGAGGCGGCGGGGAGAGGAGGGGCGGGGAGGGGGGACGGGGTGGGGGCGGGGAGAGGAGGGAGGGGCGGCGGGGGAGAGGGGGAGGGGGACGGGGTGGAGGGGCAGCGGGAGGGCGAGGAGGAGCGGCGCGGGTGAGAGAGGAGGAGGGGAACGGGGCGGTGGGGGTGGCGAGGAGGGGCGGGGGAGGGGACAGGGGTGGGGCGGGGGAAAGGAGGGAGGCGGCGCGAGGGCGCCGGGGATTGGGCGCGGGGTGGGGCGCGGATCTGCGGGGCGCGGGGCTGGGCGCCGGGGTGGGGCGCGGGGATTTGGGCGCGGGGTGGGGCGCGGCGCGGGCCGGGGTGTTTTGGGCCGGGATTTCGAGAGGGGTGGCCGGATAGGCTTTGGGCTGCTAAAATATACTCAAAATAGTTATTTCAGCCCAATTACATATATACATATGTATTATACCTTATATATATTGATTTTTTGTTCAAAAAAAATGGGTATTCAGCTGAATACCCATGACTTACAGTAGATCCGCCCCTGCCTAACATGACACCTATTGCAGTGATTTTACACCAACCAAAACAACAATTACTTAAGAATGATCATCAGCAGAAAAATAGTGTAGTGTGTCAATTTAATTGATCGGGATGCCTTACACCACACAACATACACTACATGGAATGGCATTACAACAATACATGGCAACAACTAAACATACTTGAATGCCATTGAAATAAACTAACAGACAAGCAGAACAATAGTTTTGATATACTTAGTCATACAAACAAACTACTGAGCAAAATGTTTTATGCATTGAGTACATTTCACAAAACCACACTATCTTTGATAAAAGTAAAACTATCATAAAATAACACTTTCAAGGAACAATTTCAAAAAACAACGCTTCCCTTTACATAACATTTCACAAAACCACACGTTTAAGTATCCAATGGGTTGGGCCCACTTGTCATCTTACAAGCCTATTCCGTTTCCGTTTGCTAATATGGACAAAGCTTGTGAGATTGACAAGTGGTCCGACTATTGGATATAACGTAATGCTTGAAAATGTAGTTTTGTGAAATATTATACTAAGATAAGTGTGGTACTCTAAAATTATTGGTTAAAAGTATGATTTTGTGATAGTTTTACCGAAAGTAGTGTGATTTTGTGAAATTTACTCTTATGCATTTGATTCTGAGCTTTGCACTTATCATTTATCAAAGCCACAAGATAATTTACTTGAATGAACCAAAATTTTGATCTCTGTGAATTTAGTCTAAATGAATCTAAGCCTTACTAACATATTCCACTATATGTTCCTAAATATGAAAATATGACAAAAAAACACATACTTTTAATATGCGGTTGATCAAAGGTACAAGCATAAGCTAATGAAACACCGTTGATTTGCAGTTCACCTAGTAATTACGAACTAGAACAATGCATCTGTTTATTTCTTTGAAAACCAGAATTTGATAACCATGGTAAAACGAGAAGACCCGAGAGAGCGGGGCCTCATCGAAGCGAGCTTGAGATCATCCTTGGTGTTGCCATTCTCGGTCGAGAAGCTCACTGGTAGAGACAATGACAAATTCATATTCCCACAAGCAGAATGAACACTAAAAGATGCTTTCAGCAGCAGCAAGATCTTACAAAATCATCCTCGGAGATGTCGATGAGTGGTACTCAAAGACGGTTCACATGAGAAACCGCAAAAACACCAAAACCAAAACAAAAGGTGAGACTTTGATGTCACTTAATGGAATATTAAATACTAGAAACTTGCAGAGAGACGGATCGGTTAGTCGCGACATCGCAGTTGTGGGCGGAGGCACGATGTCCTCGCTGCGGTGAAGACGTCGACGCCGACGAGTGGCACTTGGCGAGGCCATGCTTCGATTTTGGAGGTCGAGACCTCCACTACTGCGTAGGCGCAACGCACGATACCATACATATAGAGCTTATTGGATGGATCAAAGAATCGAACCAATCGAAAAGAAAGGGCTCAGGTGATTTATTCATCATATACTCTCCCCCAGGGGCGGATCTTTTTTTTTCGATAAGGGAAACTTTATTAAATTTCAAGGTTTTAACATCAAGATGATACAAGACCCTGAAAAACAGTTCCCGGCCTCTGCATAACTAGGATGCACACAACCAAAAGGATAAAAAAATATAAAACAAGCACAAACTAAAGACAATCAATCCGAAGACTAGACCGCCATCCATGTGCCTAGGCAAAAAACTCCTTGACCACTTGCTCCAAAATTTGAGACGCCGCTGAAACTAAATCCTGCGACGATGTCGACTGCAGAATAGACCAGGTACGAAGCCAATGGATTACTTTGAAAATAACCTGAAAAGGGGAAACAAAAAGAGTTTTTTCAAATATCAGATCATTCCTGCATAGCCAAAGAGACCAACATATAGCAGCCGCCCCTAGCAGGAACAGAGGCTTCAAAACTGTCCCAACACCCCCTAGCCACGGACCAAACAAGTGAGACACACTACGAGGTTGAGAAAGTCCTGAAGCTGCTCGAAAAAAAGACCAAACACGTCGAGCAAAAAGGCAATCAAAGAACAAATGTTTAATGGTTTCGTCGTGAGGACAAAAGCAACACTTCTTATTGCCATGCCAGTTGCGTTTGGCGAGATTATATTTCGTCAGCACTACCCCTCTTCGTAGGTACCAAAGGAAAATTTTGATTTTCAGAGGAGCTTTTAACTTCCAAATCTGCTTATTCAAGTTAGGGACATCAACATGAATCATAGCCTGGTAATGTGATTTCACCGAGAACTTTCTGGTTCGTTGTAGATTCCAGCGAAATTCATCAGGTTCGTGGCTCAATACAATGTTAGCAATACGTGGAAGTAAATCATTCCATGCTACTAACGTATGTCCAATGAGATTTCTCCTCCAAGGGATATTTGGCGGCGAGGTGCTAAGGACCTCAGCTACAGTAGCATGCTTGTGTCGGGCTATATTATATAGTCTCTGTGCTTGCTCGCATGTGGTTGTTTGACTTAGCCATTTGTCCTCCCAAAACCTAATTTGGGATCCATCTTTAACTATGAAGCAGCCAAAGCGAGAAACTCTCCTTTCACCTTCATAAGACTAGCCCAAAAGTGTGAGTCGCCAATTCTCCACTGTGCTAGTGAAATCGGTTTGGAATGAAGGTATTTATTCCGTAAAATCTGTTGCCAGATACCATCAGTTGTCAGCAATTTGAAGAGCCATTTACTGAGCAGGGCTGTATTCTGAATACCCAAATCCTGAATTCCTAGTCCCCCTTGGTCTTTAGGTTGGCACAATATACTCCATTTAGCGAGTCGATACTTTCGTTTCAGGTCATCACTCTGCCAAAAAAATCGAGAGCGGAAATAATCTAGTTTCTGACGGACCCCTTTTGGAATTTCAAAGAAAGACATCATATACATGGGTAAACTGCTAAGTACTGAGTTAATCAGTGTTAATCTCCCACCCGTCGAAAGGTGTTTGCCCTTCCAACTGCTGAGTCGTTTTTCAAATCGTTCCTCAACTCGTTTCCAATCAGCATTAGATAGTTTCCTATAGTGTATAGGAATCCCTAAATATTTTATTGGAAATTCCCCGTGATTGCAACCAAACAATTCAGTGTATTGATCGACCGCCTCCTGTGCCTCCCCGAAGCAGAATAATTCACTCTTATGGAAATTGATTTTTAAACCCGATAATTGCTCGAAAGCACAAAGTAATAACTTCATATTACGAGCCTTTTCCAAGTCATGGTCCATAAAGAGAATTGTATCATCAGCATACTGTAGAATGGATAAGCCGTCGTCTACCAGATGCGGCACCACTCCACTGATCTGACCATCTACTTTAGCTCTTCTGATCAAAATTGACAGTATATCAGCAACAATATTGAAAAGTAGTGGAGATAGCGGATCCCCCTGTCGAAGACCCTTTTTTGTTTGGAAATAAGACCCCACATCATTGTTAACGTTAACTGCAACAGAACCACCCGAGATGAAGGACTGTACCCAAGCTATCCACTTTGGTGAGAAGCCCTTCATCCGCAATGTCTGCATTATAAAGGGCCACCTTACTTTATCGTAAGCCTTTTCAAAGTCTATCTTAAAAATGACTCCACTTTGTTTTTTACGATGCAACTCATGTATTGTCTCATGCAAGATGACGACACCCTCTAGAATGTTACGTCCTCGCATAAAAGCAGTTTGAGTTGGGCTAATGATATGATCTGCTATTGAATTTAATCTGATGGTAGTTACTTTGGTGAAGATTTTGAAACTAACATTTAGAAGACAAATTGGCCTGTATTGTTGAATTTGATTGGCATCTTGGACTTTCGGGATGAGCGTAATAACTCCAAAGTTCAGGCTAAACAATGGAATGTGACCCGTATAAAGGGCATGGAACATTTGCAACAAATCCCCTTTAAAAACGTCCCAGAATTTCTGGTAAAACTCTGCAGGGAAGCCATCCGGACCAGGTGCTTTGTTATGTTCCATATCAAAAATTGCGTCCCGAATCTCCTTTTCAATGAAGGGAGCCGTTAGAAAGTCATTTTCTGCCTGTGTGACCTGGGGGATGTCGTCCGTTCGAGACTCATCTAGTGTAAAGTAATTGTCCTCAGGTGAACCAAACAGATCTTTGTAAAATCGAGTTATGTATCTTTTAAGGTGAGCCTGGCCTTCAATCTTTCCATTCTCCTGATCCAGGGAAAATATTCGTTTTTTCCTGTGTTTGCCATTGGCAATCATTTGGAAATAACGAGTGTTATTATCTCCTAGAAGAATATCGGTAGCTTTTGCACGCTGATAGTATTTGATTTCCTCCTCCCGAAGAAGTTTAGACAATTGATCCCTTGCCTGAGCAAGTTGATCTTGCTCAACTCCCGTAAGCTCTCTAGTTTCAGCGGCAACATCTAAATCACTAATGATAGACTGAACTACTGTAAGTCATGGGTATTCAGCTGAATACCCATTTTTTTTGAACAAAAAATCAATATATATAAGGTATAATACATATGTATATATGTAATTGGGCTGAAATAACTATTTTGAGTATATTTTAGCAGCCCAAAGCCTATCCGCCACCCTCTCAAATCCCGCCCAAAACACCCCCGCCCCCGCGCGCGCGCCCCTACCCCGCGCCCAAATCCCCGCCGCCTCCCCCGCGCGCGCCCCACACCCAACCTAGTCTCTAGCCCGCGCCCCGCAGATCCCGCGCCCCACCCCCACGCCCAATCCCCAGCGCCTCGCCGCCGCCCCTCCTCCTCTCCCCGCCCCACCCCGTCCCCTCCCCGCGCCCCTCCTCTCCCCGCCGCCTCCTCGCCACCCCCGCCGCCCCGTTCCCCTCCTCCTCTCTCACCCAGCGCGCTCCTCCTCGCCCTCCCGCCGCCCCTCCACCCCGTCCCCCCCCGCCCCTCTCCCCGCCGCCGCCTCCTCCTCTCCCCCCCCCCACCCCGCCGCCCCTGTTCCCCTCCTCCTCTCTCACCCGGCGCGCTCCTCCTCGCCTCCCGCCGCCTCCACCCCGTCCCCTCCCCCCCTCTCCCCGCCGCCCCGCCGCCCCCGCCCCTCCTCCCCGTCCCCTTCCTCTCCGCCGCCTCCTCGCCCCGGCGCCGCCTCCTCGGCCCCACCGCCGGATCTGGCGGATCCGAGCCCGCGCCCGCCACCCGGCCTCGCGAACCGGTGCCGACTTGCCGTGCGCCTTCCTCTCTCTCCAGCAGTGCGGCAGCCGCGGCGCGTCGTGGGTGGTGGGGCGGATGGGGACGGACGCGCACATCTACGACGACCCGACGACGCTCCATCCCCACCCTCCTCGACTCCCGCCGACGCGACAAGGTCGCGCGCGACGACGCCTCAGCGCCTCCTCGCCCTCATCGCCCGGGCGCCGATGTCGCACACCTCTTCCTGCGAGTCACCACACCTATCCCTTCCCTCCCGTGATGTATCCACCCAAGTGTTTGTTCCTTCGAATTCCTCCTCCATGTCGTGGATCTGGATTTGTTGTGCCTGACTGATTTGCGTCGCGCGCATGTGGTCAATAATGTGGCGTCGCATCATTGGAGGTTGAAATCTGTGGAGAGAACTGAGAAGAGAAAAAAAAAGTAGGATAAGCAAGGTATACAATTGCCATTAATCTTTATAATTTGCTATTTAATTTATATCATTGTGCTAGCATTATGTCGCCCATTTTTTCATAAGAAATCATTAATTTCTATATTTTATTATATCTATATACACGTCTCGTTATATCGGTGTTTTAGAGGAAATGTGTGTCGCGGTATCAATGTATCGGTATCGATCTAACTCTAAAGTCCGAATACCCATTCTAAAAATCCTGGATCCGCCACTGATGTTAGGGCATGGGGCAGGTCTATAGAAAATAACCACTGAAATATGATAACAGAAAATTTTTGTTTACTGATTGATTGCTTTTTTGAATAACTGAGTTGTTATAATGGTTCAGTGCAAAGTGTTCAGTGAAGTATCCTCGGTAAAATTTCAGTTGCTATGTTGCTATTAAAAGAAAGAAAGCAAAAAGAATTATGTTCCTCAGCATTTTCTACGCCTTGGTCATTTCGCCTTCAAATGTATGTCCTCAAAGAAATGTCAACTTGAATTAAACAGCCACTCCATAATACTCACCCCACTACCTTTTCTCGTAATTTTCTTTGGGCAAATTAATGGTGAGGTAGACCATTTCATACGTCAAGATGTCGTAATAGATATTTCATTCATGTTAGAGTAAGATTTTTGTGTGCAAACCTTCACATCCATCTCTTCAATCCTATGAAATGTTCATGTTCTACAATTTCAAATCGCCGTAGCTCAAGAATCGCACTTGTTGTTTCATAAGAAATTGAAATTGTAAGATGTAATCGTCAACAAGGCGGTAATCACCAAGGAATAAAATTGTCATCCAGTTCGCTTACTATCTTTCTCTGAGAGAGAGGACAAAACGAGCAGCACATGACGCATGCGGATAGCAAAGCAGCACTGGATCGTGACGAGAGGCGGCGAGCACACGGCGGCGGCCAGCGTCCTGCGTGGCGAAGTGCCGTCGGGACGAGGAGCCAAGGGCGCTCGAAGGAGGGCAGCGGCAGCCTCGCGGTGAGCGGCGGCGGGGACAAGGAGCCAAAGGGCAAGCGATTTAGGTTTTGTGTTGAAAATGTGGGCAATATTTTAATTTTAAGTTTTAGTAGTAGACAAAAGCAATATACTAGTGATGCACAACTAACTAGTAACAGTAGGCTACTCATCATACTTCAGAATATATGCAAGAATAATATTGTATCAAAGTCGTACAAACACACTAACGACTTACTTTTGGATTTGATGTAAAGCAGGAAGCAGCGCAGACTTGATGCAGTGTAGGTTTGATGCAGTGCAGGACGTAGATGAAGCAGAGCAGGAGCGGTCGCGCAGATATGCGCTGCCCAGAAACCTTATTGCTGCCCCCGTGCAGGTCTTCACTGCAGCAATGGCTCGGAGATACCGCTCACCCTCCTTCCAGGTGCACGCAGGGAAGAAAGGCCAGCGTGAGTTCGAACGAGAAAGTACAACGAGACAATATCACCAGAGAGGAAGAGGACAATAGGAGAAAGAAAATGAAAAGTTCGCATCCGCAAGCCTGGACGTCTCCAGGTCTTTTATAGACGTGCAGATTACTCTCTAGTAACTACTCTCATTGAACAAAAATAATTCATCGTAATCGCTAATTATTCACCGTAATCGATCAATTATTCATCGTAATCGATCAATTATTCATCGTAATCGATAAAATTCAAAACCGAATAATGGTAATTAAGCAGTCTCATGACCAGTTAAAAAGAGAGAGAGATGATGCGAGGTTCAGCAAAATAAGATGGACATGGTCTGCCAAGTGGCGCGTCACGGCGCGGTCGCGCGTCCCAAGTCACGCGAAAATACGTGAATACGCGCGCGCGCGTACGTGCGCGCGTGTGTGTTTAGCCAAAGCCACCATCCACTTCTATAATTCAAGGAGTGACATGGATTCCACATTATAAATTGGTCTTCCTCACTTTGCCTAAGCAATATGGTACTAAACCTCACATACTTTAGAATTTAAGAAAATAGGCCATAAACAACGGGTCTATTTCTAACATTTTGTTCGTTGCCTCGTTGGCTTGAGTTCTGGTTTGGATCACAATATGGACGCTGACCCGAATTGGTTGGCGAGAGCGTCCTTCCTAGTTTCCTAATTCCTAGTTTACGTTTCCTACATTTTTAATTTCCAAAATATTAATTACTATTAATAAAAAGATGAGCTGCACTTTTAAACAAGAGACTAGTTAGGGACAATCGAATCTGAAGAAGTAAGCAGTACACGTCAATAATAACCGAACCAGCCCAAGAATGTCTTTGTGCCATTGTCAAATTTCCCAATTTCAATAAAAGAGCTAATTTTCTCTGCTGAATTTGTTATGAGCTTTATGAGCTATCCCGATTCTGATAGAAACACATTTAGCGGAGTGGAGATACAGCTTGGTTACCGTTTCCGTCTTTTGCTTTTTGTCAAACTGCAACTGCCTTGGTCGTTGTTCTTTCGCTTAGGTCCCAAGCTGTGGTGTGTGCTTGGTGTACTTTGATAGGGGCAAAGGGGAAAAAGCAAGAAATCAGAATAGCAGATAGCTAAGAAACACAAAAACAAAACTACATAAATTTCGTTATCTTGGTAATAGAATGTGAGTTTCTTGTGTGGAAAAAAAGCAGAGTGGATATTGTATGCTTTGTGGCTTTGTCTGCTAATAATTTTGGGGTTTAGTGCTAGGCGTGCAACGATTGGTAGTGAATCAAGGCAGTGGTATCTCACAACTCACATTCTACAAATGCAATCGATCAAAGAAGTTGGCTATGAAACGGAAGAAGCATGTAGTGATTAATTGGATTGTAACTATATTTTTGAGGGATCAACCATTAGAGTAGATTAATTGGATTGTAACTATATTTTTGATGATGATAACACAAATTCAGAAAAAGCTCTGATGCTAAGACCCCGTCTAAAGGAAGGTATTAATCGTTGGGGCTTCTTTGCTTTGCATCTTCTTGCCGTGATGTTATCATCATTACAGAACGGTGAAGTCCCAAGCCTCCTCAAAAGCGAGTAGAGCTCTGAGTCGCAAGATATTCTTGCCGTGGTGTGATGCCATTACGTTCCATCACATGTGCTTCGCTTTGCACTAGCATCAACCAAACAAGAACAAATACAAAATCAAACATTAATTGCAACCCAAACCAACCCATACCTTCCACAACCACAACTGCATTCTGACAACATCTCCGAGAGCAGAGACAAGGACGCCATGGCCGAGGCTGCTGTCTCTGCGTGGTTTCAAGTGTCGCACCCTTGCAGCTCAGAGACCTCGTTGCTATGTGGAGTCATGGATGAAGTGGGCTTTGAAGGATGAGCTGAAGCGGTGCAGGCTACATCAACGACGCTGTGGCTGCGGAGGTCGGAAACTCCAGCGTGGCCATTTGGATGTCGCAGATCGTAGATGCTGCATTCGACGCGAGAATGTTATTGAAGCTGCAGAGTACATAGAGAAGCAAAACAGGCTCAAGAAGGGTTTCATGGATGCCATTTCGAGGTATGCTCGTATACCAAGTGATATGATAGCTCTACACAAAATTGGTGTTGAAATTAAGAGAATAAGAAGAAAGATCAGTGAGATATTTGACGACGCAGCCCGTCTAAAACTTGTTGATTTGGGTCATACTGCAGAGTCTCGGTAAGATGTTGATCATATGTATCAAAATTTTGAAGATGATGTTGTTGTTGTTGGTTTTGAGGATGAGTACAAGGAAATAGTGGAAAAGTTAGTCAAGCAAAGGAGCAAGCTTAGTGTTGTCTCCATAGTTGCCATGGGTGGGGCAGGAAAAACTACACTCGCTAGAAAAGTCTATACTTCATCTAGAATCAAAGATCACTTTGGCACGCTTGCTTGCCATCAGATCTCAAAAGTTTAAGGGCATTGATTTACTAAGGGATATTATGAAACAAATAATGGGGGCTAGAGATGAGACTAATCAGATGCAGGAGTATGAGGTGGGAAATAAGATCCATGATTTTCTATTGGACAAAAGATATTTAGTCGTGCTTGATGATGTGTGGGAAACAGATACGTGGAACCAAATAAATAGAATGGTTAAAGTATTTCCAGATGCAAATAATGGTAGTAGAGTACTGTTAACCACACGGAAGAAAGATGTTGCAAATCATATTCAAATGCCAACCCATGTTCATGCTCTAAAGCTCTTGGATGAAGAGAAAAGTTGGGACCTTTTTAGTAGCAAAGCTTTACCGTCATACGAAAGGTCTGCAATTTGTAATCTGGATGAGTTTGAAGAACTGGGGAGAAAGCTTGCAAAGAAATGTAATGGCTTACCACTTGCGCTTGCAGTTCTAGGGGGTTATCTGTCAAAGAATCTAAATATAGAAGCATGGTCGGATGTGCTTTTGAGTTGGACATCAGCAAAAGATGGACAGGCGATACGAGAGATCCTTGCTCGCAGTTACAATGACTTGCCGCGTCATTATTTAAAATCTTGTTTCCTCTATCTTGCTGCTTTCCCTGAGGATTATAATATACAAGTGTCATATCTTATCGAATTATGGATAGCTGAGTGCTTCATTCTGTTAAGGATAGAATAGATTAGGACTCTTATTTGTTTCCTAATATGCTATTTCCTATTATGCTGTGTTGTATTCCTTTTGTACATCCCCTTGTACCTGTATATATATTGCCCCTTGGGCCTCATGAATAGATGCACACAATATTCATAACATGGTATCAGAGCATACCTAGGGTTTCCCTCGGTTCGCTCGCCGCCGCTCCCGTGCCTCTCCCCGACGTCGCCGGCCGCTCTCGCCGGCCTCTCCCCGTGCGCCGTCTCCCTCACGCGCCGCCACCGGCTGCTCGCGCCGCCAGCGCCGCCTCGCTTCGCGAAGCGCTGCTGCCGCGCGCCGCCAGCGCCAGCGCCGCCACCGACGCCGCCCGAAGCGCCTCCGACCGCGCGGCGCCGCCGCCGAGGCCGCCGGTGGCGCTCGCGCGCCGGCCGGCCCGCCCGCTCGCCCGCCGGCCATCGCGGCCGACGCTTCGCCGCGCTGCCGCTGCCGCGCCGCGCCGCCGCCGCCGCCACGCCGCGCCGCCGCCAGCGCGCCGTTGCCGCGGCCCGGCCGATTTCTCTCCCCGGCCGCCCCTCGCCGCGCCACCGGTCGCCCCCAGTGCCGCCGCCGCCTCTTCGCCTCTTCCTCGCGTGTGTGCGTGAGTGTGGGCCGAAGGCCCACTATTAGTTAGGGTTTTTCTTTTTCCCGGTTCCAAAAAACGTCGATCTAACCGCCGCGCCGTTCAGCGCCGCCTGTTAGACTTCGTTGTATTGGTCGCCGCGCCGTCCAGCGCCGCCTACCAATGGGCACCGTTTCCCTCCCTCGCTGCCCGGTGGTCTTTGATGGTGTTAATTACACCGACTTCGTGTCTCACATGCGCATTCACATGCGTGGTTTACGTCTCTGGGGCGTCCTCTCTGGCGATGTCACCTGCCCGCCTTGCCCTATTCCTCCGACGGAGCCCACGCCTGTTGCATTGCCCCCGACAGCCGACAAGATTGCTACTGAGGCTGCTCAGATTGTTGATGATGAAGCTGCCTCTGCCTACCAGGAGGCTCTGGATTTCTACAAGGATCGTCTGACCACCTACACTCAGTGGTGCGATGACGACGCCGAGCCGCTGTCTTCATCGCCGATCTCGACCTCGGTTCTCTTACGAGGTTGTGGGACTCCTTCGCTTTCGGATGTGGACTCATCTTCGTCAGCGCTACGAGCCCTCTGGTGATGCCCTGTACCTGTCCGTGGTTCGCCAAGAGCACTCTCTTCAGCAGGGTGATGCTACTGTTGATGCCTTTTACGCTCGAGCTCGCTCGGGCGCCGCTTGGACTCTCTCCGCATCGCTTGGTCGTTCTCGCCCGTCTCGCTTGGATATACGTCGACTTGGAGTTTCAGCTGGTCTACGAGTTCCTTACTCGCCGCCCCGAAGTTCGAGCAAAGGCGTGCTCGCTTCTTGCACGCCACCCTCGTGTCACTCTCTGGAGGCTCTCACCGAGATACGCCGAGAGGAGACTCGTCGAGTGGTGCTGGTCCGATGCCACTCCCCTGCGTGCTCGCCGCCGTCTCACCGCTAATCGCCTTCTTCGGGCCGCCACGGTGGTGGTGGCCGCCCTTCGTCTGGAGGTGGCCGTCCTCACTGATCCTACTGCGACAAGGCCGGCCACATTGAGTCCCAGTGCTATAAGAAGAAGCGGCATCTGTCACGCCGTTCTTCTTACGGCACTAGTGCTTTACGTCGCCATCCGCATCGACCTCTTCAGATTTCTCTCACCGAGCAAGAGATAGCCCGACTTCGACGCCGCTTGCGCCCGAGTTCTTCCTCGGCGTGTTCTGCAGGTTCGCCATCGACTCTTCAGCACCGAGAAACCACCCTCTACGGTCAGTACCTCCGTGGATTCTTGATTCGAGCATCTTTTCACATGACCCCGATTCTTCCACTGCCTTTTATTACACCCCTTGATTCTCCCCGCTGTTCTTACTGCGATGGTACATCTCTTTCTGCTCTCAGTCGAGGATCTCTTAGCAACTCATCTTTTCATGTTCCTTCTATTGCTCATATTCCTCGCCTCACTATGCAGCTTCTTTCTGCTGGACAGATCACTGACCTTGGTTATCAGGTCATTCTCGACTCTGACTCTTGTTGTGTTCGGGACCGCCACACGGAGCTCGGTTGGTTCTGGCCCGGCGCCGTGACTCACAGCGTCTCTGGGAGCTTGACTGGCTTCACCTTCCTTCCGCCGCCACCATCGCCGCCAGTCTCTCCGCTTCTGCCACTTCGTCTACCGGCACTTTTCAGCAGTGGCATCACCGTCTTGGTCATCCGTGGATCTACTTTGTCATCCTTAGTTCGTCGTGGTCTTCGGGTGCATCTCAGAGACGTGTCTTTAGATTGTCAGGGCTGTAAGTTAGGTAAACAAATTCAGCTTCCCTATCCTCATAGTGAGTCTGTGTCCCAGCGTCCTTTTGATCTTGTTCATTCAGATGTTTGGGGTCCGGCTCCCTTCGTTTCGAAAGGGGGTCATCGATATTATATCATATTCATAGATGATTTCTCTCGCCACACTTGGATATATTTCATGTCTTCTCGTAGTGAGGTCTTGTCTATCTATAAACAATTTGCCACTATGATCCACACACAGTTCTCCACTCCTATTCGTGTCTTTCGTGCTGATTCTGCTGGCGAGTACCTCTCTCGTTACCTGCGCAGTTTCCTTGCTGCGCAGGGGACTCTCGCTCAGTTCTCTTGTCCTGGTGCTCATGCTCAGAATGGTGTCGCTGAGCGCAAGCATCGTCACCTCCTTGAGACGGCTCGTACTCTGATGATCGCCGCCTCTACCCCACCTCACTTTTGGGCCGAGGCTGTTTCCACTGCCACCTATCTCATCAACATCCAGCCATCTTCTGCTCTTCAGGGTGCGATCCCTGTTGAGCGTCTCTGTGGTCTTCTGCCTGACTACTCTGCCCTTCATATGTTTGGCTGCGTTTGCTACGTTCTCCTCGCGCCGCGAACGTACCAAACTAACCGCTCGACCGTTGAGTGTGTCTTTTTGGGATCTGATGCGAGCACAAGGGCTATCGGTCTTTGGGATCCGGTTGGTCGAAGGATGCGGGTTTCTCGGGATGTGACTTTCGACGAGTCTCGTCCATTCTACCCACGCCCTACCTCTCCTTCGACTCCCTCGCGGAGTCTCGTCTTTCTTGACCTTTCCAGATACACCTATATCTGCTTTGCCCTCGTCCACTTGTCCCACTGAGTCTCCACATATTCCCCCTGTGGCCTCTCCGCCGTTGTCACCGCCTGCGTCGTCTCCTCCGACTCCCCAGGCTCCTCTCACTACAGTACCTCCCTTCTCTTTACACTCGCCGACCTCGTCGAGGCTCTTCCAGTGAGTCATCTTCTCTGATGATCCACCTTCCTCCGATGCTCCATCGTCCCGATGGGTCATCTTCTCCTCGCTACGCTCTCGCGATCGCCGGTCGATTCGCCTCTGCCGCTTTGCCTTTGCTTGGCGCAGCTACTCGTGAGCCTTGCTCTCCTACCGGATGTTGTTACTCACCCCGAGTGGCAGCTTGCCATGGCCGAGGAGATTGCTGCCCTCGAGCGCATCTTGGTACTTGGGATCTTGTTCCTTTGCCATCTCACTCGTCCCATCACGTGTAAGTGGGTCTATAAAATTAAGACTCGCTCGATGGCTCTCTTGAGCGCTACAAAGCGCGTCTTGTTGCTCGTGGCTTCCAGCAGAGCATGGTGTTGACTACGACGAGACTTTTGCTCCGTGGCCCACATGACCACCGCTCGCACTCTTCCGCGGTGGCGTCTCATTCGCCACCGTCTGCATTTTCGGCTTGATGTCAAGAATGCCTTTCTTAATGGTGAGTTGCGTGAGGAGGTCTACATGCATCCACCACCGGGTATTCATTCTCGAGGGCATGGTCCTGCCGCCTTCGCCGCTCTCTATGGCCTTAAGCAAGCCCCTCGTGCTTGGTTTGAGCGCTTCTCCTCGTGGTCACCGCTGCTGGTTTTTCAGCTAGTGATCATGATCTCGCGCTCTTTGTCCACACTTCGCCTCGTGGTCGGACTCTTCTTCTTCTGTATGTTGATGATATGATCATTACGGGAGATGATTCTGAGTACATTGCCTTTGTCAAGGCTCGTCTTAGTGAGCAGTTCCTTATGTCGGATCTTGGTCCTCTCAGTTATTTCCTTGGGATTGAGGTTACTTCCACTCCAGATGGTTTCTTTATGTCCCAAGAGAAATATATTCAGGATCTTCTTGATCGCGCCTCTCTCATCGATCAGCGATCGTTGAGACTCCCATGGAGCTCAATGTCCACCTCCGACCCTCGGATGGCGAGCCTCTTTCTGATCCGACTCGCTATCGTCATCTTGTTGGGAGTCTTGTTTATCTTGCTATTACTCGTCCGGATATCACTTATCCCGTTCATATTCTGAGTCAGTTTGTTTCAGCTCCCACTCAGGTCCACTACAGCCACCTTCTTCGAGTTCTGCGATACCTTCGTGGGACTATCTCTCGCCGTCTCTTCTTTCCACGTTCCAGTTCGTTACAGCTTCAGGCCTATTCGGATGCTACTTGGGCCAGCGATCCCTCTGATCGCCGGTCTCTCTCTGCCTACTGTGTTTTTCTTGGTGGTTCTCTTATTGCCGGAAGACGAAGAAACAGCATCGCAGTGTCCGTTCGAGTGCAGAGGTGAGTTGCGAGCTATGGCTCTCTTGACACAGAGATTACTTGGCTACGGTGGTTACTTGAGGATTTTGGTGTTTCACACTACACCGACTCTCTTGTCGACAAGACAGTGCTATCGTGATTGCTCGTGATCTGTGAAGCATGAGCTCACCAAGCATATTGGTGTTGATGCTTCCTTCATGAGGTCTTGTGTGCAAGATCAGGTGATTACTCTTCAGTATGTGCCTTCGGAACTTCAGATAGCGGATTTCTTCACGAAGGCCCAGACTCGAGCACAGCACAGCTTTTACCTCTCCAAACTCAGTGTTGTTGATCCACCATGAGTTTGAGGGGGGTGTTAAGGATAGAATAGATTAGGACTCTTATTTGTTTCCTAATATGCTATTTCCTATTATGCTGTGTTGTATTCCTTTTGTACATCCCCTTGTACCTGTATATATATTGCCCCTTGGGCCTCATGAATAGATGCACACAATATTCATAACACATTCCACATACAACAAAGCAAAAACTAGAAGAAACGGCACGTAAGTATGTATCTGAGTTAGCTCAAAGAAGCTTGGTCCAAGTTGTTAGCAAAAGCAGGGCACATAGATGGATTGACATAATAAGGATTCATGATATTTTGCGTGACTGGTGCATAGAAGAAGCAAGACAAGATGGTGCTCTTGATGTCATTGACAAAATTACAGGTCAAGCTTCATCTCCGCTCTTTGTATATCACAATGTATTTCCTAGTATGTTGATTTCTTGCTGACATACGGATTTACTCCAAAAAAAATTGCAGGTCAAGCTGGTGCATCATCATCCTATACCATGACATCCTATCGTTATTCTTTTCAAAACTTCTTCAATGATAAGATTTTTCAGGCAACGCCTAATCTCCGAACTCTGGTTGGCTTTGAACTTCCATCAATGTCCCTACCTAAGCTGAGGTTCCTGAGAGTTCTTCATGTAGAAAATTCAAGCCTAAAGAATTTCTCTAGGGCAATTGGTGGCTGCACTCACCTAAGGTGCCTCAGGTTGAGAGACTGTAAAGAGGTCACGCTCACTTCTTCAATTGGACAACTCCTTTACTTGCAAACTATAGATCTGAGGTGGATAGCATTGGACACATTAGTACCAAACTCCCTGTGGGCTATCCCTGCTCTAAGGCATGTTTACCTTGATAGGCCGTTTTCTCCACCAAGGAGTGTCCAACAGAAAGAGCTCCAGACCTTATGGTTATGTCCTCCAGATGGTGATAGGAAATATTTCCGGAGTGACATGGTAACGTTTTTGGGCCAAATGACTGAACTAACTGCCTTGAACTTGGCCTTGCAACACATGCCAGCGGAGATGATTAAAATATTAGAAAACATGCCTCACCTGGTTGATGTTTTTCTTAGCAAATTCGATGTGCTCGATAAGTTTCCTGAGAGCCATCTCCTCCCACAAAGTCTACGGAAGCTCACTCTGCATGCTGACGTCATTAAAGAAGACCCGATGCCGATCCTGGAGAAGCTTCCCTGTCTTGTGGTACTGCGGTTGGCTGGCTATGAAGGCTGGATTGTGTCCTCCACCCAAGGGTTCCCTCGGTTGGAAGAGTTGGAACTTCAGTTGTTTTCCTGTGAGGAGTCGAGGATAGGCTCTCCGAACTGACATTTCGTAGGTGCGACAAGATGAGTAAGCTCCCCGAGGGGTTGCTTCACCTCCCGTCCCTCAAGGAGCTACATCTGTATAACATGTCCCAGATTTCTGGAGACGACATCACTTGCCAAGAGCTGCAGCGGAAAGGATGCAAGGTTGGTAACTATGACCCCTCCCCTGCTTGTCATTCTTTCACTTTCTTTGATTTGACTCGTATTGTGTTCAAGACTTTAAGTCTCTCGTACAAATATTTGCAGTACATGGAAACAAGCAGTAATATGCTCAATAAGTGCCATTTAACTTATTTGTGACTTTCTCTATGTTGCTACCTTATTTGTTTGGCATAATGGTTGCGGAATTTACTGGTTGGGTTCGATTTTTTTGTCCTAACTGGGATCATTTTCTTTGGGCAAAATTCACTCTATCTAATCTATACTAATTGGAAGCTCCTCTAAAAGTCTTCATGTTAATCCTACGAGGTAAAACGGTTAGAAATTCTCATACTAATCAGAAAAATATTGAAATTCCCGTATTAATAAAAAAACATCTTGGCCATCTATTGGTGTAATATACGGTGTAGATTAGTTATGGATATTGCCAATTTACCATGGCTTACCGAAACGCACACAACTCATGCAGTCCAAAGAAATATCACGGACTGGTGTCTTCAAACCAAAACAAATCAAAATGCACGTCTCAAGGACGGACGACGAGGACCTAGGAAGCTTCACGCATCAAGGCAAGACACTGCCAACCCTGCCTAGCAGCATCTTCCCTTCGAATTAATGCTCTTTAATTTTGGAAACTCAACAGAAGTTTAAAAAATCCAAAAATCCTAATAGCTTACATGAGCATATTGATCTCCCCACACCGCAGTACGCTCAAATTAAATCATACTGCTTCCAGACTGAAAAATTTCTTAATGGAAAAGTAAAACAGCATTGGCCTGATTTGAGCCTCTCATTTACTAGTGTAATGCCCTACGGAGTGCTAAAAATTGAGCACGTCAGCTGGAGGTACAGAAGCGGTGTCCAACAAAGTATCAGGGTAGTGCAATTTCATTAACCTACCACTTACATCATGAAATTTCAAACGTTTAGTCCAACTTCTTTTAAAGAGTGAAGAGATATAGTGTTGCATGAGAAGTTCACTCTTGAAGAAATCCTCGTAATTTGAATGTCCCTAAAATACCCGTGTACAGGGGCGAATCCACCGTGGGTGCTTGTAGGTGCTCGAGCACCCCCTCCTCCCACCTTAACCTGAAGAAGGGGGAGGCGTCGAGGCCAGAGGCAGAGGGCGGAGGGGAGGCCAGAGCGACGGAGCCCGGAGGCGGACTGGCGGAGCCCGTGGCCTTGAAGGCAAGCTGCTGGTAGAGGATGAATCGAACGAGGGAGTGGAATGGGCGGTGCGGGCAGTGGAAGGCCAAGGGCTCATGGGCATCGATGACAGTGGCGAGGGCGGGGTCGGGTGCACGCAGGTGATGGATGGCCGCGGCCACCTCGCCGTTGGCGGAGAGGGGGCGGCCGGGGACGGACAGCGTCAGGCGGGGCTTCTTGGATGGGGTGGGTTGGAGCTGGAGTCTCCTGTTTGGCTATCTATCTATGCGAAACTTCTTTTTGATGCCTATGCGGGAATTATTGATCATATACCCTCCACTTAGATAGAAATTGAGGATTTACCCTTCTAACCCACATGTCAGTGACCTACGATAACCCCACATGTCATTGAGTGAGAGCAACTCCAGCAGTAGCCCTCAAAACAGGGCCCCTACTTTTCATTTGAGGGCTCTCCTTACTTTTGAAGGCCCTGTTTTCTGGGCTACACTCCAGTAGGAGCCCTCAAAACAGAGCTCCTACTTCTCAATTCTCTCTATTTCCTCACACACTATATGCATATGTATGGGACAAAAGCACAATACACAATAAAATATTTATGATTTCACAATGAGGGACAATATGTAAATTTATGAATTCAAATACGAATATTCAAATTTATTTCGAATTTAAATTTATGAATTCAAATACGAATATTCAAATTTAAATTCAAATTTGTTCCGAATTTAAATTTATGAATTCAAATACGAATATTCAAATTTAAATTCAAATTTGTTCCGAATTTAAATTGAAAGCACAATGAGGGACGTTTAAATTTATGAATTCAAATACGAATATTCAAATTTGTTCCGAATGAGGGACGTATTTATTCAAATACACATAAATCTGAGTTTGAGGGCTCAAGTAGGGATCCTCTAGGAATGAGGGCTTGGAGGTCTCATTTGAGAAGCCCCTATTTTTGAGGGCTCAAGTAGGGGCTCTGCTGGAGTTCAGTTTTTTGCTCTGGCTCTCAAATCTGAGTTTAGAGGCTCAAGTAGGGACCCTGCTGGAGTTACTCTGAGGAGGGTAAATCCCTACCTATGCGTCTCAACACATATGTTTCAACAGCATAAGCTGCCTCCCTGCCCCTTTCCCACCGCACGCGCCTCTGCCTCACTCCTCCGCCTCGCCGCCTCCGTCTCCATCCCCGCCTCCGCCTCTCTCTCCACGCCCCACCGCCTCATGAGCTCGGACTCTCCGCTCCGCTCCTGTCCTGTGGGGCGCCGCCGTCGCTTGCCGGGCGAGGATGAGCTCGAAGTTTTTGGGAACTGCAAGATAATGCAAAATCCCCCACGTGAAGTTCGAGTTGAAATTTCTATGCTTTTGTTTGTTGGAAGTGAAATCCTTTATTTGAAAGCTTCGGATCTGAGAATATTTCTTTGATTTTGTCAAGTTGGAAGTATTATTCTTCCAAATCATACTCCAAATCCCCGAATTAAAAGCTTTCGGGGCCGATTTCGAAAGATTTATTCGATTTTTAGGGGGTGATCGTTTCGGCTTTTTTCGGCTTTAGTTTTTAGCTTCAGTTTTTTTTTCACTATTCACTACACTATCCACTAATTCAGCTACAGTGTTTTTTCAGCCAGCTACAGTATTTTTTCAGCCAAAAACCAAAAGCCATCGCTATTCTGATCACCCCTTAGTCGACCCGAAAGTTTCGGACTTGAAAGTTTAGACTCGAAGGTTCTTGATTTGAAAGTGATTTCCCTTGACCTGAAAGCTTGATACCTTTCTCGGTTGAAAGGTCAAAAGTCGAGTCGAAAGTGATTTTATTTTTTGAGTTGAAATCTTGAGGTGAAAACTCATAGAGTAAAATTGCATCATAATCATATTTAGTGATTTAGAGGTATATTTTCATTCCATTTTTAATGTTTATGAACAATCATAATTTAATATTGTATCACTAAATTTGATACTTCTTATTTACAGATTGATACTCACATATTTATGAACATTTGGGGGCATATTACCTATTAGGAAGGTACTAAATTTATTGTATTGTATATTTTCAATTTGTTATTTCTATTCATGTATAAATTTGATATTCTAATGGTAAAAGACTAGTAAATATAGCTTTGATATATTTATATTGTGCTATAGTCTTAACAGTAGAGCTCCCCTTATTTTTATTCTGGATTCGTCACTGCCCGTGTATGTGAACCATAAGCATAACAGGCAGTGCGCGTGAAGTTCCAGGCTTCTCCTGTGAATCTGACAACGGCCATGCAAACTGATGGTGCTGAGCAGTTTAAAGCCAGTTGTCCTTCTGTTACAATGGAACTCATCAATTGGCACGAGAGAAAGGAAAGGGCTCTGTACGTGGTAGTCTCCTCACTAGCTTAGGGTTTTTTTTATTAAACGCAAACCTTCGGATTAAAAGAGATTTTTTAGTTCAAATATCGTATCCATCCGAAGGGCTTAGGTCACATCATTGTACATCCAAACAAGTCCTTAGTGGTAATGTTAAAATTAATTGCGTTCAGCAAAAAACGACTATAGGCAAAAGATAATTTTCGATTTTTTTCTAAAATTGTTGGGTGCCCAAGTTCTTACAGTCAGATATCTTACGTGCATAGTCTTATTTATTAGGCACTGTGGATGCTTTATCTTTTACTTGTGTCCAATCATATCTATTTGGTCTGTACGACTAGACACGTATAAACAGAGCTTTATGGAGACAAAGTGAAAACAGAGTTGAGTACGTGACATGTCTTTTAGCTACTGAATCTGATAGGACGGTCCCAGTTTCATGCATGACCGACTATACTGGTCGTGAATAAACGTGAGTAAAGAGATGGTTTGAAGAGTAGATGAGTTTCAACATTTTGTGGACTAGCTAAGATGGCAGGGGAATCATGTGTGTAACGAAATCACAGAATTGAATCGTACTGACATGACGACGTGTTTAAATAAGTGCAGGTCAATACACACATATATATAGGAAAAATACTTTCTATACCCAGGTGTAATTACACCCACCTCTAATATACCACCTAAATAAACTTGAAATACTCCTTTATCACTTTGGACATACTCACATATTAAATATAAGATACTCCAATGCGAATCACATAAAAAATTGCAAGAGAGTCCATAATTTTTAACGTATTTTATAAATACCTTCATATACGTATATAAAAAGGAGTATGTCTAAAAAAATATATATACCACATTTAAAAAATTGTTCATACCATCTAGATGATCTTAAATACTCGTATACTATATGTACATACTCTCCGTTACGCGAAATACTCCCTACGTTGTAAGATACGATATAAAGTGTAATTACACTCGGGTGTAGAAAAGAGACTTCATATGTGTGTGTGTGTGTGTGTCGGAGATAAGATAGAAAGTAGGCATTCAGTTGTAGGCATGCAAGGAGAAGTCACCATATATCAAATTCAGGTGGTTTTTCCCAGAGATAAGAGATGGTGCAAACTAGGAAATTGCGTGAAACGCTCCATGTATGTAGGCTTGGGAAGCACAGGGAATGTATGCGAAACACCAGTGGACATTCTGGCTGCAACGGTATGAAATACATTTTAAACTTTTAGATTTGAAATTTCAGTTAAAACTGGCACAAGTTGTCTGACAATCATGCCTCTAGTTCACTAGCCTAAGCATGTAAGGAGTATTTATGATAATTACAAGCGTCGTGTAGGGGAAACAGAACGCTAGCTCTGCAAAATCTACTGGTGGGATGATTTCTGGACACGTTAGTACCAAACTCTCTGTGGGCTATCCCTGCTCTAAGGCATGTTTACCTTGAAAGGGCGTTTTCTCCACCAAGGAGTGTCCAACACAAAGAGCTCCAGACCTTACGGTTAGATCTTCCACCTTGTGATAGTAAATATTTTTGGAGTGACATGGTGACGTTTTTGGGCCAAATGACTGAACTAACTACCTTGTACTTGAAGTTGCCATCCATGCCAGCGGAGATGATTAAAATATTGGCAAAAAACATGCCTCACCTGGTTGATGTTTTTCTTGATGGATTCGATGTGCTCGATAAGTTTCCTGAGAGCCATTTTGCACAAAGTCTACGGAGCCTCATTTTGCATGCTAGGGTCATTAAAGAAGACCCGATGCCGATCGTGGAGAAGCTTCCCTGTCTTGTGGTACTCCACTTGTCTGGCTATAAAGGCCGGATTGTGTCCTGCTCCACCCAAGGGTTCCCTCGGATGGAAGAGTTGTTCCTTTCGCAGAGGGGTTTTCCTCTGAGGAGTGGAGGATAGAGGTCGGGGCAATGCCAAGGCTCTCCAAATTGACATTTAGTTTGTGCTGGAAGATGAGTAAGCTCCCCGAGGGGTTGCTGCACCTGCCGTCCATTAAGGAGCTACGTCTGTGGAGCATGTCCCAGATTTCCGGAGACGACAGCACTTGTAGAGAGCTGCAGCGGAAAGGATGCAAGGTTGGTAACTATGTCCCCTCCCCTGCTTGTCATTCTTTCACTTTCTTTGATTTTACTCGTATTTGTGTTTAGGACATACACATATTTGCAGTACATGGAAACAAGAAGCAATATGCTCAATCAAAGCCGTTTAACTTATTTTTTTACTTTCTCTACGTTGCTACCTTGTTAGGCATAACGGTTGCGAAATTTACCGGTTGGGCTCTTTTTTTTGTAACTGGGATCGTTTTCTTTTGGGGAAATTCACTCTATGCCATCGGCCAAACCTAGAATTCAAAACTGCCTTATTGTGAATATGCCATTAGAATTCCAAGTTTGACGGATGGCATACAACAAATTTTCGTACCAACTCCTTAACTTGGTGCTATTCTCTTGTATGATTTAAGCAGGTGACAAGAGAATGACAATCCTCTGGTTGTCGCTCAACCTTGATGCATGAGCTGCTCTGGTTTGTATGCTATTCTCTTGATGCATGCTCAACCTCGAAGATTTCTGCAGGATGTGCCAGGGACTCCTCGATTATCCTTCATGCATGCATTTGTCTTCCTTTGTAAACTATGGTTTGTTTTTTTAGTCGAGTGTCTCCCGGTGTGTTTGCGTGTTGGCCGCTAACTATACTGCATGTTTGCTTTTATGTAATAATAAAAAACACGAAGCGCATAACCTGTGCTTCACGGTAACACTGTTAGTATTTTGTGTAGATTGAGAGTTGCAAATACGAACGTTTGTGCTGTTAACCGCTGTAGTAATTACATAATCTATTTGCATGGTTTTTGGTTGAAAAATAACTGGTCTGTATCACCGAAATAGTTATGTACTTACGTTACGTATGAACCGAAGGGACTGCTGTTGCCGTTAGAGACCAGTAATCCCATTCCCATATATATCGTCCTTCAGTCCATCTGGCTAGGCTCATATGACTCCACGACTCATGAGCAACATAGAGCCATAGAGATTGGCTCTATGTATTGCTGATTGCACGATGTTCAGACGTACGTATGTACATATGAGACGAACGAACTTACAAAAAACATTTTTATTTTGCGAAACTGATGACAATACGTACGGATGATTAGATTAGAAGGAGCATCGTACCTTGTTCTTGATGTATATCTCAATCCACCAAGATCAAGTTGATGTAAAGTGATAGATGTGAAACCTGATCTACCGAGATCTGTTTGATGCGAAAGCTATTTTTTCAGCAGGGTTGTGATTTATAATAAGATAATAATCGTGTAATAGTATTGAGTTGGCATGTAACGTGTCCAGATAGTTTAATTAGAAGATTAACCAAAAAATACCGCTGGTGTAAAATGAATTGATTATTTAGCACATTATATCTGGATTAGAAGCAACATATAAATTAGAAGAAAGCATGTAAGCACATTCAGTATAGATTAGAATTAAATATGAATCAAACCTTGTACTTGTCTTTGGTTGAAGGTGTCGAGTTGATGCAAACAACTAATTTTTCGGCAGGGATTTGATTTGATGCGATGTATTTTTGTGTGTAGGTCATATTTATATAATGAGTATACTTCTCGTGTAAGTGTGGGAGTCAACAAACAATAGTATAGTTTTATTACCTATTTGATGACGTGACATGAAGTCTCCTATTCGATGACGTGACGTGAAGTAAATAGGAGGCACTGTGATCTCCTAGTTCAGTACGGAACCTGTAAATATTTGGCAGCTTGCGACATAGGCTTGTTCTTTGTGGCTGTGGCGGATGATTTTTGGCTGCGGCTGATGGCTTTTTGGCTGTTTGCGATAGAGATTGTGGAAAGAGAGATACTTCATTGCGATTTTTGATGATACAGATATTAGTTTTTTAACGTGTACTACAATTAACTTGTAGATCTCATTTTAAAAAAAATATTTCGTTTAAAAATTAGTTACTGTAGCAAAAGTCAAAAGCCGCTTCTAGAAGCCGCAAAGAACACCTCCATATACATGGAGGCACAGAAGCATTCCGATCGTTAGCCATATGATAGATGCATGAGATTTTTTCTTTTTATCTTGATTAATGTAGGAATTTTTAAATTTTTTTGCTTTTTCTGATTTAAGAATTAATTAGGTGTATATTTTCATTGCCACATCATTAGAAAAAAAACATGCGGAATGACAACTTACGGATGTCATGAGAATGAAGACGTAGGTACATTCCTGGTGCGCGCCTCCCATTCCTACAGGCTTTTGAACAACCCCTTCTGAGAGTTGTACAAGGACGGGGTGAACGCGAGACGAGAAGCAGCTAGCATTTCAGCACTCGGTTTGTAGGCTGGTCTGTTTGTGTCTGCACAGAGCACGCACGCGCACTTTTCACATATAAAACGAGCTTGGATCGGTCCAGATCGAGGCCCCAACCTCTCGTGCTCTGTTAATCACGGTCTCGTCGGAGTAATATTAAGAACTTAATTTTATATGTTATTGATCTAAGTCTTACAATGTAAACTACATATCTATTATACAATAGACCTGACTGATTAATTTGGGATATTTCAATTTCAATATCGTCATTGTGATGAATATGGAAACTGATTTCCATAAGATACAAGGAGGGTATGATGCGAAACTCTAGCGGGCAGGATTGAGTTGAAGTTGAATATTGTAAAGGTTTTATTGTGATTTTCTTGACGTGAGGCTAATCACATCGTGTGGGATAGTTGTGCAACCTCTGCAGAGTGTAAAACTATTCAAATAGCCGTGTCCCGGTTATAAACAATGCTTAATAATTTCACACGAGGGGTAGAATTTTTATAAAACTTGGATTGGTTATCATTGGAAATAGAATGGTTAGTTCACTAGTAGGTTAGCTTGTGGATGGGAAGTTCACAAGAGGCTTATTTAATTATGTTGATTATTTATTATTATTGTTTTTCTTTAGTTCACTTTTAATCTATTTATCGTATTTACTTTAAAATATTGTTTTATGCAAATTAATCTTTCAGCCATCCATGGTAAGCCTTTCACATTATATTGCATTTATTTGTTACAAACAACTTGCTGAGTACCAACGTACTCACGGTTTTATGCTCATTGTTGCTCAGTTGAGGAGGAGGAGTTATACCAGCAAGAGGTACCAGAGGGAGGATATTTCAGCGACTTCACGGATTAGGTCTTTGCTTCCCAGTCGATTGCCTGTAAGCATGTCGAATGGCTTCCACGCTTGTTTCTGTTTTTCGCTGTTAGTTTCTTAAGCCCTTCGGGCTAGTAAGTTGTAAGCTTGACTATAAGATCGCATCAATTATTATTAATATTTGAGTTTTCCCTTTATTTTATCATGTATATGGTTGATAGTTCATATATGTTATACTGTGTGCACTAGCATGATCCTAAACTAGTGTGGTATACACAAAGAATCTGGATTTGCATATTTGGGTCTCGACATATTAGAACTCATGTTGATCTGAACATAGAGAATTTGAACTGGAAGTCACACACACAAGCATTCACAAAAATTGAACAAGATTGTGTTGAGGTCATTGATGGTGTGGACAGCGGCGGCTTCATCATCATTGGGGCGATGGCTCCACTTGGCCATCGAAACCAAATCTAAAGAGCAGCGCTAAGGCCATAGGTCATGGCGGCAGGCAAAGGCCATGATGGCTTTGGTGGAGGAGGACGGCGATTGGGGGAGGAGGTTGCACGGTTGGGGGAGATGTAGTCGTCGTCGGCAGCCGCCACACGAAACCCTAGCAAGGCATCTGCGTTGAGTTAGGGGCAGGACGGCGGCGGCCTTCCCGAGGGAGGATGATGGTGACGGACATGGGGAGGACGGCTGTGAAGGACGGAAAGATGGGGGAGGAGGACAGTGGCATCGGGAGATGGGGCCGCCACCGACGACCCAAACCCTCGCAAGTCGTGAGAGAGGAGGTGCAGCATCGTACAGGGTTGGAGAATGGGAAGAATTGAGGAGAAAAAATTGAAGAAAGATTAACTTATATACCGATGGCATTTGTGGGTAATTTCAATAAAGGTTAGTGGCAAAGGGTTATTTCCATGCTGCAAAAGCCAAAATAAGCACCCCTTGGCTGGCTTTTAGCTTATAGTTATAGGGTGGCTTATGGCTTTTTCAAGCCATCTATTTTTTTTTAGATTTTGGCTTTTTATCTTTTAAGCCAAAGAAAACGTTAAAACAAACAAGGCCTAAAGAAATGTAAAAGCAGACTTCGGTAGTTCGGTTGATAAATCTCACTGCAAATACGTACGTTTATAATGCTGAACTCAACACAAATGCATATTAACAAGGTGAATCTGGCACACCTCTAATATAGATTTCGTGGTCAATATATTCAGCAAGTTCTTCATATGCTTGTTTGCGTTGTACTCCAAGAAAATTACGCATAAATGAAAGAACCACAAAAACTAGCCTTTCTTCTTCTTTTTTTTGAAATTCAGACAAACTAGGCTTGGTAAAACTCCAAACCAAGCAATTAATTCCAGCCGCGCTAAGTAGTAACTTCGCCATTATGCAGAAATTTGGCGCAAGTCTCTGCACATATAGCTCACTGAGTAGTTGCTTGCATTCAGTTAAACAGGGGTACACAGAGCAGTTCAACTTATTTCAACTTTTGTGAGTAAAGATGCTAGAGGAACCCATGAGCCAATTCTTTTACAGAATCGAATCGTACGTCGATCCATATGGTCCGGTCTAGGCCAATAAATTGGTGGCGGGCTATATCAAATGTGTGCATACAAGTGAAGCGAGCTGACTACTTCAGTTATCGTCAGGGGAAGGCAGAGGCACCAATTTCAAGCATAAGCAGACAGAAGATATGGCAATGAGTTATTGTCCACGATCGTAAGCTGAATTAATAAATGTCACCTCCTTAATTCGAAGATGTGACACAATAAATAAGGAAAAATTGTGACAAGCAGTCAGATCACCCAAGAGACGTGATGGTTGCGGTTCAGACTTGCCAGCTGATGTTTTGACCTTCTTCTTTCTTTCTTCGTTTGTTGGTATTTGTTGTGCTTATTTTTAATATGTATTTATCTTATTGGCTTCTCACAGCAATTGAGTGAAGAAGCTAAAGAAAGTTGTTTGTTGAAATTAAAAAGGGGACAAAAGATCATTCATCCCCTCGGTCCTACACTAATCATCCACGATCATAAACCGAAATTAATGAATGTCACCTTCTTAATTAGGAGATGTGCCTCAATAAACAAGGGAAAAACTGTAAATCCATGAAGTATGAGCACCCTTGTAATTCTGTAGAATCATGACGGCAGAAAAGTTCTTAATGGATCAACGCGACATCTCTCCTCGAGGAAGCTCTCTTTGCACCGGGTTCTTAAGCGTTTGTACTTCAGTGTTTGTAAAATCGTTCGTGAAGGTATCGACTAATCCCAAACTATGGCGTACGGTGAATAAGTTCTCAAGTGTTCATACTGGGTTGAAGGTCTTACGTGTAGCACTATATTCATGTGAATTAATTGGAGCCCAAGTCAGTAAATTTGAGCAGTCGTATCTGGATTATTCTGGACTTCTTACAGTTAATCTCTATTTATACTTGGCTACGTTATCCGGAAATCCTTACAAGTCCATGATAAGTACGAGCAATTTGGTAAGCAAGAACGTACCAAACGTTGAAATAATCCCCTGTATATATCTAACGATATCTTCTGGTTCATCGCAACCAATACCGTCTGCTATAATTCCCAGCAGGCAGCAGCTTCTGATCGATCATGTCGTCCTCCGCGTTTCTCTCCGCCGCCCTCCGCCGCGGCCGGGCGCCGCTCTCGGCCGCCTCCGCCATCGTCGCTAGGACGGTGACCGGGTCCCACCTGTTCAACATTGACCGGGTCCCACCTGCTCAGAATTCATGTTTTCTTTTGATCAGATGGTGTTGGTTTGTGGTGACCGCTCCACGGGATCGGCGAGTCAGTCTCGGCGCGGCTTCTGCACGCGGAGCAGCAGCCCATTGAGTCGCTCGTCCAGCAGATGGTTGTGTTGGCTGCCAAAACTTAATCGATCCTAGCTATGCTTTACTAGCTAATTTACTGTGGTACGCCTGAATAATCATCCCGATGCAATGGGAGTGCAGCCACTCAAGAATAGCTCATGCAGAGTTGCAGACGACAACCGATACTACTGGTGAAAGAGATCAAAGTAAGCGCATGCAATCCTGCAACACATTTGCAGAGTACTGTGTTAGGAGTTGTGTTCAGAACTACTCTTTGGTCATTGGCTAAGTGATCAGTGATTTTCTGCATGCATATACAAGTTACCGTTGCATCGCCACAACTATAGAAAATCCGACAAATACAAGATAATTAGCATGTTTCCTCCGACAATAGTACGATCCATGGATCCCCTATGTCTGAATTTCTTATTTTTCCCAGATTGAGGGCAGAAATAAATTAATTAAGCAGATTAACAGAAACAAATTAAGCAGATAATCCATGGAACTAGTACTCCAATGATAGATCAGATGAGTATACAGAAAAATAAGAAATAACCGAACTTTAATTTCATCTGAGTTACTAAGTCCAAAGGTCAACAAGCTTGGCCATAAGCTCCTTGCAAACAGACGGGCAGCTTGTCATGAGATGCTCATAACCATCGGTTGCCATGACTGCTTTCATATTCCGAGGTAAGCCGAGGAACTTGAATATCGCCTTCTTGAGCCCATGGCAACGATGCTGCTCGGCCAAGGCCAATGTGGTCGCCGCCGTCTTCACGTCGAGGCACCTACATAGCTTGTCCTCGCAGATCAACTTGAGCCTCTCCAGGTCGTACCTGTCCGCCGCTACAAGTAAATGTTGAGCGATTGCTACTGCATCTCCCTCGTTCATCTCTGGCAACTCATCCGTGTATATGAAGTGAAGCAGCGCCTCGAACACATAGGCGTCCATGTCGTTAATACGTATGGATCTCGCATGCTTCTCCTTCATGAAACCAAACAGCACCACCTTGAAAACCGGCGACCGAGCGGCGAGCACATACCGATGGGCAGCAAACGTCTCCTCGCCAACCTTGAACGTCACGTCTGCCCCCTCTTGGCTCCGGAGGAGATCGCCGATATGTCGGTGCATGTTAGACGGTGGCACCTCGACGAACGACTCCTCCACAGTCGGCTCCTCCACGCAAAGCTCCTTAAGGACGGTGACGTCGCACCGGATGGTGAGGCGGTCGTTCTTGAGATGATCTGATTTCTCTAGCTCCTCCCTTCTGATGAACCTCAACCATCCCAACGCGCGTTCATGCTTCATGAAGGTGTGCTTGATTGTGCGGCGGTACGACGGCACTACCCTCCCGCCACCGTCGAGTAGATCGAACTGGAACTCGGCATCGACGACCTCGCGATTGTCTGGACTGACATGGTGGAGGAAGACGGATATGCAATCGGCACACTCTCGCTGGTAGCCGTTTGGAAAATATTTGACACGCCATGTATGACCTCCTACCTCAAAAGTGCATGAGTGGGTGCAGCTGCCGGTGCTGATGGCCTCCTTGGTCCGGGAGTAGCCGTCGATGTTGAGCACGTGGAACCCTCTCGCCAAGGCGGAGACAACGATGGTGGACGCGGAACGTGACGCAACGGGGGCACCGTCTCCGCCAGCGGACGGCGTCGAGGTCGCCATGACAAGGCCGGGTCGAAGTGTTGCGAAGCAGACCGCGATGAACCGGGCCGGGTACTAAAAATTTTGTTAACGAATAGTTGGATTCTGGTGGATTTTAACCTATTATTATCTCTAATACTTTTTTCGAAGCACCAACCGATCCCTGTTTTCTTCTTTTGTTCTCTCCTTTCGTTACTTCTAATTACAAGCCTTCCTCCTTTATATACTAAACCAGTTGGCTAAGACACGGCCAGAACTAAGAAACGAAACAGTCACTCCACTACTCGGATACGTATACACGGCAAGAGGACTCGTACACGATTCGTACTCGGATACTAACAAGATTACTTCTAACACGTTGCTGGGTTACGTTAGTACTGAAATTAGTTACTGCATGAATTTGTAGTTACTCGACCCGCTTACATGTACCATATTTTGGGGAAGCTTGTAGAAGAGTTACCCTGACGTCAGACGTCTGGTTCATTTTTGTCGACCATTTCTTTTCTCTGTCTGGCAAAGCTCATTTGTTATTTCTGCAGGGATTATCGGTTTTGATATTTTACCGGAGGGGATCGGTAAGACCGAAATGACCGATTTTCCATTTTTTTGGAGAATTTCGGACCAAAAAATTCAAATGAAATTTTAAATTCAAATGTAAACCGGCTGATTATTACCGAAAATCGGCCAAAATTTATAGAAAAATAGGGCAAAAAATCAGCCGAAAAATCAAACACAACATACTCAGCTGGGCAAACTGCTGCATGCAATGCAACAATCTCATCTTCAGTCAAGCATATGTAAACATATAATAATATTTTGCATGTTTCACTTCTATTCTCATAGAAAGATAGATAGGATCATAAGAACTAACATTCTTCAGGCAAGATAGAGATCCTATTTCTGTCAAGTGTGAGGATTTTAAGGTTCCACAGGTATCCAATGTTAGCCGGAATGTTTTCAATCAAATTACCAACCAAAACCTACAGGAACAAAAAGAGAACATATCTCACTATCAAGCCACCACTATCCAAGAAAAGAAAAGAGATAAAAGAAGGAAGAACCATAGCTTGCAAATACACATCTCTAATCAGATAATCCACGATGACTTCTACTAATAAGAACTCTTACAAGTCTTTGCATATTCACAGATCTGACAACTTCCTGGGGAATCTCAACTGCAACATAAAAGAGAATCAATTGATATTGTGTCGGGACCCGGAGCAACAACTCCAAGTCCCTCTGTATAAATCACACTATCCCAGAAAAAGCTAGTGGACACAGGATCAACAGTGACGCATATCATGCAAAATCACCACAAATCTTTATTAATCAAAGATACGGCCATATGGCCAAGTCTTACAAAAAGAGGCACAAGGCCAACTGAAAATAATAACAGCGGAAGAACGATAAGAAGCAGAGGTACAGCCCATCCTGCGCGCCACAGGCGAATGACTATAAAACGCGGCCTACTCGTCGGAGTTCTCACCGAAGTCATCGCCGTCGAAGTCTGGCAACAGATTTAAGCAAGGTGAGCACTTTGAAAGTACTCCACAAGTTACACCCGTAAGTATAACATAATGAATGCATGCATAGGGAATCTCAAAGGAAGGCTTAATAGGGTAATTGTGCGGAAAAGCAGTACTTGAATTTAAATACAATAATGTAAGTTCAAAAGCTGAATTTGAATACATCATAAGAAATACTAGTTGAACAAAGTAATATCGTTAGTGTAGGCTCCGACCCTCACTAACCTATCCACGGGCATCCCATCCGGACCATTTCCAAAACCATCTTTTGTCCATAAACCAAGTTTTTGAAAACCAAGTCTAATCTGTGAAAACTCTACTTAGTATGTCCATGACCATAGACACGGCTATCCAGGATAGATTTTAACTCTGCAGAGGTGTACAACTTTACCCACAAGACACGATCATCCCATATTGCCACCGGATAAACACACTTTCTTTGGTGTGCGCGAGGAGATCATGACAAAGCTGTTCCAGTGATTCATAACCAAACAGTGATCTCAACATTACACAGAAAAATCTGAAAAAGACATTACACGAAATCTCGGTAAACAAAAAACTCTGCATAGTGTCTCACGTCGGTCCGCATGGACGACTGATCAATGAACACGAGTAAAGAGAGGGTACGAAGAGTAGTTCCACTAGTTTTTGTTTCAAATTTCGTGGGTCAAGGTGGCAGAGGACCCATATGTATTTCACAAAATCGAATCAAACGTTGTGGGTCATGTTCAGATCAGTAAATAGGTAAGCAAGCGGACTTTTCAACATGGATCAAGTGCAAAGGTTTTTCGTCTTGGAGCCATGGAGAGTTCGGGCAAAGGGTTGCATGAAATCAAGCGTGCATGTAGGCTCGGGAGGTATTGGGAATGTATGCGAAACTGCTATGTAGCCTTGAGGTACGCAAAGCAACTCATTATAAGTCTTTACCTCTCGTTTTTATAGAAAATTAAACAGCATAGAACTGATTCGATCGGGCTTCTTGTTCACAAGTGCAAGACAATAGGGACTCATGTCTTGATCTTGCATTTTTATGGGAATTACCCTAATTCGATCGGACTTCTTGTTTTCGATCATCTTCTAGTTCACAAGTGCTAGTCAAAAGAGGCATGGATGTACAGAGGACCCGAGTGGGATAATTTTAAAGACCTGCCACATGATATCACCAAAATTAATGTAACAGCGAGTTGCAATAATAGGCAGTGTTGGATTGGGGATTGCGAATCAATGGAGAGGGGGATGAATCGGCGACAAAAATTAATTGTATATACTGAAAACAGCAATACCGAATACCTAAAACACTAATACTATTCCATGCAGAGTAAACAACAGAAGAAAACTAACGAGTGAATAACTCTAGTCTGAAGTGAACAAACAAACGAAAATCGATTCCAACGGCTAGAAAAATAAAACAGATCAATCTGAATTCAGATAAAGAACAGCAAACACTCACGAATAGAACATCAGAGATTTTCACGCCTCAAACGCAACTTTTCTATTCAAAAATCTTCTTAGAACAATCACTACCATAAAAAGGATTACATAGACAGTTATAAACCCTCATCACATAGGGTTTCTGAACCGTCTGAATTTTTTGCGTCTGTGATAACAAGCGATTGTCGTAGACGGTTTGTGTACCATCTATAAAGGCCGACTATCATAGAAAGCTGTGATCAAAAACCCGTCTATAATATGTCGACTATCACAGATGGTTATATGTACCAACCGTCTATGACAATTGACATATCATAGATGGTTGGTACATATAACCGTCCGTGATGTCCAACATATCACATGTAGGTTTTGGTTACAGCCATCTCTGATAGTAAATATCTTCACAGATGGTTTATACCACAAAACCGTCTGTAATAGTTCGTTCTACATCTAAAATTTATTAGAACCATCTATGATAATTTATAAATGATCCTTAATAAAAACCGTCTGTGATAGTTATGTATCATAGACGGTTCTATCTATTGTTACTAACATAAACGGTCTACACATGTAAAATCGTCTGTGATAATTGCAATACTGATAGATTAAGAAAACGTCTGTGATGAGACGTCCAATATGACATTCTCTGTAGTAATGAATCCTTCAATTCTAGCTCTAGACGAATTTTTCTGTGTACTACAAAAATCTAGCCTCTGAAGAATTTTTGCCTTCCGTTACGCAAGGCTCTGTCTAATTAGCACTCCTTAATCTCCAGCCACAAGGGCTAATACATGTGCTCATATTCACGCACATACACTTATATACACAAGGGCTAATACATGTAGTTATATACACACAAGGGCTAATACATGTACTTACAGGCTAGTTCTGACGGGATAGCACAAACTCGACTAATACACGTACTCAACTAGCCAACTTGTACACGGAAACTATTTCCGATACGAACTCTGTTTGCACACGAGCTGCATGCACGGCTCGCAGCTGCGCCCGCTGCCTCGCGCTGTGGCTTCCGCAGCTGGTCGCCCGCCGCGCTTCACGCTCGCCACTGGTCGCAGCGTTTGCACGTTATACGTTAGATGAAACCAAGTTCTGCGTATACGTGTGTAACAATTATCCTAAGCAATCAGCAGGTAATTAACCCACCTACAGCATCCTTCACTTGAAGGGACTGGAGAATTGGAAGTCCAACCCAGAATTCATGTTTTCTTTTTGATCAGATGGTGTTGGTTTGTGGTCACGCGGAGCAGCAGCCCATTGGGTCGCTCGTCCGGCAGATGATTTTTCAGACTTAATTAAGCAGATTAACAGAAACAAATTAAGCAGATAATCGAACTAGTACTCCAATGATAGATCAGATGAGTATACAGAAAAATAAGAAATAACCGAACTTTAATTTCGTCTGAGTGACTAAGTCCAAAGGTCAACAAGCTTGGCCATAAGCTCCTTGCAAACAGACGGGCAGCTTGTCATGAGATGCTCATAACCATCGGTTGCCATGACCGCTTTCATATTCCGAGGTAAGCCGAGGAACTTGAATATCGCCTTCTTGAGCCCATGGCAACGATGCTGCTCGGCCAAGGCCAATGTGGTCGCCGCCGTCTTCACGTCGAGGCACCTACATAGCTTGTCCTCGCAGATCAACTTGAGCCTCTCCAGGTCGTACATGTCCGCCGCTACAAGTAAATGTTGAGCGATTGTTACTGCGTCTTCCTCGTTTATCTCTGGCAACTCATCCGTGTATATGAAGTGAAGCAGCGCCTCGAACACATAGGCGTCCATGTCGTTAATACGTATGGATCTCGCATGCTTCTCCTTCATGTTACCAAACAGCTCCGCCTTGAAGACCGGCGACCGAGCGGCGAGCACATACCGATGCGCAGCAAACGTCTCCTCACCAACCTTGAACGTGACGTCCGCCCCCTCTTGGGTCAAGAGGAGATCGCCGATATGCCGGTGCATGTTAGACGGTGGCACCTCGACGAACGAATCCTCCACGGCCGGCTCCTCCACGCATAGCTCCTTAAGGACGGTGACGTCGCACCGGATGGTGAGGCGGTCGTTCTTGAGATGATCTGATTTCTCTAGCTCCTCCCTTCTGATGAACCTATACCATCCCCACACGCGTTCATGCTTCGTGAAGGTGTGCTTGGTTGTGCAGCGGTACGACGGCACTACCCTCCCGCCACCGTCGAGTAGATCGAACTGGAACTCGGCATCGACGACCTCGCGATTGTCTGGACTAACATGGTGGAGGAAGACGGATATGCAATCGACACACTCTCGCTTGTAGCCGTTGGGAAAATATTTGACACGCCATGTATAACCTCCTACCTCAAAAGTGCATGAGTGGGTGCAGCTGCCGGTGCTGATGGCCTCCTTGGTCCGGGAGTAGCCGTCGATGTTGAGCACGTGGAACCCTCTCGCCAAGGCGGCGACAACGATGGTGGACGCGGAACGTGACGGAACGGGGGCACCGTCTCCGCCAGCGGACGGCGTCGAGGTCGCCATGACAAGGCCGGATCGAAGTGTTGCGACTTGCGAAGCAGACCACGATGAACCGGCGGGCCGGGTACTAAAAATTTTGTTAACGAATAGTTGGATTCTGGTGGATTTTAACCTATTATTATCTCTAATACTTTTTTCGAAGCACCAACTGCTCGCTGTTTTCTTCTTTTTGTTCTCTCCCTTTCGTTACTTCTAATTACAAGCCTTCCTCCCTTTATATACTAAACCAGTTGGCTAGAACACGGCCAGAACTAAGAAACGGAAACAGTCCACTACTCGGATACGTATACACGGCAAGGACTCGTACACGATTCGTACTCGGATACTAACAATATTACTTCTAACACATTGCTGGGGTACGTTAGTACTGAAATTAGTTACTGCATGAATTTGTAGTTACTCGACCCGCTTACGTGTACCATATTTTGGGGAAGCTTGTAGAAGAGTTACCCTGACGTCAGACGTCTGGTTCATTTTTGTCGACCATTTCTTCTCTATCTGGCAAAGCTCATTTGTTATTTCCGCAGGGATTATCGGTTTTGATATTTTACCGGAGGGGACCGGTAAGACCGAAATGACCAATTTTCGGTTTTTTTGGAGAATTTCGGACAAAAAAATTCAAATAAAATTTGAAATTCAAATGTAAACCGGCCGATTGTCGCCGAAAATCAGCCGAAATTTATAGAAAAAAAGGCAGAAAATCAGCCGAAAAGTCAAACACAGCATACTTAGCTGGGCAAACTGCTACATGCAATGAAGCAATCTCATCTTCAGTCAAGCATATGTAATCATATAATAACATTTTGCATGTTTCACTTCTATTCTCATAGAAAGATAGATAGGATCATAAGAACTAACATTCTTCAGGCAAGATAGAGATCCTATTTCTGTCAAGTGTGAGTATTTTAAGGTTCCACAGGTATCCAATGTTAGCCGGGATGTTTTCAATCAAATTACCAGCCAAAACCTACAGGAACAAAAAGAGAACATATCTCACTATCAAGCCACCACTATCCAAGAAAAGAAAAGAGATAAAAGAAGGAAGAACCATAGCTTGCAAATACACATCTCTAATCAGATAATCCACGATGACTTCTACTAATAAGAACTCTTACAAGTCTTTGCATATTCACAAATCTGACAACTTCCTGGGGAATCTCAACTGCAACATAAAAGAGAATCAATTGATATTGCTCAAGAGAAATATTAACATCAAAGAAATAAAGCAGTGCATACAGTTTATAGCCTGTCATATTCAAATTAGGAAATTCTATCCAAGTAAGATGCTAAGAATAATACTGCATAGTTCAAAATATATATATGAGAAAGTTCTCTGCGCAAACTGTTAAAGAATCTGATTACCTAGACGGAATAAATAACTACATGAACCTGATTACCTATCTTGTTGTTTGTCAGATCAAGAGTTCTCAGGGAATTCCCCACTTGTAGAACTTCATTTGGCACTACCTGAAAGGGAACACTGATATTAAACAACTCTAGAAGAAAAGTGCGATATCAAGTAAAAAAGTGTAGAAAAGGCACCCTCGTTCTTGTAGAGGCATATATATGAGTCTATTTACATCATGATAATCTTCAAGATTTGTATTTCCAGATTTAGTTTTCAGTCTTGCGAGAATGCGATGTTGAAATGAACAAGACAGAATTCAATTTTCATACAACAAAACATGAACAACAAAGCATTCAGAATGTTTTCATACAACAAAACATGAACAAATTCAGTTTTCATACAACAAAGCATTCAAATTCCTTTGAATTTCAGTGGCATAATGGCAAACAAATAGTCAGCAAGATTGCATCAAGCCATCAACTTCTGAAGTCTGCAAGAGAGGAAGGGAGGAACAAGAATACGAGGAAACCATATCAGCATACTGTTTTGCCATGAAGAATAAGAAGATTTGAGCTTGCTCGACCTAGTAAAGGTTGGAAATATCTTTGGTTTTCTTTGTTCCTGCCCTACCTCGCCTAGGATCATTAAGAGAGTTCTTCATGATCTCACATTCTTTCTCTAAAAACAGTGAATGGTAAGTCACTTTTTGTAAAATTAATTGAGTGGGTAGATTGATATATACTAAGTAGTAGGTAGTACATAAAAAAAACTCACCTACAGATACATTTGGTTTGTTGTCATGACCATCATCACTCACCTACTAGTATAGTAGTAAAAAAACACTTGAAGCCAGCTCCTACTTGTTCCCCATGGCTCCAAACATGCTCGATATCTCTTGAAAATTCAATATCAACACGTGTTATTATTAATAAACTTTTATCAACCCAATATACAACTAGAATATTGAAGTATGATACAACTGAAATACTCAATTGCAACCTTTTATGTCAAAAAGGCAACCGAATCCTAATACTATACTAGTAGCAGCTACAACTTGTCAATTCTCATCTCAACTTGTCAATTGTCATCTTACCATGAGGCTCATTTACTACTATACTAGTACCAGCTACAGCTTGCCAATTCTCATCTCAACTTGACAATTGTCATCTTACCATGAGCAGCTACAAGTATCATCTCAAAACCCAAATCCAACATATCATATACTAGCAGGCAGCAGCTATAAGTATCATCTATTCATCTCAAAACCCAAATCTCTGCTCATGTCAATTGTCATAGGTGCTCAAGACCTACTGCCTTGACTAAAGCCAATGATCCCAGCATCCAAATCAAGGTTTACAATTGAGTCCATAGTGCATACCTCCCGTGGCTCCGGAAGCCGATGCTCTTGAACTATCTTGATGGCTCGAAGTGCTAGAACTGCCGCCGTCTTGGCCCCTCCCCCTGCCGCCCGAGCTGCTGTCTTGGGCTCTCCCCTCGCCGACCAAGCTCTCGTCTGATCTCCCTCTCCCACTGCCTTCTTGGCCCCCACCACCAACTCTTCGGCTGCCTTCCTCCATGCGCCAACCAGTGATATAGTTGACCGACCATCACAGATCTATGCAGAGCTGAGGAAAGGAGACACAGAGGGGTGCGAAGAAGACGGAGGTGTACGATACAGCTGACCGGAGGGGAGTGCGTGATGAAGACGGAGGCGTACGGTATAGCCAACAACGCCGTGGTGGCGGCCGGCGCCTGCGCAGGGCTCGCGCGTCGCCGCCCCTCACCCTCCGAGTCCTTGCGCAGAGCTGCAGGCTCACCTCCTTTCGCCGCCGAGCCCAGATGGGGACTGGGGAGCGCAAATGGGGACTGCAGAGACTTAGGCCAGCACCGGACGCTAGGGCATCGCTATGCGGCAATTGAATGGGCCGGTTTGGGCTGCGCGTTAATTCAAAATGGGCCGAATTATTTGAGCCCGATTTGTATAGTAACCGGCCTGGTCCGGTAAAACCGAAAATCGTCGAAAATCAGCCCATTCCGGTCGGTAAAAAAAATCACTGGTCGAGGTCGCCATGAGAAGGCCGGATCGAAGTGTTGCGAAGCAGACCACGATGAACCAGGCCGATTACTAAAAATTTTGTTAACGAATAGTTGGATTCTGATGGAAACTTAAGTACGTAAGAAATCTGCTAACAATGGAAATCTATCTGCTAAAAACAGGAAACCGAAAAACAAACCGATTCATATCTCCACAGGGAAACAAGTTGGACTCAAAACATAAACTAATCAATTCACCGAACAAGATTATTTTTCAACATAGTTGGATTCTGATGGAAACTTAAGTACGTAAGAAATCTGGTATGTTACGATACCATCCATCTCTAGCGACACAAATTCTGTTTCAGTTTTGTCTTCAGAACTCTCGGTGGATTGCTTTTGTTGGTGAGTGAATTGGGGTTATCCTGCTAGGTATGTGATCCAAGTTGTAATAAGTCCGTATCTACCTAGTCTGATATAATACGGCTTCATTTCAGTGCAATGAAGTAGTTCTCATGCGTGTTTGCAGTTGCACCTGGATTTTGATTCGGATTTGCGTATTACGAGTTCTTAGAGACATAGATGGTTCCAGATAAAACAGGGCTACTATTTTTACTTTTTTAAAAAAAATCGAAAAGACAACAGTTCTAGCGCAACATATTTATCATGCGTGCGTCTACTTACATTGAATTCACAATGAAACGTAGTGCGTGGTGTAGTCGAACGCCCTTCAACGAGGTATCAGGACTGCATACATTAGCCATGTTGCTCGAACAGGTGGTGTTGGGGGAGTGTCTCCGTGTCACCTTGGGCTTGCAACCATCCCAGAGTGAAGGCATCTGTTGAAAGATCTACCCCGAGTTAAGTCCTAAGTCAACCTCGATGAGATTCGCAAGGCCAACTTCGAGAGGTGCAGGGCCAATTTTAGATGAGGTATCTAAAACCCACCCCGGAGGGGTCCGGGCTAAGCTCGGGTGAGATACGTAAGACCGATCCTGAAAAGGTCCAAGGCTGACATCGGACGAGGTACGCAATGCCGACCCTGGACCGGCCTCAGAGTTTCAGATGAAGCAGGGCCCGTGCAGGGCAAATAACATGGATACCTAGGAATAAACTAAGCTTCAAGGGCAAACTTGTAACTTTACTCGTCTTCTTCTCTCTCTCTATAAATAACCCATTGTAATAGGAGAATGGAGGCTATTTTGTAACTCTAGAACACTCATATGGAATACACTTGGTAGTTGTATGTTTCTCCTTAGGCCCCTTCGTATCCTTAGCGGTCTTCGTATCTGACTGAGGGTGCTTCTAATTTTACTGTCCGGATTCATCTTGTGGCAGGATTGCACTATCTCATGCTTCTAAAATTATCACTTTTAGACCAATTTAACTAAAATCTCATGGTCCATCCGATATTTGGTTAAGTTTTCGCTAAAGACATAACAAAATACCGAGCATGTTATGAAACAAGCAAACCGTTTTCCTAGTATAACAATAAAATGTACAACAAAAAGATGAAAACCCAAAAGTTATTTCTCTAACACTAATGAGATTATAGGACGAGTGTGCCTTGATCTGAGCTCCTTGCAAAGAGGGGCAACATGTGTCACCAAATGCTTATAGCCATCAGTCGCGCTGACTGCACGCATTTTCAAAGGTATAAGCTGATCACTACTACACAAAAGGACATCACAGACGGTTCAAAATTGTCATCACAGATGGTTTCTGAACCGTCTGAATTTATGTGTCAGTAATAATAGGTGGTTATCATAGACGGCTCCCGAACCGTCTGTGATAGGTAAAAATACAGATAGTTTTTCAATACAACCGTCTGTAATATGTCGGTATCACAGATTGTTTTTTATATTAATCGTCTATGATAGCAGATATATTATAGATAATTTTTTAAAAATCGTCTATGATAGCAGAAATATCATAGACAGTTTATTTTAAAAACCGTTTGTGATATATACATCACAGACAGTTTAGTATTCCAAACCATCTGTGATAGCTATTTGAAAAATTACATTATTTTTTATTTTTCGGCTAGCCTCAGGAAATGCTAGCCATGCCCTCTAAAGTAAACAAAAGATCTCACAAATATATAGCACATGATAATCATCACATAGATCTCACAAATGAAGTAAACAACGCAAGCAGATCACATATATAGTACATGACAATTGTTTGAATGAATTATTTGATTAAATACAATTGAGTGATTACAATTGTATCCAATATTTCAACATTTAATAATCATCGTCGGGGTGGAACTCTCCAGTGTTGTTTATGACCTCTGCTATCAAGAATTGGGAGAGTTTTCCTCGAATTTCAGCGAGTTTGTCAAGATTGATTGCACTTTCGTCAAATTCCACATGTTATCGCTAGTAGTTTTTAGTTATTAGCATATATATATATATATTGATAATCACAAAATAATTATTAACAGATTGACAAACCTTTAGATTATTTGTCTTAGTGCCTATGATTTCCTCCATATGGCAGCAAACGTAGAATTCACATACGTTGCCCTATAGCTGCTGGTCGCACTATAAAAATAGAATTACATACATAGATATTGTCAGTTCTAGAGGCATTATAACGAAGTGTGATATAGGATTATTGTGTTGTAGCAGATACCAGAAATCGCATCCTGTGTCGCAATGTGTCAACTTCCCTCGGCAACGTAAGCGCTGAACGACCAACATGATTCCCAAAAGTTAGCCTTGGCCATTGGAAATGAAGGGAAGACTACAATAGAGTTATGTATAGAGGAAATGAGTTTACCTGTCAATTGTTTGTTGCGCACAGGTGAAGTCGTGGTATCTCTAAGTAAGGAATCAAGGTATATTACCTTGCTCCACTTTGGTACAATCACAATCGGAATCGAATGAGACCTAGTCATATATGTCGTCGAGTGACTAATCCTAAGTTCATGTGGCGTATAAAGTACAAATGAAACTTATATGGCAACTAGTGAAGCACTTACCTTTGGTTGACGGGTACCATGATGTACTTTTTGTCACTATGAACAAGCAATCCCTTTTTATATAATCTTGGACGAAGGACGCATTAGCGTTGATGGATTGCTCAGAGGCCAAGTGTGGGTCAAGGAAACCCACCGGTTCTCGCCGTCAACGGACTTGTTGGATTATGGATCTATACACAAGCAAGGAGTTATGATATTTATTGGTATTACGTGAATATAGAACATGATTGTATGGTACACTTACAATGTCCACCATCGTAGAAGTGAGACATCGAATTCGTCAAGGTTAAATAGTAAGAATAAGTCTTTGAAGGTCACGACAAAGTAGCCCGAGTCGTGCAGGAAATACGCCTTCGTGTATCTCGCAGTGAATCCACTTTACCGGTTTGGCTTCATGTTGGACCTCTGCATGTACCAAGTATGCTAAGTTCTGCAAACCAGTCCAAGGCTAGGTAATTGTGACTTGGGGACCAATGACACTCCAAGAATGAACTTTCATTGCCTGAGAGGTGCCTTAATCTTCTTTGGTTTGCCCTTAGCGCCTCGCTTGCGATATATTTTCGATGATGTCTCTACGGGAGCCGATGCGACGGGTTTCTGAAGTAGAGCTTGAGGTGGAGCCACATGAGCCGATGTGACGGGTCTAGGGTGATGTCCCTCTTGGGCCACTGGATGTGGAGATCGTGGCATGGACAGGTCTAGGGCGATGTCCCTATTGGTACACCTATCGATTCGATCTGAGTCATATAATCGATGCAGAACTCAATGACCTCTTCGATTGTATAACCTTCGATGATGCTATCCTCCGACCGAGATCGATTATGTACATAGGACTTGAGAATTCCCATGTACATCTCAAACGAGTACATATGACATAGAAACACGGGGCCGCATATCTTTATCTCTTTCACAAGGTGACAATAAGATAGATCATGATATCAAAAAATGATGGAGGAAAATATATCTCAAGATGATATAGAGTCATTACCACCTCAGTCTACAAAGCATCTAGTTCATCGGGATCGATGACCTTCTGAGTAATTACGTTAAAGAAATAATATAGCCTCATGATTGTCACTCGAACCTTGTTCGGCAAAATACTTCTAATTACAATAGGAAGCATTTATGTCATTAGCACATGACAGTCATAAGACTTCATGCTAATTAATTTTAGCACATGACAGTCATAAGACTTCATGCTAATTAATTTTAAATCTTCCATGGAAACAAGTTTCTTCATATTGGTGGAGTGGCTAGATAAAACTTTCACACTATGCAAGCACTGGCATAGTTCGGTTCTCTCGGACTTAGACAGAGTGTAGCAAGTTAGGGAAAAGTATGTTCAACCTTTATTGGTCTCTATCGGTGCTAACTTGGTTTTGATGTTCATAGCGACTAAGTCACAACATGCATTGATACCATCCTTTGTTTTATCACGAATTTCAGTAAGAGACCAATCAAATTATCACATACATTCTTCTCTATGTGCATGACTTTAATGCAATTATGAACTTCTAAGTGCTCCCAATAAGATAAGTCCTAAAATATTGATCTCTTCTTCTATATGTTCTTCTGATGGGTTCTTAACTTACGTTCCTTTTCAAGCACAACATCGATATCCTTGACCCTATCATAGACCTCTTTCCCGCTAAAAGGCCTTGGTGCTGACTCATCCTCTTTTTTTCATCAAATTATTTCTTTATCTTACGGTATGGGTGATGCCTTGGAAGGAACCTACGGTGATGCATGTACGATTTTGTACGAGTTGTTTAACCACATACTCTCAGTATAATCTAAGCAGTGTGGACTGGCTTTGGCTCTTTTTGTACTCAACCCTGATAGGTTACCAAGGGTAGAAAAATTATTGATAGTGTAGAATAACATGGCACACAGAGTGAAGTTCTCTCATCTATTTGCATCCCATACATGTACCCCTTCATTCCACAATATCAGAAGATCTTTCACCAGTGGAGATAGGTACACATCAATATTGTTTCCAGGTTGCTTCGGCCCTTAGATAAGTAGTGACATCAAAATGTACTTTTGCTTCATACACAGCTAAGGAGGAAGGTTGTACATGCATACAGTCACGAGCCAGGTGCTATGTTGGCTGCTCATGTTACCGAAATGATTCATTCCATCTATACTCAACCCAAACCTTATATTCATCTGTTTCACACCGAAGTCTACAAACATCCTATCAATGTTCCTCCATTGGGCAGAATCAGCAGCGTGTCTTATCATTTCATCTTTCTTACGTTGCTCTAAGTGCCAACGCAGCAATCTTGCATCCTTTCGGTTTACAAATAAATGCTTCAAACAGGGATTTATAGATAGATATTAAAACATCTTAGCAGGAGGCCCTTGCTTCACCTTGACGCCCTCTCCATCATCGAAGTCATTTTTACGCTTGTATCGGGATACTTTGTATACCGGACAAACATGTAAGCTTGCATATTATTTATGGTAGAGGATACAATCATTCGGACATGCGTGTATTTTTTCTACTTTTATTTTCAATGGACAAAGAACCTTTTTGATTTGGTAGGTGGTTTTCAGCAACACATTTTCCTTTAGAAGGATGTTCGCTAGGAGACCTAACAATGCCGTGAAACTCTTGTCGGACCAACCCTTACTTGCTTTCAATTTCAGCAGTTCAAGAATAGATGACAACCTTATGTATTGTGGCTTGCAGCCCAGGAACAAAGGTTTCTCTGAGTCCTCCATCAAGCTCTCGAATTTACCAAACTCTCTCTCACTATAGTTCCCTTCTGCATCGTATGGCATCTGATCCAGATTGTCATCCTGTGACCTATCCTCATCGAAAGCACAGTCTACAACCGGTATATCATTGTCTCTCTCAACGATGTTATAACTATCTTCTTGTATACTCTTCTCTTCACCGTGACTGGTCCAACATGTATACCCTTTTTTGAAACCCCTTCAAATTAAGTGAGTTTCGATCTGCGCTAAATTGGTAAACATCTTCGGATTATCACAATCAATGCATGAACAATACATATATTTCATCCCCATCTTCAACATATCTTGCTCGGTCGCTTTTCTAAAAGCTGACATGCCATTAATGTACTTCTCATTCACATGGTTCTCAACGTACATCCAATTTCGGTTCACCTACATTACACATGTAACAAATTAGCTAATGTCAAATTGAATTATTAATGCTACTATAGCTAACCAATATAGCTACTCACACACATAATTGTTATTGACCTTATAATAAATTGTCCAAATCTAAATTAAGTATCTAGCCATGTATTCATGAAGCAATATATATATATATCAAGTAAGAATATATTAAAGTAAACTAGGAGTACTGACCCATTCTTAAATTGAAGCAAACTACCATCTCTCTCTAAACTTAGGTACGTAGCTAGATCTAAAAACCTAGCTATCATCTCTCTCTATTATGTACAAGTCATATAAGTTATTAGAAGAAAATACTAACCTCCAATCATCAAGAACAAATTGATCTACAAGCGGTATATTTTCATCAAACTCCCCAAAGCCGCCGCCTCCTTCAATGCAAGACAATGAAAACAGATTTGTCGAGACCATGTTGGATATATAATGCGTATATCAGATGGTTCCAACCACAAATTGTTTGTGATATGAAACTATCATAGACGGTTTGTATTAATAACCGATTGTGAACTATCACAGATGGTTATTTATACAAACCGTCTGTGATGTCTACCATTATCACAGACGGTTTGTATAAACAACCATCTGTGAATTATCACAGATGGTTAATAACCATCTGTGATGGCTCACATTATTACAGACGATTTATATAAATAACCATCTATGAAAATATCACAAACAGTTATTCGTATGAACTGTCTGTGATAATTACAGCACAGACGGTTCTGTATGAATCTTCTGTGATGTAGCCATCTAGTATTGTCTCTTTTGTAGTAGTGTGAGAAACCTGAAGACCGCCTCTTTAAGCTCATGACAATGATGTTGCTCAGCCAAGGCCAATGTGGTCACTGTCGTGCTCACATTAGGTCGCCTGCATAGTTTGTCCTCACAAATCAACTTTAGCCTCGGTATATCATACATGTCTGCTAGCTGCCACAAGCAGATGCTAGGCCATTATCACCGCCGCGTATTCCTCACCCATCTCTGGTTGGTGTAGATGAAGTGGAGCAATGCCCTGAACACATCGACTGGCATGTCATCGAAGGGTATGATGCATCTTTTATCCTTCTCCCTCATGGAACCCAGGAGCTACGCCTTGAAGACGGCTAGCGACTGAGTGGCGAGCACATACCGGTGCGCGACGAACGTCTCCCATCCTGAACGTGACGTACGCCCCCTCTTGGGTTAGGAGGAAGGTCGCCGAGGTGTCAATCCAGCTTTGGCGGTGGTGCCTTGACAAACGGATCCTCCACCGATTTCCCCCTGACGAAGGCGATGTCGCACCTGATGATGAAGCAGTCGTCCTTGAGATACACTGTTTTCTCTAGAACTTCCCTGCTGATGAACTACGGGAATCCCCAGATGCTATGTGAAAAGGTGTGCGTGAATCTGCTGCTGACGCTGCTTGGACGACATGGTCGAGCAGATTGAACTGTGCATCTGTGTTCACGCCATCGTTGGGGCCGACATGCTCGAGGAATACAGATATGAAGTGGCGGTGCTCCGCGTGGTTGCCGTTGGGGTAATATTTGATACGCCATGTGTGGCCTCCAATGAGGAAGGTCCAGGAGTACAAGCACTGGCCGATGTTTACAGCTTTGGTGATGGAGTAGCTGTCAACCCTTAGAACATGATTCCCTCTCTCTCTCTCTCTTGGCAACGACAGTGGAGGACGAACATGTCGGATTAGGCGCATCACTGTCACCTGCAGCCCAAAGTGCCGGTGCGGAGGTGGACACAGAGTTAAAAGTTTCATTTTGAAAAATAACGCGGAGGGCATCGAGATAAATGAAAGAACAAAATTTTGTTCAAAATTTTGAACAAAAATTTCAAATTTTTAACAAAATTTAACTAAAATTTAGATGAAATTTAAATGAAATTTAAATACAATTTAAATGAGGATAAATTTGGCCGAACTATTCTCCTTTCGGGGGTAACAAAATAGACAAAATTTTGGCAAAATTGTGGACACTGGGTGGACATGGTTGATTGGAATACGTATGGCCAGGTGCTATAGATCAAGCCCAAGTATTTTAGCCATATATTGGGAACTACAACGATATTCATGGCAAGTGAATTTGTGACACCTCGGCCTATGATGGCCCATGTGTGTGTGCACATGAGGATGTGGATTAGTCCCACATTGCTAGTTTAGCATGAGAAGCACCAACATATAAACATGTAGGCACCATTAGTAATAACTTTCGGTTAACAGTTTTGCTTGAAGCGAGGATAAAAGCACAAGCATGTTGTTACGTGTGCGTGGCTTATCCATAATAGGGTTAGGCCTAAGTTAGTTTGGACCCTAGTGCGTTACAAATGGTATCAGAGCCGACCCTCGTGGTTACACGGGCATGTACGGGTCAGGGGCGTGGGCATATGACGCATGGCGTGTGTAGGCCTGGAGTGGACACATGGCATGGTATATATACCAACACTGGACACACGAACGTGTGCCAAGAGGGGGAGGTCCTAGTCATTTACCTCAGTGTGGGTATGTTGGACCAACGAGGACGTCAGATTCTTTGAGGGGGGGTGTATGTGACACCTCGGTCCATGATGGCCCTTGTGTGCATGCACATGAGGATGTGGATTAGTCCCACATTGCTAGTTTAACATAAGAAGCACCAACATATAAACCCATAGGCACCATTAGTAATAACCTCTAGTTGACTATTTTGCGCGAAACGAAGACGAAAGCGCAAACAAGTTGTTATGTGTGCGTGACTGATCCATAATAGGGTTAGGCCTAAGCCGGTTTGGACCCTAGAGTGTTACAGAATTGCTGTCCTGCTGGGTAATTGACTAGTATATGTGATCCGAATTGTAATCTTCGTCTGTGAGCAGCTTGTTTGATATGATTACGGCTAATTCATGTTCTGTGCCATGAAGTAGTTCTCGTCAAGGTTTAAAAAACTGGTTGTAAATTTTAACCGGGAGTGGTCAGTAGGACTGATAATCAAAAAATTTCGGAGGATTTTAGGCCAAAATTTGCAAATCAAAATCTGAATTTTTAAAAAATTAGGCGATTTTTGGCTGAAAATTTTGAAACAAATTTTGGCAAAAGAATCTTCTAAATTCGATAAAATTCATACAAAATAATTTTTTTGGAGCTGATTTAAAATTTTACCGAGGTCATCGGTGAAACCGAAAACTACCAATTTTCGGCCGCCGGTAAAAAAAAATCCCTGGTTCTCATGCATGTTGGGGTTGCACCCGGACCTTGATTCTGATTTTATTTTTCAGATGAAACAGGGTTACTAATTTTATATTTATTTATTTATGGAAAGGTGACAGTGCTACGTATTCGTCATGCGTGCATCTACTTAATCACATTGAATTCACAAAGAAAAAACGTAGTGCAGAGTGTAGGTGAACGCTCTTCAAAGAGGAACATCAACCGTGTGTAATGGCACTCAAAAGATGCAGGCTACGTACCATGTTTCACCTATATATATTGGAGCTAAGAGATAGAACTGTAGAAATTTAGTGCTAACACTAGGCTGTACGTACTGCATGCTGCTGGGTGCAAAACTCCAAGGACAAGTTTGCTGCTAGCAGCTCATCAGCGAGCTAGTAAGCGTGACAAGCCGCTTGCTTTCCTCTCAATTGTGTGGTTGACTGTAGGCTTGGGAGGTATCGGGACTACATACATTTGAAGGTATCAAGGGGTTGGTATAGTCATTCTAGCAAGCATATATAACTGCTAATTTAGGTACATACTACCCGCATTCATGCTTAACTTCCGCTCGCTCGGCCTGCTGATTTTAATTTGAAGCCCATCCGATGGAGTTCGCCCACATGATGTTATTTTAATTCTGGCTACTATTTTTTTTCAGAAGGCAACATGGCTAGTGGTATTATGTATTATTACTTTCTTAGTCCACATGTGTGCGTCTATTGTAGCATTGAATTTGTGATGAAAAACGTAGTGCAGAGGGTAGTTGAACCAAACCCTTTTCAAAGAGGAGCAGTCGACCATGCAATGTGTCATATAGCTCTCAATGACAATATCAGGTTTCACCTATATGTATATTGAAGCCAAAAGGATGGAAGAACTGCAGAGATTTAGTTTTTGTTAAGAATATGGAAGGCAGAAGCCTTTCTATTTCTGATATTACAAACCAAACAGGTTCATTACAGTTTCTTACAGACATGAGAAAATAAAACATGGCAGTCCTAGTTACCGAGGAAATCTTTTTCCCTACTCCCAGTGCTGCAACTAAAGCAAAAGATAGAAATAAAATAACAGGCTACAAGCAACAAGCACGACTGAAACTGCTAAATGCTGAACCAAGCACTAGTCTTCCTGCGTCTTCAAGCACCTATCATTCCACCACCTCCCGTAATTCTTGGAACAGTTGGTCGCCATCCTCTTGTGGCAGAGAAAACTTCAGTTGCCACTTGTTCGAGCAACCTGACCCCCTCCTGCAGCTCCTCTCGGTTCCTCACTTTTGTCTGAAAGTTCAACCAATGGTTAATCCAATAACATACAGTGAGCATTACAGATATTGGGTTATTTGGCAGCGATTTAGTGCTAGCTAGCCCAACACTGGATGTTCTGTGGGGGAGAAGAAACACCGTGGATCGGTTGCTACTTGGGACTATATACGTTAGATGAAACCAAGTTCTGCATAAAAGTGTATAACAGTTATCCTTAAGCAATCAACCGACAATTAACCAACCTACAGTATCCTAAGCTGGAGAATTGGAAGTCTACTCTAACCCACAATGCGTGCTTTCTTTTTGATCAATTGGTGTTGGTTTGTGAAGACCGCTCCACGGGATCGGCGAGTCAGGTTCGGTGTGGCTTCTGCACACGTAGCAGCAGCCCATTGCGTCGCTCGTCCAGTGGATGGTTGTGTCGGCTGTGAAAAACTTACTATGTTTAATCGATCCTATATATGTTAGGTACTACGAATTTTGATCTCTTTCTCTCAAACTGAGTAATTGCATGCAATGCTGCAACAATTTTGCAGAGTACTCTGTTAGGAGTTGTGTTCAGAACTTTTGGTCATTGGCTAGGTGATAACTGATTTTCTGCATGCATATACAAGCTACCGTCGCATCGCCACTACTGTAACAAATCCGACAAATACAACATGATAACTACCATGCTTCCTCCGACATTAGTACAATCCATGGATCACCTATTTGGCTATGTCTGACTTAATATTCTCAATTTTTCAAAGATCGAGTACAGAAACAAATTCATGAAGCAGATTAACAGAAACATTTAAGCAGATAATCCATGGAACTAGTACTCCATTTATGGAGAAGATGAAAATACAGAAAAAAAAAGAAATAACCAAACTTTAATTTCGTCAGACTGACTAAATGCACATGTCAACAAACTTGGCCATAAGCTCCTTGCAAACAGAGGGGCAGCTTGTCATGAGATGCTCATATCCATCGGTTGCCATGACCGCTTTCATATTCCAAGGTAAGCCGAGGAACTTGAATATCGCCTTCTTGAGCCCATGGCAACGATGCTGCTCGGCCACGACCAATGTGGTCGCCGCCGTCTTCACGTCGAGGCACCTACATAGCTTGTCCTCGCAGATCAACTTGAGCCTCTCCAGGTCGTACCTGTCCGCCGCTACAAGCAAATGTTGAGCGATTGCTACTGCATCTTCCTCGTTTATCTCTGGCAACTCATCTGTGTATATAAAGTGAAGCAGCGCCTTGAACACAGTGGCGTCCATGTCGTTGATACATATGGATCTTACAGTCTCTCTCTGGAACCAAACAGCTCCACCTTGAAGACCGGCGACCGAGCGGCGAGCACATACCGGTGCGCAGCAAACGTCTCCTCACCAACCTTGAACGTGACGTCGGCCCCCTCTTGGGTCAGGAGGAGATCGCCGAGATGCCGGTGCATGTTAGACGGTGGCACCTCGATGAACGACTTCTCCATGGCCGGCTCCTCCACGCATAGCTTCTTAAGGACGGTGACGTCGCACCGGATGGTGAGGCGGTCGTTCTTGAGATGATCTGATTTCTCTAACTCCTCCCTTCTGATGAACCTCAACCATCCCCACACGCATTCACGCTTCGTGAAGGTGTGCTTGGTTGTGCGGTGGTACGACGGCACTACCCTCCCGCCACCGTCGAGCAGATCGAACTGGAACTCGGCATCGACGCCCTCGCGATTGGCTGGACTGACATGCTCGAGGAAGACGGATATGAAATCGGCATAGTTTTTCATGGTGTTGTTGGGATAATATTTGATACGCCATGTATAACCTCCTACCTCAAAAGTGCATGAGTTGGTGCAGCTGCCGGTGCCGATGGCCTCCTTGATCCAGGAGTAGCCGTCGATGTTGAGCACGTGGTACCCTCTCACCAAGGCGGTGACAACGACGGTGGACGCAGAACGTGACAAAACAGGGTCACCGTCTCCGGCAGCGGACGGCGTCGAGGTCGCCATGACAAGGCCGGATCGAAGTGTTGCAAAGCAGACCACGATGAACCGGGAACTAAAAATTTTGTTAACGAGTAGTTTGTTGGAAAAACACCAGGATCAAAACTCGAAAACAAGCTATCTGGACGATATCTGGATGCTCAGGATGCACTCATGCCCTCTCGGCTGAAACCTGCATGCTGAATTGCCGAGAACAGCGTTTTGCCTGATATGCGAGCACATGCGAGCAGAGGAAGGGAGAAAACAGAGCTTGCGGTGCAAAAAAACTCCCTGCACCTTTTCTGGGTTTTTTCCCTTCTTGTTAAAACAGCAAAACTGGAAACTGATTACAGTATCAGAACCGAATCAACTCCTTCTAAATTTTCCTATCCGCTAACAATGGAAATCTATCTGCTAAAAACAGGAAACCAAAAAACAAACCGATTCTTATCTCCACAGGGAAACAAGTCGGACTCAAAACAGAAACCAATCAATTCACCGAACAAGATTATTTTTCAACATAGATGAATTCTGATGGAAACTTAAGTACGTAAGAAATCTGGTGTATTACGATACCAGCCATCTCTAACGAAATAAATTCTGTTGCAGTGTTGTCTTCAGAGCTCTCCGTGGATTGCTTCATGTTTAGTGCAATGAAGTAGTTCTCATGCATGTTTGCAGTTGCACCTGGATTTTGATTCGAATTTATGTATTACAAGCTCTTAGAGACGTAGATGGTTCCAGATGAAACAGGTAGGGGTGCAATCGGAGCGGACACAGATGGATATCACTCATCCTGTATTCTATTTCATATTTTTTCCTCGGAGTTAGAATCGGACACAAATAATACCGGATACCCATCTCTCCATTCCGTATTTGTATCCCTTATGATTTTCCCTTATGTATTTTCTTTCTTTTCCCTTATGATTTTCCGCAGTTTCTCTCTCTCCCTTTCGGAACTAATTTGATCAGTACTCTCATCAATTCCCTTACGATTTTTCACAGTTTCTCTCTCTCCCTTTTGGAACTAATTTGATCAATACTATCATCATATCTTGTAGTTGTATATATGTTTGAGAGATGTCAGGACTATATATGCTTTCTTTTTTTCCCTTATGATTCTTTTGCGGTTTCTCTCCCCCTTTCAGAACTGCTTTGATCGACTCTAAAAATTCCAGCACATTTTGCCATGTGAAACTCTGTTCGTAATTGTTTTGGGAAGACAGTGATTTTCACCATACATTCAGAAGGCCAGCCCGCATGGCAGCACTGTAATGCAGGCAAAAAGCAATGCGTTGGTTTGTGGTGACCGCTCCACGGGATTGGCGAGTCAGGCTCAGCACGGCTTCTGCACATGGAGCAGCAGCCCATTGAGTCACTTGTCTGGTAGATGGTTGTGTTGGCAGCCAAAAACTTACTATGTTTAATCGAACCTTCATATGTCACGTGCTACGAATTTTTTTCTCTTACTCGATCAAAGTAAGACAGTACTCTATTAGGAGTTGTGGTCAGAACTACTCTTGGTCATTGGCTAAGTGATCAGTGATTTTCTACATGCATATACAAGTTACCGTTGCATCGCCACAACTATAGAAAATCCGACAAATACAACATGATGACCAGCACGCTTCCTCCATGGAACAAATCCGACAAATCCTTGGGTGATTTTCTCAATTTTTCAAATATCGAGGGTAGAAACAAATTAATGAAGCAGATTAACAGACACATTTAAGCAGATCCATGGAACTTGTATTCCATTTATGGGGACGATGAAACTACAGAAATAATAAGAAATAACCGAACTTTAATTTCATCGGACTGACTAAATGCACAGGTCAACAAACTTGGCCATAAGCTCCTTGCAAACAGAGGGCAGCTTGTCATGAGATGCTCATAACCATCGGTTGCCATCACCGCTTTCATATTCCGAGGTAAGCCGAGGAACATGAATATCGCCTTCTTGAGCCCATGGCAACGATGCTGCTCGGCCACGGCCAATGTGGTCGCCGCCGTCTTCACGTCGAGGCACCTACATAGCTTGTCCTCGCAGATCAACATGAGCCTCTCTAGGTCGTACCTGTCCGCCGCTACAAGCAAATGTTGAGCGATTGCTACTGCATCTTCCTCGTTTATCTCTGGCAACTCATCTGTGTATATAAAGTGAAGCAGCGCCTTGAACACAGTGGCGTCCATGTCGTCGATACATATGGACCTTGCAGTCTTCTCCCTCATGGAACCAAACAGCTCCGCCTTGAAGACCGGCGACCGACCGGCGAGCACATACCGATGGGCAGCAAACGTCTCCTCGCCAACCTTGAACGTGATGTCCGCCCCCTCTTGGGTCAGGAGGAGATCGCCGAGATGCCGGTGCATGTTAGACGGTGGCACCTCGACGAACGACTCCTCCACGGCCAGCTCCTCGACGCATAGCTCCGTAAGGACGGTGACGTCGCACCGGATAGTGAGGCAGTCGTTCTTGAGATGATCTGATTTCTCTAGCTCCTCCCTTTTGATGAACCTCCCCCAGCCCCAGCCGCTTACATCCTTGCTGAAGGTGCGCTTGCCTGTGAGGCGGTACGACGGCACTGCCATCCCGCCGCCGTCGAGCAGAGCGATCTGGAACTCGGCGTTGACGCCTTCGGCGGGGCTGACATGGTCGAGGTAGACGGATATGCAATCTGCATAGTTTTCCTTGCTGCCGTTGGGATAATATTGGATACGCCATGTGTGACCTCCTACCTCAAAAGTGCACGAGTAGGTGCAGCTGAGGGTGTCGATGGTCTCCTTAATGCGGGAGTAATCGTCGATGTTGTGCACGTGGGAACCTTTCGCCACGGTGGCGACGATGGTGGACGCGGAACGTGACACGACGGGGGCACCGTCGTCTCCGGCAGCGGCGGACGGCAAGGTCCCCATGGCACGTATGGCAGGGCAGAAGCGCAGAACGCGATGAATTGAACGAGGTATTAGATTTTTTTTATTTGATGAAGGGGTATTAGAATTTGGCAACGAGTATACGAGAGTCTCATTCTTAATTACGTCCGGACTCTCTACAACGTACGCAAGTAGTGCGATACGATACGATTTTATCTCTAGCACCGTAAATAATAAAATGTATTTAAGTTGTATTTCGGTTATGATTTTATCTCTAGGTTCCTCACGGCTTGTTTTCGGTTAAGATTTGTGCTTCACGACTTGTAATCGGTTAGTACAAAATTTTACTAACGAGTAGTTGGATTCTGATGGAAACTTACGGACGTAAGGTATCTGGTATGTTACGATATCATCTCTGCTTGCGACCAGGGTTTTGGTTACGGATTGCAAAAAACACTGCTAACCGGACCTCACCGAGATTTCCACCGCTGCTCGACGCCACGCCGTCGTTCGCATTCCACACCGCTGGACTGCTGGTGCCTCACCCGGACTCCGCCGCCGTTGCTAGCCTCCCGCGACGCCCCGCCACGCCGATCTCGTGGTGCTCGCGCTCCGGCGCGCGTCGTGCGCGCCCGCCTCGCCGCGTGCTGGCCACGCCGCACGTCCACGGCCTCTCGCCGAGCCGCCTCCACCTCGCCCGGTCGGCCGCACCGCATGGCCATGTGCCGTGCCGCTGAGGACGCCATGCCGTGGCTGCGTGGGCCTCGTTGTGCGCTCGCCCTCGCGAAGGCAGAGCCGCTGGAACTCGCGAGCCCGACTGCTCCTCCTTCCCCGCTCTCAACTTGCTCAAACGACCATGCATGTGCAAAGAACTTGGATGGATGGAATGCTTAGGTGATGGGAATGCGATGCTGTGACATGCAGGGCTAGATTCTTCAAAAATGGATGGGATTTGGAGGAGAGGAGAAGGCATGGGGCTTTGCTTCTTGCTGGGAAGAAATGGCAGTAGGGAGGGGAAGAACAGAGGGTACAGGGCTTTGCGTCTCCTGCCTTGTTTTTTTATTTGGGCAAGATTAGTAATTGGAGGAGAGCGACTGTGGAGGTGAAGGTGTGATTTGTTTTGGTTGTTGGGTTCCAAATGCACAGTTTTGAGTTGGTAGCAAATATGGTAAATGTTTGGACAATTGTGTAAAATAAAATAGATGCAACTGCACTGAAGTTCATGTCAGATAATTGCCTTAGGCTCAGTTACTTATCAAATTTGCTCTAGAAATTTGTGGTGTTACACTTCTCCAACTTCCTCTTGTATTATTTGTTTGAAGGAAGTGAAGTCCTTTGCCTAGAATGTTATTGCAAGTGTTGGTGTTCTTGATTTGTTGGTTAATTGATCTTTTCTAATTTCTCTGTAATTTCTTGGGTAAAACATTTTTAGTTCCATCTTTGCTAATCGATCAATGTTCTGAATTGTATTGAACAAAAAGCATCGATATTTCGTATTCGTTGAAGTAATAATGCAAATACACCAAAAAGATAACAGTTCCGAATGCAACGCGTCAGTTTACCATTATAATTCAGAGGTATAGTGGTGTGCAAAGAGTAGTAGTGCTCTGTTTAATTTTTCTGAACTAAAGAGGACAGAGAACCATGTGACAAAGTGACAACTGAGTTATTCTAAAGCATCATACTTTATTACAAGATATGGTTTCTTTCTCCTATAAATGGTACATGTAATGATTGAAGGCTAGCTGAAATATCTGTCTCCTGTAATTGAAGACTTGATTTTTTTGGGGGGGACAAACACCTTGGATGGGATAGTAGCCACTGAACAACTAGCAAGAACAATGAGTGGCATGCTATCTTGCATGCTTGTAGGTTTAGGAGTCACCAGGACCGTATCCTGTACAACATCCCTAAAGGTATGCATCTACTCCTTTTAATCTTCCAACCTGGTATACATTCTTCATTATTGAGAAGAGAAAATAAAATGCTAACAACTGTCTAAACTTGGACTTAAAGCTTTTATCAAGTGTCCTTTGTAAGTCGTCATTGTTGATTTGTTGCGCCGTGCTTCAGATGGACTGCCACTCCAATACATCAGGTTAGACAGGTATCTCTGTCTGTCGTTTGTTTGCATTCTCCTTTAATGGATCTCTCTTTGTTGTTTGCATTTTCTTTTGGTCTGATTGAGATAAAGAGATGATCAGTTGCTTCTAGTCTAGTGCCCATACTTAGCCATCATTGCCTATCTTTTCCTTGCCTTCTATTTATTTCCACATGGTTACATAATATATATAAGAAAACTTTGGTAATGAAAACATATTATAGTACAAAAACCAGGGCCGGTCCTGGGATTTTAAGGGCCAGTGAAACTAAAATAGAGGCCCTAATATAAATACATATGCACGCATGCACGCATATATATATATATATATATATATATATATATATATATATATATATATATATATATATATATATATATATATATATATATATATATATAATTTTATCAACAAACACTTAAAATGTATTATGTATTAAAGAAAAATTCATATCAAAGAGTTTATAGATATTACCTTAAAAGAATACATATTTATTTGCACAATACGTATGATGCAGTTAAAAGAATGCAAAGGAATATGGTATAGGATGATCAATAATATGTTGATCTGAGTTTGGTAATCGCATGGCCAGTAGATTTGCAGGATTTGTGAGAGATAATCCTAATCTATTTACTACAATTTTGCCAACATAAGAACAAAATGGTCAAAACTGAAACGACACAAAGATGCCAAGCATTTCATTAAAACTGACCTGGAAGAGGTACTCGGCATACTCGGAGATATTTCGTGGCATTGTCCTTTTGGTTTATCTACTTCTCTTGTGTTTCGCATAATAATTGAACCCCTGTGGCAAAGCAAAAGACAAATAGTGTTGGCTCTTTCTCTGTTCAAGGCACGAACTATTTTGCAACAAGAAATCATCGTCACTTGTGAATCATCTACTATGACACCCACCCTTCTAACTGGACAAAAGGCTAACACAAAAACTTAAGCGAGCTGGCCAGACAAACCAGCCGAACAAAGCAAAAAAGTTTGACATCAAGGCAAAGCAATCATCCTGGAAAGCGCAACGCAAATTCAGCACGACCAAGCCCTCTGCGATTGAACACAAGTCGCTAAGAATGTTCCCTAAGGAGCATTTTATCAAGCACACAATGAGCAATACACAGAACAGCGCCACAAATCACCCTGGGGAACATTCACAAGCATCAACTAAGAAAGTACCCAACTTTCGCACGTACCATCCTGTGCAGAGCAGTCTAAATAAGCACCAAATCTACCTAATGCTATCTGACATAATTTTCCCAAGCAAAATTCATCAAACAGATCAAACAAGAATTCCTTGCAAAATTAAAGAGATCAAGCAAAGCAAGAATTCTACCCCCGCCCGCTCAATTCATCAAACAGAGCAATACGCAGATGGAACGACAAGCTTTCCCCCATAGAGGCATTTCATCAAACAACTTATCAACCAATACCAAACCACGCGCAGATCAAACGAAGAGCGGAAAAGGAGCGATCTTTCTCAGGAACTGTTAATAGCACAACAGAGGGGAGGGGGTGGACGGAGGAGGCGGTTACGGGTTACGTAGTGCCACTGGGTCTTGCGCTTCCGCTGCAGGGGAGGGGTGGAGTGAAACGACGCGGCCGCCACTAGCTACTGCGGCGCCGCTTCGGCGAGATGGTGCTGGCGGTGGCGGTGGCCGGAGAGGAGAGCCGACTTGACGTGGTTCATCATGGCGGTGGAAGGCGGTCCGCGGAGGAGGCGGCGGTTGGTGTTTACCTGGCCTTGATGGCTTGATCTCCCCAGCGCCCGCGTGGAGGCCGAGGACGTCGTAGAAGGAGGCGGCGCCGCCCTAGACGAATGAGAAGACGAGAAGTCAAGCACCCTATACTCGGGGGCCCCTGGATTTTGGGGGCCCGGGGCAGTCGCCCCGCTCGCGCCCCCCTCAGGGCCGGCCCTGACAAAAACTATACAGTTTTTAGGCACAACACATAATATGGTTTCCAAAATTAGGGTTCTAGAATATTGTTGTGTTTTCTAATAAAAAATATGATAACTCCCCTTGCAATTGACAAGATGATCTTCTTTGCTAGTGATGAAAAATCAAGTTAATATAGCAAATCATACATGTCGTACAGGTGTAGGCTATATGTCTTTGACGAAACTAACAAATGCAACAAACTGAACCATACATTAGGCCAGATTGCGGTGCCATGGTGACGTGCTTGATCTCGTGGTTGTGGTGCAGTGTTTCTTCTGAGCTGATGCCTTGTGCACATTAGCCATGACGCTTCTCCTCCTCCTCTGAAGTTTTTATTTTGAAGGTGTGAGGCTCGAAGGCTAACTCTGTACTACTTGCACAAGCTACTTTATCTCTAGCTTCATGAGAGCTTTGCATGCTAATCCAATCTTTGTTAGATTCAATAAATCCATTCGTGTATATGCTATATGAAAATGATCTGCCTATCTCTACATCACTTTTTTTCGTTTTCTAAGTTAATTTAACGCAAGAAGAGAAATCGGCATTACTGAAGTAAAACTAAAAAGTGCTCTAAAAAAGTAATAAACCAATAAACTAGTACATAGGGATGGCATGATTTACATCCAAGTAAACTTGTTCTAATACTTCAAAATACCTAGAATTGAGCTTGTTTGGAATAACACACTGAAATGGTTTCTAAGAAGAGTATAGAAGATCATGACTACAAATGACAAACCACAACCCTTGAGAACACCGACAGAACCAAAATGACCTTGAGGATACCAATAGAATTGAGATTGGGGATGCAAATACAAGCTGCAACGTAAAGTAAGATCTTTGTGGGGTCTAAGATTCTTGCGTGATTTCGCCAACCTTGTATCCAGGAACATCTTGTATCGGTCAGCATGACTGCCCTTGAATTCCAACAGGAAGCAATGAACTCAAAGCACATCTTCTTAAGCTTGCAGCACTGATGCTACATCAATAGCGCCAACGTCAACACCATGTGCCTAAGCCGATGTAATTGCACCATTTTTTCTAAGAAGAAAGGCTTGGAAAAAATTATGCACAATATTTTTCACGAAAATACAGACTGCGTTTGCTACTCATCAAATTATGTGCTGATGATGAAGAGAACCATGTGCCAAGTGATAGCTGTCGTAGGTGCAGCCCACCGCCCCACGGTCGGAACAAAGTACCAGGAGTGAAGCGTGAAGATGGCGGCCCACAGGCCCAAATATGGTACCCCTTCGCACCCTAACGAAACTTCCAGAGAGTACCAATGGCACGGGCGAGCCCAACCGGGACCCTCTTTGCCCATAACGAAGGGGTACTGCAGCATGCCGAAGCTCGCCCTCAGTAGACTGGTCTAGACCCTAGGTGTGCGAAGGGGATCTGCCAGGCCAAAGCCTTCGCACCATGCGAGGGGGGTCAGCCCACGGAAGACCAGAAGGACAACATGGTGAACTCGGTCTACAAGGGTCCACTATGAGCTAGAGCTAAGTACAAAGCGGGGAAAGACTGTAACACTCCTACTGTTGTAGGAGCATACTAGCATAGTAATCTCTCTACCCCTCTCATGTAAGAATATAAATAGACCCTCCTGGTCACAATGTAAAGGAGAAAAAACTTTCGTACACCATAATGCATACACTTTTCATTCTCCTGATCCCTTTTCGAGGACCCCATAGCTCCTACCTGTGGGACCTAAAAAATTTCAATTTTTGAACCCTAAGCGTATAGCATGCTAGTCTCACGATTAGTAGCTAGCACGGATAAAATGAAATAGAGTAGCACATAGTATTTGCTGTTAACATAGGCCTACTTGGCCAAAGTATACACAAGTGGTCTAGCAGCCAAATTGAACACTTCAGACAGTTTTTGCAGCGGAAGTGAAACGTAATATAAACATAAGGGGCCCTCGTGGTATGCCACATTCCTATGGGCAACCAACTGAGGTAAAAGCCCTAGATTTCAACACCATCGGCGTCAAACCCTGTGGCATAACCATAGTCTGCTGAAGGGTTTTCATCCTCTTGCTCTGGTATGTGTTTAACAAGCAACGGTGATTGAAAAATGTACTATGTAAGGCTTTAAGCAAGGTTATTATACATGCAAGTTTGTCCCATTGTCAATCTTGTGCTCATCGTAGTTAATTGTAGTACACGTTAAAAACCTAATATCTGTATTATCAAAAATCGCAAGCGAGTATCTCTCTTTCCGCAATCTCTGTCGCAAACAGCCAAAAAGCCATCAACCGCAGCCAAAAACCATCAACCGCAGCAAAAAAAAACAGACCCTAAATAAAGAAGGGCAAATGCCACTTACTGTGAACAGGGGCATGACTAGGCTGTTGCTGGCCAGTACCTGCAAATGAGCAATCCCATCAGATAAAGGAAGATTAGTATGTATGCTTTTTTTTAAGACTGGTATGTATGAAATGTAATATCCTTGTGAATTCTGCTAAAATCAGATATACAATACAAGGACAAATATACAACAAACAGCATAAATGGTGATTCTAGTCATGATTCCTAATTAGCGTGTATCATAGAACAAACAACAATCATAAGCGTCCTTGTCAGTCTACACTTGATTCCAACAGGTGCACCATGAACAATCGCGCCAAATGCATTTAGGAATGCTCCTGACAGACAGCAGTGTGTATCATAAGAATGAAGAAATGAAAGGGAGAAAGATAAGCAGATCATAAATATCTCAACTTGCGTGACTGTTATTCCAAAATAGTCAATCGGCTTATATTACTAGGTAGTGAGAACTGGATACTGACTCAGATCTCCAGCATTAAGCTTTTTTTTGTTTGTTTTGGTAGTGCATTCAGCATGGATTAATGAAGCGTGCAATCCTAAGAGTTCTGACATCCTTCACAGTAGATAGAAGCTATAGACCAAAGTGCAAACGCAGCAAAGAAGAGAACCAACCCACGGGCAAGTCAAGCAATCCTCGCGCAGCCGCCTTAAGAAACTGCAATTAAAGAAAACCAATCTCACGCGGAGCAGAAGATAACCTTAGCATCAAAATCGGAAGAAACAGCTGATTCGCGCGCCGCACCGAGCAGTGTTTGGGATCTCGCGCGGAGCAAACTGAACACCTAGAGAAAAGCATAGCCCGGGTCAGAAGATAGAAGAGGAAAGGACCACAAGATACGTGGGAGGCGGCGCTGAGGTGAGGAGAGGGGGGAAGGGATCGTACCATGAGGAGGCAGAGTGCGAGTGTGGGGTCGGAGATGAGGGCGCCGCGGCCAGCGAGGGAGGGGACGGTAGCGAGGCCTGCCAAGCAGAGCGCGTGGGCGGCCGCAGCGGTAAAGGCGCTGATCTGGGTGGCCTCCGCACCCATAGCAGGGCCACGCCTGAGGAATCTACCAGCTGGACGCGACGATGGCGCCGGCGCCGCCGTCTTTCCGGTGGTGGCAGTGTGGCTTTTGGCCGTATGGGTCGTCAGTCTAAAGCACACCGCGCAGACTCCCTTGGACCCTGCCGCCAGCTGCGGCGCCTCCGCAAGCTCCTCCTTTCCTTCCGAGCCGGAACCCCGCGGGGGGCGCCCACATCAGCACCCTGGGCACCTCCGCTGCGTGCACCACGAACGGGAACAGCTCCGAGTAGTACGCGAGCACCGACTCCCGCTCCGCCAGCTCGGACTCCTCCGCCGCGAGCCGCGCGAGGCGCCGCACCTCCTCCCTCCGCCCGCGGCGCACCGCCAACGCGCGGGAGGCGGAGCAGCAGCCGGTGAGGCAGAGGAGGAGGTGGCGGCCGCCGTCGCGCCGGGCCGGCCCGAGCTCGGCACGCTACGGCGCATAGCGGATCCATATCATGCTTGGGCCGTGCTGGGCCTCGGGCTGGTCCAAAAGCCTGGCCGGACTCCCACCTCCACACGGCTATGCGTTTTGAAGGTTTTGAAGACTAAACGTTCCGCTTCAGCCATAGCTTTCTTGTTGTACGAATTGTCGAGGAACCGTCGTTGGCGATCAGTCTGATCGATTTCTCTGCTTAGAACAAAAACGAATCAACCATAAAAGACAGAATAATAGATTGAATACAGAGATGTAGAGAGAACTCCTGGTCTTTCTTTATTGCTTCAATTGCGGTGCCTGCAGCAGCAGAGATGGCCGGGCCGGAGCCTGCAGCGGTGAGAGCGACCGAGCGCAGGACCTGCAGCGTCGAGGGCGAAGCGGCGCGATCGGCGGTGGCTGGTGCGAACCAACCCATTCGTTCGGCGACGGGGTTCTTCGCGCGACGGCGGCTCGGCGAGGCCGCGACGTCCCAATGGCCGGACGGGACATGGCGGCGCAAAGCTGCGGACGGGGTGACACGGCCAGCCATGTCGGGGCGGCGAGCGGCCTGTGTCGCGCGCGTGTGTCGCTGCGGCGCGCGCGGCGACTGCGGGCGGGCGCAGGACCCGAGGTAGCCATGCGAGGCGACAGGCTCGGGCAACGAGGCGGCCATGCGGGGCGGCCGAGGCCCAGGCGGGTGTGCGCGGATGCCGAGGTGGTTCGGTCGGGCGATCGCGGGCGGTGGCGTCATCTTTCGGGCGCGCGTGCCGCAGCGCGGCGCTGCGAAGCGAGGCGGCGAGGCGTTGGTGAGCAGATTTGGGGCGGTGGGCGAGGCCCGCAACGCTATTCGAAGGCGGCGCGGCATGGAGACCGAGGTGGTCGGGCCGGCTTCAGTGCGGCAGCGTGCACATGCGGGCGCGGGCTCCGAGCGGCGGCCATGTTTTGGGATCGAGCCGCGGCGAGCAACGCGCATGCGGGCGCGGTGCACGAGCGACGACGGCCGGACTTCGGGGTCCACGGCCGGCTGCTGGCCGGCGGTCGATCTCTTTTTTTTCTGTGCAATGACTGTGCAAAAACCGAACCGAGACGATGCAAAAATTTTCTAATCTACAATGCAATCAACATCTACCCCGTTTCGCAATCTACCGATCGACATTGTGCCGGCAACTTCAGGTCTGCTCGCGGTAGATTAGGGCGGATTTGTACCGTAGAAAATAAATCTAGAACGCGAAGAAAAGCAGATTCAAAGCGATCTAGAAAATCAATCTATTAAGTGCTTCAATGATTACCTTCGTTCACCGGAGCGTAGTCATGCTGATAACGTGTTGAGAAACCGTCGCTGGCGATCAGTCCAATCGATTCCTCTACTTAGAACAAGAACGAATTAACCACAGAAGACAGAATAATAGATTGAACACAGAGATGTAGAGAGAACTCCTGATCTTTCTTTATTGCTTCAATTGTATTGGGTGTACAAAATCAGTCATATAGCTCCCTATTTATAGAACATAGTAAGATGGCTACTTTGGATCAGGACTCTTGGCCAAGTGTCCTGGGCGCAGGTTTTCCAATAAGAATTACTATGGAATTAAGGCCCGCAACACATTTCCTTGTACTGAAAACCACCAGTCCTGAAAACTGCATCAAACTCCACTGATCAATCCAGCTTCGTCCACAGTTTTCATATAACCTCCACCCAATTTTGCACGCGCGCCCGCGCACACACGGAGGGAGAGGTTGGCCACTCCAAACAATGTAATGTTGCAAGAAAGGTTAGTTATTATTTTGAAGTCTCATCTCAGTCACTCCAAAAGAATGAAAAGAAACGCTGCCACCTGTCCATCTTCTAGGAGTGCACCTGATGTCTGTTAAGGGGTGTTCAAAATGACGGTGCCTTATGATTTTTTACTGTAGTTAGTTCATTTTTTTTGCTGTAGCTGAGTTATCTTATTTGGTATAATTAAATTTAAAAAAAATAAAATAAAAAACATGTTAGCCTATCACGGACAATGCAAAGGAATACGAAAAAAAGAAAAACAAAAAAAACCCAAAATAGAAAAATAGAAAAAAACAAAAAGTAAAAAGTAAAAAAAAAAGCAAATACAAAAGCAAAACGCCAACGTAGAAACTCTTCTGAGCGCGGCCTGAATCCTACAATGCCATGAGCACCGAGCAAAGACTTCGTTGTCATCGGAAATCCAATTGAGATTCAATGTGGCACAACATTGCTGAGTACTAAAGCTAAGGCACCACTCAATTTAGCTTTTAGTTTCTGTTTTTTTTATTATCATTAATTTTATCTTTTTTGTTATTTATTTTTGGAGTTTTTTGTCTTTTCTTTTTTATGTATTCTTTTACATTATCCATGATGATCTTATATATTTATTCTATTTTTAAATTTTTTTTAATTTAATTATGTCAAATAATCCAACTCAGTTACAGTAAAAAAATAAACTAACTACGATAAAAAAATTATAAGCTAACGTCATTCTAACCACCCCTAAAACTCGCATGCTTGGCAATAAAAAGACTGACGACCTCGGCGAGGCACCAAACGCGTGGATGTTTCAATTTGCTTCTCTCTACTTGGTTTGAAGGTTTATTTGAGGAGAGTTGAATGGGTCCATCTGACGTGAGCTGCATTGGAATCAGAATGCAAGAGAAGTAGTATAAACGTCATGAAATTCCAAACGGAGACATAAGTCTAAGGGCATCTCCAATGATCTGAGTAAGCTGGCTATTTGCATGTACACATCAGCATAAATCCTATGTGGAGGAAAGAGAGTATGCAAAAAAATCGAGCTGCTCTTCCTAAGACTAGGCTATAACAGAAAACGAGGCAGTCTCTATAAATAACTGTGTGTGCATGTAAGCATCAAATAGCTATCCTTATAGACAGTCCTTTGTATGCTAGCTATTTGGTTGATGATGTGGAAGTCTTCTAGTTAGTTGCTAGCTAGGACCATTGGAGATGCCCTAAGAATAGAGATCCGCTCTGTGGATTTTAGACTACTTCGTAACCATTACATGAGTGCCAGTATGAAAAATTACGTACAAATACCAATGATTCCTTGTAGACGTATGCCCGGTGCCTCCCAGTCCTACCATATCCTAGACCAGTGTTGGTAACCAAGCTCCTGCTCCTCTTCACTGTCTGAGAATTGTGTGTTCGTTCTCTGCAACCATAAGCACTCTAGCTTAAGATTTGCATTGCCTTGTTTACCTGCTGTTCAGCCTTTCCAGCTCATTTGATAGCTGATACACCACTTTATGCACAAGATAGCTAGACTCTAAGCTTTGATCCCTCTCGAATCAATTCTACACATCAATTTCCCCCATAAATCATTAGCACCCAGTGTCCCTTTACAAAGGTTCTAATACAGAACCTTAAACAAATACCCTAGTGTGTCGCAAGTTCTGCATTCACTCAGTGAACAACCAAATGTGTGGGAAGTCATGCAGCACGTAAATAGTCTTGGAACGCCATCGTGGCAGACTACTTGTTTTGTCCACGGTTTTCTTTTTTCAAGAACGTGCAAAAGCTTGGCGCATCATTACAGTGAAGAAGGCATACTCCATATATTACGACCGGGGGAAGATCCCCCGGGGAAGTCCTCCATGTCATCTTCTTTACCAAAAAGCCCTCTGAATTTTTTGAAATCACGTACAAATCCTTGGTTTTTTGCGGAGGCACCCTAGCATGTCATTTCTCCCTGAAAACCCTCTCCACTTCTCTAAAATTATGTACATGTCCTCGGTATTTTTATAGAGGCCCTCCTTTTACTCGATAGAATCTCACGATTTTCGTGAAATTACGCACAAATCCTTAATTTTATGCCAAAAAAAGCATTTACTTTTTCTAGAAATACGTTCGAGTCCTTGTTTTTTCAGATAATTCCCTTATACGAATTTTTATCTCTTTTATTTCAGTTCGTATGGTAGTTAACGTGACATGATGCTGCATTTATGCTGCTAGTTGAAAATGCATAGTTACAACATCTTGGTTGCTCGGACCAACCCACATAGAAGGGCGATTAATTACAATGAAGCAGCGAGCTACTACGTACGTACTAGTACTACCCTACTCAACAGGATTCGGAGAGGCCGCTGTTGGCACCTGGTTGATTTCATGCACCACACGGCCACGCGCTTTGAAGGTCTTGTTGAAGACTTGTTCCGCTCCAGCCAATGCTTTCTTGCTGAGTTCTCTTATAGTATCTTAAGAGAATGTTCGTAATAACGATAGTTTTTAGTTTTTACTGAAATTTTACTATAATTAGTTATTTTTACTGTAACTGAATTGACTTTTTAGGCATAATTAAATTTAAAAAATATAAAAATAAAAACGGTATGCTAATCTAGAGTAGACGATACAAAAGAATACGGGAAAAAACAAAACACAAAAAAACAAAAAAAATTGAATAGTACCAAATATGCTATAGTGAAACAATCGCTATCTACAGTGCATCGATCGCCCAACGTAGCGATTCATCGCTATATGGAGCAGCCCCTAAAATAAATATAAACTATTTAATCTTTATAATTTAATAGTTTAGATTAGTTATACTATTATTTATATTACTAATAGTAGAATTAAGATCGTGGACAACGGCATCCAGTACACCAACATGTACGGCGCCAACTTCGACATAACCCAAGCATCTACTTCCACATGCATGAGTCAACCTGTATCTCATGCTGGCTCTCTACTTGCAAGCTCAGACCAGAACGTCCTAGCAACCTGAGATGTATAGCACTATGTACATGCACGTCATGCACCGGGTACAAATTCAGGCTAGGGACGGTAGACTAAGCCATGGTGTCGCCGTCTTCCCTATCCTCTAGGACACCGCCCCTAGACTAGGTTCATCCTGAGCACCAATGACAAGGTCTGTGTCAATTCCATGAAGGTGGTTTACTACGTCCACTGTCTTGGCCCTTCCAACGTGTCAGCGAAGCTTGTCAAGCATCTTAGAAGCGATGGCTTGATCCCAATGTAGTTCGATCGATCTTGATGGCTTTCCCTCAGTCAGACTTCACATCGCCTCGATTGTGTCTCCTCGGCCATGGGCTTTCTCTAGTTCCACGGATAATCAAATCACATTCTTTCATCAAGGGCCATGCCTCGGTTTGTTGAGTACTCCTTGCCTCGTAGTCAACGCCTCGACGAGTTGACCATGCAAGCCTCGACGAATCAACCACCTTTCGTTCGGGTGCATATCTCCACACATTGAAAGCTAGTCTTTAGTGAGTTGAGAGCTCCTCGCGATGTCACACTTAAGGTGAGTTGAATATCCAGCACTTCGGTGCACACCAACTTACACCGCGGGTGACTCCTCTATGAGTCAGTTAATAGGTGCTTCGGTGCACACCACCTTGCCACACAAGCAGCTCATCAGTCCCTCATACCTTGCGCCCCAACGCACTTCTAGTCATCGGGTTAGTTCGCCTAGCAAGGGGTAGTACTCCGTAATGGCTTCGCCTTCATATGATACGATTTGATATACAGGGAAACCCCTCATCCAAGCTTAACGTCTATTAGCATCTCCACAATTATGCATGCATGTTGGATTGATCTATTCACATCGACAAACACCAACGCATCACCTCGGCACGGTGTGATTAGCCTCAAGGGCCATCTCTTGGCAAAATGTAGCTTCACATTGGGCACTCCTCGCTTCGTAGGCCGCGCCTCCGTAAGTTGAGCACGTGGCACACCTCCAAGCTTCTAGCGTCATGCCTTGACAGGTCGAGTAGACAACGACTTAGCATGTATCCCCTCACCTTGAGGGTCAAGCCACATTAGACTAGTCCTAGGTACACTCACCGACCTCGTACATCTTGGCATATTGGCATGCATCGATCGATCACATTTCAATATATTGTCAACTCAGCACAACCGTTTAGCTCACACATAGGGATGCATACACCCCAATCGACCTCATATGTCTTAAATCTCCATCGCACCTCATACTAGTGGTACACCCGTGCCCATCTCGATAAGCTCACACAACAACCCGATCACCCGAGGACCCTGTGCATCTTGAACTAAAAAGTCAGACACTTATTTCTACGTGTTTATATAGGTCAACCTTTCACACCCCTATGTTCTATCGCTCCTTGGTGGCCTTGCCTAGGCGAGACAAGCTTGGTACTCCAGTACATATCTTTGCCTCTCGAATGCCATAAGTTGAGAACTCACTTCACGAGGCACTTATTTGGGATAATCCTAGCTCCGTGCCTCCGTGTAACTTCAACATGTAGGCAGTCGATGCTTGACTCCGTAGCAGTTCGCGACCCACCTGTGTGATTGCGAATTCCCCAATATGACCTAAAATCAGCCAAGCGGAGTAACGACCCTTCAATGAACACCAAGGGAATCCAACTCAGAGGTGCGGACATGACCTATCGTTTGAAGTTCGCATGAGGACTAAGGTAATTTAACGTGTTGTTAGAATGCATTGTAGGCTACCCACAGAATCGTTGATGCGAGGCTGCACGCTGACCCCTTTTTCAAGTTGGTGCGCCGCCCTGGGCAAGCAGTTGATGATCACCTGGATCAGCAAGGGGCTACTATTGAGGGAGGGTCCCCGCGCTACCTCTAACCCACGATAACTTCGACGTGGCAGCACCTATCAAGACTCAAGAGCAAACCTAGGTGAGGTTCACGCACTGACCCGAGAGGAGCTCCATGACAAACCCCAGCAAGGTTTACGCACCAACCCCAAAGGAGGTACACGACCAACCTTGACGAGGTTCACACACCGACCTTGGAGAAAGTCCGTGGTCAACCTCGCACGAGGTTCACACACCAACCCCGAAGGGGGTCCGTGAGACGAGGTTCACACACCAACCTTGAAGGCGGTCCACAACCAACCTTGGTGAGGTTCACACATCGACCTTGGAGGAAGTCCATGGACAACCTCGGCAAGGTTCGCACACTGACCCCGAAGCCTCTCAGACATGGCGAGACACACATGGTGCAAAAGATGATAAGCTAAGCCTTGAGAGCAAATTTGTAACTTCACTTGCCTCCCCCCTCCACTCTATAAATAGCACCACCACATGTGGAGAGGGAGGCCATTTGTAAACCTAGCCATTCACTTTGAATTTGTTTGGTTGTTTGTGTTCCTTCTCGTGTCCTCTTGTATTCTCGGCAGACTTCGACCAGTGTTTACAAATTTACTATCCAAACTCGTACTGACGACACTGGTCTTCCCTAATCTCTACTACTGAATATCTCAACCGAATTGGGGGGTTAACCAAACAAAAGCCATAAAGCTCATGCATAGGGCTGTAAAAAAAGCTCGAGGCTCGTGAGCTGCTCAAGCTTAGCTCGCTCTAGACTCGATTCAAGCTTGACTCGAGCTCCAAACGAGCCGAATTCGAGCTTCATCTCAAGCTCGCGAGCTTCAATGAGCCGAGCTCGAATAGCTCGCGAGCTTGAGATATTTTTCATCCACTCCCCCTATTCCGATGCCCCTACTCCCCTAGGCCCATTCGGCCAATCGGCCACTTCTCAGTCCCCACCCCACACCCCCGCCGCCTCTCCCAGTCCCCGTCTCCTCTCCCAGTCCCCGCCTCCTCGGTTCCTCCCACCCGCCTCTCCCAGGCCCTGCCTCCTCCCACCGCGCCCTCTCGCGCCTCGCCGCCTCCCGCCTCCCACCGCTGCCCCTCTCTCTCACCCCGCCGCCGCTCCTCCCGCTCCCACCCGCCGCCTCCTCTCGCCCCCCCTGCCGCCGCCTCCTCTCGCCCCGTCCCCTCCTCTTTGGTTCTCCCACCTCGCCACCCTCCTCCGCTCTCCCGCCGCCACTCGCCCCGTCCCCCCGCCACCCTCCTCGCCCGCCGCCGCCGCCCGCCTCCTCTCTTCCCAGCCTCTCTCTTCCGCCTCCTCTCCCACCCGCCGGCCGCCTCGCCCGACTTGCCGTCGCGCCCTAGATGGCCGGTTGAGACTGCGCGCCCTTCGCCCCGGCGGCGGCGCCTCGCGGTCCTTTCCTCCCGGCCGCGCCCGCCTCGCCCCTTCTCTCCTCCCACCCGCCGGCCGCCTCGCTCGGTCGCGGCGATGCCCCAAATCTAAGACCCACCGACAATGCAGACAAGACTGAGCAAAGCGAGCACGTGTTCCTCCTCCGCCAGTCCCCATCGGCCACCACCACCATGACATCTAGGCCTACCGTAGATAGAGTATGAATCTTGCTTCTGATTTGTGATTCAAAACTATAAATCTTGCTTGTGTTGATTTAGTATATAGATTCAAAACTATATGTATATAGATTCATGTTCGGCTATTCCTGTTCGGGAGTGTTCTGACTGCACTGTCCACTTAACGAGCTTCGACGAGCTTTGTCGAGCCGAGCTAGAGCTTCATTCGAGCCGAGCTCGAGCCCAGCTCAAAGCTTGACCGACATCTCGGACTCGCTCGAGCTCAACTCAAACTTCTATCGAGCTTGAACCTGACAGGCCGAGCTCGGCCCGTTTACAGCCTTACTCATGCATCAAAATATGAACCATTGCATGCTTGAATCAGTGACCTTGTCCACCCTGAACTAAAAAATAAAGTAGCCATTGATGGTCTGAAGGAGAGCTGATCTCTAGCCAGCCGAACGGATGAGGTTTAGGCTAGTTCAAAATGGTTTTTACCGATGGCTTGTGATTTTAGCTGCTGATTTTTGGTTAAAATAGATACTGCAGCGGCAACTAGCTTTTGGTTAAGACATTCACTCAAAGGAAAATATAGAAAAAGAGAAAAAAAAAAAAAGTATACCTCAACGAATAATGCAAATGAAAAAAGAAAAAATCTATTAAAAAGTTAATATATTTAAAACAGTTTTGATTTAAGAAGTTAAAAGCTCAAAGCCATTTTAAGTGGGACCTTGATGGAACTTGGTTGGAGAATGAAGTGTGTACAGCGAATTTCGAAGGGCCCTCCTGTCGCTGTGTGCTTCCATGACTACTCATCTTTTGTCATTTCCATCTGTCTCTCGGATCAATTCTTTTTCGTGCAACTTGTGCATTCTTTTCTTTTACTGCATATGCATCGCTGTACTGCGACAATTTACAGACGGTGCGCATTACTTTTCTTTTGCTGCTCTGAGTCGTGAGAAACTGAGAATCATCACCATGACTTTATGGCAGTGCTTTAACTGGCCTACAAACCGAGACTTTTAACTTTTTTATATTATAGCAGAAAAATATATTATAATTACTACTAATCTTTTTCTAAGTAACTAAATTTAAAAAAAAATTATATTATTACAAATAATATAACAAATAAAAAGAAAAAACCAAAAAAGTAAGAAAATATAAAAGTTAAGAGCTAAAAGCTAAAACCATCTCGTGGTCCTTGACTCCGCAGGAGAAATATTCGTGTATTGGGGGCGATCAGTTTGGCTTCTGGTCGTAAGCGGTGGGCGTTTTTTCATCAGAAGCAGATCATCGTAGCTACTGAAGATTTCTGATAAAAAAATTCATTTTTTTAAAATTTACTTATACTTTTTTTTTCGTTTTTTGTTTTCGGTTTTTTATATTTTTTATATTAATTATATTCAATAAACCAACTTAGTTACATTGTTTTTTCAGTCAGCTACAATATTTTTTCAATAAAAATTAAAAATTATCAGTATTCCGATCACCCCTATTCCGATCACCCCTAATTCTGTGAGAAGGAAGTGACATCTATAAACCGATAAGCACGACATGTCTGTCACGGAGTCACGTCCGATGCAGAAATAAAGTAGAGTAGTACTGCAGACGAGAAGATGCCATGAGAAAACAGACAGTCCGTTTGATGTTTGTGCAACAGCCTGTTTGTTTGTTCCCTCGCTCTAATGTTACAGTGGCAGAGAACGACTTTTTTTACCCACCTAGCCTCGCGTGGGCGTTTCTTTTTTTCTTTCTTTTTTTTTTTTTGCAAATGTCGCACCGAGCGCATCTTTTTTTTTTCGAAAGTGGCTCCCTGTGGATTGTGGAACCCTAGGCGGCCGACGCGTGGAAATCCCACGGCCGGGGAGGCAGACAAGAGGCCAGGAAGCGCAGGATGTCCCACCTTCGCGCGGGTGCGCAGACTGGGCGAGCCCACGCGGTAGCTGCTACATGCACGTGGCCAAGAATCAATGTTACTTTCTTTACAACAATAATTAATTTATCGCATATGCAAGCTAGGAAATTTAATTTAGGAGTGCTCGAAATAGCGATGACTTCTGATTAAAATTTTATTATAACTGATTTTTTTACTGTAGTTAAGTTGGCTTATTAGATATAATTAAATTAAAAAATATAAAAATAAAAACGATATGCTAATCTATCATGTAAAAATATGAAAAAAAAACAAAACTCAAAAAACCCAAAAAAAAATCAAATGAAGACAAAACTACATCCATGCCATGACTTGCATGTTAATTTTTGCAGTTTGCAGGTCTAGCAGCATTAAAAAGATGTTGCTTAGTAGTTGATTGACTAGCCGCGTTAAAAAGATGATTGCTTATTAGTTGTTGACTAGGCGCGCCCAGGCAGCGATGAGCCCGGCGCTCTTTCCCGCGCTCGGGGTCCGCTCGAGTAAATTTTTTGTTTTTTAACCCAAATTTTAAAAATCTTTTATAAATAAATCTCTGCAGAAAAGATTTATAAAAATAAACTCCTAATAGTGTCAAAACACATGACGCCGAGGATACATAGCACGACGCCATGTATTTTGGCGTCAAACTATGACACGTAAGATCTACGGTATCATAGCACGGCGCTAAAGGTCATGGCATCCTCCTCCAAATGACAACCTACAATGCAAAATAAATAAGAACTACTATTCTTTAATAGCTCTAAGCCTAGGTTAGCTATATCTATCATAGTTACCCAAATCAAACTCTAAAAACGAATCTATACCTACAACTACTCTTATATTACGCATACTCAATGCTAATCCAACCTAAAACCGAGCCAACTCGAACTAATTTCATCTAGGGTTTCATATCTTGCCCCATGAAATGTACCTCAAATACACCATATCTATTGGAAAAAATCAAAGGAGGGGAGGAAGCTCACCTTACTTGGTCGGTTTGGAAGCAAAATCGCGAGAAAAAACAACGGATTGGAGTGGATTTGGAGGAGGGAGAGCTGAGGGGCGGAGGACGCTTGTCTGTGTTTACTCGGGCTGAAGAGGGGATTGAAGGGCGTGGTGGGGCCGGGGGCTGTGCTCGGGCTTAAGTTCCGGAGCATGACGCCATGACCTTTAGCGCTGAGGTTGCATAGCACGGCGCCATGGTCTTTGGCGCCGTGCTATGATACCATGGATCCTACGTGTCATAACACGGCGCCAAAGCACATGGCGCCGTGCTATGTATCCTCGGAGCCATGTGTTTTAGCGCCGTGTTAGGGGTTTATTTTTGCAAATGTTTCCTTCAAAGGTCCATTTGTAAAAAATTTTCAAATTTTGAGTTAAAAAGTAAAAAAATTTCTCCGTTGGACCCGGCCTTCTCAGCGCTCAGCGTCCGCAGCTCCCGCTAGGCCCGTCTGGCCTCCCCGACATCTCGCGCTACATGGCTGCTTGTTCGCCCGGCCGCCCCTCCCCCGCCATGAGAATATCACCAGGAAGCAGCACAGTTCGGTTTAATAAACTGAGTTATGGCTAAAATTTTGTTGTAACTAGTTTATTTTATACTATAGTTGATAGTGTTTTATTTGGTATAATTAAATTTTAAAAAATAAAAAATCTATTAATCTATTACAGAAAATATAAAAGAATAAAAAATAAAAAAGCTGGAAAAAGAAAAAACGAAATTTAGAAACAATAAAAAAAAGTCAGCAGTCAAGGCGTGGGCTTCAAATTGGATGGGCGTACATACTTTCGCTGCAATTATTTGCGTGTGGGCTCTTCTGACACGATATTACGAAACAGCAGTACTAGTGCAAAGTTGAATAGGTCCATCTGACGTGACCTGAAGAGACTTGGCAGTTGGCAGCCACATGACTCGACCACCAGTGTATTATTATTGACTGGTTATGGAGGGCAAAGCCTTCGTTCATCCTGGTGAGCATCGCATGGAAAACCTGTTTCCAGTCTCAGGCGGCAGCTCCGACTCCGACGCCGGAGTGAAATTGTGCTAGAGGATCACGGCTGGTGCTAATACGCCGCACAAACTAAAGTTAGCACTGCTTGGAGCTTCTTCCTTTGCATCTTCAATCTTGCATCATGTGACATTATCTATTTGTAGTAACATGTGGCCGGTTTCTTCTGCATTGTTCTAGCATTAAGGAGAAAAAGAGACAAGGACGCCATGGCCGAGTCTGCTGTCTCTGCCGTGGTTTCAAGTGTCAGCAACCTTGCAGCCCAGGAGACCATGTTGCTTTGTGGAGTCATGGGTGAAGTGGGCTTCTTGAAGGAGGAGCTGGAGCGGCTGCAGGGCTACCTCAATGATGCTGCGGCCAAGCGGAGGTCGGGAAACTCCAGCGTAACCGTCTGGATGTCGCAGATCAGAGATGCTGCATACGGCGCCGAGAATGTTATTGAAGCAGCAGAGTACATAGATAAGCGAAACAGGCTCAAGAAGGGTTTCATGGGTGCCATTTCGAGGTATGCCTGTATACCAAGTGATTTGATAGCTCTACACAAAATTGGTGTTGAAATTAAGAGAATAAGAAGAAAGATCAGTGAGATATTTGACAGCGCAGCCCGTCTAAAACTTGTTGATTTGGGTCATACTGCAGAGCCTCAGCAAGATTTTGATCATATGTATCAAAATTTTGAAGATGATGTTATCGTTGTTGGTTTTGAGAATGAGTACAAGGGAATAGTGGAAAAGTTAGTTGAGCAAGAGAGCAAACTTAGTGTCGTCTCCATAGTTGCCACGGGTGGGGCGGGAAAAACTACACTCGCCAGAAAAGTCTATAGTTCACCTATAATTAAAGAGGAGTTTGACACAGTTGCTTGGGTGACTGTGTCTCAAAAGTTCAAGGGCATTGATTTACTGAAAGATATTATGAAACAAATAACGGGGGTCAGGGATGAGTCCAGAGCAATAGATCAGATGCAGGAGTATGATGTGGGAAAGAAGATTCAAGAATTTCTATTGCAAAAAAGATATTTAGTCGTGCTTGATGACGTGTGGGAAACAGGTACATGGAACCAAATAAATAGAAGGGTTAAAGTATTTCCAGATGCAAATAACGGTAGTAGAGTACTGTTAACCACACGAAAGAAAGATGTTGCGAATCATATTCAAATGCCAACCCATGTTCATGATCTGAAGCTCTTGGATAAAGAGAAAAGTTGGGAACTCTTTAGTAGCAAAGCTTTGCCGTCATACAAAAAATCTAAGATTCGTTATCTGGATGAGTTTGAAGAACTGGGGAGAAAGCTAGCAAAGAAATGTGATGGCTTACCACTTGCGCTTGCAGTTCTAGGGGGTTATCTATCAAAGAATCTAAATATAGAAGCATGGTCGGATGTGCTTTTGAGTTGGACATCAATAGAAGATGGACAGGCCATACAACAGATCCTAGCTCGCAGTTACAATGACTTGCCGAGTCATTATTTAAAATCTTGTTTCCTCTATTTTGCTGCTTTCCCTGAGGATTATAATATACAAGTGTCACATCTTATCGAATTATGGATAGCTGAGTGCTTCATTCCACATACAACAAAGCAAAAACTGGAAGAAACGGCACGTAAGTATGTAACTGAGTTAGCTCAAAGAAGCTTGGTCCAAGTTGTTAGCAAAGACATGGCACATAGATGGATCGACGAAATAAGGATTCATGATATTTTACGTGACTGGTGCTTAGAAGAAGCAAGACAAGATGGTGCTCTTGTTGTCATTGACAAAATTGCAGGTCAAGCTTCATCTCCGCTCTTTGTATATTGCAATGTATTTCCCAGTATGTTGATTTCCTGCTGACATACGGATTTACTCCAAAAAAAATTACAGGTCAAGCTGGTGCATCATCATCCAAGACCATGACATCCTATCGTTCTTCTTTTCAAAACTTCTGCGATGATAACATTTGCCAGGGAACACCTAATCTCCGAACTCTGCTTGGCTTTGGACTTCCATCAATGTCCCTACCTAAGCTGAGGTTCCTGAGAGTTCTTCATGTAGAAAATTCAAGCCTAAAGAATTTCTCTGCAGCAATTGGTGGATGCACTCACCTAAGGTATCTCAGGTTGAGAAACTGTAAAGAGGTCACGCTCCCTTCTTCAATTGGACAACTCCTTTACTTGCAAACCATAGATCTGAGTTACACAAAATTGGACACGTTAGTACCAAACTCCCTGTGGGCTATCCCTGCTCTAAGGCATGTTTACCTTCAAAGGGCGTTTTCTCCACCAAGGAGCAGTGTCCAACATAAAGAGCTCCAGACCTTACGTTTAGTAACTTCAGATGATGAGAGTAAATATTTCCAGAGTGACATGGTGACGTTTTTGGGCCAAATGACTAAACTAACTGCCTTGTCCTTGCACGTGTTCATGCCAGCAGAGATGATTAAAATATTGGCAGGAAACATGCCTCACCTGGTTCATGTTTATCTTGGCGGACTCGATGTGCTCGATAAGTTTCCTGAGAGCCATCTCCTCCCACAAGGTCTACGGAAGCTCATTCTGGGTGCTAACGTCATTAAAGAAGACCCGATGCCGATCCTGGAGAAGCTTCCCTGTCTTGTGGCACTATCCTTGGGTGCCTATGAAGGCCGGATTGTGTCCTTCTCCACCCAAGGGTTCCCTCGGCTGGAAGAGTTGCTCCTTACGAACTTTTCCAGTGAGGAGTGGAGGATAGAGGTCGGGGCAATGCCAAGGCTCTCCGTACTGATATTTTATAACTGCTACAAGATGAGGAAGCTCCCCGAGGGTTTGCTGCACCTGACGTCCCTCAAGGAGCTATCTTCTACGTCCGAGATTTCTAGAGACGACAGCACTTGCGAAGAGCTGCGGCGGAAAGGATGCAAGGTTGGTACCTACGTCCCCTCCCCTGCTTGTCATTCTTTCACTTTCTTTGATTTGACTGGTTTTTGCGTTCAGGACTTAAGTGTCAATATTTGCAGTACATGGAAACCAGCAGCAATATGCTCAATAAATACCATTTAACTTATTTGTGACTTTCTCTACGTTGCTACGTTGCCGAATTTGCTGGTTAGGCTCTTTTTTTTTTTGTTGTAACTGGGATCGTTTTCTTTTGGCGAAATTCACTCTATGTCATATGTCTTTCTACTCTATACTAATTGGAAGCTTCTCTAGAAGTCTTCATGTTAATCCTACGAAGTAAAATGGCTAGAAATTCCCACATTAGTCAGAAAAATCTTCAAATTCCCATATTAATAAAAAAATGAAAACATCCTGACCATCTGTTGGTGTAATATACGGTGTAGATTAGTTATGGATATTACCATGGCTTACCGAAACGCGCACAGCTCATGCAGGCAAATCTATATCACGGACTCGTGTCTTCATTCTTCAAAATAAAACCAAGAGTACCTGTCTAGAAAAAAAAAAGCTATTGCCATGTCTAGAAAAAAAAGGACGGACGACGAGGATCCTGCCAACCCTGCCTAGCAGCATCTTCCCTTCCAATTAATGCTCTTTAATTTTGGAAACTCAACAGAAGTTAAAAAAAAATCCTAAATTCCTAATAGCTCACATGAGCGTATTGATCTCCCCACACCATGGTACGGAAAAATTAATCCATATTGCTTCCAGACTGAAAATTTTAGCACAATTAGATAAAAGAAAAAATAGAAATCCCCATGTTAATCAGAAGAAAAGAAAACATTTGCCCATCTATTCATTTTTTACATGTATATCCAAAATAAAGTTAATTTGGAATTAAATTTGTTGTAAAATAAAAATATTTATTGGATTTACATAAAAATTAAACATGTTTTGTAAAATTACTAGCATATATAGGTGCACGATCGGTTGAGGCAACAAGTCAACTTTAAAAAATCAAAATATTATTTTACATGTACTTCTCAATTTACTCTACCGATGTATAAAATTGTAATTTTAATTTCACTTTGTGTTAAGAGTAACTAAAATGAGAAAAATCTCACAAATGATAAAAAAGGAAAAGAATGACAAAATAAAGTCTGAAGTTGAAATTTTAAAGGGTGCTACAACACTCCATAGACTAAATCATCAAAAAAAAATTTGAAATTTTTCATGTTGATTTGGTGCCTCAACCTATGATGGGTTAAGGTGGTTGCACTTAATGTGTTGCTGTATATAGTTAATCTAACGTGCATGTTTGATACAAATTAGAATCTAGAGTCGACGTGTCATTTTTAAAGTATAAGTCTGAATTGAATTCGCATAAGCAAGAATTTAAGAATAAATGTGGAATATATATTCTTTCACTTTCACTTCTAATATACTCTTTTAATGAAGTTATTATACCTCTTTATCTATTTGAGTATACTATAATAATGAGTACATATAAGATACTCCAAATTAAGTTCCATAAAACAATTTATAAGAGTTCACTTTTTGTAGCATAATTTGTGTATATACTCCTTTTATACATGAAAAATGTATATAGCGAAAACAAAGGGTTTCGATGAAAAATTTTCAACCAAGTCATATTGGAATAACTTAGAATTAGTATTTAAGTATAATGCTACACACAACCATATTTGGAACACACAACCATGTATTTAAGCATAATTACATTCAATAATGCTACACACAACCATAAACATAAATTCAGAATAAAAGTATAATTTGGTGTTATATAACTTCATATTTGGAACTTAAAGTATATCCAAAATAAAGTTAATTAGACATTAAGTTTAATGTAAAATAAAAACATATATTGGATTTACATAAAAATTACACGTGCTTTATAAAATTACTAACGTATTAGGTGCACGGTCGGTTGAGGCAGCAAGTCAACTTTAAAAAATCCAAAAAATATTCTACCTGTATTCCTCAATTTACTCTATCTATATGTAAAATTTTAATTTCAATTTCACTCTGTGTCAAGAGTAACAAAAATGAGAAAATTCTCACAAATGATAAATAAAAAGGAAAGGGAAAAAGGAAAAGAATGACAAAATGAAGCTTGAAGTTGAAATTTTAAAGGGTGCTACAATACTCCATAGACTACATGATCACCAATTTTTTTGAATTTTTCATGTTGATTTGGTGTATTAACCTATGATGGGTTGCATGATTGCACCCACGGTTGCACTTAATGTGTTATTGTATATAGCTGATCTAACGTATTAGAATCTAGAGTTGATGTGTCATTTTTAAATTATAAGTCCGAATTGAAGTAGCATAGGCAAGAATTAAAGAATAAATTTAGAATATATATATATACCACTTAAACGAATATGTTATACTTCTTTACCACTTTTGGTATACTTAAATATTAATTTAAAGATACTCCAATACAATATGGTTGAAAAATTTTTATCAGAACCCTTTATTTGTGCTATATATATATATATATATATATATATATATATATATATATATATATACACTAGTATTTAAGATCATTTAGGTGGTACGAACAATTTTTCAGAGGTAGTATGTACATTTTTTTTAGACATACTCCTTTTTATGTGTGTATATGAAGGTATTTATAAAATACGCTAAAAACTATGGACTCTCTTGCAATTTTTTCATGTGGTTCACATTGGAGTATCTTATATTTAGTATATGAGTATATCTAAAGTGATAAAGGAGTATTTCAAGTTTGTTTATGTGGTATATTAGAGGTGAGTGTAATTACACCCAGGTGTAGAAAGTATTTTTTCTATATATATATATATATCCTTTTTTCATATGTAAAAAGAGTATATATATAAATTGTGTTATAAAGTGGACTTTGATAAAAAAAATTTATGGAACTCACTTTGAAGTATCTTATAATCATTATCAGAGTATACTCAAAAGGATAAAAATGTATAACAATATCATTTAAGTGGTATATAAGAGCGAGAGAAAAAGAGAGAGAGAGAGAGGGAGGGAGATATCAACATTAGTATATAGTAATATTGGAATAAATACCAAAACAAAGCTAAAATTTTTACTAAAATTATAAATTCAGTATAGTTACATTAAAAAAATCAATATAGAAAACGTTCAAAGTTGTTTACTAAAGTTTCATATATAAATATACAACAGTTTCATATTAACAGTAAATTATAATTTCTATGTTTTCCAATATTCTATTTTACTCATGCATCCATTTTGTATTTCCATGTTTTTCATGTTCCTATACATTTTTTTGGTTACTGTGTTCCAAACATGCCCTATCTTTGCCCCTACTCACCGCTATATGAAAAATAAACGATACCACAAAGAAAATGTGAACATCAAAAAAAGGCAATCAAAACACTAATTTATTAGCATATAATGATTTTTAGACTTTAAAAAGAAAAAATACACATAAATAAATCAACTGTTGGTGTGGCTTCCAGGGTTGAATGGTAGATGCAACTGTTGGTGTGGATGCATCGCTGCTTGGCGTGGCTCCATCCGTATGAATCTTGAGCATCAGTATATGAAATAATAAATATCTCAAAGTTCATCCTTGGAGCACAATTCCTAGCAGTACAACATAAATAAATCACAACATTTTCAACATGCATGTGCTGAAGGCTTGGAGGGTTTGCCTCAGAATCTGATGAAGTGAGTTGGAGAGAAATGATTAGGAGAGAGGAGTGAGAGAGAGAGAGACAGCCAGGGGTATTTACTGTCATTTTGAAAACAATCTGACATGGCTTTTTAATGGCTGGCCAACGGAATGTGACCGGAGTGGTATTTCGAGAAGAAAACTCACAAAGCAGTGGCATATTTACAATAAGGCAGTTTTGGATGGCATTTTTAGAATTCAAGGTTTGACCAATGGCATGGAACAAAGTTTCCTATCAATTCCATAACTTGTGTCATTCTCTTGTATGCTTTACACAGGTGACGAGGAGTGACAGTTCTCGACTTATGGCATATTTACCTTGATGCATGCACGAGTCAAAGATTTCTGCAGGATGTGCCAGGGACTCCTCGATTATCCTTCATGCATGCATTTGTCTTCCTTTGTAAACTACTATGGTTTGTTTTTTAATCGAGTATCTCCGGTGTGTTTGCGTGTTGGCTGTTAATATACTGCATTCTGTTTGCTTCTATGTAATAATAATAAACACGCAGCACAGAACCTATGCTTCATGGTGATACTGTCAGAATTACTTGCAGATTGAGATTTCCAAATACAACGTTTGGGCTGTTAACCGCTGTGTTAATTACATAATCTCTTATGTAATTTCTTATAAAATTGTTAATATTTGTGCAAATCTTAGTTATGTACTTTTGTTACGTTTGAACCAAAGGGATTGTTGTTGCCGTTAGAGAACAGAATCCCATTCCCATATCGTCCTTTGCATGATTGGAAGTATAGTTGTATTTCTTATAAAATTCTAATATTTGTGCAAATCTTACTCTCTTTTTCTCTGTTAATGTAGGATTTTCTAGCCTCTAGAGCGAATGTGGAAGCATTTTTTAACCTTGTTTAATAAGATAGTAGAAGATACATATGCTTTGTTAGTGGTATCAAAGACCAAAATTACGCCAATTCATTGTACGTTGTAGTTGAACAGCCATTGGTCTAGGTGCGATTATATTAGCCGCCCTTTAAAAGTGCATTTTGCGAAAGACTTAACAAAGAAACATTAAACTAAACAGATGAGTGTTAGCAATCGTTTACATGCTCATACCTGCACTCCTAATCTCTTGGCATTAGGGGTGGCAATTCCCACGGGCGGGGCCCATGGGAATATCCCGTAAGGGGGCAGGGGTAATATCCTCATGGGAAACGGGCGGGCCCCGCAAAGCTAGCGGGCGGGACGGGGTCATCTCACGCACAGGTCTCACTGGGACCGATAAAAATAAAAATAAATATATTTAATAATAGATTATTATTTTTAATATAAGAGATTGTATTCTTTTCTCAGATATTTAAACTAAAACTTGAATTTATATATTAGAATATATATTTTGAAGCTATATTTTTAAAAATAATATGCTTAAGTAATTATAAATTAATAAATAAAATCAAAAATTTATTTTTAAACAATAAATTTAATTTTTAATCCCTGGGGCCCCTGTGGTCGGGTCCCATGGGATCGGGACGGGGCAATCTCCCCGCCGGCTAAACGGGCGGGCGGGGCGGGTTCGCAGGGCGGGCGGGGCCGCGAGGCTTCCCCGCCCGCCCCGCCCGCTTACACCTCTACTTGGCATGCCCTCCATCTTATGCGTGAGTCTGTTAGCTAGCGCGTGTATGTGCACTTTAGTTCTTCCCTGTACATGTATATACATATACACAAGAGATCAATACAAAGTGCCGTGTGTTGGATACTATTCTCTCTACATGGTATCAGTGCAATACTAGTAGGAAAAAAAGAAGAAAAACGAAGAATAAAGACAATCTAAGAGAGAATAAAGAAAATAAAAGATTTTGCTATCAGAACCCTTTGACTTTAGAATGCCAAATCAAATAGTGCTCATCGAGAAAAATAGACCGTCCGAGGCCGGTCGGCACTTCTCACTTAAGTGGGTCTCATCATGTGGCAGAAAACTTAGCCCTACACTCACTTTTCTTTTCACTGATTTACCTTCCGCAGTAGAAAAACCGAAGAATAACGCTAAGCTCACCTGACAGACTAAAGGTCCCAAGATTTTACCCTAGCCCACAGTCGGCCAAGAGGGCCAAGAAGATAAGGCAAGGACAGCTGGGTCTTTGCACCAGCCAAGAGAGAGAAGCTAGTCAACCGTGCCTTCATTCATAAGCAAACCAACCAGAGAGCAATGAGCAAAGCTAACACTCCTATAGCTATTGAGAAAGCCGCCAGAAGACCAAGACCAAGCAAAGGCTAAGTTCTAAGCTTTCTCTGCCCTCACCGAAGCCACCACAAGCCAAGAGAAGAGCCAAAATCGACAACCATCCCTCACATTGCTCATAGCCACCGAGAGAGCACCACCAATAGAGAGAGACGACAAAGAGTAGAGCTAGGAGGAGAGGAACCCACAGGGAGTTGGAGAAGACCGACGGTGTGAAGATGGAGGCCACGACAACCACAATCCGCCAAGGACCACCGTGACCATGCCAAACCAGATAGGGACAAGGAGGCAAGAAAAGACTAATGGAAATGCATGGAAAGCGTCATCAACACCATGACCATCGTCATTGCCCTCTTGTCCCCACCCAACCCGAACCAAGTAAGGTCCCCACAACCTTCCCACATTACATCATGGTAACATAGCTTGGCACAACCACACGGCACAGCCACAACACAAATGGAGGCAATTCCACATAGGAAACCGCTGAGCCCTTGGGAGGCGACATGCTCCCCGATGCATACCCCCACAAGTCCTACGGCAGGTTGCAAACCACAAGCTTTATCCAAACCATGCATATTTAGAAATTAAAGCAAGACAAAAAAAATAGCAACTAAAAGTAAAGTGCATAAGGTAAAGGGGAGTAGACCATCTCGGGTGGGAGTAGGAAGAGCTAAATGGGAAGAGACATTCAGCCATAGAGGGCCGGTGTTGGTGGAGCCAAGCCGAGCCATAGGCATAGAGGGAAGAGACGGTGCTAGGTAGGTGTGAACGATGGTAAGGGAGCTTCAGAAGCGGCCACGCCAGAGCCACGATGGCTTGGGCAAAGGCTATGGAACCAAGGGAGCTAGAGGTATGAGGATGTAGGGGATTGAGACATGGCGGCTTGTGAGATCATGTGGAGGCTCTCTCCATGTTGTGATGAATATTTGACAGCATTTAGGACTTAGTAGTGAGGGTTTGAGAGTTGTTGTAGTTTGTGAAGTCAAGTTTTGATATTCACCTAGGTTACATGGGATGTTATGATGCATATTTTTACTAATGATGGTCAAGTGCACGGCACTTGTGCCAAGAAAATGATTTCTTTGTCTTTGTTAACTGCAGATTAACTTGATGGCTTGGATATCGGGAGCAAGCTTGGAGAGCATGGTATCCAAAATGATCGTGGAGGTCGAGGAGATCATCGGGATTAAGTTTGGTAGTAATGATGGAGTCTTTACGACTCAAGGTGACTTGACAGCATCCAAGTATTAGCGAGGTGTAGATGTGACAAGTCAACGAGGAGTGAAGACCGTCAAGGTGGAGCAGCGTGGTAGCTATAGGTGGCTTATGTTGAGCATTGATGTAATTAGCATATTACCAAAAATCTTTGAGATGAAGAATACCACGATGCACTCTTGGAGATGATTTAGGAATAGATAAACTATATGCATTGAGTTGTATAGAGCTAAGGGCTCAGATCTTGTAATAGCCGCTTGTGATGCATGCTAAGTAATGAGTTATAATTATAACTAGTCTAGAGGGGTATTCTAGGTAAAGAAAAGAGTTGGATAAATCCTAAGTGGACATGAGCGAGCGGAGAGAGTTAATCTTTACCCTTGAAGTGATCCAAGGGTTAAGGCTGCTCCCAAAAGGCTATAAATAAAGGAGTGGTGGTATGCCTCCACCACTAAGTATTTGAGAAGAATTTACGGTTTTCTTATGTTCCTTTGAGCTTTGTCAACCAGGAAATGTGGCTTTTAAACCTTTTCTCTCAAAGCAATAAAAGGTATAAGTTCATACATGATCTAAAATTTATTTTATTTCTTACAATTTTTATTTTTTCTTTGTTGCAACTTGAGTTTCTCTTCCTCCCTTCTACTTCCTATAATTCTACTAGATCTAGGACATGTAAGAAGTTAAGAAGTTCATCAAGAACATGTCCCAACTGAGCAAGATACATTAGAACTCATTCTTGTGTAAATTGTATTTGCGTTAATCGAGTTCTTGAGCTGAAATTGATGTTTTTAGTGAAGCTTGAACCATTTTCATGATAGGTTAAGATTTTGGGCATGTATTTGCAATTCCTTGCTTAATTATAGCCCTAAGATCACTTTCTAGCAATGGTTCAAGTTTCATCAACATTGGATAAGTATATCTTAAGTTCTTGATATTTCTTGATCGATAAGTTGCTGAAATTTCTATTTTAATGCAACGTGAATCTTGAACAAGATAGGTCTCTCCCTTGGACTTTATTCTACGATTCTTTTTAGAACCATGACCTTGAGGATCTCATCTTATTATGATTCAAGTTTCATCAATTTTGGTTGAGTAGATTTTGAGTTCTTGAAGTTTCTTGACCGACAAGTTGCTAAAATTTTATTTTTGATGTAACGTGAACTTTGAGCAAGAAAGATCTAACTCTTAGGCTTTATTTTGTAATTCTTCTTGGAATAATGACCCTGAGGACCTCATCTTGATATGGTTCAATTTTTATTAATTTGGTTAAGTTCATCTTGAGTTCTTGAGATTTCTTGGCGATCAAGTTGCTGAAATTTTTGTTTAACTTATCCTATTCTTAGTGTACTCTTGGTGTTCTTGAACCTAGAATCTTTCTAATAGCACTAGAGTTCAATAGAAGAAATACTTGAGTAGAGGAGATTTAATTTGCGCCTATTCACCCCTCTAGTCGCCATAACCAATCCTTCACGGCTGCACATGGGACCGGAGGCCAGGGGAGGCGCGAAGGCACTAGTGATCAGGCGACACAAGGGCCATGGCGCTATAGGGCCGAGAGTAGATAGGTCAATTTGGGGAGGAGGAGGAGAAGGTTACAGGAGAGGATAAGGTTGTGGAGAAGAAGTGAAGGGCCTAGGAGGCTTTGGCCGGGTGACAAAAAAAAAGAAAGGAAATAAAAGAAAAGGGGAAGGAAAAAAGAAAAAGGGAAGGGGAAGAAAATAAGCAAAGAAAATAATAAGGGAAGATAGAGAATAAGTGTGTGTGATAAAATTTTTACTTCGTAAATCTATAAATTATGATTGTTTAAGCACCAGGATAGTAGTAAGGTGTCTGATGAGAAGGGGATTGTTTGTGTTAGGTTTGCCTGTAGGAATAATGTTATTCATCTGTGTTCATGTATTGCTATAACGTATTGAGATTGGATTATGCTTATATAGGTGGAGGTTTAGTTTAGTGCCATCCACACATCATCCACAAGATTAAACAGGCAAGTGCATTTTAAAATAGCGAGTGGGGATAGATACTTCATACTTATTCCTTCACGCATTTATTTCACATTGTTTTATGAGATGATATCTATGATTACATGTTAATCATACTCTGATAAGTGATGCATATAGTTGAATAGCATCATTGGAAGAATGTTGCATCATGCAAAATTATATGAGCTAGAGCGGTGAGTAAGTTATATAGCTCATCCAGAGTGTATGAGTGGGTCAGTGAGAAAGCTATATGATTAATCCAAAGCACTCTTGAGTAAGATCTACAGTGGTAAGCACATCCATGGGATGGAGGAAAAGATCTATTTTAATAGGCACTCTATGGGAGTGGAGTTTGAGACGCCATTTGAAATAGGACAGGGCAAGAGTTGTTCATCAATGGGTGAACACTCTACTATGGTATAAGCTATAGTTGCATATGCATCGCATTGCATGAATGAAACATGAGGCAATGATACAGTTATAGAGATTATGATATGCAGTCCACAGATATGGAATTTACTGATAGTTATAAATATTATGTTTACAGTCACAAATATAGAACTTACTGAATTGTTGTGTTGATGCCACTATTTTATTGTGTGCTTGTTGAGTCATTGGACTCACTCTTATTTATTTGTGGTTTTTAGGTGAACATTGAAAATGACATGCACAGTGGGAGTAGCACATGTATTCCATGTATAAATAGTAATTTGCACACTACCTTCAGTTGATATATTTAGACGTGTGTGGCTCATGCGGTTTCTTTTGATAATTGGCAAATTTATACATTTGCTTTAATGCTTATCATTAAGCATATGTTACTTAATGTGACATTCAAATTTAAATAGAGGGGTTGATGTCTAAATCTAGCAGCAATGGCAGTGTTATGGAGTAGTGGTAACATTCTAGGCTTAGAAGTTGGACCAGGGTGTTACAATTAGATACCGAGTCCTCTTGTTCTCAGCCTCTCTTCCATAGCAAGTCATTCCCTACTCTCTTCCACTGTCGCCATGGACACTAATCTCGACTCCACCTTGGTGTCATCACATCTCTTCTTGTCTCGGCTCCACTAATTCGGGTTTGGGATTTGATTTGAGTTAGGTTTTAAGATTTAAGTTATCATATTTGAATTTGGTTTTACTACAAATTCTCCTATGCCACTTTATGGATCATCTTTTCATATCCAACTTCTCATTCCAAATTGTTTTTTCCGTTTAGGTATTCTTTAACCCTAGATTTTGGTTTTCAATTCACCACATAATGCCAAAGGAATTCGTAAAAAAACTAAATGAAAAATTATCCAAAAATTTTGAATAGTTCCAAATTTGAGTTGTTACAAGAGAGCATAACACAATAATCACACTTCTCAAACTCTAACCCTAGAACACTTGGCTTCAATGAGTAATGCTAGGATGGTTGCATGGTCAACTAGCAAATCTCCATCCAACTCATTAAATAGACAAGGCAACTGATCCCATCCAACTCTAATAGATACTATCCACTTAGCACAAATAGAGAAAACCTGTTAACTTCACATAATACGGATTTTACTCACATACTACACTTATGCATATTTTTCAAAGCATATAAGCTAGAATCAGCTAAGTCCTTAGCTTTTGATTTAACTTGATCTTCTCTACTTCTCTGTTACCTAAATCGTTTTGCCAAGCACCGCGTAAGCGCTGCGATTTTGATCCAAAGTAGTTTTCGGTACTTTGGTTAATTTACCAAAATATTTTTTGTTGACCCAGTGTTCACTTTCCCTTGCAAGCAATCGTCATGCCTGCTACGTGTAGATGCACCACTGGCTTACCATGCATTGATAAGTCTCCTCCATTCCGATTCCATTGGATCACGCCTCACTCAGACCAACCAAACCATATAGTGCAACTCATCGCTCGAAATTTCTTTCAATATTTTTCACTTTCCTCATGCTATGCTTGAGCTCAACCATCTTACCTAGTTTTCTTGATCATTCTGGGTCTTAGCTACTCCATGAGCATAGTCTCAGTTCTCGCCATTAACCAGGGTTGACACTAAGCCACCCTATGCATATAAAGATCAAGAAGTCATTTTCAGATATATTTATTCATAATTGGACTCATGTTAGTTAAAATATGTTTCATACAATATTAATACACTGACCAAACACAATTCAAAATAACCCAAAATAAAAAACCAAGAAATTTTCATCTGGGCCGGCACTACAACCCAAGCACAGGTTGGTACTATCGCTCCCCACAACTAGACCTCTCTGAAAAATTATAACCAGCAAGTAATCCGCGGTACTACCGGTCAGTGGTCTGTCCACTGCAGTTATACCGCTCCCAATGGTCTGACCAACACCATGACAACATAATCGATAAAATACAAACTTTATAAAATTCAAATATCCACTTCACAAAAATTATAATGGTTCATCACAATACTATTCTAGATATTCTCATGTGGTCCTTCAGATGGCCTAGTATAGATCACTGAATTGTGCAATGGATCAATTAAGTACGACAAGGATTCAGGAAACATCTTCTGCTGAAGGCCTACAGCAACCTACGGAAGCATCGAGCATGAGACCTAGTTACCAAATCTGAAAGCCTAGGTGACAAGGCAGCAACTGATTGAATCAGTCCCTTCAAAATCCGGAAATCCCACAGGTTATCTTGCAAGGCCGCCTATCACCAGCATTAACCAGCTCACAGATTTGTTTTTATTTTTACATTTTGAACTGGCTCGCAGATGTGTGATTTATTTTTATTTTTCGAGCTGGCTCACCGATGCACTGGCTCACAGATGTATGATAACTGAATCCGATACTAGCAACAGCAATCGAGATTTCTGTACAATAAAGAGAGGGCAAGACCGCATGAGGCGAGTTTGATTGGCATATGGGCAGAACAATACTTGACCAGATGGGCTGGTTGCGGTACTGCACTGCACTGTATGGCCCAAGTAGCTTCGATCATCAAGAATTCTAGGAAGTGGGCTCACTGATCTCTCTCGCCTTGTTGGCCCAGCTCACGACAGACCAATCCATCGGGCCTATATGCATGTAGGTCGATGTGGAACAAGGTAACAACGATTTGTCCATTCCAGTTTGCAGAATGTGGAATTGCAGTTATCAATCGGTGGTAATTAAGAGAAGTTTCTGTTATCAATTAGTAGTATATTGTAGTTATCAATTAGTAGTAGTTAGTAGGAATCAATTAGTATTCGACATATAAGAAAAGTCAAGAACATGAGGCAATTGAGTCTGTCCATTACCACTTGCTGCAACAGATTAGCTCTGTGATCTGATGTACATGTAACAACGTCTCTTCTCTTCCTCTCTGCAATCTACAACCCCAGTCGATCGATCCCAGCTAGTTCAGTCATCATGCCATCCTCAGGCTCAGACACTGGTGCAGCCAGGGAGACTGGTTCGTCTCGTCGGCGAGCCTCTTGCCCTCGCTCTGAAACCTCACCGTCGTCACGACATCGAACTCCTTGAACTGCACCAGCTCGGATTCCGTCGACGTCGACGACACCGCCGTCCCGGAGTCTGAGTTTGAGGACTTCACCTGCTTGCCCTTCTGGCTCCTGCTGCTGCTGCTCCCGGTCGCTAGAGTCAGCTCAAGGTTGCATTCATCTGCTGATGCAGGGGCCTTGCTGTTCGAGAAGCTGTAGAATTGCTGATGGTTGCTAGCCTTCTCGTTGCGCGAGACGTCGAGTTTTGGTTTTGTGTCAACGTCGTCGACGATTGCCTGAGCTCGGTTCAATCCGCTCATCTGCATCTCCCTCATCAGTTGTTTCTGAACATGGTACACTCGGTGCAACTCGTGAACCTGGTTCAGCAAGGAAGCAGAGATTGCTGAGAAATTTTTGGTGCCCTTAAGATGCTGGTATTCAGAATTTTGCGACGGTGAAAAAGGGGAAGCACGTTCGATGTTGTGTCGAAAGAAGAAGATTCTATTCAGAAGATTAGTATTTCCATGCGTGCGTTGGCTCACCTGTTGTCTGAATGTCTGTTCTTGATTCAGGATGGCCATCCTCATCTGCTCTCTATCCATCTCTTGGAAAAGCTAGCTGCGAGTACCTTTACTTATGTGCCTCTCTCTCTCCGACTCTCGCTTATCTGTTTCATGAAAATATGAGAATGAGTACCGCATGAATGCAGTTGCTCTTGCAAATGGCATAAGGATCTGCATTGCAATACTGAAAATTTTCTCCATGCTTTGGTTCACGTAACTATCATATACTGCCGTATGTTTTCTAGGGCCATTTCCTGGAGTGAATCATCTCTGAAGAAAAGCTACTGGAATGCTGTTTGTCTTCAGAAAAAAAAATCGATTTTGTTCTCAGTTATTGTCAGCTTCTAGAAAGGCTTCTACGGAATCAAACTTGTATACATTTAGAACACAAGAATCAAAATTTTAATTCAGAACATTAAGATGTAACATCATATAACTTTTTTGTCAGATCTAGCAAAGCTTCAATTTGAGTTTTGCACTGTTTGATGATAGCCATTTACCATACTGTATATTGGTAATACTTGGAGTTATACTTTAGCTTTTACTAATTAAATGGATCAGCACAAATCATATATCCTTGCAGGCATTGCACACCTTTGCAGACTTCGAAACAGCATGGCAAAAGATTAGGACTACAAAGGGAACAAGAGAAACACCAAGCTATATCTCATTTTCAGGCTAAGACAAGCCAGTAGGCCTTCCCAAAAGATCAAGAACAGTTCATTGCAAAAGACAGAATTTAGAACTATATAAGACAGGAACACTGAAAGAAACACAGAGATCTTCATCCTCTGAACTCTGAAGCATGCCACACATGTGCCATGAAAGAAGAAACAAGAGAAAGCATAGCAGAAGAGCCTTATGCTCACCTCTATATTAGGATTCCAGCAGCCAAAATCCCTTTGAAGCAAGGAAGGCACCCCTCTTCCTCTCACAAAGAAGCTCTCTTTGTGGTTCCTTTCCTATCAAAGCCAAACCCAGAAGCTTTGTTTCTGCTTACAAGCAAACAGGTTGGCATGTATGATGATATCTAGTGAGGCAGGGAGGAGGAGGAGGAGATTTTAAGATTCTCTCCTGTCATGAGTTTCACATACAGCCCATGGTGGGGCCTTTGTAGGCATGCCAAACAAATCCAAGCCTCTTTGGCCAATGAGTTCGTGTATCTTAATGTGTGAAAGATGCTTCCATGTAGTGCCAAGAAAAGGATAGGCCAAAAGATAAGGAGCCCCAGCTATTATACTCCCACCTGCAACCTTAAAAGCTTGTCTCCCCTGATATCTCTACACAGTACGACATTCTGGCTGTATGTTATGTATCCACTTGGTGCCGGGTACTAGTAGCAGTCCAGTCGGTAAAGAAACCGATATTTTCTAACAATACTAAGGTTTTATGGTAGTATTCAGAATAGCGATATCTTATAATTTTTTTTACTATATCCGACTGATTTTTTACTATAGTTAAGTTAATTTATTTGATATAATTAAATTTAAAAAAATTAGAAATAAAAAAATATGTTAATTCATCACGGATAATACAAAAGAATACAGAAAAAAAGAAAACACAAAATCAAAAAACTAGAAAAAAACAAAAGATGAACAATAAACACAACGCTGAACGCTGACGTCGATCGTGCAGTGATCGTGCTTTTGAGCGCGGCCTATAGATCTTGGAAATATATTCTAGCGGACATCTTCAATGTTTCTTACATTGCCAAACATGTCGAGCGTACGAGCTTTAATCGAGTTTTTCTATGCTTAACAAGCATTCACGCAAATGCATATTGCCTGGTTTTTTTGTTGTACTTGCTGGGGCTTCATAGTCATAGCACACTGGTTTTCTGAATGTTTTTGTGGATCACCACTTCGCAAGAATCATTGAGGAGACAACACGACATGCCGTGTGTTTAGATCTCTCGTGTGCACATGCGCAGCGGATTAGTACTATCATTACCAGTTGTCCAGATCCTAATATGTTGCTTATATTACTGCCATTCTAAGTCAAACATATCATCTTCGCATAAAAACAAAGCTTCGGAACGATTGGGACAGCTCCTGGAGTAAGCATTGGTGTAGAAGCTGTCATGGCTTTTACCAGGATAATTTTAATTAGTTTCTGCTTTCTACGGCTAAGTAATCCGTACGAATTGTCTTTGACTTAACAATCCAGAAAAGGTAAATCCAACTGTTGCTAAGGAAAATCAGTTCACTACTACAAAAAAAAAAGTTTATGGGTCTGTTCTTTTTTGCTGCGGCTTTTAGCTTTTAGCTGAAATTTTTGAATTTTAGCTGTTTGCGACAGAGATTACGGAGAGAGAGATACTCGCTTGCGATTTTGGATGGTACAGATGTTAGGTTTTTAACGTGTACTATAATTAACATGTAGACTCCATTTTAAAAAAAATACTCCGTTTGAAAGTTAGGTACTGTAGCAAAACCCAAAAGTCGATTTGAGAAGCTGAAAAGAACATGCCCTATATTAGACATCTCATTACAGACAGTTCAGCAAAACCGTCAGCGTTAAATACAATTACAGGCGGTTTAGATGAGCACCGTCTGTGAAGAGATAATATCACAGACGGTTTATAGTGAGCACCGTCTGTGAAGTATCACAAACGGTTCTTACTAAGAACAGTCTATCATATCGCCAAATATCACAGATAGTTTTTTATTTAAATCGTTTGTGATACTTCACGGGCAGTTTGTATTATATACCGTCTGTGATATTTTTTTCGTCTCGTAATCACCTAAAATCTCATAATCTCTCACCAGAGTTCGAGTAGAATTCCGTTCTGAGATATTTTTAGTAAAATAGGCATACCTTTTACATACAGTGTCCATTTTCGACGTTTTTATACTTGTTAAAAAAACTAACGACGAGCCTGATAAAAAAACCCTCTAAGACCCCCAAAATTGGCCATCTTTAGCTTCAAATTCGCGTCGCAAGTTTTTGTTTCTATTTTTATCAAAAAATTTTATCTTACCTTCGGAATTTGGAATTTACCTTAACTGTAAAGTTATAGATCTCACCGAAATCTTTCAAACAAATATATATAAACCATATAGAACTTTGCTATTTTATATTTTGAGACTAGTTGTTTATATTGCATCGTTATATATATAGTTGTTTATGTATCACAGAAGGTTTGTGGTTCAAACCACCTGTGATAATTATGTTTCACAGACGGTTTGTGGTTTAAATCATCTGTGATAATTATGTTTATAGAAGGTTTGTGATTCAAGTCGTCTGTGTTAATTTGGTCCCTGACCGCAAGGTCCGTTGGTACCCTCCAACCCAATCCCAACCAATAGAAACCCAACAACCCCCACCCACGGATAGTAGCTCCACCTGTTAGATTTTTAACCTGCTCATTATCTTGTGATGTTGTAATGGTGGATTCTAATCTTAATGGAAATGGAATGTGTTACTGTATTTGCTTATTTTCAAAAAATATAGCTAACATTTCCTAAGATTAGCCGAAAAACAGAAAAAAATTTAGATATATAATGAACTACCACAGGTGGTTATGTGGTATAAACCGTCTGTGAAGGATTATCACAAATGGCTCGAACTAAAAATTGTCTGTGATACTCGTACCATCACAGACGATTCTATCTACCAACCATTTATGATGGAAAAGTATCATAAACAGTTCTATATACCAACTATTTATGATACTCATCTATTACAGACAGTTCTAGATTAGAATCGTCTCTGATGGGTGAGTATTATAGACGGTTTTTGTTCGAGCCTTCTATGATAGTATTCTTCATAGATAATTCTAGCTACAAATCGTCTGTGTTGTACTTATCACAGACGGCTCATAAACCGTCTGTGATAATCTCTGATTATCACTGACCTATAAATTTAGATGATTCAGAAAACCATCTATAATGACAGTTCTGAACCGTCTGTGATGATCCTTTTTGTAGTAATGGTTGTTACTACGATTACTTATGTTAGCTAAGTGCAGCATCTGGTAAATTAAGTCAAAGAGATTCAAGGTTCTTTTTATAGATTTAGTTTAGCTCCGTAATAGTGCAAAGATGTATAAATTGAAAAATAATAACTTCAATGGAGGCTAGCGAGTCTCGATGGACCGCTTGTCAGTGACAAGCTGATATTATTTTCTCTTTCAATAATTTAACCAATTTTTTGTGCTATTATACCAAAATAGCTACTCTCTCTCTCTCCACAAATGTAGGTTATCGTGAATTCCGTAAGATCAAGTTTTGACCATTAATATATACACACACACATATACATATATATACATACACACGTATATATATATGTGTGTTGACTACATGAAAATAATAATATTGTATTTGTCTTACAAAATACTTTCATAATATATAATTTTTATTATTTTTGCTAGTATATTATGACAATAAATTATACTCACAGTCTTGCATTGAGGATTGTAAAAAGTCAAAAACGGTCTACATTTGTGGATGGAGAAAATAGTTTTTTCTTGACAATTATATAGCTTGATCATGTTTGCTAGTTGGATATATATATCGTTTGGTCATACATTGGTGCAGCTCACCTAGTAATTTACAGACAAACTGAGACTTAGTTTGATCAGATTCACAATATAAATTGCACCATGATTGGTCCATATACAATTCGAGGTTCGTGAATGTGATTGGATTGTCATGACTCATGAGTTAATGTAGTAGGTGGCGTCTTGGTGACATGTATTGATCCCCCTAGCTCTCTCAGATTCGAGAGGAAACGCAAACCAATCTGTTATTTATTCCACAGATTTGGACAACTCAGAATATGAAATGTACCAAACACTGCATGTTTACTTCCAAAGCATGCATGCCATGCCATGCATGATGTCAGCCATGTCGCTGTCCGTATATCTCATTAATTAACTGTCTTTGCTTGTCCCTTCCCGTCATTTCTACCTGTTTATTGGACTTGCGATTAAGTTTGTGTTAAGCAAAGATTTGGTTTGGTTGACTGAATGGATATTCATCCTTTGGCTGCTCGATAGCCACAACTCGCTGCCTGCCCTATGTTATTGGAACACCGGTTTGTTTGATAATTGTTCCTTGGTTTGTCCTGTTTTGGTCAGTATATGAGGACAAATTCAACTTGGCATCCAAGCAAGAAATTCTTGGTTCTAGAACCATAGGACTTGTTCTGTTTGAGTATATTTTCCCCCACTATATTCTGGTATCTGAAGTACTATATGTATCCAGCGTTGAATTTTCCTGCAATTTGAACAGTTGTATGAATATAGGAAACTCAGGTTATGTTCTTTTTAGCTTCTCAAAACGGTTTTTAACTTTTGCTACAGTATCTAACTTTCAAACGGAGTATTTTTTTAAGACGGAGTCTACAAGTTAATTATAGTACACGTTAAGAGCCTAACATCTATACCATCTAAAATCGCAAGCGAATATCTCTCTTTTCGTAATCTCTACCACAAACTCAAAAATTTCAACTAAAAACTAAAAACCGCAGCAAAAAAAAAAACAGACCCACTCTATCAGCCTTGGATCAGTCTTATCAGAGCTATTTGACAATTTGAAGCATGGAAATCATGCAATTGTTTAACTAACATTCAGCCATGCACATCAAAGTACATCAGCTCCAGTCTTATTTCCTAACCAACATGACCTAAGTTCTGCATCGAAGATCTGATATGTTTTGATGGGTCTAATCTTTTTCCATTGCACGGCACTAAAATACGATGTTGAATGGATCATCGAAAGCGATGGATCGGAGCATGTATATGTGCGATGCAAAACAAAATAGCAATCTTTCTCTTAGGAGTTAAGGTTCACCTGTTAACGTTGACTGAATTGTTTGCATTAATTAGTTCCTAGACCTCAGTTTACTTCTAGATGGCTTGCCATAACACGTGACACACAAGTCGCAGCAATAAACTACTCTAGATAAATTTTCTAGAAAGGCACTAAACATAATTAAGTGCGTATAGTAGTTGAACTGTTAAACCGAGACACGCAACATGCTTCAGGTATGCTTCATTTTTCTTTCTCCGTGAGAAGAACGGACAGCTTAATCTGCAGCTTTGCACAATACATAGGCTTAAGATCTACTATGACAAATAATCTAGAAATGGCCCATGTATCAGATTGCATAGAACTCTATAGTGCTGGTAATGGAGGACTTCTATGTCCCTAATAACAGGAGGAAGATAGCTCCTAGTATGGGAAAGACTACTTTGGATTCGACTAGGACTCAACTAAGGTTACAAATGTAAAATGCATGCATAACAAGACCATTTTAGAAGTCACTCTGAAACTATCTTGTTTGAAAAAGCTTAATCTTAATTCCTTGTGTTCCATGCGATTGAAACTATGCTCTCTTGCGATTAGGGCACTGCACAATTTAGTTTTGATTTCTAACTTCTGTTTTGCTTTTTTTTCACTATTCATTAATTTTATCTTTATCTTTTTTTATTTTTGAACTTTTTTGCCTTTTCTTTTTTTTGTGTTCCTTTGCATTGTTTATAATAGGTTAACATATTTTTTATTTTTTAGATTTAATTATATCAAATAAGTCAATTCAACTACAGTAAAAAACCATAAGCCAACGTTATTCTGAACACGTCAACATACGATTGTGTTATGTTATCATCTCAACATATACTCTCACATACACACACACACAAAAATGGTGCCATGTCCAAGTCTTCCTCCTGTTTTGGCGCAAACTAGAGAACAAAACATGTAGATCTACCTACCTCTCCTAACCGTTTCTCACAATTGTGAACGCACATGCATGGATTCTTCTAATACATGTGCTTAATTCTCATAGATGTATTATATGTTCTTGTGATGATCAGCTAGCTCCATGCATATAAATATTTGCATGATAGGAAGTTCGAACGTGCACTTAAAACGTGCATTATAGCTAATATATTCTCCTATCTATCTGTAACATGTATGGAAAAGTTTAGACAGAAACAGCAGGAAATGGGCCTTAAAATATGCAAGACACGCAACAGTTGGATGCAGTTGCGGTTCGACACTGTAGATGGTAGCTGCATATCTAGAAATGCCGCGCCTCACTCTTAAAGGGAATAGTAATACACCAAGCCTAACCGTTAGTAATTGTGGTTTGCTTCATGAGTCACTAAGTGTTCATGCATATTTATAAACATATACTATAATTGACTAAAATTACACTATAACTGACGATGTCTTATTTGGCATAATTAATTTTAAAAAAATTTAAAAATAAATAACAGGTTAACCCATAACATATAACACAAACGAATATGGGAAAAAAGAACCGGCAAAAAAAGCTTAAAAAACCGAAAAGTCATAAAAAATAAAAATTATGAATAGTAAAAAATAAGCCGGAAGCTAGAAGCCTAAACAAGTGGGGCATAATTTAGTTTTAATTTCGATGTATACTATAATGTAAATACAATAAAATTAATTGTATAAAATGAAATTTCAATAAAATAAAAAAATAAGCTTCGTGCCCCGTTAGAGCGCCTCCTTTTAAAAAAAATACTGCCATGAACAGTGGAAGGTCCACAGGCAGTACATCGCATGTTGCCGGGTAGTGACTAGGGAGGCACACAACGTGTGGCTTTTTTAGCTGTGATGTATAGATTATGATTTAAAATTTAAAGTTTTAATTATTTACGAGAGGTAATATGTAAAGAAAAGTAGTCGTATGCAATTTTGGACAGTACAGATGAACTCAGTATATTTTTTACTGCAATCTTTTTATTGACTCTGTTTTAAAAAAACATACTATTTAAAAATTAGTTACTGTAGCTCATACAAATATAAACTGGCTGACAGCCCATTCAAACCCAACCAACTATCCATGGTGGGGCCAATTGATTGGGCTGCATCTAGATTCTACTCTAAACGACCTTAACTTTTGACTTATGACTTATAAATTTTTATTTTTTCTAATTTTTATACCTTTGTATTATTCATGCTAATACATTTTTTATTTTTTATATTTAAGTATGTAGAATAGATTGATAATAGCTATAATATAAAATAAGCTATAAACGTGGAGCGTCCGCTACATCTTCCATCCATGGTGGGGCCCAACTGATTGGGTTTGCATGGTCCAATGTACCCAGTCCCGACAAACAAAGGAAAGGGAAGAGGGTTGGATGGATCAACACTGAATAAATGAAAACAGTAGAGTAGTATTATCCACCTTGTAAAAAAAAAGTAAACATTGTACTTCATAAGAGCATCTCCAATGATGTTAAGTCAGCTGGCTATTTGCATATACACATCAGCATATATCTTATGTGGAGGAAAAAGAGTATGCAAAACACAAACAGCTAGCTACTATTTCGTCTCTACTCTATAACATAAAACGAGGCAGGCTCTATAAATAACTGTATGTGCATGTAAATATCAAATAGCTATCATTATAGATAGTCGTTTGGAATACTAGTTTTTAGTATGTATTCTATAGATAATGTGAAATTTTTATAGATAGTACTTAATTAGGATTATTGAGATCCCTAAAGGAAGTTCGCCCACGCAAGGAAAGGGATTGGACACGTCCATGGGTGTCTAGTCAAAAGCCTGCCATGATTTGCGTTGTAAGGTTGCCCTACAGCTCCAGGGTAGCTGGTAGCCTAGTACTCATCCAGCAGCATTTTCCTTAATCTCAACACCAAGAAAAGCAGATTGATTTGACCAAAATGGCTTCTGATTCAAGATAGAGGTCACTTTATGATATACACGTGCTGTAACATTTCTTATACTTTGACCGCTTATATAAAAAAAATAGATTAGTCAAAGGTGTATATTAGTGTGTCAGTATCCGAGACAACATCGATTTTGAATCGGAGGTACATGTTTGGTTTGCTCATTTGGATTTAATATTTCTGGTTTTTATCTTTTATTATTTAATATTTATTTTACACTATAATAGTTGTTGATTTTTTAATATAATTAAAATTTAAAAATTAAAATATATTAACTTATCACGGACAATGCAAAAGAATATAAAAAATACAAAAAAGTCAAAAAGTTAGAAAAGATAAAATTAAGAAACTAAAAGCTAGAAACTAGAAGCTAAAATCTAAAGTCCAAACGAGCGGGGTTAAAATGGTGCAGCGAACTCAAGCGTACATGCCGATTTAAGAAAGAGTTCACTCAAATTGAGCGTATCTAGGGCTAGAACTAAAGGCCATTGCAGCAACGCATGTCCCCGTTATATATTACGGGCTGTTCTTTTGAACTTATGGATTATAGTTAATAATTTTTCTCAACAAATAAGTAGAATAGATTTTTTATCGTTTTTTAAAGTGATTTATCAAACAGTCTTTTTATAGTGATTCATTAGTATTCAGTTTACTCATATAAGTGTTCATACTAAAATCAAAAACCATAAATCATAATCATAAGCGTAACCAAAAATAACACCGTCTTTATTAGGGCACCTCTAGCTAGCCAACATGATGCCACAATACAAAGGTGACTTTACACATGGATGTACACGATTGTAGAGTTTACTAGAGCACCAGGGACATATCACAACCAACATGAGCACTTTCTCTTGCTTCCATGACGCACCGATCATTTCAACTTTAATTTAATTTCTGATTTATTTTTTATTATTTTTAAATTTTATTTTTAGATTTTTGACTTTTCTTTTCTTTCATATTCGTTTGTATTGTCGGTGATAGGTTAACATATTTTTCTATTTTTAAAATTTAATTATACTAAATAAGACACTATTAGCTGCAGTACAATTTAAACCATAAACCATCTTATACTATCTAAAAGTCCAATAGAAACAAAGATACCAATCAATCGATCAAACGTACATTCTTGTTGATCCACCTATCCGAGTCATCCGACCACCAACCAACGCATCCGTGCAAAAATGTTACTGAACTGTATGTGATCTCATAAGCCTCCGAAAGAGTGTGCACGTAATTAATGTGATTCCTAACTCGTCCAAGGGAAAAGATTAAATAGTGTACTTAACTTGTCAAAGATTCGCTGAACAAATAACTAGATGTCTGATCGATCAAGCTTATCACATCGTAATCTATCTAGCAGCCCCATCCGGCAACTTGTAATGATCTAGGTTGGTCCATGCCTAACTTTGCTGGTCCTTCAAGAGCCATTCTGCAAGGATTGGGGATTTTATTAGTATTTGGTGGATTAGGGATGAGTTTAGGGGAGAAGATGGGATGGGAAGGAAACGAGTATCGAGGGGGGCTTTTCGCAATTATGCTAGCGAGTAGGCAGGTATATATATATTTTTTTTCACAAAATGCTATGCATGGATTCGGGGCCTTGGATGACCATCGGATGGCTAAGAGCAGTGGAGTGCATGAGTAAAAAAAAAGTCAAAAGTCATCGTTAAAACGATCACCACCTAAGGTGTCTTTGGCCCCGCTTATGTTACGATCGATGGCGTTGTATGAGTAAAAAGCGGCATCGAAAAACACTATGTCTTTGGCCCCGCTCATGATCGATTCTTGGCGTTGTAGCTACTGATAAAAATTTCATTTTTGTTTTATTTTTTTTTCATGTTCCTTTGCATCGTCCGCTCTAATTTAGTGCAGCGTTTTTATTTTTAAATTTTTAAAATTTAATTATACTCAATAAACCAACTCAGCTACAGTATTTTTTCAGCTAGCTACAATGTTTTTTCAATAAAAATTAAAAATCATCGTTATTCCGATCACCCCTTTGTCTGCATAGGATATATTGCCAAAAGTTGTCAATGTATACCTTGATCCTGTTTGGAGCTTGGTCGTAACAGGAGCTTAACAGGGCACATTATCGTACGTGAAAGCTTCCAAGATCATTTGCAAAACTGAGAAGAATCAAGGCCCTTTTTAACTCGTCGACCTAAGAATATAATGTCGACACCCAGCAGAAGTGCAGATGAATCGCACTTGCAGAAAGATCACGGCCTCGGAATACTTGGTGTCCAGATCGGATGCATCTCATCTCAACCTGTACTGGCCTGAGCCCGACGTGGCATCAACCCATCCTGACTTGACCCAAGCAAGCGACAGATCCATCAACCGACGGCTTGCGCGTGTTTGTACCTGACAAAGATCGATCCTTTTCTCTCCTGCCATTGGAACCGTCCTTTTGCACACTCGTAGCAAAGGTTTTTGCTTTGATTCATAGGCCGTATGTTGGGCTAAAATTTAATAATTTATGACTAAAATTATACTGAAGTTATTAAAATCATACTATAGCTAACTGATTTATTTGACGTAATTAATTTTTAAAAATTTAAAAATAAAAAAATAGGTTAGCTCATCAAAAAACATGTAAAAAAGATTTAAAATACCTAAAAAATTTAAAAAAAGATTAAAATTATAAATAGTAAAAAATAAACTAAAAATCAGAAGCCTAAATTTCAAATATGCGTGAGCGGGGCCTCAGTTGCTACACAAATCTCGCTTGATCCTCGGACGGAGGAAAATGAGCACATCAGGGCATAATAAGGAATTGAGCACTCGACCTGTTACCATCAACAACTAGCAACTAGCCAACTCAACCAGTCAAGGTTTATACCGAATAATCATGGAATTTTTCCAGTTTTCAGAACGAGAAACTGTCAGTTTCATCCAACAGTGGTAGACTAGCAGCCGAGCAACCACAACAAAACTATCTCCTACAGACATAGTACATGTAACAACAGCACCAGCACAATTATTCGGCCACACCAATCAACCGATCAAACCGACAGTCTGAGCAAGCTAGATTGACGCTTGGCATTAGAAACCAACAGGCACACGTGCTGCCATGCGGTTCGCGCACCTGGCGCATCACCATCTCTTCCAACTCTCCAAGAGCATAGTCTGCAACTATGCAAGTGACAGGGAAAGAAGAGATACCTCCAAACCCCAGTAACCTTATTGAGGGTCTGTTTGAAGTTATTTTTAGAAGCTGTTTTTAATTTTTATTATAATATTTAATTTTTAAATAAAGTATTTTTAAATAGAGTCTACAAGTTAATTGTATTACACGTTAAAAATTCAATATCTTACAAATTAATTGTATTATATGTTACAAATTCAATATCTGTATCATCCAAAATCGCAAACGAATATCTCTCTTTCAGTAATCTCTATCTTAAATAACTAAAATTCAAAAATTTTAACCAAAAGCTATAAAACATAGTAAAAAAGAATATACCTTGACACTGGCAGACAAAGGTTAGGCAATTGGCAAATTAGCCGGGCATCACCATCACCAAAGGGAATAAAAGCCCTAAAAAGGCTGCATCACACACAGAGCACTGCATTGCACTGCAGACACCTGCATCCACACACGGAGCACTGCATTGCAGTGCAGACATCTGCATCACCGTGCAAGAGGCCAGGGGGACAGGTTCCATGTCAGTATTTGTCCTCTCCGGAGCACACCAGGTAGATTGATTGGTTGATGCTAACTAACCTTTTGCAGATGCAACGAATTTTTCTCCCCCCAGTTTGTCATTTTCAGAGTGCCCAAGTTGGCCTGGAGATCTTTTCCTTCATGGGGCTGGAATTGGCGCAACTGTCTATATTCCGACCTAAAATGCACTAGAGGTTGAGCAAATAAGTGAAAAACCATCCTTCCACTGTCACTAGGAATAATGGGTGGGTTTTTTGGGTTACAGTTTATGACTTTTGGGTTATGATTTTTGAATCTTAACTGTTTATGAGAGAATACGAAGAGAGATGATCGTGTGTATTTTTATTGGTATAGCTAAAGTCAGTATATTATCTATTATAATCGATTTATATACCACGCTTTGAAAAACAAACCTTTAAAAAATAGCTACCGTAGTACAAACAATAAATTCAAAAGAACCAAGCTAATAACTTTGTAAATATGATGACAGGTTTTCACAAAATAGTATATAACTAAATATCTTCTGTACACTCGCAAGAAAAGTATAGCATAAAATCCAACCGAGTTTTGCGGACGGCCCGAGAAAAATGGTAGGAAAACCACAGTCGGTTCCCTGCTATTTCTTGCAACCCTGGCTGTGAACTCACACATCACATCATCTCAAGTTGGTTGGAGGCTTATCCTGACGTGAAAGCTAAGGGATAATGATCTTTTCATGGCTTCTAGTGGGAAGGACAGAGTGGATAGGCGACTGCAACTAAAGATACTCGTATTTGTTCATCACAGCTAGCTGAAAGACATTTCTGGGTGTCCTTTTCACGGTTGTCTAGGCTAATTTACCATGCAAGCGAAAAGGTGAGAGAGGAGACACGTACACTTGTCGATCGCTCGGTGCACGCCTAACACGACAAGGGAAATATGACTTTAGTTGACCAGCCAAAAGCAGCCGCAAGCTAGCTAGTGGTGGCTAAAGTGAACCAGATCACTACTTCTGGATTCCTTAAGATCACTGGGAGCGACCAAAAGAGAAGACAGCGATCAATTGCGTGCTTCCTAGGCCCACAGGGTTAGCTCCATTTCCACTAAACAAGCCCACTATTTAATTGGTTCATAGTAATGTGAAATAACCTAGAATGCTTAGATGTGGCCGATAGTTTTTGGTGCTAACTTGAATATTTGTGCGAACGAATCGAACGTCAATGTAATAATAAACAACTTCATTGTTCTGATAAACCATTTTAAAAAGATGAAGAAGAAACCATCATATTTATTTATTCGAGAGAAACTATGAGCCTATTTTTTTAGCTTCTCAAACGACTTTTGATTTTTGCTACAGTACCTAACTTTCAAACGGAGTATTTTTTAAGATGGAGTCTACAAGTTAATTAAAATACACATTAAAAGCCCAACATCTATACCATCCAAAATCGTAAACTAGTATCTCACTCTTCGTAATCTCTGTCGCAAACAGTTAAAATTCAAAAATTTCAGTCAAAAACTATAAACCGCAGTTAAAAAAAACAGACCCTATAAACCATAACCCGAAAAGAACCGCAGTAGTTAAATTCTTTGTGGCGTCTGAGTTACCCTCAAATCATCCATGGGAATCCAACAACAGGAATCGGACCTCATCAAGGAACTCCTCAACTTTCAGAAAAGGCATCCTTATCCTCGCGTCCATGATATCTGCGTTCAACTGTGCCCCGCAGACACGGTCGTCGGCGTGCGTCTCGCCAATCAGAAACTGCTCTCGAACGCTCGTCCAGTTTGGTAGAGGTAAAGAGCAGAAAGTAAAGCGCGTGTGTGGCATCGTGTTCTCCATTGACGTCGATTGTGCCGTGCTGTGCACGTCGATCTTCGATGTAGTTTGGAGAGATTTTCGCTCTCGTTCCTGCAGGTTCTTGACGGATACTCTCTACCAGCTGCAGCTGCATGCACGATCCCATTTCCAGGAGTACAATATTCTACTGCACTTTGGAGCTTGGAGCCATGCATCGTTCGAGAAGCGTCTTGACCAGTTTGATTGACGCGAGGAGGACCAAGACCGAAACTACTAGTAGATAGGCTTGCGTGTTGCTGCAGCTCGTGAAATGCGCTGTGCAATTGTGCATGCGTGTAGCATGCTAACTGGAGGTCACTCTGTGTCAGAGCACAAGAAGTAGGAAGAAAGACGAGAGGAAGTGGTCCAATTTACCGCTTCAACTTATGCCTAAAGTTCGAATAATATCTTCAACTATAAAATCATTTACTTACACTCCTAACTATTAAAATCGGATCAAAATCATCTCTTACCTTAAACCACCTCGGTTTTGAATGATATTGCGTCTATGTGTATAGATTTTATGGGCGCTGGTAGCTCCCCTGGGTGGCACCCACCGCTCGAGCCGCACCTTCCGGCTGAGGTCCCACTCCCGCGACGTGTACTAGCGCCTCAGCTCGGAGATCTTGGGCTGTCAATGCAGCAAAATTATCAGTGAAACATGCACACATGGATACTGCATCATCTAAAACTAAAACTGGTGTGATTTATATCAAGGGGGTTTGATCCGGTTTAGATAATTGAGATGTAAAGTGAATGATTTTGTAGTTGAGAGTATTATTTAGACTTTAGTATAAGTTGAGAGGTAAAGTGGATATCTTTCAAAGAAAAAGGAAAAAAAAAGAAAAGAGGAAGAGCAAACTCAAGGGGAATCAAATGCCGACCTGAGAGCGTCCGTAATATTCATGACAAACAACCCTGGGCCTGACAGAAAGATGAGACCAAAATGAAAGAAAATTCGAGTGAAAGAAGAGGCAAGACAAAAGGGTATGGACATAAGCCTAAAAAGGCCTATAAACCTAAGCCCACCTTCGGCCCAACCCAACGCGCGAGTGACCGAACTAGGGTTCCACGCCTCCCGCTCCCTATGTAATCTGACCACCACCTCGCGCCGCCGCTGCCTTCTCCTCCTCGCATCCAGCTCCCGCGCCTCCCCGCCCGTCGTCGCACCAGGAGGAAGGAAGGAAGGGAGGAGACGATGGGTCACTCAAACGTGTGGAACTCCCACCCCAAGAACTACGGCCCCGGCTCCCGCGTCTGGTAATTGTTCGACTCGCTTCATCCCTTGGTCTTTACCGTGTGCGATTCGTGAGTTAGGAGAAGCTAATAGTTGACACTGAGGCGGATTTGTGGGAGTGATCTGGACATTAGGTTATGGGTTCTTGAGGCCATTTTGTGTAGCTTAGTGGACGATGCTTATTTGTGATGGGCCAAGTCGAGGGATCTGGAACATTATTTGTTGTGATGCATGATTAGTTATGGTAATAAGATTGGCCACCCTTATGAGCATGGTTTGATGTTTTGTTCTTGTGCGTATGTAGTGATTTAGGGCCCTAGGTTCTTGAGGTCGAGGTGCTTGCTTAGAAGTGTTTTATGTCTGCTTTTGCTAGTGTTCGGTGATGCCATGTTGAGATTCTTGATCAGTTTTTTTTTTTATTGTATGCCGGTTGGAGTAGTCGGTATAGACGTCTATTCTGAGCTTACTTACCGAGCATTAATGCAAGCCCTGCTGTGTCTGATACGAACTCTGGTTTTGTAACCACCTTGTTGAAGAAGTTTGCTATGTAAGTTTTGTTAGGATAGTTCGATGTCGATAATAGTATGAAGTGGTCTATGTCAGTGGCGGATCTAGGATTTGAGTAATGGGGGTGCAAAACTGCGAATTTAAAAAATTCAAAGTACATAGTACAAGAGTTCAAATGTAATCAGATTACAACTTTGTAAAGTATAATCAAAATACAGAATACTTTAGCAAAAAATACAACTTTTGGGCTGAAATCAGAGAAGAGAAGAAGTGCAAATAGAACCTCATATATTTACATATATCTAATATACCTCTTATATGTTTGTTTTTCTTCAAAAAATTTAGGGGTGCAGGTGCACCTCCATGCACCCCCCCACCCCAAAATCCGCCCCTGGTCTCTGTAGTCACTTTGATCTATTTGAGGTTTGGTGATCTTGCTCATGTCAATCTCTTTTGTTAGGCTTCTGATAGTTGGATGATTTTGCAATCATATCTTAAAGGTACCGTTTTGATGTAAATCAGCATTTGTTTGGTGTTGCTATGGCTTATGGATCACGTGAAATGCTGTAGGTTTAAAAAAAATAACTTTTTTTCTTCAAGTCGAATGGGGGGGGGGGGGGTACTGAGATGTCCATATATCATCTGAACTCATCTGAACTGCAATGTTTGAGAGATGTTGGCTAAAAGAATAATCTAATCGGTATTTGTTGTGTGCTAAATAGTGATTTATCCTACACTGGACAACTTAAGTAAATTCAAACTTGTTCATTTTTGACAGCCGGGTCTGTGGGAACCCTCACGGGCTGATCAGGAAGTATGGGCTCATGTGCTGCAGGCAATGCTTCCGCAGCAACGCCAAGGATATTGGCTTCATCAAGGTATACTTCTAGCATATTGTGCTCCTCCTACATGTCCAGTAGTCAAGAAGTTTTGATTACTATGTTTTGTCTGTGTCACTTGAAGTGCTGTATCCAAGCATATCTTTTGTGTATTTTGTTGTTGATTTTTATCTACTGAAACTTGTTCTCTATAATTGATTGTCCTGGTAATTCTTGATTCAAGTCAAAATTATAAAGATGTGGCCATGACACTGATATACGCATTTGTGACTGTTTTGATTGCATATATATGTGTGTGTGTGTACATATATATATAGGAAAAAATATCTTTTACTCCTGGGAGTAAAAGATATTTTTCCTACACACACACACATGTATGTAGATCTGTTAACGTCAGACTGATAGGCTCTATCCTTATAAAATTATAGACTAAATCTTTGATCAAGTGAAGAGACTCAACAACTTGTCTTCTTTTCCTTGCAGTACCGCTGAATACATTCTGCCTTGTTGGCTGCTGCTGTTGCTGAGAGCTTCACCTGCATCAAACTGATGGACCCTTCAGTAGAAGGCTTAATTTATGTGCTTTAGATTTTTGTTCAGAGTACTGTTCTAGTAAACAGTATACTTCTTGAAGTTTTGATGGGATCTGTTGCAGTTTTAAAGAAAAATGTTATTGTATTGCCAGACCTATTAGTCTTGCTTCATGCCTTTATTTATGCATGATATGATGTCCCGTTATTACGAACTGAGGATGAATGTTGCCTTCCTGTTATTAGGAAGCGGCAAAGATGGGATACTATGGCCTGTTCTTTCAAAGATTATGATGGCTTTTTTTCCGGTGATGGCTTTTTTCGCCCTCAGATTGTGGAAAAAGATACAGTGCATTTTTGATGATACAAATATTAGTTTTTAAGCGAATTAACATAAACCCTATCTTAAAAAATACTCCATTTAAAAGTTATGCAAAAAGCGGCTTTGCCGTAAAGAACAGGCTACATTTTCAAAGATTATATGATTTTCCAAGCGAAGGACATCTAGCCTCTATGGAATTATGAACTTTGCCCATCCGGAAGTACATATTCAAAGTTGCATCTTGTGAACCTCATTGCAAAATCAGTTTCTTCAGCTTAGTTAATACGAGAAAGATTGTTGACGCTTACACAAGCCGTGTTTGTCATGCTCAATACAAAACTAAGCACGTCGTGAGCTGTCCTAATATGCAAAATGAATGACTTCATCTTTTTGTTTAGCTAGACTTGGCGTTAAGCATGTATATTATCTGCCGTTGTTTTCAGTAGTTCAAAGGCTGACCATGTACTAATTGCGAGCATGTTTGGCTTCAGGTGTGTTTGTCTTCAGTGTTGTGTGCGTGCAAGGCCTAGACTTGCACAATCCCAATTACTGAATTACAGAGTTAGGATTCAAGTAACAGAGCAAAGTAGTGCGGAAAAAGAGTCATGTAAAAGCTATTTTCTTCTGATTTGACTATCCTTGTGTATTTATCAAAGTATTGCAAGGTTTTCTTTGCAAAGAAAGGGAATTTTTTTTTCAAAGTTGCAAACTGAGTTGCTATTCTATTCTATTCTATTTTATTGATGACCCCTAGCACTTCTCCTCCATGACCACCTCCACCCCTAAAATTTCTTATTTCAGGTCAGCTCTTAATCTTTTTCTTATAACTGATGTTATGATTTTGTAACAGTATCATCTGCTGTCGATCTTGTAACTTAAATTACTGATCATATGAATCATTTAATGGCATTATATAACTAACATTATTATTGTTCTTCTCTTGTCTTAAACCATGAGTCCGACATTATTATTCATTTATTCGCTTGTGCTCCTTGGGGCATCAGTATGATTGCCACTTTAGATTGCTCAATGGGCAAACGATTCCCTATGTAATCTTTCTACCATTTGAATAGGACGATCTTGAGGGTATGGGACCTTGCACTTCAGATATAAACTACTACTGCTTAGTTGTCATTATAAGAGTAGGATGGAACTTGAGTCAAATTTATATCAGCAAAAGATTCTCTGAAAACACAGTATAAATGTGTGCCCCTACCTGCACTGTGCTCACAAAATCATTGCCCAGAGTCCTCACATTAGAATTCATAAATTTCAGAAATTAGAACAAAATTAGGCTCCGATCAACAGAATGGAGGCTAAGTGTGCAGCCATTTCGAGCTCTGCCGATGCAAGGAGCGAGGAATCTGAGATGATTGCTCACCTGCAGTCCATGTTATGGTGCAGCAGTGATGTTGATGCCATTCTTTGTTCTCCCAACACTAGTGTCAATTCTTGTGTCACAGCTAGCACAATGCCTAGTAGCTTGTTCCTTCCTCTTATTAACAACGAGAGCTATGGCGCAGCGCCGTTGGTTAACACCGGCATGGATACGTGTTTGATCACCAGCATCAGATTCTCATTCCAACGACTAAGGCAGTTACTGGTGACAAGAGGATACTCCACATGGATTAGCAGAGGAAGTGTAAGTTGAATGCTTTCTTGTATATTGCAATAGCCCATAGGGCATATAAATAGTACAAGGAGACACACAACAAACTAAACCCTAGACATATAGGAAATGATACTTATACTCTTAACACCCTTCTTAAATACAAAGCATATACAATAGTATTGCATTTGAAAGGGTTGATACTAAAAAAAGGAAATAACCTAAATACCCTTAACACCAAAATCAGTATCTTAAAGATGTCGTATCGTGCAGCTCTTGAAAAATTGTGTCAAGTACCAACTATTCGGAATCGTGCAAGAGTCCAGAAAGCACAAAGTGCAGGGGTTAGGAAAAGGTTAAGCGGTAGTAAAGTCGACCGCGGTAACACGCGAAGAGGATATAGAAGGAGACACAAGTAGAGAGAGCTGTCAAATCAAGCTGAAGAGGGAGATAGAAGCATAGCGGCGCAAATCGAACCCAAGATGGCGGCGGCGTAGTGCACAAGAAGCGCAGCAGATGCGCGGTGCAGAAGAAACGCGGCAGCCTTAGAAGCTCGGAGCGGTAGCTCAAGAGAAGTGGCGGCATCATAATGACTTCTACGATTTGTGATAGTTCAAAGAAAAGAGCGGCGACTGTTGCCATACAAAAGGAAGGAGAGGACCATACTCATCCATAAGAATGGAACATGGTTAACAAAGCAATCGGTGAACTGACAAGATATTTGTGGACTCGTACATCTTTGACGAATTGAAAGAGAAGTTACGGATTTAGATAGATGCAACGGAAGACTGCTTGATACTAGTAGCAGTACCACCAAAACCAATCCAAAAGCTCTACCCATCAGGAGCTCCCCTAGATTTTTAGAACTCTTCTTTATCCCACCTTGAGGACGGCAGTCTGGGAAGCCACGACGCCGTGCAGATGCGCGTGCATGCAGGCGCATGAAGGAAGCGGGAGCTAGAGGCCGCGGTGACCTGGCCGATGTCATGCACGATGTAGAGTTGCCGATGGAGGCGGCTCAACGTTGGAGTGGCCTGGTGGTGGAGATGCCCAATCTGGCGCGGAGGCACCTAGATCCGGACAGGGCATGGCCGGCGGCGGCCATCGCATAAGGAGGAGGCAGCAACCAGCGGGTGTCCCTCCACATCGATCCGGCTCGGGTTCGGGCGGACGCGATCGACAGTGGCTTTGGGCTCGGCGACAGGAGGCGGCGGCGTCGGATCTGGCATGAGGAGTTCGGATGCGGCCGAATCTGACGTGGCGCGGTGGATCTGGAGGAGGCGGGAGCGGCGGATCTAGGAGGATCCGCGCTGAAGAAGGCCATGGCGGCGGGTGACGTCGGTGCAGAAGCGGGTGCGGCCACCGAATCCAAGGCGGCAGCGAGGGCGCATAGGCGACGGTGTGGGTCAACGGCGGCATAGATGGCCGGATCTGGCGCGGTGAGGCCATGCTGGCGGGAGAAGCCATAGAGGCGTGCGCGGGTGATGATAGCTTGGCAGACGATCGGATTTGGCCCAGAGACGGCCAAATCCGAGCTCGGCGGCGATGAAGACGACCAGATCAGGCTTGGAGGCCGCTGGATCTAGACTTGGCGACGATGGAGGCGACCAGATCCGGGCAGCGACACGTAGTGGTCGGTGGCGGCCGACAACAGCGTGGGCGCAGGGGCTGGCGAGGATGGTTGCCCCTAGGTAGAGATGGCAATGGGTACATACCCGTTGGGTATACCCACTCCATACCCGTACCCAACAGATATAACTCTACCCGTACCCACACACGGGTATAGAAACTTACCCATACCCGCACCCGCGCGGGGTATTTGTACCTGACGGGTAACCCGTACCCGATAGCACAAAGAGCACAGATTAAAGACATAAACAAGGCAAAAATTGAGTGATTGATAATGTTTTTTATTTACGAATATACAACACAAATCTAAAACATGATTGACACATGCTAAGCATAAAGCACAAACACACCCCATATATATATATATATATATATATATATATATATATATATATATATATATATATATATATATATATATATATATATAAACCTTTTTCTACACCGGTGTAATTACACTATGTATATGGGTATCTCGAATAATGGAGTATATACGTGGTATAGTATTTAAGGCTATCTAGGTGGTATGAACATTTTTAGAGGTGGTATGTGGGACATACTCCTTTTATATACGTATATGAAGGTATTTACAAAATACGTTAAAAATTATGGACCCTCTTACAATTTTTTTATGTGGTTCACATTGAAATATCTTATAATTAGTATATAAGTATATCCAAAGTGATAAAGAAGTATTTCAAGTTCGTTTAGGTGGTATATTAGAGGTGGGTGTAATTACACCTGTGTAGTATATATATATATATATATATATATATATATATATATATATATACCACAGGTATATGGGCGTCGGGTAAACCCGATGGGTAGAGGTTTTTGCCCATTAGTATACCCGCGAGTGAAGATATCTTTCCATACCCACCTCCTTATCGGGTAAAACCCATCGGGTACTCGGGTTTCGAGTACCCATTGCCATCTCTACCCCTGGGAGATCGCTCCCGGAATTAGCTCCTCCGGGGCAGCATCAACAGAATGTGAATCGAGCTCTAGGACTCTGATACCATGTAAGTTGAATGCTTTCTTGTATATTGAAATAGCCCATGGGGTATATAAATAGTACAAGGCGACACATAAGGACCTAAACGCTAGACATATAGGAAATAACACTTATACCCTTAACAGGAAGAAGAATAAGAACCCTACAAAGAAATTGCGGACTGTTCCCTAGGTAGGTGAAGGCTATTATACATTTATGCTACCAAAGCAAAGTTTGATTTTGCATTGCCTCTAAAAAAATTCGATTTTTGTACTTGAACTGCTCTAACATCCTCATGTTTGCAATTTATGTCAAGTATCAAGTACGAGTTCAAGTGTTCTTAATGATGAGACCAATACCGAGCATGTCCATCAGAGGTGCTCTTTTTGCTGCAGCTCTGAAGAAGATTCAATTTCAACATCTGTTCTGAAACAAAGTGATCAGAGAGGTTGCAAGCAGTCCTCCAATGGTTCACAAAGCCTTTATGCAAAGGTCAGCATTACATTGTGTATATTTTTCTCTGATCTTGGAATCTGAATGTTTCTGTTTCTGATGGCATTTGTGAATTGTGATGCTTCTTAACAGAAAAGAAGAGAAAGGATTAACGAGAGATTAAGAATACTGCAGCAGCTAATTCCCAATGGCACCAAAGTAAGCTCTTACTGATTAGTTAGTTATTCACTTGTTGGCCAATGAACAGTCCATCTAAAAAGCATCTAGTGTATTGATCATTTAATCTTCTGCATTTGCAGGTTGACATCAGCACAATGCTGAAGCAGTTCAGTACGTCAAGTTTCTGCAGCTGCAAATAAAGGTACTTGTCTACGTTCCAGGTAAAACAAATTGACGGAAGAATAGAGAATAAACATTACTAGACTCCATTTGTTACTATTGTGGAAAGTGTAACACTGAATTCATGGAAACACTTCAACAGAACTTTTAACAATACTTTCAGAATGTTCGTGCAGTTTCACAGTACTTACAGAATGCAACATATATAATGCGTTACCGATTTAAAATTGGGAAAAAGAAAAGAAAATTTTGCTTAATCCTTGGTGCTAAAAATAATGTATTGCAAACATACAAGTATTGTTCTGATCTTCCCTTCCTTTTCCTGAACAGCTCTTGAGCTCTGACGAGACATGGATGTACGCACCCCTTGCCTACAATGGTGTGAACAATCAGTCTTGAGTGCTGCTGCTGCTGCAGAACAAGAATGACCGTCCGAAAGGAATTGGCTAAGCTGATCATAATTTCAGAGGGATTTGTGCTGGAGGCTATGTTTCTGTTAAGTCAAAACCATTGCATTGTGCACCTATCCTAATATCTTAACCCTGACTTTACATTCTTGAGTTGCTTCTTGTAAGTTAGAGCAAGGGCTTCCCTTGCCATATGTAGTAAGTCTGGTTGATAATAATAATAATAATAATAATAATAATAATAATAATAATAATAATAATAATAATAATAATAATAATAATAATAATAATAATAATAATAATAATGTGGCCTGTGCTCTGAGTTCCGAAGCTCTGAAGGTAGCTCGTGAAATTCCTGTAGTTACTCATTTCAGTCAGAAATTATCATCACAGCAAAATTCCAAAACCCCTTTGCGTCACACTCAAATCATGGAAGTTTACAGAAGTAATATGTCCATTCCATCGACTTGTGGAACAATGCTTCTCTCTATTAAGAAAAAGAGACGTAGATCTTAAAGTAAATAGAAATCAGTATTGCTGTATGATTCTGTGTCAATGATTAGCTCACAGAGAATCTTGCCTTGATACCTTACCTTTGAGAATAAATAACAAAATCTACCAATTACTTTAACAAAGAGCGATTTAACACTTTTACAAATTGTATATACTTTCTTAATGTAATTCTCATGAATCAGTAAAAGTAAAAAAGTGCAACTAGATAAAAATCAGATTTTATTCTTAATAACAAACCTTTTCCTTTGCTTTCTCATCATGGATTAGGCGACAATTCCATGTTCCATTAAGTAGCCGGGCCATCTGATGTTAATTGGTCTGTGGTACCCAAAAGCTTGTCTTGGATAGGAAGGTATCGTTGATGAACTAAATAATACCGATAGTGATAGGCCATGGCAAGTGCTAGTAGCACTATAATAGTGGATCATGAGTTGCTATTTTGTGTGCTTCATCAAGTTACCAAAGTTGCATCAATCATATACATGTGTTTCTACTAAGGGGGCGATCAGTTTGGCTTCCGCCATTGGCGGTGGGGAGAACAACATGGCAGTCTTGTAGCTACAACACTGCTACAATAAATTATTTTTTCCGTTTTTTAAAATTTACTTATACTTTTTCCTGTTTTTGTTTTCGTTTTTAAATATTTTTACATTTAATTATACTTAATAAACCAACTCATTCTGATGTTTTTTTTCTGATGTTTTTTTTAAAAGCCAAAAGCCATCGCTATTCGATCACCCTAAGGGGCCGAAGCAACCACGGCGTGCGATAAAAACTCGTAGTGTCTGTAGTTACAATACCTGCTATAATAAATTTTTTTCGTTTTTTAAAAAAAATTTACTTACACTTTTTTTTTCGTTTTTTGTTTTTGGTTTTTTTATATTTTTTTACATTTAATTATACTCAATAAACCAACTCAGTTACAGTGTTTTTTCAGCAAAAACCAAAAACCATCGCTATTCCGATCACCCCCTAAAACTAGATGTATCCACTGATCATTTCATTTTGTTTCTAGGACTCAAATTTTGTTGGTAGAAATTTTCAAACCACCAGCTTTACATGTATCTTGCCTTGTTAAATGAGAAACTAAAGCAATCAAACAGTAAAAATTAAGGCGTTTAAACATCCTCTAATTTGTCTTATCAACTAATTGTAGTGTGTATATTTTGCTTTGACAAGTTTCAAAATTACTTTGTCGGGTGCCCTAAACTTGATCTAATCGTGATTTTGCTGTCCAATTGCATGGCATTTTGTCTCATTGTGGCTTTTGAGTTGAGCAACATTTGGCAGGCACTACACGCACACATATGGCTATGTGGTTTCTGAGTGTTTAGCCACAAAGGAGAGGTTTGATAAAACTCACACGTCATGTTCCATTCTTGCAACAACCTTTTCAGGGAAAAACTCGAAGCAACTGTTTTTAGCTAACTATTCAGATAGTTTTGAGCCGCAACTGAGCATTCAGCATATATTTCAATTTTAAGAGACATGCTTATACACTGTTTCAAATACAAATAAGCTTGAGAATCATATGAAAACTCACTTCCAGATAGATAATATCATGGTATTTTTACTTGTTACTGTTTTCTTCTCATCATGCATATCTGTTTGAGGAATTTGTGCTGTCCTGTTTTGTTTGGACTAGCATGAACATATACTCTAATTTCAGTTCATACTTAGTCTGACAGGTAACAAGGTAGCTAGCCTTATTTAAGACGACTTCAATGTAGGATGGCAAGATCTGTTGCTCTGTAACAGTACAAAGAAGTTGTTGGTAAGGTCCTGTGGCCAGAGCATTTTGCATGAACCACCGTTGATGACTTGATTCCAACCAAAAAAACCCGGATCTTTCTTGTGAAAAAGGCTCGAAATCAGTTACTACTACTCAGAATTCAATGCCGTTCACAAGAGCTTCCAACTAATCTCGACGGGAATTCAGGTTCATTGAATCTGCCCGTAATAGTTAGTCTTGGGCTGGGCGAACTCGATGGCGTAATTCCTGTCCACTTAATGGCATTTCCTCGTTTAAAGCTTCCCAAAACGCACACTAATCCTTTGTTAGCAGCTCCGGTTGGTGAGGTCTCTCTCTTCAAATCAAGAAAAATGCCACCCTTAATTATTTACCTGCACATGGAAAACTTGGAAATTCGCCTTAATAATCTTGAAAAACCCCATCGCAGAACACAAATACCATCAAATTCGCACTTCAAATATAAAATATGTTGGGCTGATGCTGTATTCTCTGTGAAAATTAAACTAGTTATCACTGTGAAAATCCTAGTATTTGATTTGATCTTGAAAAGGTTATGGAATCCTACGTGATTCACCGGTGATGATTCCAAATTTCCATGTACCCATCTGACACAAGAATCTGCCGTGAAGTTTCCATTTCATCGTCCTATAAATAGTATCATCTCTCCTCGTTAGCTCCTCAAATTTGGCTTGAAACGCTCGCGCACAGAACATCTATATATAGCACTCACCGGTCACCAAACCACCGTCGCTCGCGCGCCCACAGGAATCGAGCCATGCCTGCGAAGGCTTCTCCTCGGCCGTGCTCCGGCGCCGGCGGCGGAGCACCGTGCCGCCGTGCACCGGCGAGGCCGGGATCCGTCGGCCTCGCCGGAGGCGGGAGGAGGGGAGGACCTGGCGTCAAGCTCGTCGCGGCGAGGCCGATGACCGTCGTGGCGGCGGCCGCCGGGGAGAGGAGGGTGGGGCCGGAGGCCGAGCCGGGGCCGCCGGAGGCGGCGGCGGCAGTGGCCGACGGGAAGCACCTCTTCAATGGGTCGGCCGTGACAGGTGCTCGTAATTGATTCCAAGCGTTCTTCGTTCTCGTTGCAGTTAATTACACTATTTCTTTTTTTTGCTAATTGATTAACGTTGTCATCGTCAATAAATAGTAGCAACGTTTTTGTTCTTGTTTGCCCAACTGGTTCATGAGCATGCCTGAACTACATACATTGGCAAAAAATTTTATTTTCTTTATTTTCCATGTCAGTTTCCTTTGGTTGCATCATCATAAATGGTTGTTTCTAAACAATTGCTTGGATCTATCTGGTAGGGAAGAAAATAAAATCCAAATCTAATGCTACAACAATACATACCACTGTATCAACCACATACAATTCAAAATTTTTTTGTGATCCCGATTGATTTTCAGATATGTTTCTCCCCATGTGCCACACATGATCAATTACTTTATTTGTGCTTGACTAATCCTCGAATCCATTCGTATTTCATCAAACAATATCAGCCTGGTGGAATCCGCTGTACGGAAGAAAGCGATTTAAGGTGAGTCTGGCCGACAGCTGAGTTGTGCTTGCCACTAGCCCTCCGTATTTTGATACGTAGTGTTGCAATTTGTCCGTAGGGTATGCGACCTTTTGTACGGTATTGGTACGGATTGTGCTCGTAGAAACAAATTTTTTTTGGCAAAATTGTCACTTGAGTGATTGCTGATAGCGTCATGCTCAGATGCCAATTGGGATTTTGTAAAAATTTTTTTTGGCGAAAATACATCTGTGCGCATAGCAGCGCTCTACACGTCAATGTCAATAAACACCGAAATCCGTATAAAAATGACTGGTTTTTATCAGCCCTTTGTGACGGATGGATCATGGATGAATAGAAATCAAGAAATATCTAACAATTTTGTGCTTGGTGTGGGGAGAAAGTGATAGAAAGAAATGTGGGGCCTTCTTGATTCTTCTAGAAGAAATCATCACGTTGTCCTCGTGGCTTGGAGATCACTTTCAGTGTCTTTGTCAGCTGGGACATGAATTGCATAATTGAGGGTCTCGGGTTCGATACCATGTTGGCTTTAGCGGTCAACGGTTGCCTTCAGCGTTTTTTTTCACTATTTATATTTTTATCTTTTTATGATTATTTTTTATTTTATTTTTTTTTGTTTTTTGTTTTTCCTCTATATTCTTTTATATTATCCGTGATAGGTTAACATATTTTTTTAATTTTTAATTTTTAAATTAATTATACTAAATAAATCAATTCAGATACAATAAAAATAAAATAGCTACAGTAAAAAAAGTTATAAACTATCGTTATTCTGAACATCCCGTCAGGTTGCTATCTTTGCTTTGCTTTCTGAAAATAACTGCATGACAAGGTACTGTCAGTCAGTCAGATAGCCCACGTGCACTGGCTTACCAAAAGGAATTGAACACCAAACCAGAGATTGAGACAGGTTGGTACTTAGCTTGTGTTATGGCTGAGCTTTGATTGACGTTTTCGGTGGGTTGAGAGAGGTGGAAGACGGTGGAATTTGGAGTCGGGATTACAGCGTAAGAGGTAATGAGAGGAAACGAACTCGCGCTCAGGCGCCTGTCCGGGATTATCTCCGGCCAGCGTCGGGGCTCTCAGACGCCAGTAAGGAAGATTGATTCTATTGCTTGCGTTCCCAAATTACAGCATAAGTCCTTATATAGGACATGACAAAGCTTTCCACAACTAATACCTTCCTAACAAATATGTTTCTTGATTCTGAGAACATATTATGCTGCCAGTTCTTCATTCTGAGAACATTATTTAGTTAACCTCGATATGAACTGGAAGATATGTTTCTTGATTGATGTGGATCACGCAATTCCATCCTTTGATTGATATTTTTCTTTTCAGAAAATGCAAAGAAAAAAACTTGATTGATATGCTTCTTTATGGGCACTGGTTGGTGCTGACAAATGTACGTTTGGTTATACTGAGGTGTCTGGGACCCTTATTGGGAATGGTCATAGATCAAGACATGACCATGCAAACTAAAATTGTCAATTTCCTTCAAGGTGGGGTGACCACTTCATATTTCAAAAGTGGAGCACAACAATTTTATCAAGTCTCTGTTCTACAAGCTTTTGCACCCTCCTCTTGATGGAAACATAGAAGAGTGCAGGAATCAGCATCTCTCTTAAAGTTTCAGTGATGAGAAATCACAATCTTGGAACGCCATATGCCAAATATGATTCAGAATGGTGTAATTTTACTGGCTTCTTCCAAAAGACATCCTAAGTCTCATATTAATTCTTGCAGCATTCTGTTCTACAAGCTTTAGCGTTTATAGACTCTTATGGGTCTGAAATTACCAGGTATCAGCAAGCTTGTGACCTCAACTGTAGGCAAATCGACAAACATCCTGTGGCATGACTGCCCAATAAGGCAGCCTGAGAGGCAGAAGTTACTGAACCAGAAGGGCTGTGTTGTGTGGATCACTGGCCTGAGTGGCTCAGGTATGTACGAGCTAATAAAAAATCTTCATGGTGACATACTGAAAATGCTGAGCCTCTTATATATGACAAGTTCTTAACATCTACTTCAGGAAAAAGCACACTTGCATGCACACTGAGTCGTGAGCTGCACTCAAGAGGTCATCTGACCTACGTTCTCGATGGCGACAATCTAAGGCACGGGTTGAACCGAGACCTGAGCTTCAAAGCAGAGGACCGTGCTGAAAATATACGCAGAGTAGGTATGTTTGGTTCAGAAATCTGTCCGATCAGTTTTCACCTTATAACTCACCACTTCTAATTGTGTTTGTGTCCTTTTCAGGAGAAGTAGCAAAGCTATTTGCAGATGCTGGCCTGATATGCATTGCTAGCTTGATATCACCCTATAGAAGAGATCGAAGCGCCTGCCGCAATTTACTGTCCAATTCTTCATTCATTGAGGTATATCTGGTCAACTTTGAAACTATCATGTAGACAAGTGAGACAATGTTGTCTTATTCTAGTTGGCATCTAATCACGTTTTCAGTAAGATATCTGGTTCAGAAAAGTCTATTTCTGTAGGTGTTTCTGAATGTCCCACTCGAAGTATGTGAAGCGAGGGATCCAAAAGGCCTTTACAAGCTTGCCCGTGCCGGCAAAATCAAAGGTAAAAGAACCAGCAGATTGTAACTTTCTTATTATTTGCAAAACTTACTGAGGAAATCAACTGCAGGGTTTACTGGAATAGATGATCCTTACGAACCACCTTCTGATTGTGAGGTTAGCCCAAATCTTTGACCACAAGACTAGCATCAGCATCTCTGCAAAATCAAAACATCAGTATTAGTAGTATCAATTACTCTGAAAAAAAGGTTCCTGGTTTTATGATGATGATTCTTCACTTCTCTGATTGAGCCCTTGAACTAATCTTTGCAGATAGTGCTACACTGCAAAGTTGGGGACTGCTCTTCACCTAAATCAATGGCTGATCAAGTAGTGACATATCTTGAAGCAAATGGATACTTAAAGGATTAGAGTGGGGTGTTTGTGACAAATCCTTACTGGAATTTGGACTGCCAAGGGCATATATCTGTGTACCTGCTGATGATGTATCAAAGTCGGCAGTTCCTTTGGTTCATCATACTTGGCGGCAACTTGGCTGTGTTGGCACAACTGCTTCCCCTGGATATTTTAGATTGAACATATATATCAGCAGTTCTGTTGTTCATGATGTCAAATATGAGACAGTGTTTATATCGAGAGACAACGATGTAAATTATGGAACGGTATTTACATCAGATCTAATGGTGTACGTTGTTATGATGGATTGGAGCGTTTACACCCAACAAGAAATGGCGCAGAAACCCAAAAAGAAAAGAAAAGAAAAAGAGGCTGTAAGAGTTCAGTGTTCACTGCTGTGACTAGAATTACTCTCGGCTGCCGTATATACCAGAAAGAAATGCTAAAGACTATTCACTCCCATTTTTTTTTTTTTTGAACGGCCATTCACTCCCAATAACTTTCACTTAAAACCACACCTACTTTTTCTGATGCATCATCTCCTCATAGCTTCGCCGCCTCTCTATTTATACTATCTTCATCCACTGGGATGCCAAGAGAGTGTCTTTGGTATGTAATAGTAGTGAAGAAGAGAGCTTCTACTTCCATGCTAATCTGGAGAGGACTAAACCATGGGAATGAGCGGCAACCGGGAAAATACTTTTGATCACAGTGAGGATTCACGTGAGTAATTTTTTTATCAATAGTAAACTGCTTTGTGCAGACTGCAGACCATGTGTTATGCTGAGTTAAATAAAACTGGCATTTGCATATATACACAAAAAATTACTAGCATAGACTTTGCAACTGAGTTCTTTTTAGCCATCATGTTTTACGGTAGTGATTCTTTCTTGTAGCAGTGACATGATACCTCCTGCTTATGCTCATTTGTAGTTCTTGTAGCTGTCATCCTACAGCTATATTCAGGCAGCTTACCAAATTCATTTGTTCATTTTTAACTCCATAAAAGTTCGATACAATATCTAAATATGCTCATTTGTTTGACTGAACCAGTGATTCAGGCCCCTCTTTGTCTTAAGCTCCGTCAATTGCTGATGGTCACGTTGCATAAGCATTATTTGCAGAAGGTGAAGGAAAAGTGATTGTATTTTCCCTTGACCGATCCCAATGTTTTGTGGTCATCTGCATAGTTCGAGTGCTGTTTAGCTTTATCAATCTCTACTCAGTTCATGCCGGACCTGGATTTAACCAGTATAGAATCCTATGTGATGCCATCGTACTATTCCATAGATCAGTAGATAATATTCACAGATACATTATTGTATACCAAAATTTATATCTTGCAGAAGTATAAATAATACTGTAATAGACTTACATAGGCCAGTTAGGCCAAATTCATTGAAAGTAGCAGCAGAAACAGAAACTTCACTCATGTGGGACCCTCAGGACATGCCCACAGATAGCCAACTAAAGTTCCGACTTAGCTCTTGACCTCGTCGTCTTTCAGCTTTGTCATCTCCTTTAGATGACCATAATGCTTGGCTTTATCCTTCTTACTGACAGAATAACATTAATTGAGTAAGAATGAGTACAACGGTACTCAGTAAGCCACCACAGATTCTTTTATTTGCTAAAACATCATTTTGAAAGTTACAATAAATAGAAAATTATCTAGACTTAACAATTTTAACTAAACCAGATGTTCTAGAGTTGTTTGAGAGAATGTAGTAATAATATCAGTGCAGGTTGCATCTACCTGTTACAACACATGGTTACCTCCACTGTACCCTAGTTAGGGTTACATCCGCCTATTATCATCACTGAATTATGTCCGTCTAAGGGAAATCAATTCAGAGTTATATCCACTCGACGAGTTTTCATCCTATCTACAAAGTTTTTGAAATAGATACTAACTCGAATAAGTTTCCATGCCCACACATGACTGTGGGCATGGCTATTTGAACAGTTTTCACTCTGCAGAGGTTATATACTTTACCCAAAAGAGATAATCAACTTATTATATTTCACATATTTTCTTAGACATATGAATAAAGAAGATCACCACAAAGGTCTTTTCAATGTATCTTTCCAGCGAGGCCACATCCGCTAAGGTTTCCTAGCACCATCATGCCAACGGCCTCCACTCGCTCAATTGACCATGTGCCACTAGATGGCATAACCCATGCTGGGTTGATGCAAATTAGTTAGTCAGGTTATCCATTATAGACTTGTGGTTGCACTGTTTTATATTGGAAGGTCATCACATGATTCAGTCCTTAAAATTATCTAGGCGGTGCTACCACAAACCACACATTCTCGAGCTACATCTGCACTAACACCTCTTACCATCTGTCTAGATATTTAAAGCAAATTTTAGGATTTTGAGAAGTATAAAATACTTTAGATCAATGTATCAGTTACTTCTCTCTAGTAACTACCCAAATCAAGTTTCATATTTAAAATGATGTCAGGACAAATTAATGTCCCCGATATCTAAGTAAGACTAAACATGTCGCTTAGATACAACTTATAACTAGTATGTTTACTATTAATTCTAGGGCGATAAGGGTTCATGTTCAAAACCAAGGGATGGGGTATAATTAAGCAATTATCCATAAGAATTTAACTATGAATAAGTGTGAATATAATTTGCATAACAATGTAAAGCATGTAATTTGATATTTTCAAATATTCATACAAAAGGTAGGTATGATATGATCTAAGTAATAACATGCCTTGCTCAATATACTGTGGTCATGATCTTACTCAAAACCTTCTCGTTAATGATCTTAAAACGATTGATATTCATTTTTATCTGAATCTTCATCCCGCTTAGTTGTTGCTTCTTTGGGATTTCAACTTCTAATTACGAAATAAATGATTGAAAACCAAATAAATATAAAGAACTTCAAAAGTCCAAATGAATCCAAAATGAACTTAATTGAGTTTCATTAGGATTGAGTTGATGATATGAGATAGGGTTTAGCGAGTGAGGGATGCTTGACTAAGTTAAATGGAGCTTGAGCGAAGGAGGAAATAAATGGCAAAGAAACTCTGCCAGGAAGGAAAATAAGAAAGGATCAATAGTGAAGGAATATTCGCTTTGGAATCAAAGATGGTTGGGAATAGCCGATCGAAGAGTACAACGGCTCGATCTTTAATTTAACATCTTTTTATTATTTTATATTTATTAAGAAAGTTCCATGGGTTAGGGTTAGACTTATGGAAGATATGAGAGATATGAAAGTCTACCGGGAGATTGGGCATCAAAAGACGAGTATTGATACTTTAGAAATCTAGGTGCGAGTTAATCTTAGAGTTTATAATTTACTAGAGTTCTCTCTTAAAGTTGTGTTTTGAATTATTGGTACATTAATTATTCTTAATTATCATTTGGTGATTTTAAATGCAGAGATAACGAGTGTTATTTAAGCAGGATTGCGTGTTAACGCAACCATTCTTAATTTAATGCCAAAGGTAGAGAACATATTTTTTTATCATGACCTTTAAAATTAAAGATGCTCCTCGCATGAAATGTCATTATTTTATGCACATTTTTGTAATTCTTGGATTCAAGAGAGATATTAGTGGCATACAATTTATTTTTGAGAGTTATCTGATTATGTGCAAGCTAGGTAAACTTTAATTTAAAAATCAATATTTATACATAAATATTATTGATATACTAATCAAATTATCTTCCCTTAATCATTATTCATTGCTCAAATTGGGCATCATGACTTTTGAGATGCGTGAACAATATCTATTATTATTAAATGGCTTAATCTTGCCTTAATTATTCTGATAATAATTATCTTGTTAATTTCTTAGTTTACATGAAATTAACCAAGAATTAATTCCTCACTATATTTAATTTTCATAAACTTTTATTCCAATATGATAATTGGATTTTATTACTATTTTTTATTTATATATGAAGGATTTGCCGCTACATTTTTATTCGAATTTAAGTTAATTATTTTTAATCTCTAGAATTATTTTCTACTAAAATATGGAAATTAATCTGACATGTGGACCAGTGGATATTGCTGGGCCCATCTGTCAAAAGAGAGGGGAGTAATAGAGAGCAAATGGAAAACCAGGGGAGAGGAGCAAGGCCGAACAGAGGAGCCTCATGGCGACACGGCGGGGCTCGCCGACAGCGGCAGCGGCCAGAGAGGTGGCGGGGAAGGGTGAAATGGGTTGCCCGGGAGGTGGAAAAGCTAGGGGAGAGGTCGCCACGGCTTGAGGCAACACCAAGAGTGGCAGGTGATAGCTCGGGCGGTCAGGCGCGGGGACGGACATTGCCGCGGTGGCCGGAGAGGGAGGAGAAGAAAGGCAAGGGGAGCATGAGCTAGAAGGGAGTCAGGTGAACTCACCGGTGGTGTCAGAGTGTCTAGGGTGGAGCCGAGGTGGCCTGCCGGCTGAGGCCGACAGCGGCGCAGGGTGGTCGGCATGGGGGTGGTGCTCGGGTGAAGGGGGCTTCGGTCTGCGGTTGGAGTGGCTCCGGGGCGACGAGGAGATTCTCCTAGAGGGTGGAATCGGGAGGAGAGGCTCCAGAGAGGAAGGAGCGGTGGTGGTGATGCGGTTTGGCCAGAGATGGGGAAAATGGCTTTCCGGCATGTTGCAGTGACGGAACTCCAATTAACTGAGAGGGGAGGAAGATGAAATAACCCTCATTCATTAATTAGTAGTAATCATGTGGGTTAATTAGTTTTAGTTTAGCTAAGCTAAGCCGTTAGTTTAAGTCTACGCTAGAAATAAATTATTTTGTAATCCTGCACACAAGAATGCAAGGGAATTTAATTCCGAATCATTTCATACTTTATTAAAACTTTGCATTTACATTAGAAGGAATTATATTACATAAAAGATTCATCTCATACAATTGCATATGCATTAAAAATACGGTACAGCAATTATTTGCACGCATGTTTGCATCTCATACATCCACACATATACTAGAAATCTTACACACATACACGCTAATACACCAGCACACCAATACACTGTAAGTGCACATTTTTGCATTTCATACATCAGTCTGCCGTCGAGCCACACTATTTTCATTTGAGAACAGCCAATAGATTAGACACCAAAAAAGACCAAACAAAAGAACAGAAGTCCAAAACAAGTAGAAAGAAAAGCGGTGATGCGGCATTTTGGCCGAGAGATGGGAAAATGGCGAAAAACAAACCTATTTAGAGTTGCAAGCATGTTGCAAGACTTGTGTGTCACCACAAAGACGCAGTATTTCCCAGCGCAGCAAGTGTCAAGAGCCGCTGACCCAGATCGGCCCCAAAGATAGCCGTGGACAACTGGACCTACCACGAGATATTTTTGCGTAGCACAGCAGCCTGGGCAGTAAAACCATGGGCAGTGAAACCACGGGCAGTAGAACCAGAGCGGATACCACCACTCAGCAAAAGTAGGCCAGAGCAACCTCCAGAGCTCAGTCACAAGATCACAGAAGGTAAGCACCCACACAGCTCTCTGGTGAGGGACAAAGGAGAAGCTTCCCCTTTCTTCCTCTCATCCTCAACCACAAACCCAAACCACAGCTTAGCCCCCATCAATCATCACCGAAGTAGCCCAAGCAGCAGCCAATCGAAGCCAAGTTAGGAGCAAGAAGCGGGACGAGGGGACCGCAAGCCACCGACAAGGAAGGCCACCACTGGGACCGTAAGCAGCCAAGCAATTGGGACAGTGACCACAAGCACCAACATCAGCACCACCACAGCCGGACCCAACCACCAGTCACCGACAAAGGTAGCCCGCATAAACCCGGCATCAATACGCATTTTGGTAGAATTTTACACAACATTTAGCAATCTTGCAAGCTCTTAGCATCAGCATCACACAATAGCACCATCACATTAGAGCACAACCATCATTCCATTTGGCATGCACATTAGAGCTAAAAGGGTAAAAGGGAGAAAGGAGTACCACAGTTGGAGGGAGGCGCTAGCGCGCCACCAGCGGCTAGACCGCGCCCCCGAGCACCACCTCGCATTCCCCCGGCATGCGGGCGGTGCCGGTCACCGTCGTGTCTAGCCACAGCAGCACACACCCCGGCCATCCCCTCACTGGTACTAAGAAAATCAAAATAAGCATGCATCAGTATAGTAGCATCAGAGAGAATCATGGAGGAAGGGGTAATCGGGCCTAGCACGGCCAGGTTCGGGCCGTAGGCCACGGATCCGGCAACCAGAGGTGGCGCGGGTCAGCGGACCAAAGGGGGGACGGACGGCGCGGCCCTGGTCAGCTGGCGTGCACGGGAGAGGCTAGATCCGGGCTCTAAGCCCCGGATCTGGTGATGGAGCGGCGCAATAGGCCGGAGAAGGCGACGGCGTTAGAGAAGTAAGGAGCATGGCGGTGCGGTGAGCCAAGAGAGGGAGAGAGCGAGAGGAGATGGGAGAGCAAAGCGGCGCGCGAGAGAGGGAGAGGGAGCACGCGCGCGGTGGAAAGAAGAGGGGAGAGGCGTGCGGCACCAAGCAGCAGAGAGGAGGCGGCGCAAGAGAGGAGAGAGGAAGGGGAGTAGCGGCGGCGCAAGGTAGGAGGAGAGAGAGGGGGAGAGTGAGAGAGCGGCGGAAGGGCAGGAGAAGCGGCGGTGGCGTGAGGAGAGGGGATTACAGCGGCGTGAGGAAGAGAGGGAGAGAGTAGAGAAGAAAGGAAACGGCGGCGCTGAAGGGAAGGAGGCGGCTCGGGCGGAGGAATAGAGGAAGGAGGGGCGGCCGGGCCAGGTAAGTGGGCCGGAGGCCAGCCCGATTGGGAGAAAAAGAAAAAGAAAAAAAGGAGAGAGAGAGAGAGAATAGAAGGAGAGAAAAATAAAGAATAGAGGGGTAGAAAATGAAGAAAGAAATTAAAAGTAGAAGAGAACCTAATTAAAGACTTGCATCTAAAAGTTGGGTAACATAAGAATAGTGGTAAATTTTATAATCTCACTCAAGACCCTAATTTAGATTTTTGCTTCGTGTCGGTTGAATAATTTCGAAGTGCACGCTTTAGGACGATGTCAATCAGGTTGGGCGTAAGGGAGTAACCAATGCTAGGAAATTGACACTTCGGAGATACGCTAGCCAACCAATTTAACCCTAAAAGCCTCATTTCATATCTTAGCCTCGTAAAAATAATAGTGAGTTTCGCAAAGCCCACGTTAAAAATTGTTAGCCGTGCATGAATTATGGTAGATTGTAATTAACTCATTCAAAGAATTAATTTGGATTTATTTTGCACCCGATTTAGTAATGAGTAGTCATAAGTCTTAAACTAGCATTATTTAAATCCTGTCGTTAGTGGGATAATTCATTTGTAGTATTTCATCCCTTCGGAAATCAGGTAGCCACCAAACCCCAAAACCTAGAAGCCTCGCGACATATTATCGCATTTACTAGTTTAGTTATTCTTCGCCGAAGCCGTACATTATTTTAGTAAGCCTCATATTACTGCAGGAGGCAATCCGAACTCGCAAAGGAAAGAATACTTGGGTAGAGCGGAGGCTCAGGACTTTTTGGCTAACTCAGGCAAGCATCCCATTGATCAATTCTTGAGTATTTTCGATATCTCAGTATTTTGATACTATTTTAATATCACCCTGCATTTCAAATAAAAAGTTTTTAAATGAAGGTTTTGAGAAAGAAAGATCGGTGACTGACGGAGTAGTCGGCCGTGTAGATAAATAAAAGGGTGGGCAGAGGTTGCCTTGGCAGGTATCAGAAGGGCAGGTTGGGGACCTCTGCATAGGGTATAATATAAGGAGTTAACCCCTTCATATGTATGAATGGACCGCATTAATACGTATCAACCACATTTCGTCTGAGGACGGACAGGGTTAGTAGTTCTATCAAGGTTATTATATTCTCCACATGGGTAAGTATTAATCAAAGGAAATGGTTAGTGATCAGCAAGGGGGGATCTGAACCTCGTACCCGAGACTGATCTGATATTCAGCAGGGGGTACAGGAATCACAATAACCCGAGACTGATCTGATATTTAGCAGGGGGTACGTGAATCGCAATAACCCGAGACTGATCTGATATTCAGCAGTGGGGTACGTGAGGGCGATATATTACGCAGTGGAGTATTGGGTGAAGGCTGGAAACCTTCCCAACCAACGGTTATGTCACTTTTGGTGAGTCTCGTGATGGTAATGATTCGCATGTGATCGCCGATTGAGAATAATCGGGTGGAGATATAATATCTTGAGATAGTTACAAAGATTACATTTTTCGATCAGGGCACGCATCTTAGGAAATGCGAAAATCCAGGTGCCATTAGGGTCAAAATGATGCTGGGTAAAGTGATACAAGCTTGCGCAATGCTATCTAAATCATGAATTCATGCTGTCTCGGGAAAGGAGATTACGGTAACCCTTGGGACTAGCATAATTACCCCATGGTAATTGTGCGGGTCGTTTCAGAAGAGGACTCCCAGGAACACAATGTGACGTGAACACAATGAGGCCGAGGGGGACATGGTGGCACAGACCAGAAGTGGCGGGCACAGCAGGCAGCACGACGGAAAATGCAGGGCGCGTCGGCGAACGTTGCGGCGGGATTTGTAGGCGCAGCACGAGGAGGCATGGCGGGATTCATGGGCGCAGCGCGCGGTGGTGGTGCGCCGTGCGCGTGAGGCGTGTCTGGGGGCACAATGGGCCAAGCATGGGTGGCGCCAGATCAGAGAGGGAGGGAGGGAAGGGAGAAGGGAGAAGGAAGAAAGAAATGAAGAAAGGGAGGAAAAGGGAAGTGGGATCCAGCGGTCGGTGAGAGAGAGAAGGGAGAAAAGAATGCCAGCACGAATTGAAAATTTGGATTCTTGTTGTGAATTTCCTAACTTGAGATTTGAATTTGTTTGACAAAAACCAAATTGAAAATCTAGGAAAATTCAAATAACACTGAAATGAAATAAAAAATGTAAAATTTTCATATTTTCCTCCTTTCAACATTTTGGGATGTTACAATTCAAGAAGGACATGGAAGAAGAAATATAACACACCAAGGCATTCAGATGGTTCACGAAATCTGAAGGAGATCCTATTTTAGCACATCTGCTCCTGCTAAGCACGTTCATGTGATCTATTTGGTGCTAAGCACACGCAATCAACAATCTAACATTAGCACTTTGTGTAACACCTCCACCCAACCTTAGAGCCAGAATATTACCACCTACTCTATAACATTCTAACTTACATCCATCGTTACTAGATTTCGACCGTATCTCCTTTAGTTATACATCAATGAAATGGTAAACAACATATATTTGACAATAAGCATTAAAACAATTATGCTATAAAACAAGAGTATGTATATCACAACTAAAACTTAGGTCACTCGCACTCAATAACGCTCGAGACCATGCGCTTAAGAATGCTTAAGATCACGCGCTTGAGAATGCTCGGGACCTCATGCCCAAGAATGCTCAAGACCACGCACCTAGCAATGCGAATAAACTTGTATGCACAACAAACAATATAAAGAATTACCACAAAGACAAGGATACCAATTCTTACAACAATACCACATTTGCTCCTTTAAGCAAGTGAGGCCAACCTTACCCCACCCAAAGTTTTAACAGTCACAAAAACACTCTTAACCAAAGTTCAACTTAAGTGAGCTAATTCATCAAAAGGCTCAGTACTAGTGCTCAAGGTGATAACTAACCTTTTATTCAATGAACATGGAGTAAAAGTGTTATTCTCATTCCTTGCATGTTGCCATCATGGTCAACTAAAAAACAATAACAAAGCAAGTGTGAATTCAAGACTCACTAAGTACATAGTAAAATAGTAAACATCATCTTACACATAGGACCATATTCTCATTAACCATTTATTATCCATTTACTTTTTCTTTTTCATTAACTCTTTCTTATGCATTTACACTTCCATAGCATGGAGAACAATACAAATGCACTTGCACACCTCTACTCTTTTCTCTAGCTTGTATCGGTATAGTTGAGTATACACCGTCGATATGCCACCTTCTCATTCTAAAGCAATGTAATGCTCATGCAGATGCACATTTCTACTAATTTCTCTAGCTTATATCGGTATAGCTGAGTGAACACCTGTCAATGTACCACCCGCCTATCATCATTCTTTACCATTCTTTTTCTTCATCACTCAGCTATCATCATAGAAATAGGAGTAAACTTAGCAATAAAGCATGATAAATGTTGCATCAAGTTTAACTAGTAACACACATCAACCCATTTTACCGTTTTACCATGTATGTGCATGTTTAACCTTTAGGATGATGTGTGGACGGCACCGATCCTAAAGAGGGGTAGCAACAGGGGGGTCATGGGGGGAGGTCCTTGCTGCCTTGCCCCTACTAGCAAGCCCCCCCCAACCTGCCCCGCCCTCGTTCAGGTCACTGGGGGGAATGCCCCTCGTCCCCGGTCCCCGTGGGGACCCGACCCCCACAGGCGATAAAAAAATTAGTTAAGTATTTTTTAAATAATAATATGAATTTATTTAGTAATTTATAATTATTTAGGCATTTTTCCTTCAAAATATAGCTTCAATATATATATTCTACCATATATATTCATGTTTTAGTCAAATATACAAGAAAAGGGTATAATCTTTCATATTTAAAACTATAATATATTATTTAAAAGAATTTTTATATTTACTAGGTCCCCGTGGGGCCCCGCAAGGAGGATGACGCCCATCCCTACCCCGCTAGTGTTGTAGGGCCCGCCCTGTTCTCCTCGTGGGGGGAGATCACTCCGTCCCCACCCCCCTATGGGGATATTCCCTATGGGCCCCGCCCCCACAGGGGAATTGCCACCCCTAATCCTGAACCTTCACTTGAATAAACATCACCGAACCTTAATACACCATAACCACGTGTACACATATACGGAATGAAATCACCCTAAACTCGAAGCTCACACACTCTCCTACTGGAACTCACCCTAACATGCACAAAAATTAATAAAACAACATAGGGAAAGGGATTTGAGGCATTGCCCTTGTGACGAACAACTAGATCAGGGCACCTTCCTCCTCTTCTTAACCAGATTTGGCGAATATGGTATCTGTTCAGCCTCCTCTTGTCTTTTTCTTTCCTCTTTCTCTTCTTTCATTCCTACTTCTTTTCGTGGCCAACTCCTCTCTCTCTCTCTCTCTCTCTCGGTCGACCCCTTTCTCTCCCTCCCTTCCTCCCCTTCCTTCCTCCTCTTCTTGGCCAGCGGGGAGAAGAGCAATGCATACGGGCGGAGGAGAGAAGGGTGACACAGAGGACTGGCGACGACCAGCGGAGGGAGCAACAGCAAGGTGGAGGCGGCGCTCAGCATGGGAGTGGCTAGGGTGGGCAAAGAGGTGGCGGTATAGGTAGAGGTGTGGACGGAGGGCGGCGGTGTCGTTTGGGGAAGGGCACGGCGCAAAGGGTGTAGCCAGGCGATGGCGGTGCGTAGACGGGTGGTGGCGGCCAGCGGAGGGAGCAGGCGGCAGTGACAGCTAGAGCTGGCAGAGAGACAACGCAAGTAGGGCAGCTTGGGCAGTGGCAGCGGGGAACTGGCTAGGGTAGCAGCCCCCCTCTGCCTTGCCCTCCCCCTCTTCAAAGGCGTGGCCTGGTTGGGCTGAACTGGAGCCAGCCTAACACGCCCTTTTTTTATTTGAAATATTACACTTTGCAAGTCATTTATCATAAAACTTTGAGAACTATGCTCAAGCAAAGAAGCGTTTATCCTTATGTCCTTTTACTCCTTATTCCTAATCAATTATTAGCCCTAAAAAACCGACTATCAATACATACATCAGGAATAAATACAGAGCGAGAGACACTGAAGCTGATGTCCTTATTAACTTGTTACTGCAGTTGTAAAATTTCAGTTTGGTATGACTAGTTTCTATCCACTGAAACTACTTCTCTTCCTACCGTAGTTGGATAAGTGGATACATTTATGTCCCCAGCACTTTGACTTAATAACATCCATCATTTCTGCATAGCTTCTCTTCCTCTCTACATATACCAGTCATCACCATCCATTAGGATGCAGAGATGGTGAGTGAAACATCCCATGTGGTGAAGAAAGCAGATTATTTTCTTATCTTCTATTGCATTTTCCTTTTCACACAATTTTAACCATCTTTGAGGGAGAGAAACCTGCCACACGTGCTACTCTGTAGTGTGACAATACCCTGGGAATGGGCGGCATCGGGATATCTTTCTCAACCACATCTAGCCAAATGATGAGATTACTTTCCATACATGTAAGTGGCTGACAAGGCAGTTGTATAGGAACCATGTGTTCTAGTATGCAACTTCAGCTTACAAGATGGCTTTTCTTATTCAAAATTAGGAGATATTGATGGATTTTGTGTTCTTCTTGCATCGAAGGCCACCTAATACTGGACCATGGACGCCTTGCTGGTTGTATGTGGCCCAACTGTAGAAGGTCGAATGGTGAAGATCAAGGCTGCATGAGAATTTTCTTGAAATAAATTACCATCAGAAGGCTCAGCATCTGTATCCATCCTTTCAGCACTGTCACTATTCAGTGAAGAGGCAATGACTGATATTGAATTAGAGAGAAAATCAAACAAAAAGAAAGAGAATATAACAGAGCACATCATCGAAAAATAGAGCGCAAATCTTGCTCTACTGTTCTCGATGTCTTAGTCATGACGGATAACGGCATTAAGTTTTGTAAAAATATTAAAAATTAGAAACACTGAAGTACTCTTGATTATTAGCAAGATCTTACCTTAGAACAAATGAAATAACAGTACTATAACACTGATCACTCTGATTGGACGAAATTGAGACAAGTGCAAAGTAATGTTTATAGTGCTCGACGTTCTCATTGCAGGCGGCAGCAAAACTTATGTAATTTATCCCTTTGTATCCATATATACGTCGTTTTGGACATAGCATAACCACTAATTTCTATCGCAATATGTTGGTGAAAACTATGAAAATATAGCATAATGAAACTATTTTTTGTGACTAATATATCAGTATTACTTGCACTCTGCCAGTCTAGATACAGTCGATCTTTTTTTTTACGTGATGCAGAGACCTTTTCCCTCGTACTACTTCCTCGCAATTCACTCTTCGGGGCCGCTGAACTCAGCTTTTCCTGTCGCTGGCGGTGGCGGCAGGAACACTGTAGCAGGTACTGTAGCTATTTTTTTTCGTTTTTTTAATTTACTTATACTTTTTTTTCTGTTTTTTGTTTTTGGTTTTTTTATATTTAATTATACTCAATAAACCAACTCAGCTACAGTGTTTTTTCAGCCAGCTACAATGTTTTTTCAGCAAAAGCCAAAAACCATCGCTATTCCGATCACCCCCTTCGAGGGGTCCATCGATCTGTGCCGACATTTCTATTCCATCTGCAAATAGATAGGTTTATTTGCACTTCACATCGGGTAACTTATCATTTGTTTCACTTTACACTAGGATTAACTTATACTTTTACTTTGTACCAAGATGGACTAAATAAAATTTAGCTTTGTACTAGCCCAACTTTGTTTGGCTCAAACCGACTCTATATAATGACAAATCGGTATACATAATTTTGATTACTCTGTTCCTTCAATTTAATTGCCTTGTTTGGGACTACAATTGATTGGCTAGTACAAATTAAAATTTTATTTTGTCTGCCCTAGTACAAAGTAAAAGCATGGGTTAGGCTTGGTGCAAAGTAAAATAAGCGGCAAGTTATCTAGTAGAAAGTGTAATTTACTCTAATTAAAATATGTTTCATTACAAAAATCGGTGTGGTCATATTAGAAGAGCTCGGTCTCACCAACGAGGAACCGCAGTCCATTTATGCTTCGGTGATGGATGGCACTGTCTTACCGCCCAACGATAGCTCTAGGCTAATGGCCCCGCACAAATGCATGGCGATGCTCGTGCTCGACGATGACGAAGAAGGGAGCCATGTGGATGCTCCCTTACCATCTCGAGATCAATCCTCTTATCTACTATCTTGGTTATCATTATGAAGAATTGATATTCGATAAATTTCTAGCTTTTTCTTGTCTTCCACAGTTTATTTCATTCGGTGCATGCAATTGATGTCGCTACCAAGTACAGACGTTGGTTTGCTTTCAGAGCGAGCCAAAAATCTCAAGAGAGACCTTGTATTCATATGTAGTAATGTAGACATTAGTGTCGATTTACGATTGAGAACGTACCATCTCTGGGTGATCACACGAGGCTGATCATCCAAAGCATAGGCATTCTTGGTCGTGGGACACTACGCTCAAGTTAGCTTAAAATCAACTTCTGCTTCTGATTTCTGTTTTTTTACTATTCAGTTATTTCATCTTTTTTGATTTTTTAAAGATTTTTTTGAGTTTTTTTGTTTTTTCTTGTATTCCTTTGTATTATTTATGGTAGGCTAATATGTTTTTTTTATATTTTTTTAGCTCAGCCTGAAAGCAAACGGACATGATAGTGAACGGTAGAAGATGAAAAAAGATGAGACAAATTTATTGAAAGCTCATTCTTCACCATGGAAACCAGTATAACAGAGAAGATTCACCAGATGCTTCTTTTCCTTTTCGGCTATCAAGGTTTCTGTGGAGGGTCAGGTCTCTTCTTTTTAATTTTTAAAAGCTATTTTTTAATTTTTTTTATAATAACTAACTTTCAAACAGAATAACATTTTAAGACGGAGTCTATAAATTGATTGTAATACACACTGTATCGACTTTATTTATATCGGCTAAAACCATATACAAATTTATGTTACTTCATACTTTCTCTCACAAATAGCGCTAAAGTTATAAGTTGTAGTCAAAATCCATAAATGGAAGCAAAAATATCAGGCCCAACTCTCATCATGGGCAGGTACCTCTATGACATGGGCACTCCCCCCTTTAAGACAGGGCGTGGCTCGATGTGCATGCTGATTTGTACAATAAAACAAATTTAATAATGAAAGAAAGTATAAAGTTACGAGACTTCCATAATAATTTGCAACTCAGCAACGTCACTTGCCTTTTACCAAGAGCAAGCACTCGACGGTAATGTTCAACCACAGTAAGAATACTAGGGCCTAACAATAAAGTGGTATAATTCGTTGGTACATTGACCGACACAGAGAAACAGTTAAGCATATGTTTCGTACATTCACAGGCTTCGCTGACCCGGTAATTTAGAGTGCAAAAATCACACTCCCTAGTGATTAAACACTAAAACAGATTTTATATTCAATAGAGAAACTATCTTTTTTCAGAGGGCTTCACAATTTCGTAACATTTTCTCTACACCAATAGTTATAGTAATTAAGGACATTACGGACACACAAATAAAGTATATACAACATTGATGTGAACACGGAAAAACAAACTTATCATCTACCATGGTTGATTTTCACCGCAAGATAACTGCTGAAACTAGCACAGTAGTTCCAGAAACACAAGCTCTGCATATTTTCAGAAAATCCATCTCTTAACCAAATTGGGTGAGCACTTCGTAGGGAGCCTTCGAAAATTATCTATAAATCTAGAGTTTAGAGCTTTTTCCTAACAAGCATCACAACCACCCCGAAATTCGAAATCGCGACACGAGGTTACTGGACGCAGTAGATCTCCAAAAACAGTAGTGTTTCCAGCCTACCGCGGCAGAGTTCCAGAGTCTACCGCGGCAGCCGGAATCCTTGCCGGCTTCAATTCATCCATGTGATCACAAGTTATGCATATTCGATATACATGAAATTGATTGTCTACACCATAATCTCCAATCAAATTGAACTTATATGTGTAGGCATGAGTACTTGCTAATGATTTTAAACATGAAATTTCAGCAAGATTCTTAATCACACTAGATAACTCTCTAGGATTATCGAACATGACATAGTATAAAGAATCTTCAGGAGATATTCTAGTAAGAACTTCCTTATGAGTAATCAATTCCACATTATGTAAATTAAGCAAAGAAATTTCAGAACATGAAATTTTCAATTGAACACATGAATTCTCATAATTACTCACCTTTTTATATTTAAATTCAGCACCATAGTTATTACCTTTATCAATCTCCTCAGTTGATGTAGGTGTTGTGGGTATCAAATCTTTATGATGAAGCGAGGAGACAGCAAGTACTTCATCTTCAACTGTGATTATCTCCTCATCTTTTGCTTTCAACAGCACCCGTATTTGAACATTCAACTCCTGTTTTTCAATGTCAACTCTCTTCTCTTCAACATGGTTCTCAACTTCCTGCAAGTTTATAGTCACAGGAAAAAGCACAAACAAGGGTTTGTTCTCATGTTTCTAGTCATTAAGTATTCTCATTTTCTCCTCAATCTGACTTTCAACCTTACAAGCAAGTATAAACAAATGAGTGAGAGAATTATATTCTTTGTGAATAAGAATGTCCTGAATTTCTTTATTAAACCCACTTAAGAATCTATTCTCTGTAGCTTCAGCATGTTCCATTAAACCACAACGTAACAAATGAGTCTTTAATTCATGATAGTATTCCCTTACAGTTCTACTTTGTTGCTTTAAATAGTGCAATCTAGCTAGCAAATAATCAGCATGATATTTAGGAACAAAATCATCTCGCAAAAGTCTTTTCAATGCATTCCAGATTTGTGGTACTTTTCCATGTCTACCAAGAGACTTTCACCAAAGTATTGCATCATCAATAAAAACACTAGTGGCAGCTATAATCTTTTGCCTATCAGACCAATCATAATATTTAAATTCTTTGTCTAATGCTATCTCCCAGTCAATATAGGCATCAGGATCAAATTTACCAGCAAATGATGGAAAAGCTTACTTGACATTAGTTACTGCATCATCATCGCGTACCTCTATTTGTAACCTACACATACCTCGTTGATGCGGGAGTTGACGTTGATCGGAGTAATCAACTTTTATATGGCTGATGTAGTTGTTCTCTTCGATATCATCATCCTCGTTCAACAAAGAGTTTGAAAAAAATAGTGCACGTCGAGTAGCTGTAGGTGAACATTTATTCAAAATCTCAACTCTGTTGTTGATTGTGGAGAGCGTCTTATTAAGCTGATCCAACAAGTTGTTGGTCTCACAAAAATTCCTACTATGTGATCTTGAACCTGTCATGGTTAGTAGAAAACAAGGAAATACACAATAATTATGTAAGTCCCTATAATCTACTAGGAGGTGGAGCTTGACAAGTCACATATCTCTCAAACTCTTACCAAGCTCTTACAAGTTCTTACCAATGCAAAACAGGTGGTGTAACCGGTGGCTAGTTCGTGATAACTTGACTCAAGTGATGTGTATAGCGATTGCAAGGGCCGGTTCGACGTGATCTGTTCGGTTATTAAAAGGTGTAGCTTGGAAGGCAAGATATGTAGCAATGGAAAACAATCAGTTAATTTCAGAAATTGCATAGAATTGAATTATAGTTCGTATATAGCACTTAGCCTATGTTGCCGATAAAACAAGGATAGGAGAAGGCCAAAACAAGTGTGTAGCAATGTATAGGAGTGATGAACACAAAATAACTCAATAGAATGCAATGTGGAATTGAAAAGCACAAGGATTGATCCAATTCAAAATGGCGATTTTCATCCCCTTTGGACAAGACGTCGGTATTTTGGCCGTAACTTTCTGTCAGTTGCCTCTTTTTTGATGATTCTTTTTTTGTTTCCTGACGGCTTTTTATACAACTTCTCTTTTGGGGCCATGTTCTAGAAACCGATAGATAAAATCGCACAAAAATCACAAGTGCAGACTGTTACAGATTCAATCCCGAAATTTGGGTCAACTTTCACCACAGATTTCTTTTAACTTCCTTGATGGAATGAAGCAAAACTTTAGGGGTAGTTAGATACGGAAGTTACGGATCTAATGGCGGTGGTTTCACTCAAAAAAGATATCGAAAACAAAAGTTATGATGTTTTTAGTGGCGGCTGCACAGGAGGGAGTCTTCTGGCCGAAAATAGGAATTAGGGTTTGATGTGTTCTTGATGGTTTTGGACGTGGGGATTTTTTTTGGGAGTTTTGTGGAACCAAAAATATGACCAGCAACAAGACAAAGCTAAAACGGACATAAATTCAATTTAGCAAACCAAAACTAACAAATTGAAAGGCACAACGGGGTTTGGACGGCGGAAATAAAATCTTTTTGTAGGGCAAATTTTCTGGACTATAGGACATAAATAAAAATCAATCTACTAACTAGGGATACAAGAAATCCTACCGGTCAACTGATGCTCTGATACCACTTGATGAGGCGACGGAGTCCCGATCTTCCGATAGGATAGTAACTTCAATTTGGGGACAACGACTTTGACGATGCGGTTACTAACCGGTCACGACCAGAACGCCAAGCAATCGCTAAACCACACTCCGAGTCGTTATCAACCGTGCTAAGAACGCGGTTGACCTGACCATGAAGGTCTATTTCTGCATGCAACTGAAGAACACGCAAGAACAAGATAAAAAGCAATCTCAAATTGTAAATAGGATTGAAATATTTGAATTTGGTGGGATTCCGAATAAGGATCCTAACAGGTGGTCGTCCGACACAACTGAAGATACAAGTTGCAACACAGGCAAACTAAACATAAACAAAATCCAAGAAAACTAAAGTGGTGCGGCCTCCTTAAATAAGGGAGTGGAAGCCACACAAAACTAACAAAACTAGGGGTGGTATAATTTACTATTCATGTGAACAGTAGCACGCCCAAAAATTGTGGGGTAGCACCTTCCTCTTTGGCCCATGCATTAAAAGGCCCGATTTGGCCCAAATAGGTGGTGTAGCAGCTTCTTTTGACGATTTCAGGCCGTACAGAAGGAATTTTAAGGCAAGACTTGATCCGTTGGAAAGAGGACGAGAAAAGCTTTCCATCAAGTACTCATGGATCTCAAACGGACTCCGTTTGCAAAAGTTATGCTTGTTTGAAGTTGACCTTGTTAGGCTGAATCCGAACTGATCTGGAGGCCGAATTGGATCCCAAAACGTGGCCCACTTGAACTCTTGCTTGAATTGGTCCAAAAGTGATGTGGTGACCATAAGGAAGAGTTGGGGGAGATATCGACATGGTCTTGACATGTTGGTTGGCTTCCCTTTTGGTTGATCCCAACTACGAGCTCGTATGGTTGTAACCACCGGGGCCATGTCCTCATATTCTCTTGCTCATGTTCGTGTATAGTCCCTTGTCAATTGCCGTCCTCCTATGACTACATTCTGGAAGCTCACAGAATGCATTAATTCCCTTCTTATTTAATCTCGTGAAACTTCGATACATTTTTATATCTAAACATTCAAAGTTAATATTCTTGTTTTGAAGACGGCATGATCTGCATTGGAAGTTTAATTGGAACAACAGTCGTATCATGGGGGGCAGCCCTGTGTCATCACACTGCTTCAGATCTCGACGGCAATGATGCGGTCATCTGCACACAGTTGGTCAGCCGTAATGATTCACTGATCAATTGCTGATGAAATCGAGAATGACGTGAAAAACCAAATATAAGAGATGTCTGATGAAAGAAATCCTCTTTCAGCACTTCTGCTCCTGTTAATATTCACCTTGTCCATTTGAAGCTAAGGACAATGTAATCAAGAATCCGACGTTGGCATCTATCTATCTATCTATCTAAAGTGATAGAAAAAGAAGCCACCATGTTTACTCTCAAACACCAGAAATTTCCACATTAATTGATGTAAAAAGAGGAGGATCTACACCATCGATGGTGGTGGTTCCAAATATAATAATCAAGATAAAAAAGAGTCCATGTCAAGTTTAACCAAGAAATAACTGAAATTTAGAGAAACAAAAATAAAATAAAATTAGCAATTTGATAACCGTATGAATTCCTAAGTAAAATCCCTAAAAATTAAACAAAAATTAGCAATTAGATTTGTATACGAATTTCAACAAAAAATAACTAAAATGCAGAATAAAAAATAAATTAAAAATAGCAATTTGATTCAATGAAAATTCTAAAGTAAAATCCATAAATAACTGTAATTCATAATAAACATTAAAGGAAAATAGCAATGGATTTATATACGAATTCCAACCAAAAAGACTAAAATTTAGAATTTAAAATAAAAGAAAATTTGCAATTTGATTTCCATACGATTTTCAAAGTAGTAATCCCTAAGTAACTAAAATTTGGAATAAATTAAATAAAATTTACAATTTGATTTGTATATGAACTCCAATAAAAAGTAACTAAAAATTTTAATAAAAATAAAAGTCATAATGAGGTTAGAATAATGGTATTGGAGGAGACCGTGAAGAGTGCAATGACGTTGATCTGTCCTGCAAGAAGACATTGACTAACATGGTACTGTAGAGCTGAGACAAGGTGGGGAGACGAGGACAATGTCATGCTACTCACCTTAGCTGTTCGATAAGAACAACGTTGTGCTGCTAGTCGGGGCCACTGAAGAAAGGCCAGAGTCGAAGGAGCCAAGGGTCAAGACTGTAACACCCCACTCACCCTCTGGGCATAGAGCGCTACCATCATTACATAACAATAACAAATCTAGAACATCTACTAATCAATTTAAGCAAACTCTATCTTACTCATAAAGCAGATCACTTACACCATACCTTTTTTTTCAACTATGTTAGCTTACTGGTGGAATTACACATATTAACAAAAGCTGATATGTGAAGTACTACAAGTACGTGGAGTTATTCATGTGTTACACCCGCCCAGGTAAAACGTCCTCAACGGTCACCTAGAGATAAAACAACAAAATAAGGGTGAGTCCAAAGACTCAGCAAGTACATAATAGGACAATAAATACTAACACAACAAGGAAACAAATGAATCCAACTATAGCATATTCTACGTGCATTGTCATGCTCATATCATCATCCTCATGATTCCACATTGATTATACGTAATCCACATGCAATCTTCATATTCCCACATTATCACATCATCAATGCAATGTCATACTGCTCTACATGCACATTTGCTCATCACATTGCAAATACCGGTATTGCCGAGTGAACACCCGTCGATGTTCATCCAAAATCTTGGGCCCGCCCATATCGGCACGGGGGGTCTCTCCACTCCTGTGGAGGCCTACCGAAATAGGTCTTACTCAAGAGCACTTTGGATTAGCCCACTAGCTTTACTCATAGCTAGGGACTTTCTCACCGCTCTCACTCTTGAGTGCACATAATGCAAATGCATATGCCCATTGTCATAATCATGCTCTTCATTAACATCAATAGCAGGTAAGCGTCATGGCCCACCTTACCCTATTATCTTTACCGTCGCTTACCGTGCAACATCATGTCATGTAAACATCACATTTCCAGGTAATCACCATCATATTAGGTAAGCATCACGTATTTCCATAAATCTTACGGTCTACTGCCCTACCATACACTTGCCTGTTAACCAAGCGGAGCAAAGCGACGTGCAGATGACGTCGACTCAGGGCCTCCACCTGAACAAGTAATTAATCCGATTTAACATATCATAACGAAATTAGAGATTAGAAAGGACGCCAACGATTCTGCGCGCATAACCCAGTCCTAGCGTAAAATGCCCGGGGTCACGGATCCGTCAAGCGGGTACCAAAACCCCTTTTTTTTCTTTTTCTTCTTTTCTCCTCTCTCTCTCTCTCTCCTTTTCTTTTCTTTTTCCCCTTTCCGGCCCACTCTTCTTTTCCACTCTTTTTTTTTCCGACCGACCCTCCCTTCCTCCATTTGCGCCGCCGCTCCCCTCTTCTTCCTGTCACGCCGCCGCCTCCCCCTTGCTCTCCTCTTGCGCCGCTGCCTCCCCCTCTCTCCCCTATCTCTCTCCCTCTCCCCTCTCTCCTGCCTACACCGCCGCCTCTCCCCCTCTCGCCTGCCTACACAACCGCCGCTCCCCCTCTCGCCTACTCCCTGCGCCGCCGCCTCTCCCCCTCTCACCTACTCCCTGCGCCGCCGCCTCTCCCCTCATCCTCGCCGGCGTAGGGCCCGAGCCGGCTCACCATGCGCGCCAGGCACCGCGCGTCTGCCAGATCCAGGGCCCGAGGCCCGGATCTGACCTCCCTCCGTGCGCGCCGGCTACACCGGTCGCCGGATCCATGGCCTTCGGCCCGGATCCGACCCTGCTAGGCCCAACGGCGGAGCCTGAAGCCGCGTGTATGCTGGGGGATGCACTGTGGCTTTCGGGGGGGTGTATGCTCAACTACCGGTAGCGCGCCGCCGCCGACCAACAGCTAAGGTAACCCTTTCTTCCTCTGCTTCCTACTCCCTCCTACTAATAGATGTTTGCATTGATGGGCTTATGCGGGGGATACCTTTGTCGGCGAGGGGATAGATGACTTCGGTTGGGATGAGGGTTGACACCGGTGGTCGCTATCCCAGTTGCTAACGTGCCCACTGGTCCCCGTGGTGGCCTCCTTCGCCTGCGGCTCCCTCCTTGTTCAGCTCCTTGCTTCTTGCTTGCTCTACTCCCTTTCTTCCTCTCAGCTGAGCGAGGCAACCAAAATGGTGCGTGGCTCGGTGCTGGGTGAGGCAGACATGAAGAAATGGGGAGTGGCTAGAGTAGGTGAAATGGTTTGTCTACTTAAGAGGCATGGCCGTCACTCTCCTTGTGAAATGCCACTTCTGCCCTTCACCTTTAGCCTTGGCTGGTTATGGGCATCGTGGGCGTTTTGGTCCTCCCTTCATTCTCTCTTTTGAACTAGTGGTATTACAAAGACGATGAGTGGTAAGCATAGGTGTTGTTGAAGAAGTGGCCAAAGAAACTCGATGATGGAAAAAAGCCCTACCAACGAAGAGATGAAGCTTTATATTGAAGATGAGCTATGAACAATATGGGGCCATCGAGTAACTAGGAGTGTGTCATTGCTGGTGAGGGGCACGACGTCACCAACGATGGCGAGATTATTCTTTATATCGTTAGACATAGACTTAAAGTATACATGTTGGCATTAATGAAGATGGAAGGTCACCGCGATTAGTGAGGAAGCCATAACAGTCAGTTGGCCAAAGTCAAAGAAAAGGAGAGACCGACATGAGATAAGAGGGCATTAAGCATGTATAACATTATGCATGTGTATATCCATGTATGCATCTGTATGAATAGAAGTACGAACGTACATAAGCAGAGCGGTAAAGAAGCCTAGGATGTCCTGGTAGGGATCAATGATGGTTGCATGTGTATGTATTTTGATGTTGCAATAGTCAACAATAGAAGAAGAGAATTAGAAGATAACTATGGCATAGCATTGCATGAAACGGGTAGCGGTTGAGATGAATTGATCAATAATTGGGCTTGCTATTGGTCCTATTGGAGGTAAAGTTAGAGAACAAGTAAAAATTTGGCTACGTAACAACACCAGGTGGAAAGGGAAATTAAAATTTTCATATCGCTAGGAAAAATTGCTAGCTGTTGTATTTAAGATGTAAACGAGGACCTAAAAAATGCTCCAGTCCAACCGTGTATGCGAATGGATGTAAACGAGGACTGGGTGTAAATCACGCCTTCGATTAGAAATAGGAATGCTTGAAAGTTTCATTGATATTCATATGGGGTTTGAGGCGAGATGCACAAAAGCTCTGTTTCTTCAAGTGATCTAAAACATCGTTTATAAAAGAATGGAGTGGTGGTGTGGAATCTAACCATTAAACCCCTAATTGAAAAGAAACAATCAAATTTGTGTAGGAAGCAACCTCTAATAGTTAGTTGAAAGGATACATCAAATCGTGCAATTGAATGGCCTATTGCTGTGTTTAAGAACTATATTACTACAAGAAGGTTTAGGAGATAGCACAAGTTTTACAATCGGAAAGTAAGGAAGAACAATAAAGCAACTATGTTAAATCATACAACCCAAATCTTAATATCAATCTGACTTATAGGATAGCAAATAAAAGCCGTAATAGGTTTTCATTAATTGGTTGAAAATAAAATTATGTATAAAACAATTTCTAACTGCTAATTTATGGTAAAGCAAGACGAGCCGCGCAAATACGCGAGCCATTTGTTATTAAACCTAGATGGTTATACTCAAGCACACAAGCGTTTGATCCTCCTACGTCTAAGTTCTAATCATGCATGTAGTACATACATCGGGAATTAATATGTACTGGGTGAACGATACTGAAGCTGACGTGCTTGTTAACTTGTTACTGAGGCTGTAAGATTTCATATTAGTGTCACTGGTATATATCCACTGAAACTACTTCTCTTTACTGATATACTTGGACAAATGGCTACACATCTACCCCCAGTAACTGAATTAACGACAAACCTACTTGTCTGACACATCATTTCTACATAGCTTCTCGTCTCTACATATACCAGCAGTCATCTCCATCCATTAGGATGCCAAGACAGTGAGTGGCACAGACCGTGTACTGAAGAAAAGAAAGCTATATATTGCATTTTCAATCTCTTTTCTTTTTATTAGAATTCCCAGTCTATTTTTTACCCCATAACATCTTCGAGGGAGAAAAACCTGCCACAAATGCTACTCTGGAGAGGGCAATGCATTGGGAATGAGCGGCCTCAGGAAAAATGCTTCGACGGCTCCGAGGAAAAACTAGAGGGAGCCAAGCTAAAGATTAGATTTTTATTGTTCTGGTTTGCTTTCTTGATATTTTATTTTATTTGCTGTGTATTTAGACTTCAGATAAAGTTTTGATTCACCCTCTTCATGCTCCATATATGGATTTTTTTTAGGTACTAGTAGTAGTAGAAGAAAAGATGGTAATTTTTTTGGAGGGTATACTTGCGTGGATGATTAAGATGTAAAGCTCTTTTTAAAAATATAAATCCGTATAATACCAAAATACGTCAAGTAACAAATTTAACACAGTTCACTTGTGTTTCGTACGTACGTGGGATTATGTGCTTAGTAGCTTACGATGAAGACCTTGGCGCCGGAGTTGAGCGTGTTGATAACCACCTTCCTTATGTCGACAGGTCCAGTGATCACGACTGTGCGGTCCGCGACGGCCGGCGGCACGGGCGCGCACATCTAGTCACCCTCCCGGACGAGCCTTGTGGCCGGGTCGAACCGTGGCAGCTCGCCGGCGCGCCGTGCTCCATGGCGTAACGGATTTGATACACTTGTTTCGTTTATAATTTTACCTTTTAAGAATTTTATTATAGAAACGTGAATGATAGTATAATTAAATCTCAATTAATCTGAATTATTGAGTCCTAAAGATTGAACGACTCATATTCATTTTAAGGTATATAAAAGAACTCCCATATATATCGATCTCCAGTTTCATTGAATGCTACGGCCATCGCGCTCGCAACCAACAATTTCACTTGCTATTTAGGGGAGATCAGAGAAAGAACTTTGCAACACTTGCATGCAAGAAAGAGAGGCACATAGCACGCACAAGAAGTAGCTGCATATATACATGCATCCAGTTACAGTTGGTGCCCACGGTGAGGAGTATTGAGGCTTTCTTTACTAAAATAAAAAAAATCACATGGACACAACAATACATTAGTACGTGTTAAAGTTAGAGAACAATTAAAAATTTGGCTACGTAACAACACCAGGTGGAAAGGGAAATTAACATGTACAGTAGGCTACGCATAGTTTGTCTAAGCAAAAGATTGTAAACAGTAATAAGACACCACACCAAATAAGCTAGAAACTCTTACACGCTCATGATGCGTAACATGAATGCTGTAATGGCTAGGGTACTTCATTGGTTTGCTTCATAATGAAATACTTTTCCTTCTATAATATGTGGACGACTAGAGTACGACATTCCGATCTTAGGCATCATTCAATTTAGCTTTCAACTTTTGCTTTTTTTATTAATTAATTTCATATTTTCTGTTTTTTTATTTTTGGGTTTTTTGCCTTTTCTTTTTTTCCCATATTCCTTTGCATTATCCAAGATGGGCTAACATATTTTTTCTATTTTTATTTTTTTAAATTTAATTATGTCAAATAAATCAACTCAGCTACAGTAAAAAAAATAAACTGACTACAGTAAAAAAAGTCATAAGCCAACGCTATTATGAATACCCCTAAGTAAGAAAACAAAAGCTGCATCATGCAAAGAAAGATTGTTCCATAATATTGTGCCAGTCTGGGTAGCATGTGTACAACAGTGGAAGAACACAATTAGCCCTGGAGCTAGAGGCCATGAGTTCAAATCCTCATACTTCTTCAAAAAAAATGACTCCAAAAATTGCTCCAGTCCAACCGTGTATGCGAATGGATGTAAACGAGGAGTGGGTGTAAATGACGCCTTCGATTAGAAATAGGAATGCTTGAAAGTTTCATATCGCTAGCTGTTGTATTTAAGTTTATACAATGTAGACATTTTTCTGTTTTAAAGGTGAATAAGACGGATTTTTAGAATTTTTCATTGATATTCATATGGCGTTTGAGGCGAGATGCACAAAAGCACCTAAAGGGTGGATGCACCGGATCCACTCTCTGTTTCTACAAGTGATCTAAAACATCGTTTATAAAAGAATGGAGTGGTGTAATCTAACCATTAAACCCCTAATTGAAAAGAAACAATCAAATTTGTGTAGGAAGCAACCTCTAATAGTTAATTGAAAGGATGCATCAAATCGTGCAATTGAACGGCCTATTCCGGTATTTAAGAACTATATTACTACAAGAAGGTTTAGGAGATATCACAAGTTTTACAATCGGAAAGTAAGGAAGCACAAGAAAGCAACTATGTTAATCATACAACCCAAATCTTAATATCAACCCAAGTAAGGCTACACATCTACCCCCAGTAACTGAATTAACGACACACCTACTTGTTTGACACATCATTTCTACATAGCTTCTCGTCTCTACATATACCAGTCATCTCCATCCATTAGGATGCCAAGACAGTGAGTGGCACAGACCGTGTACTGAAGAAAAGAAAGCTATTGCATTTTCAATCTCTTTTTTTTACTAGATTTCTCAATCTATTTTTCACCCCATAACATCTTCGACGGAGAAAAACCTGCCACAAATGCTACTCTGGAGAGGGCAATGCATTGGGAATGAGCGGCCTCAGGAAAAATGCCTCGACGGCACCAAGGAGAATGGTAAGAATACTTCCTGTACATGTGACAAGTTAGCTAGCGTGTAGTACAATGTGCTCCATTGTTCTAGTAACTTAATTGTCACCCTACGTACTTGCAGCTTCAGGCTTCTTCTGCTAATGCTGGACTACAGATGAAAGGCTGATTGTAAGTTGTAATATCTTGGCACAACCTCTAAGTCCGGAATACTACCACGATCTTAAAGCCGTACCATTTACATCTATTGCTGCTAGAATCCGGCAGCAACTCATCTGTTTTAATCCATACTATACAAGGCATTTCTAACAAGATACAATTTTAATGTTAACTACCAAAGCATGCTATTAAAGTTTGATCATGACAACTAGAGGTGATATGTGAATTACTATTGCACGTAGGAATATACGTGTGACACTTCCGCCTATGTATGTTGCCTTCATCATACACCTAAAAATAACAATAAAGTAAAGGTGAGTCTAAAAACTAAACAAGTACATAATAAAATAATGACGACAACAATGGTAATTTAGTAAACTCTGTATCTGAGATCTTTAAACACAAACTATGTAATTGCCAGTAAATCATACATCTGTAAAACTGTAACATAAACTTTGTAACTGTTCCACTATTCGCTATTTCTTTCATACAGCAATACAATGCAATGCAATGCCATGTCCACACACACATTCTGAGCTCTCATACTAGTATAGTTGAGTGTTCATCCGTCGGTGAACCACCCTTGCCCCGTCCTCTTTCATACGGGGTCTCAAACTCCACTTTCATAGAGCGCCTACTACAGTAGGTCTTACTCATAAGCACTTCGAATTAGTCATATAGCTTTCTCGCTGACCTGACACATGTACCCTGGACTAGCTATATGACTTTTTCACTGCCCTAACTCATATGCAATTTACATGATGCAACATCCTTTTAGCATTCACAATCAACTCTACACAACTCCATTCCCATGGAGTGCATACCAAAGTAGGTCTTTATCTGCCCACTACTGTGGGATGTCTACACGAAGTAGGTCTTTATCCCAGTATTATGGGATGCTTACGTGAAGTAGGTCTTTATCCCACTACTGTTTTAATTCCCTTCTTATTTAATCTCGTGAAACTTCGATACATTTTTATATCTAAACATTCAAAGTTAATATTCTTGTTTTGAAGACGGCATGATATGACCTGCATTGGATGTTTAATTGGAACGACAGTCGTATCATGGAGGGCAGTCCCGTGTCATCACATAGCTTCAGCTCTCGACAGCAATGATGCGGTCATCTGCACATAGTTGGTCAACCGTAATGATTCACTGATCAATTGCTGATGAAATCGAGAATGACGTGAAAAACCAAATGTAAGAGATGTCTGATGAAAGAAATCCTCTTTCAGCACGTCTGCTCCTGTTAATATTCACCTTGTCCATTTGATGCTAAGGACAATGTAATCAAGAATCTGACGTTGGCATCTATCTATCTATCTAAAGTGGTAGAAAAAGAAATTATCATGTTTACTCTCAAACATTAGAAATTTCCACATTAATTGATGTAAAAAGAGGAGGATCTACACCATCGATGGTGGTGGTTCCATTTATAATAATCTAGATAAAAAGAGTCCATGTCAAGTTTAATATAGAAATAGCTGAAATTTAGAATAAAAGATAAAATAAAATTAGCAATTTGATAACCATATGAATTCCTAAGTAAAATCCTTAAAAATTAAACAAAAATTTGAAATTGGATTTATATATGAATTTCAACAAAAAATAACTAAAATTTAGAATAAAAAGTAAATTAAAAATACCAATTTGATTCAATGCAAATTCTAAAGTAAAATCCATAAATAACTGTAATTCATAATAAAAATTAAAGGAAAATAGCAATGGATTTATATACGAATTCGAACCAAAAAGACTAAAATTTGGAATTTAAAATAAAAGAAAATTTACAATTTGATTTTCATATGATTTTCAAAGTAGAATCCCTATGTAACTAAAATTTGGAATAAATGAAATAAAATTTACAATTTGATTTGTATATGAACTCCAATAAAAAGTAACTAAAAATTTGAATAAAAATAAAAGTCATAATGAGGTTAGAATGAATGGTATTGGAGGAGACCATGAAGAGTGCAATGGCGTTGATCTGTTCTACAATAAGACATTGACTAACAGGGTACTGTAGAGCTGAGACAAGGTGGAGAGATGAGAACAATGTTATGCTACTTACCTTAGCCGTTCGATAAGAACAATGTCGTTGTAACGTCTTAGGGTCCAAACCGGTTTAGACCTAACCCCATTATGGATAAAACACGCACACGCCAAAATCCAATAACCTACTTACGCGTTGTTTCGTCTAGGGTCCAAACCGCTAACCCCATTATGGATAAACCACGCACGTAACAAAACGCTTTCGTCCTCGCCGTTGAAAGGTTAATCGAAGATTATTACCAATGATACTTATGAGTTTATATGGTAGTGCTTCTCATATTAAGCTAGCAATGTGGGACTAATTCATATCCTCGTGTGCACACACACATGGGCCATTATGGGCCGAGGTGTTACATACACCCCCCTTAAAGAACCCGACGTTCTTGTCGGTCTAACATACTCACACTAAGGCAAATGACCGAGACCTCTCCCTCTTGGCACAAGTCCAATGCTGATACATATACCATACCGTGTGTCCACTCCGGACCCACACGTGCCATGCGTCATATGCCCACGCCCTTGACCCGTACACGCCCATGCAACCGCAAGGGTTAGCTCTGATACCATTTGTAACGCTCTAGGATTCAAATCGGTTTAGGCCTAACCTCATTATGGATAAACCACACATACGTAACAATTTGCTTGCGCTTTCGTCCTCGCTTCACGTAAAACGGTTACCAGAGGTTATTACCAATGATGCCTATGGATTTATATGTTAATGCTTCTTATGTTAAGTTCTAATCAAGTGCAGTACATACATCGGGAATTAATATGTACTGGGTGAACGATACTGAAGCTGACGTGCTTGTTAACTTGTTACTGAGGCTGAAAGATTTCATATTAGTGTCACTGGTATATATCCACTGAAACTACTACTCTTTACTGATCTACCCCCAGTAACTGAATTAACGACACACCTACTTGTCTGACACATCATTTCTACATGGCTTCTCGTCTCTACATATACCAGTCATCTCCATCCATTAGAATGCCAAGACAGTGAGTGGCACAGACCGTGTACTGAACAAAAGAAAGCTAGTGCATTTTCAGTCTCTTTTCTTTTTACTAGAATTCTCAGTCTATTTTTCACCCCATAACATATTCGAGGGAGAAACCTGCCACAAATGCTACTCTGGAGAGGGCAATGCATTGGGAATGAGCGGCCTCAGGAAAAATACCTCGACGGCTCCGAGGAGAATGGTAAGAATACTTTCTGTACATGTGACAAGTTAGCTAGCGTGTAGTACAATGTGCTCCATGTGTTATAGTAACTTAATTGCCACCTTACGTACTTGCAGCTTTAGGCTTCTTCTGCTAATGCTGGACTACAGATGAAAGGCTGATTGTAAGTAGTTCTTGTCCGGACAACCCTACGGTGAACAGCGAGCTGGACGATAATTTTCTGTGAATAAACTACCATGGAAAGCCATAATATCTACTTAATAGTGACAACGTCGTTACTTATCACCAGAAATGGTAGGAAAAAAAGGTAATGCTGCGCTTAGCAGTGGCCGACATTGAATAGAAGTGTAACATCCTGATTCATCACAGGGCCCAAGATGCTATCACCACATTGTTATTGTCTCACATAGGCACGCCACAACAGAGTTAACGCATGAGAATTGTATTACTAGGAGAACTCGTTCTCCTGAAACATACTGTAACTAGTAAACTTACATAAACTTCTTAAACAAGGATTAAACATAACACTCAGTGCATGACTAAGCAGCTATTTCACATGTGCAGTGCAAAAGAAACTACTCCCGGCCTATTCATGCATGTTGTCATTCCGGTTCACCCTAAAAAAATAACAAAACAAGGGTGAGTCCGCAGACTCAGCAAGCACATGATAAAGCAGCACATCAATCCATATCTCAGAAATCAGAAACCAACTCGCGATCAGTAAGATGTAAACCACGCTTCTCGTGAATCGTAGAACCAATCATCAGAATCAGTAAATCACATCTACTGTAAACTGTAAATCAATATCCACGTCTATAAGATGTAGATCAACCTCTTTGTTTTTGTATTGTTGTATGTATCATTTTCAAGCAATGCAATGCAATGCGATGATCAGTACTGTAGCTAGTACCGGTATAGCGGAGTGTCCACCCGTTGATGGACCACTCAATCCCCGTCCTCTTTTATACGGGGATCCAACCTCCACTCCCATGGAGTTCCTACCGAAGTAGGCCCTATTCCTATGTGAATGAGTGCAATGCATGATGCAACATGTTTCCTCTATTGGCATTTAAGCATAAATTGCACTCATCAGTATATGACTAACTCGTAATCATGCATCTCAGCTCATAAATACTGTAAATCATGGCGCGGAAACATGAGTAGCAATCATTAACCACAATATACTGTTTTACTATGCACTTGTCTGTTAGCCTGGCGGATGATGCGCGAATGGCACCGAGCTCAAACCACCACCTAAACAAGCATTAACCTTTTCAATTCATTTCTAACACAATACATACACATGTGAGCAAATAATGTCGGTATATTAACGCATAAATCCAGTATAGCCGATCCCTCTCTCACCGGACACCTCTCTATTGTCCCGGTGTTTAATCGGTATATTAATTTATGCGAGAATCGGTAATTAAATGGAAAAAAGGTTTTGAATTGTTACCCTAACCCCGACGACTGGATCAGGGCACAATCTATCACTCTCCGGCTGGATCTGATTGATCCGGCGCCGGATCAGGTCTTCCCTTTCCCTTTCTTTTCCTTTTTTTCCTCTTCCTTTTTCTTCTTCTTTTCTTCCCCTCTTTTTCTTTCCTTTTCTCTTTTTTTCTTCCCTCTTCCCTTTTTTTCCACGCCCGGCCCCTCTCTTCCTTTTCCTTTCTTTCTTTTCTTCTTCCCTCTTTCTTGTTTTCTCACACTCGGACACCTCCTTCTCTTCTTTCTCTTTCTTCTCCCTTTCTTTATCCTTGTCCCTCTCCCTCCTTTTTTCTCACGCCAGCGCCGTCTTCTTCCCTTCTTCCACCACGCCGTCGGCCGGCCCCTCCCCACTCTCCTTCCTCTTTCCTCTCTTCCTCCCCTCCCCTCCCGCCTTGGCCTTTCTCCCGAGCGAGGGCGAAGGAAGGCGAGGTACAAGCAAGAGGGCCGCGACGCTGGGGAACGGAGGCGTAGCAGCTGGGGCGACGAGCAAAGGCAGCAGCAACACGACGACAGGAGGAGGAACGCAGGCGGCGTCGAGCGCGAGCGAAGACAACGTCGTGGGAATCGGGGGAACACGGGGAGAAGCAATGAGAGCACGGGGGAGAAGCAAAAGCCAAGTTTGCTTCTTCCCCCTCCCAGCTCCCCCCCTTAAATAGGGCGCGATATGGGCTAGGCTGGGCTTCCGTTGGCCCAGGTATGACAAGAAGATAACATCAACAAAAAAAGGAAGAGAATATAAATACATGCAGGGGCATCTGAAGCTGAACTTGCTCTCCTAGACTAGTACTATTCTGACTTCTAACTTCTAAGGGACGGGAGCAGAGTCACCACTCATGACATAATAATTTCTAGTCATGGCATGCATTATTCTTCCATTTTTCTCTTTTCTCTTTCAGTTTTCTTGGAAAATTTTGAAGATTTTTCTTAGGCAGTCTAGATGATTCATGGCATCAATCAGGCCATCCGTGGAATCTACAAGGAAGTGACATGCATAAGCAAATGAACAAGGAACAGGTCATAAGAAGACACTCATAAAATGCTCTTCTTTCGTATTCAGTTCATCAAACTTCGATGTGTGCTGTATCAATGCTGCCAAACTTGTTACTTTGAAGTCCCCACAGTATGCCTGACATTAGTTGTGTCCCCTCGATTATCTCATTTCGACTGCATTACATAACATGTTACTTCCAATCGATTGTAATATAACAAGAATATAGACAAAATGAAAGGCTCCAAAACTGACGTGGTTGTTTACTTGTTAGTGAGTCTGTAATCTTTCAGTTTTGACTGATTGAGACTTAGATTAGTGACAACTCTCTGTGCACTGCAACTATTTCTCTCTGCTGTGTTACAGCAGCTAAAATGCACACATATCTGCCCTGGTAACTTCGACTGAATGCCAAACCTCTTTTTCTGACACATAATTTATTCACGGTTTCTTCTACTCTCTTTATCTTCCAGTTACATCTTTTCATCAGAATGCCAAGGCAGAGAGTAACAGAGCTAGTAGTGAAGAAGAGAGCTTTGACCTATATTTTTGTTTCTTTTTGAATTTTCTGTGTCCCCGACAGTTACTTTGCTGTACTCTGTACATTGTCGCTAACGAAATGTTAATGCGGAATGGAGTACACAGATTAGGAATGAGAGACATCAGGAAAGATACTTCTACTTACCGTCTCTCTCAACGAGATGGTGAGAACTCTTTTTTCCAAGACAAGTTATCCATGTGTAAACTTTTGACATTTCGGTGTACTTACAGAAAATTATTACAGCGCCACCCTTTTCAAGGATAATTGCATAATATTTTACAACTAAACTATTTTTAACTGGCATGTTTTCGTAGCGTGCTGGGATTTGTATGTGACCTGCAGGGCGATTCTGGCCGACCTTCATCTAGTTTCTGACCTTGTTTTGCCGAAGGGAAAATTATGTTTTTCAGTAAACCCATTGCAAATTTGTTTTTGCCACTTGTGTTCTGTCAATGGTGAGAGAGCGAATGGCAAGAAGAGAATGAGAATGTTGCTTTGTGACAAAGATGAATATGTCCCTTTCCTGCTTTCCTCTCCAATAAGAATAACACTAATCTCAAAGTAAATAAAGAGGTAAGTAACATCTATTCACCATTCGTCATACTTTAAAAATTATGCAAATTACTATTAAGAGAAGCATAGAAGCATATTCCACTTCAAGATGATAGTACAAAATAACTGATCACAGCATGAAACAAATGACAATAAGAAACAACAAAAAAGGGTTATCGCCTATCGAACACGGTGAGCAGCCATGCATGAAACAAATGACAATAAGAAACAACAAAAAAAGGGGAGAAGAAAAGATCACAGCAGACAGTAATCTGACACCATACAAACCCATGCAGCATTACTTGCAGTAAAAAAAGAAGCAGTACTTCTGGGAGCCAAGCTGCTCGAGCTGGTGGCAACTGAAGCTTTCAACGCAAGGAGTGGCTGAGACCGACGACAGAAAGAATCGCTGGCTGAAGGAGGTGGTTTCAGCTAGAAATCGATGTTCTCACTACGCGCTTGTGGGTCTACTATTGTAATAAGTAGATTGCTTAGCCCCTATCCTGAAATATCGTGGACTTACTATATATCCTTCTATCACTAAGGCAGATGGTGGAGACTGAGAAACTCTGTTTTTTTTCTTTGCTTTTGTCGTCGGTAGCAAACTTAGTGTAATTTCTAATACAAGAAACGTAAGTGCTATACAAAATTCGACTTTTTTTTGGAGATCAGTCTAATTTCATACCTTTCAATTTGTGTCAAGATTCATCATTCATGCTTCCGCCCACATCCATTTCTGGTGAGACTCCCCGTCATCTTGTTCTCCGACTGTCGCCGTCATCGGTGTCTTCAACCGAGGCGCCAAGTTAGGGTTTAGGTTCACTGATTAGGGTTGGAGTTCATCGGTGGCCACTGGGCTTAGAGGGATGACGGGTGGTGGCGGACCGGCGGTGGGCGGTGGCAACGGCGATCGTCGAGACGGCGGTAATGCCTCAGGACGCTGGTGAGGAGGAGGGTAGTGGGCAGGGTTGGGGGGGAGGTAGAGACAACAGATTTAGCGACGGATGGTGGGGAGAGGGGGAGCGGCGGTGGACCCGGCCGCGGCGAGCCACCGAAGACCAGGAAGAAAGGCAAGCCGATGGTGGGGCGGTGGTCGAGGCAGGGGTGGCGCAAACAGCCGCGGAGGGAGGTGGTAGAGGCGGACGGAGGTGGTTGCCAGTGGGTCTTGCCAACGCCGGTGGCGACGACAGCGAGGAACGGGTGGCAGCGCATGGAGTGGATGGGGGAAATCCTAAAAGAAATAGTCAATTTTTCTATATAGAGAAATCCTAAAAGAAATCAGAAGGGTTTCCCCTTCCGTTATTAATAAAAAAAAAGTTGTTGACGCCAGGCGGTGGCGCTTGAGCAAGTGCGAGGGGTAACTTAGATGTCTTCAATTTTGAATTGTGAATTAATACTGAACTGGAGGTTAACTTGTACCTTCTACAGGGCATTACGAATTGTTTGGTCGGCGATGATATCATTACTGGAGTTGACGAGGCAAATGCAAGTTCTTGAAGCTGAAGCCAGTCATATATGCAATCTTCAGGCAAACCCCAAACACTCGTTTTTATCAATGGGTAATGATCTTTGTTGCTGCTGTTTAGATGGTTAACCAATGCTGAAGTCATCTCAGTCTTCGCCTCTTTCAAAATTTTCAATATTGATCAAGCTTTATTTGACTTTTTAGACTGTTGCAAAGTTTCAGGATGTGGAAGCTAGGAGATATTGTTTGTGTGTCCTCTTTGTTGACAATTAATCAAGGAAGTAACTAAATTTGGGGAATGGATCAGTCTTGACCAGCTAAACATCATCCAAAAAACAAGTCGAACTAGACAAAACATTCAGCTTGTTTGGATGGAATTATTTGCTTTCTGGGATGACGAATTCAAAGGATTCTTGAACTGAATATTAATATGTTTTTTGACAACGCATAGAAACATTTTTCTCGCTACACCCAACATATAGTCAAATGACTTAATGTGTACCGGCCAGGCATCAGATTGTAATAACTTCTTCATTAAGCATGCAGCACATTCAAATTCTAGATTACCATGCTCCAGCGAAACATAAGTGAGTACTCGCTGTAATTAACATCACACCTACTAGCTTTTTGGCTTCTCCTCTGCCTATATATAGGATCATTTGTCATATACATAAATCCATCTCTCCATCTGGACTCCCGGAGATATTGGGAGACTAGAAAGATGATTTTTTTAGTGAGCTGATACTATGCACAGCATAATTTCATTTACATTGCCTCAACCATCTGCCAGTTTTTTAAGACCTTTGAATCCATTTGATAGTTTCGGCAGACAATTTATCTTGTATCTGTTGCACATACAACTAAAATTACAGAGCTATCTTGTTTGCCAACTGAAACCATTTCGTTAAGTACTCCAAATCCATCATACAAACAAAACAATCGCTAAGTATCCGAACGGGATAGGGAATGCAGAATTCCTATCAGGCTACCTGCGCTGGATTGCTTTAGCACAAACTGAAACTCCAGTAACCAGATGGAAATCCAGCAACGGAACAAAATAACAATGAAGAAAAGAATCAGAGATTGCACACTTCACTTAAAATGCTTTCAGAAATCAGAAACAGCCTACTAATATTATAACGGTGATCAATATTACAAATTTACTATGGAAATGAGCGGCATTGGGAAAACAAGACTTTGTTTGACAGAGCTGGCCCGTTTTCTTTCCGTTGTCAAGACCTGACTCTGCACCATAATTTGTGGTTCCTAGATGGGCTGCTTCTTGTAAGGGAGATCCTGGTTCCGAAAGGTGACATCACCAAGGCTCCCACAGTTGAACGAGAATTTTTCTTGTTAGTTTTGCATGGTGAGAGAAACAAAGAATCACACTTCGTTTTGCATACGGCATATATGTAAACTCGATCGATTCGTATCTTGGATGTCCTTGTATTTACAATTGGAGGTTAACAAACCTTCCACATGGCATTGTGACCGGCTTGGAACCTTGCTTCAGTTTCAGCTATAAATCGGCACCAACGATCATGGGACGCCTCATGAAGGGCAGGTGGGAACTTCTGATGCCTTGTTAGCTGAACCATCCGATTTGTAGCAGACAAGCATATTTAGGTTGGCGATGGACAAATCGATTCTACTCAAGCACTAGTATTACGTACTAAGGAGTAAAGCCATCGCTGGACTTGACGTGGCAAATGCAGCTCTGCGGAAACTGAAGACAATCCTGTAGGCAGTTTTTTCACGCACATGCTCGTTTTATCAGCATGAGTAATATATGGTCTTTGTTCTTTTTAAATGCGAATTATCAAGAAATTAATGATGAAGACATGACCTCAGCATTTGCTAATTTTCCAAAACATGCACACCTGTTCAGTCATGCATGGTGCTCATCAACATGGTTGGGTTAACTACTAGTCGAACAACACGAGCATTCAGCTCAGACAGAACTGTTTGATTGTTGGGAAACGACTGGAAATAAAGGATTCTTGAACTAGATCATAATATGCCGCATGACAACACGTGCAACATTTTTTTCCTCACTGCGCCTAGCATGCAGCCAATGACTCGGTATACGCCAGCCAAGCATCAGTTCGTGCCAACTTCTCTGTTTAGCATGGAACCTCTCGCATTTGGACACTCAAATTCTACAGTACCATGCTCCAGCAAAGCACAAGTGCTGTGCTGCAATTAACCGTAACGATCGTCTCGTCGTTCTGCCATAGTCGTCTCTACTAATTTTGAGTCCATGCATGGATACCAATAGATCTTCTCGTTGTTCTTCCATAGTCGTCACTACTAATTTTGAGTCCATGCATGCATACCAATCGATCGTCTCATTGTTCTTTACATAGTCGTCACGTATAATTTAGACACCAGCGCTGGAACCAACGATGGCTGCTGCCGATCTGCAAGTACAGTATGTTTTTGTATTTCTGGAAAATATACTGTTGAGTTTATTTCTATTTTGAACCTGACTTCAATGCGCCAGCTGAGCTGCAAGTTACTAATAACTCACTTGGCTAATTAGACAAGACAGTGATGTGTTACAATTGGCATACGTGTAACTGCTAGCCCTCAGTTTGCACCTGCATATGGTTCAATCTCAATTAATCACGAACTGCATCTCTGTAGTTAAGTGCCCATCTTATAACATGAAGTGCAAACTTAACATTACAGGATTGATCTCGGCATAAATTACATAAAACTTCTTGGCATTTTCCCATCAGAAAAGTGAGAAGAGTTCTCCTATTCTAGAGTATCATGCTCCAGCGAAATGTTTCAAAAAATTTCTCCAGCAGAACTTATGTACTCCTGGCTGTAATTAATATCACGCCTACCAGCCTGCTGGATTCTTTTCCTCTGCCCATATATACAGGAGCATCTTGTAATCTACATCGATCGACCCATTGCCCGTATACAGGGAGACTACAAAGACCATTCTTTTCCTGAACGCCATATATACTACCCATATCTTTATTGACATGGCCTTTTTTCCTCCTCTTTTTCATGCTTGACACAAATCTGCTAATGCTATAATGATGATTAACATTACAAATTTACCCTGGAAATGAGCGGCATCGGGAAAACAAAGACTCTGTGTGGAGCAACCGTGCTGTTTGCTTTCTAATCTAATGGCCCTGGATTCTTCTCCTCTGCCCATATACAGGAGCATCTTGTAATCTACATCGATCGACCCATTGCTGTATACAGGGAGATTTTGTCCATGTTCTTTTCGACTTCTCAGCCGGTTTTTAGTTTCAAATTCTTTCACCAATTACTATTTATTAGATTGATAGTCTGTAACCAAAAGTCATAAACTATATCCAAAAAACACCCCGTGAACGCTATATATACTACCCATATCTGGCCTCTTTTCCTCGTCTTTTTCATGCTTGACACAAACCTGCAAATGCTATAATGATGATTAGCATTACAAATTTACCCTGGAAATGAGCGGCATCAGGATAAAAAGACTGTGTGCGAAGCTACCAGGCTGTTTTCTTTCTAATCTCATGGCCCAGTGTCCGGCACTGCCGCGTGTCCTGAACTAGCGGCTGCTCAGCTGGGGCCAGCGATGACTCTGTAAGCGGATACTCAGTGGCCCTAATGTTACACATGGAACAAGTCAGGTAGGGGTGTAAGCTTAACTAGTCTTTTGGCAAAACAAGGTTGTGACTAGCGCATTTTCTTGAGTTCCGAGAGCATGGACCTTGCCTCATCAAGAATCAAGAGTTCCTTGTTCACTCCTACCACAAGTAACATAGCAAGTTGGACTGATGTGTGTATTTCTATTTCCAAAGTAGGATCAGCGGCTAGATGGTTACGTGTGTTGAGCGGTGCTATGTGACGTGTTTACTTATCGATGATGGTTGTAAGACTTTGGAGCTTTGTCATGATGAGACGGATATGACCGAACTAAACTAAGAGAGCTTAGATTCAAAACGGTCAGGAGTGTGTAAAATTTTAAGTTGTTTAAATCGATGGATTGAAAGTTGTGATGATTTTAGATTTTGAAATCTACTTGTTGTGGAGGGTAGCCCAGCCCCCATGACCGTTAAATTCAGCTACTAGGTTTTGCAACAGACCTAATAGTATAGAGATATGTGTATAAAGAAATGTACCAATGTACCATCACCTTTTGTAATTATTAAGGAGTAGAATATAAATTTTTCATTCTATCTCATTCATATATATAAATCCCTAAGAGGGGCATTTAAGACAAGTGAAGCAAAATTTTCTTGCTTTCTGAAAAGAGTGAAGAAAATTTTCCATTGCATTGGTAAGCAAGAAGAACTCTCTTATTCCCTTCATCTCGTAATATAAGTTCATAGTTTACCATACATATAAACGAAGGAAACACTAAATCTAAAAAAAGATTAATGTTATTAAACCATACATACCTTTATTAAATAGCATACTATCATTACTCATCCACTTTTCAGTATTAAATGAGATTTATATAATGAAAATATTATAATAACTATATCTTTGATCTTTGCAAGGAACTTCTATTGTGAGACAACGTTTCTAAAGAATAAGGACTTATATTACAGGACGGATGTCCCATACATATTATTGGTAATTTGGTACATTGTTATCAGTTGGTTTTTAGGATTAAGCGCCATCGGAAAAGGGTACTCCAGCGGGGACGCGTAGAAGAGTGTTGGCAGCTTGCGTATATCAGGTTCTTTTGATCTGTGGTTTTTTGTTTATGGTTTTTGAATTCTAGTTGTTAGTGAGAGAGAATACGAAGAGAGATACACTTACATATGATTTTATCTAATATAAATGAATTCGATATAGTTTTTACTATAACTAACTTTTAAACTTCATCTGAAAAAGATATATAGTTTAAATACTATTTACTATAGTATAAGTGAAAAACTATACGCAGAAAGTGAAACGAACTCAGCCTCAGGGACGTTGGGGCATAGGAATTTGTGGCATCGGGGAATACACTTCTCCGTGTACGCGAGGCTCTGGATAGCAAACGGGTGCTTCACACTCTCACTCTGTTTCAACGGATGGGAGTGGAGACAGTGGAAGTAGCATGAGTCTCACCAGAGCCTAGTGTGTGTGGTTTTCTGGTGTGCTTTGTGCCTCAATGTTGCCGTTCTAGTCGAAAGTCGGAAGGTGAATTTTCTTTTTCTGGCGAGTCTAGTCGAAACTGATTTATTGCTTCCTCCATTTCGCAATATAAATTTAAAGCCTATCATACATGCAAACCAAAAAAATATCAGATTTAAAAAAGTTAACACTATTAGACCATACATACCTCTATTAAATGATATACTATAACTACTTATTTTTTCAGTATTAAAGTATAGAAGTATATGTTGAAAATATTATAATAACTATACACATTTGATATCTATAATGAACTTATATTGTGATGATATCTTTTAAAAATAAGAACTTATATTATAGGATGTATAAAGTAAAAACTGTCTGATGATCCGGGACGATAGATCACACTCTTCATTTTGTCCTTTTTTTTTATCACATTCTTAAATGCATCGTGTATGCCTATAGAAAGGAAGTTGCTAGCACAAGGCCATTTGATGTGGGCGCTAGCTCCGAATGCTTTGACCGCCCACCGATCTTCGTAACGTTGTGATTCTCAAGCGTCAGATGGGCGTAACAGCACCGTTTCAATGCGTGTAAGTGTGTAACCACTCAACCCGCAGGCGAAAAAAAAAGATATGTTCTTTTGAGCTATGATTTAAAATTTTAATTAAAATTTTTAAATTCTGATTATTCGTAAGAGTAGGAAAAGAGATACTTGATATAATTTTACCTGATCTAAATAAAGTCGTTATAATATCTACTACTATCAATTTATAAATCTCATCTTAAAAAATATTTCATTTGAAAACTAGTTATTGTAAAAAAAAATCAAAAATCATAAGCTAAACAGAACACGCTCAAAATGTAAGGAGCGCAACAAATTTACAGCCTCCCACAACAACACGATCTTCTCCCTCGTAAGGACAATGGTTGAAAATGGCGCGACAAAGAAACAAGCCGTGCAACAAACACCCCACCAAAAGCAAGATTCTCGTCGGAGGAGTGGCCGACGGTGAAGAAGAAATTGTGAAGGAGGGCTCGTTCGACGCCGGTGGCGTGGCTGGCCGGAGCTCATCGGAGTCAGCGGCGTTGATGCGGGGCGACGGAAACATGTGCAGCCAGAGATTGATTAGGTGCTTGATTTTGGGAGATCTGTAGGGGAGGAAATTTTGAGGACGGAAGTGAGGTGGGAGAGGAGTAAGTGTATGTATAATAGTATAGATAATTGTTGTTTATAACATTTTTTATATTATTTATAAATAATACTAAAGATAGCACTTACAATAGATTATATATATATAGTTTTTTATAATATAAATTTTTTTTCGTATTACAGTCGTCTCTCTTACCTCTAGATCATTTTGTGTTCTACTAATAATGCTTACCCACAACAGATGTTACGTCGTTGTACATGGCCTAAAAGCATCGGACTTAGTGGCTCTGGCTCGTGTGAAGTGTGGTAGCTTGGCGTCTAGGTTGGTGGACTAGTGGGTGCAGGTGCGTGGGATCTTGATTTTATCGTGATCTCAGCTGGTAACTGAAATAGAATTCAAAACTTAATAAAAGAATTTCAGCTGAGATCTTTCCGAGGTTTCTGGTTATCCCCAGAAACCGGCCCCAGAAACCGGAAATCACGGTGGCCTCTAATATTTTTTCCCTACCCATAATCAAAACCGTGGCTACATGGCCAATCAGCGTCTGAGAAAAAGCTTTGCTTGGGTGGTTAGTGAAGGTAGTTGTACCCTTCTTAGCCCACCAGATTCAAACTCTTTGTTTGGCCCTGCATATTTTATTTAGGAGAATTTTTTTTAGTGAGAGATGATATACCCGTCGCAAACGAGACACCAGTGATGACTTTATCATTTTTGCTTCACTAACCACCCCTTCATTTACATGGTCAATCGGCGTCTAAAATATGTACCAGTGGGGGTCAAGCGCATTTTTGCTTCATTTACATGGAAAGTCTTTAGCAAGTTAAAATTAACCCCTTCATAAATACTAGCAGCGGTAGCGCGGCATCATATCACGCTAGCTACCATGTGGATCAAAATAAAAGAATCGACAAGTCGTGGGAAGAGTTTTCTAGGAAAATCAAGGACTCATATGCAATTTCAAAAAAACCAAAGGGATTTTCCACAAAAAACCAAGGGCATGTATGTAATTTCAAAAAAAACCATAGGGCTTTATCAAGCAAAAGAAGAGCTTCCTTGAAAAATTTAAGAGTCCATACGTAAATTCAGAAACCGAAGGGCTTTGCCACAAAAAACCAAGGGTATGCATGTAATTTTAAAAAACTTATAGGGTTTTTATCAAGCAAGAGGAAGGCTTCCTTGAAAAATCTGAGAGTCCACATGTAAATTTAAGAAAACAGAGAGTTTTTTTTTTGCGAATTTACTGACATGAAAAGGACTTACCTATAAGAACGTAGGACCCTTACGTCATTTTGAAAATGCAGGGGGCTTTTTATAAAACCGGTGACGTGGGTACGGAGAAAGCCAGAGTTCCCCCGGTAGATATACTGACCAGCGATGAGTTTCGAAAGCAGAGAATGACATGCGACCTGCCCGCACACGGACATGTTCATCGATGGATCCACTTGGACTGGAAACCTGGACAAGTTCATCGTCGACGGGTAATCTAGTCCAGGTGCACTGAACCCACACATGAGGGAACAATACTACTCCACCAACCAGCGTGCCACGCGTGCCACGCGTTAATTATTGAGTTGCACCGAACGCACTCCGATGCTCCATCTCGCGAGATCGAGAGTAGACAGTTGCAGTGGGTGGCCCTGAGCGTCTTAACGGGTTCAAAGTCATGTCGTCGCTACCAACCAGTTGGTTTGTGATATAATAATGCCCCAGCTTGTCAAACCTATAATTCTTCTAGAATACGTTACTGTTTGCAAGACAGACCCCTCGCCTAAACAGTGCATGTGCGTGTCTAGCTCGTCACCACGAGTTACCCACCACAGCAGTGCATATGTGTGTCCGATCAACTTATGCTGATACATGATAACATCTGTCCCTAAATCTATCTCTAGATATAAAATATGTGTCGTTAAGTTATCATTGTGTGTAAGTAAAATTATTGTTAAATATATATAGAGTTACTGTACAATAACTTCACATTTGAGTGATAATTCTAAGCAATTATTGCATGCTAAATGTCCAAAGCTAGCTAGCTATCTATATGTAGGATTGTGGGGTAGAGTCCCTAGCAAGTTGGTTGGAGATTGTAGCGCCCAAAGTTTTAAAGGGAGGCATATTTGTTTAAACGGAAAAAAATCCTAAATTAATCTATCTCTAATCTCTCTCTCCTACATCTAAACTATCTCTCTCCTTTCTAATCTATTTCTTTCTCTCTCAATCCCTCTCTCTCTCGGTGAAGGGTTGGGCGGGGCCTTGGCTGGCGGAGGTGGCGGCACCGATCGACGCGAGCCCAACTGGGCGGCGGCATGAGAGCCAGCCGGGGCGTGCGGCGCAGTGGGCGGCGTGTGCGTGGTGGTGGCCGTGAGACACGGGGAGGCGGCAGACATGGTGGTGGCGTAGGCGGTGGCAGCAGGCGACTACGACGCAGGCGGTGGCAGTAGACGACTACGACACCGGCAGCACGACACGATGGCCAGTCGAACACGTAGTGCCTGGCGCAGGCGGAGGAGGCCGTGGCAGCGCGGTGTGGGTGACGGCTGGCGGCAACGATGGCCAGCCATTACGCGAAGCCGTCGTGGTTCGGTTGGCCAAGGGTATGGCTGAATCATGTATTCGCACGGGTTTTTCGTTGGGTCGTGCAACGAACGTTAATTGGCATGGCCGAACGACATTTTGCACAGTGTTTTGAGAAATCGTGCGGCGGGTCATGGTTCGCATGATCGAACAATGAGTCGCACAGCCGAACGGCGATTTGCACGACAAAGACTTAGCGTACGCGAATACTTTTATCCGTCCAGTCTTTCCACAAGATTATCTTAGCTTTGATCTAATTAGTCACCATTCCATCTTGTAGGTTCGCACGCAGCCATACGCAAGTTTTCAAAGTCATGTCGCACAGCCGAGCGGCGATTCGCACGGCAAAAGCTTAGCGTACACGAATATTTCTATTCGTTTATTCTTTCCACAAGATTATCTTAGCTTTAATCTAATCAGTCATCGTTCCATCTTGTAGGTTCGCTCACAGTCATTGCGCAAGTTTTCAAAGTCATGTCGCTACCAACAAGTTTTCAAAGTCATGTGGCTACCAACGAGTTTGTAACATAATAATGCCCCAGCTTATCAAACCTACAATTCTTCTAGAAGATTGTTACAGTAAATATGACCAATTGCCACAACCAAAAGACATAACCAAAAGACACGTCTGTTCATACACTAGCAACTGCTACAACTGACACCTCTTCATCATCTATATATTGTATCAATCTGTACAAATTGGAATTAATAAAAGCAATAGTTCCCTCAAACACTTGTCTCAATATTCTCTTGCAATAAAGATGATACTGTTTGCAAGACAGACCCCTCGCCTAAACAATGCATGTACGTGTCTAGCTCATCACCACGAGTTTCCCACCACAGCACTGCATATATGTGTCCGATCACTTATGCTGATACAGGGTAACATCTGTCTCTAAATCTATCTCTAGATATAAAATGCGCATGGATAAATTATTATTGTGCGTAAGTAAAATTACTGTTAAACATATATAAAATTACTGTACAGTACCTTCACATTTGAGTGATAATTCTAAGCAATTGTTGCATGCTAAATGTCCAGAGCTAGCTAGCTATCTATTTGTAGAATTGTGGAGAAGAGTCCCTAGCAAGTTGGTTGGGGATTGTAGCGCCCAAAGTTTTAAAGGGGGGCATATTAGTTTAAACGGAAAAAAATTCTAAATTAATATATCTCTAATCTCTCTCTCCTATATCTAAACTAACACTCTCCTTTCTAATCTATTTCTCTCTCTCTCTCTGAATCACTCTCTCTCCCGATGAAGGGCTGGGCGGGGCCTTGGTTGGCGGAGGCAGCGGCATCGGTCGACACGAGCCCAGTCGGGCAGCGGCACGAGAGCCAGTCGGGCGTGCAACACAGTGGGCGGCGTGTGCGTGGCGGTGGCCGTGAGACACGGGGAGGCGGCAGACGTGGTGGCAGCGCAGGCGGTGGTAGCAGGCGACTGCGGCACCAGCAGCATGACATTGTGGCCGGCCGGGCACGCTGTACCTAGCACAGGCAGAGGAGGCCGTGGTGGCGCGGTGTGGGTGACGGCTGGCGGCGGCGATGGCCACCTATTACGTGGGGCCGTTGTGGTTTGGTTGGCCAAGGGCATGGTTGAATCACGTATTCGCACGGGTTTTTCGTTGGGTCGTGCAGCGAACGTTAATTGACACGGCCGAACGACATTTCACACGATGTTTTGAGAAATCGTACAGCGGATCATGGTTCATATGACCGAACAGTGAGTCGCGCAGCCGAACGGCAATTCGCACGGCAAAGGCTTAGCGTACGCAAATACTTCTATCCGTCCATTTTTCCCACAAGATTATCTCAGCTTTGATCTAATCAATCACTGTTCCATCTTGTAGGTTCGCACGCAGCCATAGAGGGGACATTTGGGCAGTTGTGCATCTTTGATCCCTTGTGCAGCGCATCCGCCGAGCATGCTCAAAACAAGTACCTCACGGCAGTAACCTTTTCCATTTCACATACCATGTGTTCTCAGATTACTTATCACATTTATCATTGGATACAATTATCATATAACTAAATATCACCTGGCTATTATCATATTATTAAATCTCACTGCTATTATTATATAACTAAATCTCACTTGGCTATTATCATATCACTAAATCTCACCTTGCTATTATCATATCATTAAATCTCACTTTGCTATTATCATATCACTAAATCTCACCTGACTATTATCATATCTCTAAATCTTATCTTGTTATTATCATATTACACATGCTTGCCTGATTCTAGACTTCTGATACTATATTTTATACCATGATGTTGTAGGTTATCTGATTTCACATACTTTTTAGGTTTATTAGCATACTCAGTTAATAATGTTCTAAAATTCATGCTTTTAATTTGTGTTTTAGAATTCATTCTTAAATCGTTAATGGGGGTAGTAGATGATCATGTTGAAGACTTAGGTTAAACCACTAGCAATCTTTTAATATCAAACTTCTATGTTTATCTTTTGGATATCATGATGTATTACTGATATGATTTCTTATGTGAGTCAAGACTAATTTATATATATTAAATAATTGCTAAATTGACTAATAATCACTTATCAAATAATAAAACTTAGTTGGTTGTCAACCATTGTGTGAGTTATATTGTAATATCTCTTTTAGAATAATTTATAAATCTCTACCACCTTAGTATCATTCCATACCGCCCTCTTATTGGGAGCTACTCTGTCTGTTTTCAGCCTCGGTAAATCCTTCTACTTATCACGGTCTTATCTTCGCCATCTCTTAGTTGCCTTAAATTCATATTATTATAACATGCCTATAATGTAACAGTTACCTCATCACTATGTCATCATTTCACATCGCTCCTATCGGGTGTTATGTTTTTCCATCCCAGTCTTAGCAAATCTTTTCACTTCTCATAATCTTATATCAGCATTTCCTTTTGTTACAATAATCTCTTAACCATATGACATGTTGATAATATCATAATTACCTGGTCTGGGGTTATGCATATATAGGGGAGACTATCACCCACTTAGTAACGTACGGGGGCCTACGCTTTTGTTACTCAGAATATAACACCCCGTCGACAGTTATAAAGTCGAGGACAATCATGTGCCTGACTATTATTGTATAACCGGGTATGTGGAAGGTAATCGTCAGTATCATTACCATAACTTGCTAAATAATAATTACTTTTAATTCCACATTTCTGTTGTCTCCTTTTCTGCTCTATATCAGTGTCCCTGGTAACCTAGTTTCATTGCAATCAACCTTGTCAATTACTTGCTTACATTACTTGTCCTTTACTTACCATGTTGCGGCCATTGTTGGGTACTTGTTGAGATTTTTAAATCTCACGTTTGCTATTTCCATTCTCAGTTAAAAGGCTAGTGGACTAATAGCATCATGCATGGGTGAGAGCACTCGAGTTTTCAGCACGTGACTTACCACTATTTGGTTATTTCATTTGTTCTTCATTTGATTAAAAGTTGACATGTCTTATGTTTCAAACATTTATTTCAGTTTTCGCTAGTTCTCTAATAAAGTACTTTTAAAAGTTTTAATGTCCTTGTGATTTATTTTTTACCTTTATTTATTTTTATTTTAATGATAACTTTTTATAGTAGAGCGATATATTGTTTACCTTACGAATTACTCCACTACGATGCATCACCGCTCACCATTAAATTTTCAACCCAAAATCAACATGAAAGAGAAAAAAAAGATAGACAAAATTAAGTGCAAATGTTTTCTACTGATATTGACATGGACTGCATACCAGCTCCGAACCACAGAGTCACAGACAGCACGGAAAAAGAAACGGAAAAGAACAATCACCACAACTACTGGTCTTAATTACATCGATCGAGCTAGTTTAGTATTTAAATGCAATGAAAGGGCAGGCAATTCACCCAATCACACCTGGCAAGCCTCGATGGCGTCTGATGAGAGGAGCAAGATCCTGGTGATCGGCGGCACGGGGTACCTCGGCAAGCACGTCGTCGCGGCGAGCGCGCGGCTGGGCCACCCCACCTTCGCGCTCGTCAGGGACGTCGCCCCCGGCTCCGACCCGGCCAAGGCGCAGCTGCTCAAGAGCTTCCAAGACACGGGCGTCACGCTCCTCAAGGGCGACCTCTACGACCATGGCAGCCTGGTGACCGCCATCAAGAAGGTGGACGTCGTCATCTCCACGCTCGGCGCGTTCCAGATCGCCGACCAGACCAAGCTCATCGCCGCCATCAAGGAGGCCGGAAACGTCAAGGTTCGTTTCAGCTCCACCAATACAATTAGGTGGATGTTCAGGCACGCATATATCATTTGTAATAATCTTGTCTCGCTTCGATGCACCGATGGATGGCTGCGCGCCATGCCATGCAGAGGTTCTTCCCTTCGGAGTTCGGGCTGGACGTGGACCACACCAACGCCGTGGACCCGGCCAAGTCCATCTTCGCCGTCAAGGCCGGCATCCGGCGCGCCATCGAGGCGGAGGGCATACCCTACACCTACGTGGTGGCCAACTACTTCGCCGGCTACGCGCTCCCCACCATCGGGCAGGTCCTCTCCCCGGCACCGCCCACGGACAACGTGCTCATCCTCGGCGACGGCAACACCAAGGTCGTGTTCGTCGACGAGGGGGACATCGGCACGTACACGGTCAGGGCGGCGGTCGACCCCCGGGCGGCGAACAAGACGCTGTACATCAAGCCGCCGGCCAACACGCTGTCGCACAACGAGCTGGTGTCCCTCTGGGAGAAGAAGACCGGCAAGACGTTCCAGAGGATCTACGTCCCCGAGGACGCCGCCCTGAAGCAGATCCAGGGTCAGCACTAATCAACCCACGATTAATCATATTAATTCGATCTCCGATTAGCTAATTCGATAATGTTTGGTCTGGATGAATCTGCATGCAGAGGCGCCGGTTCCGCTGAACGTCATACTGTCGATCGGGCACGCCTCGTACATCAAGGGGGACCAGACCAACATCCAGGTCGAGCCGTCGTTCGGGGTGGAGGCCAGCGAGCTGTACCCGGACGTGAAATACACCACCGTGGACGACTACCTCAACAGGTTCCTCTGAAGACATGTACACATCTGCCTGCCTGCCTGCCTGCCTGCCTGAGTTTCTGTTTGCATGCTGATCACTGATCAGTCAGTCAGATACTAAATGCATGCATTCTGTTGTTGTACACCAATAATATCCGTCTCTTCCTTTGATCCCTGTGCTGTGTGACGATGTATTCGTCTGCTAGCCTAGCCTAGCCGGTTCAGCGTGATGCATGGTTTGTCTTGGACGATGCAATATGTATGATGAGTTAGCTCCCATGTGACCGAAATAAAAGAGATAGATTTGTATGGGAAAAATTCATACGTGATTTCGCAAAATCTAGAGGATTTTTTCGCAAAGAGGCTGAGGTGGAGGGCTTTCCCAGGTGCACTTCCTCCGGGTGTAATATAAGTGATTATTATTATTATGGGGCTGTGTATATGTCGACGGAGTAACTGCACTTTGTTTACTGCTAGCACCTCCAGGGCCGGCCCTGGGGGGCGAGCGGGGCGGTCGCCTCGGACCTCCAAAATCCAGGGGCCCCATCTCAAATAGAAGGGTTGCACAGTCGAGGCGGATCTCGACGGCGGCGCGGTCCCATGGGCCTGGCCCAGGGAAGGTCTCCAGCGGCGCGGGCGACGGCACGAGGGCGATGGGGCGCGTGGCACGCAGGAGGCTCCTGGCCGCCAGGCTCGCTAGCGCGGCGTCGACGAGCGCGTCCCACTGCGCCATTCCGTCGAACAGGCAGCGGGTGGGACGGAGAAGATGAGGCAGGCGCAGAAAGAGATAGCAAAGCGAAAACCATTGCCTGGTTGTGACTTGTGAGTTAATGGGTTAGTTGCAACTTGCGCGCGGGTCGCGTCGCGTGACGAGGCCCCACCAGCCAGGGACTAACAGGGCTTAAGGTGGGCCCAATCATCCCAGGGCTAAATAATTTGGCCCACATGACTTGCTTTCCGTGTTGGGCGTTGAGCGGAACGATGTGTGGCTACAACATTCCGCCTCGGTGTGGCAAGACATAAAACTTCTCTATTGACAAAAAGAGTAACTATGCTCAGATACTTTCGCAAAAAGTTATGTCCAAGGCAGGAGATGCCATGTGCCTCTGCATGTGGGGCCCGCATGCCAGAGCGTTGGACCTAGCAAACAGAATGATCCATGGTTGGGAATTCTCCTCTCCGTGAGGGCCGACCACGGACCTCCTCTTCTTTCAATCCTTGCCACAGGCTTGTGAGTGGTAGCAAGCACAGGAGGCCACGTCAGCACACTAAAAGTGAGCTAGTCATCTTGATCAGCATCAGCTCGTACTCTTTGATATGAATTTTTTCTTTAATACATAACGTATTTTAAGTGTTTGTTGGTAAAATTAGATATATATATGTGTATGCATGTAGATTTATATTTAGATATTTATACTAGGGTCTCTATTTTTAATTTCGCTCTGCCCTAAAATCTCAGGATGACCCTGAGCACCTCTCCAGCAAAAGCGTCTATATAAATCCGTTCACCGGAGAAAAGTTGGAAGTGTAGCGCATTTCGCCGCGTGGGACTTCTCTCGTGTCGTCTCGTCGCAGCCCGCTGACAAATCGGGTCCGCTCTTCAGACGTCGTCTTCCACCTCGGATGGACGCCATTGGAGCCGAGCTCCCCGCATCAGAGCACTTGTTTCCCGGCTTGGTTCAGTATATTGCTGATATGGATGACATAGAGAATGAGAGGCACCGGGAAGAATAGAGGTGCGTGATCCATATGCTTTGGAATGAGAGTTCTCTCTGAGCTTCCCATGTGCGTGATCCATGTGCGTGATCCCCGGGTGTAATATTGGTGATTATTATTATTATTATGGGGCTGTGTATATATGTCGAGGGGGTAGCTGCACTTTGTTTACTGCTAGCACCTCTCCAGCAAAAGCGTCTATATAAATCCATCCACCAGAGAAAAGTTGGAAGTGTAGCTCCAGAGAAACAACTGAAGTTAATAGTGCAGTACTTATCTTGCAACGCCACTCCTATGTATGCATATATGCGATCTTTCTTTGAGGTGCAACTACGTTCTCTCTTTTTTTTTTGGGGTGGGGGGGGGGGGTGGTTTCTGTCCCATTTCCCCGCTTACATTATCAAAAGATAGCAAAAGTTTGCAATAGATTGTACATGGCCTAAGTATGTACTTCTGTAATTAAGTAACATCACACCTACTAGCTTGTTTGGCTGCTGCTCCTCTGCCTATATATACGATCATTTGTCATGTACATAAATCCATCTCTCCATCTGGACTCTTAGAGATATAGGGAAACTAGAAATGTGATTTTTTGAGTGAGTTGATACTATGCTGTGCATATCTTCATTTGCATTGCCTTTCCCCCCCTTTTTCGTTCCCCTTTGCATACTTCACTTAAAAGAAACAGCCTACTAATATTGTGATGGCGATCAATATTACAAATTTACTATGGAAATGAGCGGCATTGGGAAACCAAGACTTTGTACCACAGAGCTTATCAGTCAGGCAGGAACTTCTGATGCCTTGTTAACTGAACCATCCGATTTGCAGCAAACAAGCATATTTTGTTTGGCGATGGACACCTCGGTTCTACTCAAGCACTAATATGACATACTAAGGATTAAGGCCATCGCCGGAGTTGACGTGGCAAATGCAGCTCTGTGTAAGCTGAAGCCAATCATATAGGCAATTTTTTCATGCATATACTCGTTTTATCAGCATGAGTGATATATGGTCTCTGTTGTTTTTAAATGCGAATTATCAAGAAATTAATGATGAAGGCATGATCTCAGCATTTGCTAATTTTCCAAAACGTGCACACCTGTTCAGTCATGCATGGTGCTCATCAACATGGTTGAGTTAACTACTAGTTATTACAGTTTCTTTTTTTTTTTGGTTTCAGTCTAAATGTAATGTTAGTTGTTTGACAATGTCCGGAGGAAGTAGCAAAACTGCAAAAGTTAGAGAAACGGATCTACATCGATCACATGGATCGATCCCAAAAATGGTCGGATTATCAGGCTACCGATCGGATTTATTGAATCCAGATACCTAATATCTAGATTCAAATGCAAAACAAATTTAAATGTGGATGTTGAAGTGATAAAAATCTCAAATGCGAATCTAATATAGATTGACGTAGATTCGAATCCAAATATCTTAATAACATTTGACTTAGTCAGTGCAGCATAGCCGGCCCATCCGAGCCATAGTTGACTGTAGCTAGGCGCGCCCCAGCGCGGCCTTGGCAAGTAGCAAGCAAGCAGCGGTAGTGTCACGTTGCTTTCGACGTTGTCCTTGCCTGACTTTAGCTCCCGCTCGTTTCAGCTTTTTTTTAGCTTCAGCTTTTTTTTTCACTATTCAATAATTTATCTTTTTCTAAATTTTTTAGATTTTTTAGGCTTTTATGCATTATTCTTTTTTTCCCCGTATTCCTTTGCATTGTCCGTGATGGGCTAACATATTTTTTCTATTTTTACATTTTTTAAAAAATTTAATTATACCTAAAAACCAAATCAGTTATAGTAAAAAAGTCAACTATAATAAAATTTCAATCAAAAGTTAGAAGCCATCACTATTCCGAACGACCCGTGTCACGCGCTGCTGCTCCTGAGGGCACCATTGAATGCATACGCTGCGTTAGCGTGGTGTACACATCGGTCCATGCAACTGTAGACACTACCCTATCAGATATGCACCTGTACACTATGGCCCCCGCTCATTTCGGCTTTTTTCGACTTCAGCTTCTAGCTTCAGCTTTTTTTTCACTATTCATTACACTATCCACTAACTCAACTACAGTATTTTTCACCATTCTGTTTTTTTCACAAAGCCAAAACCATTCTGTCCGATCACCCCCTATATTGCCGTGTAGTAAATGGATTGTCGACATGTTTCGTATACGAGCTAGTGCCCTGCGATGTTGATGGATTTCTCTTCCACGGAGTCTCTCTTCTACCTGGAGTTGACATCAGACGAGTAAAGTACCAAGAGTATATACTCTATTCTAAATAGCTTCAGTTTCTAATTTTTTTGCTTTCAATTTATTTAAACTAGAAGTTACTTAGAATGTATCGATTTTTAATTTCTACTTATTTTAGATTTTTTTACTTTTTACTTTTATTTTTTTTTTGTATTGTCCGTAGCGATATAACGGTTTTTTTTAAAAAAACTCTATTTTTTCTATTTTTTCTCAGAGAAAGTTAACTATAGTATAATTTCAGCTAAAAGTCACAACCATAAGTTTAAGTTAAGAGCTAGTTGAAGCACCACTTAAAATTTGGTCATTAAATTTATCAATGGAGAATTGATCAGGTAAGAAAATGAACTAGGATGCGAAAGGAGAGAACGGGAATTTCCTATTAATTTATTGCCAACGCACCCCATATCCGATCAATGGGACCAAATTTTGACGACAAACATTTGGCAACCTTCATCTTCAAACCATGCAAACAGACATAATTTTTTATTATTTTTTGCGAGGGAAAACAGACATACAGTCTGTCTAGGCATGGATGCTTGGATGATCTCTTATGTGTGGGTGAAAGCATACCTGGTATCTAAGCATATACATTTGTTACCGAGCCACGTAATCTAATACGTCGAACACGTGAATTACATACGTAGTCTCCAACTTAAGTAAAACTCGATCCTGCTCTAGGTAGCTTTGTCTTCTAGCTTCTAGTTCTGAAATAAAATATCAACTTTTTAATTTTGATTTTTTTGGACTTTTTTATTTATTTATTTGTATTGTCCGTAGAAATATAATAGAGTTTTATTTTTTTTCTTATTTTACTTTATTTTTTAATTAAATAACTCATAAAAATTAATCATTGTTACAGTATAATTTTAATTAAAAAGTAATAGCCGAAAACCGCAGCCACTTAGCGCGGGCCTGAACACAATTACCTCAAATAGCACACCCGCTTCGATCCTAAGGGCATCTCCAATGGTCCTAACTAGCAACTAACTAGGAGACTTCCACATCATCAACCAAATAGCTAGCATACAAAGGACTGTCTATAAGGATAGCTATTTGATACTTACATGCACACATGTCATTTATAGAGCTGCCTTAGTTTTCTGTTATAGCCTAGTGCTTAAGGAAAAATTTCGGCTCGATTTTTTTTGCATACTCTCTTTCCTCCACATAGGATTTATGCTGATGTGTACATACAAATAGCCAGCTGACTCAGACCATTGGAGATGCCCTAATCAAAACCATTCGTCCAACCTGAGCAAGCACAGCGTATTCACGGAAAACCACGCCCATAGATTGGCGAGAGAGCCGGAAAAATTGGCGACAACACCACAGAGGAGCCGGCCAGGGCAAGAGAGAGAAGCCAGCAGAAGAGGATGAGGGTGCAGCTGCTGGGTCACGGAGTTGCATAAGGGCACCGCCCACGAGCTTTTCTGAAGGTCCTTGGAAACTTTTCCTGCCGTTCATGATTGGAGACAGTGGCGGATCTAGGATTGGATCACGCCTCGGGCTAAATTTCAACCAAGTAACAATCTAACATACTAGAAGTCTAGAACTATATTATGATATAACAAAATATATGTTACAAATGCATCATTGATATGAAAATTTTGCTTAATACTTAATACTTGAAAAGTTCAAGTCTTCAAACACATATTACAATAAAGAAGCATATCAAACCATAAAGATTGTTTTGCCCAGTGTTACTAGCCCTAGTTCCTAATGTTTCTAGAGATTGGTTTGAGTTGGATTGTCTATTTGACTGTGTAACTTGTGTTGGAAAATACGATCACAATATCTTGCTCCTCTTCATTCTACAATTTGTATCCTTAAACCTTAATAGCTAGTTCCTAAACAAGCTATATATGTTGAGGAGTGGACACATCCTTGTGCACTTGCATTCACATTTTGAGGTAAAAGCAAAGTCCAATATATGGAACTGGTCTTGGTCTCCTAGATATAATCTTGGTTAGAAAAATTCCTAAGGTCAAGAACTCATCATCGAGCATACCAACACTCTGAGCTACTTTTCCCTTTGCTTTGATGTTGCCTAGAACTGAACCTCAGTAAATCACATCGATCCCTCCTCCTCCACCCACTACAAGTCCGAGTGCGCAACAAACAATCAAGCAAGCTAAATAAGCTAGAGCAAGAAACAAGTAACCTTAAGAAATAACTAGTAGATCAACTCACGAAATCCTTGCCTCGCTTGATGAGCCAGATGAGCTCAAGCGGCTCAATCTTGAGGAGAGGGAGAAGAAGACGATGAGTCGATGACGACGCCGGGAGGCATCCCCGCCGGCCTCCACGCCAGCGCGCGCCTCCACGCACGCCCACCGGTGATGCTTGTGCCTCCGCGGCCTCCCGCGCCGCGCCTCCCCTGCGGGCTCCGGGCCGCGCCGCCCCGTCCCTCCCGGCGGCCTCTCCACACCAGCGCACCACCTCCCGCACGCCTCGGCCGGCGTGGCGCCTCCGCTCTCTCCACGCGCGCGCGCGCTCCTCCTGCGCCTCGGCCGGCGCTGCGCCTCCCATGACCTCCGCGCCGCCGCCTCCCGGCAGCTCGGCGCGCGCGCCTCCCGCGCCTCCCGCCGGCCTCCACGCCGGCGCACCACCTCCCGCACGCCTCCCGGCCGCGTCGCCTCCCGCGGCCTCCGTGTCACCGGCCGGGGGGGTAGCGAGAGCAACCATATAGGAGGGGGACCACCGAACTAGGATCGAGGGGAGCACCGCCTCGCCAGTAGGCTAGGTCGCCAGGAGGGGGCGGCGGCGGGAGGGGGCGACGGCATGGCACAACGCGTAGGGACGAAGGAGAGCGCTGGGCCGAGGGAATTGGTGCGGAGGAGGCGATGTTGACGCTTGATGGCGCTGGAGGCCGAGCTAGCGTTGGAGGAGTGGAGGAGGCCGGAGGCGCTGCGGTCTTGGAGGAGGCCGGGAGGGCGCGCCGTGAAGGAGTGGAGGAGGTGCTTGGAGTTGGGATCGGGCAAGCGGGCTAGGGTTAGATTGTGGGTTGTGCCACACGAGGTTAGGCCCGAGGCGCGGTGGGGTGGGCCACTAGCGACTGGCACCTTGAGTCAATGAGTTTCCTCGGGCCTAAGGCACTAATTTTTCATTTTTATAGGCCTATATCAACATAACACCACTATTAATTTCGCTGGGCCTTGGGCTATAGCCTACCTAGCCCGAGGCCCAGATCCGCCCCTGATTGGAGATCCACTAGACGATGTGGGCCACGTGGCATGGTACCCGGAGGGTCTAGTTTAGGCTAGATCGGTACCATCTATGAAAGGTGTTTACGTCATTGTGTGTAGCATATTTATGTAAACAAATTTGCTTTAGTTTTTTTCTCTCATCTGTATATCCAAAACATGGTCATGCATCCATCGTATACATTTCAACTTTGTTGTTTTGAATATGTTCTAGCCGTGCAACAGTGCCGCTGCGGCCGCTGATAAAAATGAAAAAACTATTATATCATATGAACAATGCAAAGGAACAAGGAAAAAAGTAAAAGCAAAAAAATCTAAAAAGCTAAAAAAACAAAATAAACTTAAATTAAAAATCAACACGTTTTAAGTGGTTTCTGGTTTAAATAAATCAAAAACCAAAATAAGTCAGAAATTAAAACCGTTTGGAATGCATCATGATATAATGGTTTTTAATTTATTTTTTATGTTTTTTTAAAAAATTAACAGCTGCTATACATAATTTTAATTATAAATTAAAAACTATAACCAAAAATTTAAATCATAGGGGAAGCCATCAAATATTAGATAGGCTTCTTGATTCAGCTAGTTCATGAGAGGATATTTAATGACGTGCATGGCATGTGAACCGAGGACGTCAATCAATGGTGAAAACGACAGGAATGTGACACCGACATGCCAGTAATCTGAAGACAAGCACATCAGTAATCTGAAGACAAGCACATGCACGGTTCTCTTCACATGAAACCAAAGGCCGAAATGAAGGCCCGCTCGTCTCGATTTTAGCTTCTAATTTTTATTTTTGATTTTATTTTTTATTTTTTGTTTGTTTCGTATTCATTTGTATTGTTTGTGATAAACTAATCTATTTTTTATTTTTAAAATTTTAAAATTTAATTGTGTCAAAAAGACACTAGCAATTATAATACAAAATAATTTAGCTATAGTGTAAAATAAAAAATAAACCACTAAAGAAATCCAAATGATTTTCCCAATTCATCGAGAACAAGGTAGTCACGTACAAGTACATAAATTGCTAGAGATGTGGACTGTCAAGGATGTCTAGTTACAACTGTACATATGGCGTCTGTAAGTATTTTTAAACTTTAGGCATCAGTATGGCTTCTTTCTTAAAAAGTGTTGGCCTACTGTAGCACATGATTTCTAGGCTCTACTCATTTCAGTTTTTTTTAGCTTCAGTTTTTAGCTTTAGTTTTTTTCACTATTCAGTAATTTATCTTTTTCTAATTTTTTAAGATTTTTTTAGTTTTTCTTTGTATTTTTCTTTTTTTTTCTCATGTTCCTTTGCATTATCCGTGATGGATTAATATATTTTTTTTCTATTTTTCTATTTTTTAAAAAAATTTAATTATGTTCAAAAAATCAAATCAATTACAATAAAAAAAATTAGTTATAATAAAATTTCAATCACAATCAAGAAGCCATCGCTGAACGACCCCTTAAGTTATGTGAAAGCTTTCTTTAATAAGGACCTGAACATTTCAATCCGAGAGGATATTGAATGATGTACCGTCGGTCAAGTCCTCCATGGCATGTGAACCGAGGACGTCAATCTGACACCGACGTGCTAATAATTCTGAAGACAAGCACATACACGGTTCTCTTCACATGCAACCGGAAGCGAAATTAAGCGAGCGAAATTAAGCGAGCGTGAAATCGAGAGGAAATAGATGAGCAGCCTCGGTGGTAGGCGAGAGAAGTGAGGGCGTTCAGAATAGTGTTGATTTATAATTTTTTTTATTATAGTTAGTTTAATTTTTATTGTAATTGAGTTGGTTTATTTGGTACAATTAAATTTAAAAAAATTAAAAATAGAAAAACATATTAGTCCATCACAGACAATGCAAAAGAATACGAAAAAAGGCAAAAAAAACCCCTCAAAAATCTAAAAAACCAGAAAAAGATAAAATTACTGAATAGTGAAAAAAACGAAAGTCAGAAGCAGAAACTAACTTTAAGACAAAATGAGCGAGACCTTAACGAGTCCAACCATCCACTCGAGTTAGCACGTAGTGCGATCTGACAGGGTAGTGTCTACAGTTGCACGGACCGACGTGTACACCACGCTGACGCAGCGTATGCATTGCCTTCGGGAGCAGCGCACATTAAGGGTGGCAAGCAAAGACAACGTCGAAAGCAACGTGATGCTACCGCTGCTTGCTTGCTACTTGTGCCAAGGCCGTGCTGGGGCACGTCCAGCTGCGGTCGACTGTTGCCCGGATGGGCCGGCTATGTTGTACTGACTAAGTCAAATGTTATTAAGATATTTGGATTCGAATCTGTGTCAATCTATATTATATTCGCATTTGAGAGTTTTGTCACTTCAACATCCATATTTGAATTTGTTTTGCATTTGAATCCAGATATTAGGTATTTGGATTCAATAAATCCAGATTCGGTAGCTTGATAATCCGACCATTTTCACCCCTAGCTGTGAGGACAAGCCATAAAAATTGTTAGAAATGCTAGATCCATAAAAAACCTGATAATCCGATCATTTTCACCGCTAGCTGTGAGGACAAACCATAAAAAGTTAGAGAAATGGATATACAGAACTACAAGAGCATTTTGTAATCTACATCGATGGACCCATTGCCTGTATATAGGGAGCCTACAAAGTCCATTCTTTTCGTGAACGCTATATATACTACCCATATCTTTATTCACATGGTCTTTTTTTCCTCCTCTTTTCCACGCTTGACACAAACATGCTAATGCTAAATGATGATTAGCAGTACAAATTTACCCTGGAAATGAGCGGCATCGGGAAAACAAAGACTCTGTATGAAGCAACCGTGCCGTTTTCTTTCGAATCTCATGGCCCAGCGTTCTGCACTGCTGTGTGCTAGTTCGAGAAAGGTGGCTGCTCAGCAGGGAGCAGCGCAAGAAAGCGGCAAGTGGATAGGCCCTTCACTCCACTGCAGAGCATCCTCTCATATACGGCAAGCGGATACCATCAGTGTGGTCCTAATGTTTTTTTTGTTTATTAATCTCTCAATAGAGATTGAAGTGATGATGTGTTATGTAGGTAGCATGCTAGAATGTACGTTTGGTTCATGCAAGAATATTGGTTCTCGATACTTTCAAGAGTAATTTCAATTGAATTCTGCTATCATCCGAACTATGTCTTTTGTCAAAGTTCGCATGCCAAGTGATCGGGGTTTGTTAAACTTCTCCCTTTAGTACCAAATTAGAGAAAATGGATCACTCACATAGAGAACCAGTCCAACTACACAAGCCTTCAGCTTGAACAGAGCCATTTGCTCTGTGTCAAGAAGAATCAAAAGTATTATTGAACTAGATCTCACGATGTGCCGTTTCACAACACAGGCAAACATTTTTCTGACTGCACCTGACATACAGTGAATGACTCAATATATGCGGGGCCAGGCATTAGTTTGTGATCTGAACTAGCTATATGTTCTACAGTACAGATCTGGAGCAAGCAAAAATTAATTAGGTAGCTGTAACTCAAATGGCACCTACTCGATCGCCTGCGCACATGCATTGTAATTGCTCAGATTTGGCCTCTTTCCCTCGATCTCACTCTATATATAGGGGCCTCTTGTCATCTACATCGAACTTGCATCGATCATTTCATTTGGACACAGAGATATAAATGAAGAATACACACTACGCATACCTCCATCTACATTGCCTATTTTGTTTTCCTTCCCCTTTGCCCACCAGCTTAACATAGAAGAAACAAGTTGCTAATGCCATATGTAATGGTGAGCAGCGTTGCAAAAATTGAAGTAGTATTGGAATGGGTGGCACCGGGGAAAGATCACTACGAAGAAGGATGTCGGTATGTCGATTTGTTTCTGCTTTATGGCCTGACGGTCCACTTACTTGGCGGATCCAAGAACAACAGTAGCTGTGGTGGTAAATTTAGTGCATTAGCCTCCAGTACGTGTCACCACGTGGAGACGTTTAGGGCAGCGTGTGTAATAGTCTCAAAATTTAAAAATTTATTTGAAAATAGTGTGAAAAACTCATTTCTGCATTTTTGTATATGTTCAAAAAATTGGAAAATTTTAAAGTGATTTCCCTTATTTTCAGCAGCAAAAATGTATTTCCAAAGATATTTTGAGCTTACTAAAAATCTGAAAATATTAAGCCGCTTTCCTTTCCCCACCTCTCCCTCGCGAAGCGCATTTCGCCGCGTGCTCCTTCTGTCGTGTCGCCTCGTCGCAGCCGCTGACAAGTCGGGCCAGCTCGCTAGACGTCGTCTTCCACCTCAGATGGACGCCATTGGAATCGAGCTCCCGTGCACAGCGCACGCATTATAGACGTTGCTGTTTTGTCTCTAGTTTGGTTCAGTATATGCTGAGAACGAGGGGCACCGGAAGAATTTGTCTATTAGCTCAGTGGTGCAGGAGTGAGTCGCGATATCATCGTTTTGTATGAACCTTATTTTTCTTTTCTTTTTCAAGGCAACTGTATATTGTACAAATTAATCAGCTCCAACATATGCTTTACTTAACCTGGTGCATGGTGTTAAATAATATTGAACAATTAGAAGATTCTTTTCCTTTCAATTCTCTAAGAATATATAATTACAAAAATGAAAAAGTTAAATTACTCGTGATCTCATGACATGAGCGCATACGTGACAAACAAAACAACACGAGCATCCTAGCTATTTGAACCATAACGATGGGGCTTTTTCCCCCCCTAAAAGTTCAATAGATCGAAGAGCTCAGCTCTTGCTCTAGCCTGGCTATCAGAACGTCGTCGGTTGAAAGAGAAAGAAAGTTGTCGTTCAGAGCCAACAGTGAAGCAAACTTACTGCATGCCTTTGCAAGTTATAACATGCTTGCCGGCCTGTACAAACAAGTATTACATGTGCAACGCATATCATTTTGTCTTTCCACTTGACCACACCTACTCGCCTGCACAACACATACACCACATTATTTCACATGCACTTTATCATATCCATTAGCGAAAAGATACAACAAGCTCGCTAGCTAGGGATTGTAGGTTGGTTATCATCCATGCTGCTGGCTAGTTGCTTCTAGCCATATCCTAAAGACCTAAACTGTATATGTATTAGCATGCAGCTTGCACTGCAGGAAGCCAGGACCTGCGTACATGTAATGGAGGGAGATGACAGCCGACTGGTAGGAGGCGGATGAGAATGGGAGGCATCAGGAGAAATCGGAGTGCGTCTTGACACAGCGCCGCGGTGCTACTTGGTAACCGGTGGCTCCCACGAATTGTGCTTCGAGAACATGGCAACATGCCTACGCGCGCGTGATCTCCGTCTTTGAGCGACCATGTACTGTGTGGATCGACCGTTCTGAACAACTAGTAGAGGGCTCGACAACAGGCCTACCTGGAAAAAAAGAGAAGGTTTCTAAGAGGGTGTTGCCAATTCTACACGTGGAAGAAATCAGGCATCTAGGACTACCAGAAACTCTTTGTTCACTCCTAACACAAGTAACATAGCAAGTTAGACTGATGTGGGTATTTCTGTTTCCAAAGTAGGATCCACGGCTGGATGAGTTACGTAGATACCTCGTTCAGGTAATCATTTGTTGGTTATTGGTTAATGCTGTTGTTTACACCATATTTGTTTTTGTTCTTTGTCCGCTTGTTTTAGGTAATAGGTGGTTAAATGTCTTTGCTCTGAACTTTACACCTAGACTGATCCTTCTCATGCCTGAAAACTGATATTATTATTTCTCAGCATTCTTTAATCACTGAAGAAGAATTTCAACTAAACATTTCTGTGCCTGCGTCTTTCTTTTTCAGTGGACTCGCTTAGCCAAGTTAGAGCTTATACCTCTTAATTAGTCCCGTTGCACATGTCATCGTACCTGCTGAATTGTTAATTCTTCTGTCATCATATTCAGTCTTGTTTGATATCATCTGAATGTTCAACTGCAGTTCTTTAAGATTATTTTCTGATATGGTACATGCCACCAATGCAGACAAGATATTCATGCCTTTGTGCAACTGAGAGGTGGACAGGGTACTAGTGCTAGAGAAGAAAATGCAGTAGCAGATGCCAGCCATCCTTTTCAGACACGTGCATATAACTCATATGAAATAGATATTTTAGTATTATACTTAGTACTTCCTGTTTGCCCATAGTTAGATTCCACACGAATTGTGAAGTTATAGATTCAGTTTCTCACACAAATAAAGCTGGAATGCTTATTTCAAGGTTCCCATACCTAATCATTTCACTCTGACTGGGACATGGATGATTTTTTCCGTAATCATTCCACTCTGCCTGGGATATGGATGATTTGTTTCTGGGTTCATGTTGTCGTTAACAATAGTTCCTTGGACAGGGAATTATATCTTCGGCATTCTCCTACATTCGTTTATGCAAAATAAGTTCCAAAAAAGCTTAGAGAAATATGTTATGTATATTTCTTGCTCCATCCATCACCTTCATCATCTCTTCCCAATTTCAAAAAAAAAAGTCCCCATCTCTTCACCCAACACAAGAATCCTTCCTTTCCCGTAGCCTTCCTCTCCACCATCCCAACACAAGAATCCTTCCTTTCCCATCAGGCTCTATCGATGGGGATGGAGGCGGAGGGAGTACAGAGGAGTTTGGGGCCAACGGGTTGCTTCTTGTAAGGGTGATCCTGGTTACATGCACGGTGAGAGAAACAAAGAACCACTCGATATATGCGGGGCCAGGCATTAGTTTGTGATCAGAACTAGCTATAAGTTCTACAGTACAGATCTGCAACAAAAAAATAAGTTAGCTGTAACTCAAATGGCACCTACTCGATCGCCTGCGCAAATGCATTGTAATTGCTCTAGATTTGGCCTCTTTCCCTCCATCTAACTCAATATATAGGGGCCTCTGTCATCTACATCGAACTTGCATCGATCATTTCATTTGGACACGAGATATAAATGAAGAATACACACTACGCGTACCTCCATCTACATTGCCTATTTTGTTTTCCTTCCCATTTGCCCACCAGCTTAACATAGAAGAAACCAGTTGGTAATGCTATATGTAATGGTGATCAGCGTTGCAAAAAATTGAAGTAGTATTGGAATGGGTGGCACCGGGGAAAAATCACTACGAAGAAGGCTGTCAGTATGTCGATTTGTTTCTGCTTTGATGGTCTGATGGTCTCGTTGCAGCCCGCTGACAAATCGGGCCCGCTCGTCAGACGTCGTCTTCCACCTCGGATGGACGCCATTGGAGACGAGCTCCACGCACAGTGCACACATGAGAGTACGTTGCTGTTTGTCTCTAGTTTCCCGGCTTGGTTCAGTATATTGCTGATATGGATGACATTGCGAATGAGAGGCACCGGGAAGAATTGAGGTGCGATATCCATATGCTATGCTGTGGAATGGCATTTCAAAGAGTTTGAATATCATCCGATCAAAAATTATGTAAACTCTTAGTTTTGAAGTAGTGCTGATTTTATTGTTCATTAAGCTAGAGGTCTGACCAATGGGTCTTTGAATTTTTAGTATTTTGTCTTCTTTGGCTTGGGATTTTGATGAATTTATGTGTCTATTGTATGTTGTTGTTGATATTTAGGAAATATTTTGAAGTATCATTCATCCCCTCTGATTTGCCATCCTCGATCCTACAATTACCATGCTCCAGCGAAACATGAGTGAGTACTTGTTGTACTTAACATCACACCTACTAGCTTGTTTGCCTTCTTCTCCTCTGCCTATATATAGGATCATTTGTCATATACATAAATCCATCTCTCCATCTGGACTCCCGAAGATATACGGAGACTAGAAAGATGATTTTTTAGTGAGTTGATACTATGCACAGCATATCTTCATTTACATTGCCTTCTTTTTTTTCCTTTTCGTTCCCTTTTTCACACTTCACTTAAAAAGACAGCCTAGTGATATTATAACGCTGATCAACATTACAAATTTACTTTGTGTCACAGAGCTGGCCCGTTTTCTTTCAGTTGAAGGTCTGTCTGTCTGCACCACAATGTGTGGTTCCTAGACAGGCTGCTTCTTGCAAGGGAGATCCTGGTCCCGAAAGGCTCCCACAATTTTGCACAGTTTTTCTCTTCTTTTTTTTTTTTTGAAGTAGAGGGGAAACCCTTCTATTTCCTTTAATAGAAACGGACAAAGTTCTAGAAGAAAAGACGACGAAAACTGAAAAAAAAAACTGACATTGCATCTAGACTACTTCAACCAACATGAGCAAAAGCCTAAACACCCTACCCCGACTTGACCGCCTCTGAAGTACAGCAAGACGCTTTAAAAAGACAGCATCTAGCACCCAACCAAAACAGACGTCCATACAAAACCCAGAAGTCCGTCTCTCAGGAAACAAGACAACCATATTACAGAACTACAAAAAGGCAATCCATTCCATGCCATCCAGCTTTTCGCATCCTTCTTCATCCAGTTGTGATCCTCCCTACTCCAAGCCTCCATCCTATACTGGCATTGTGATGGCTGGAACCCAATTTCAGCTGTAAATCGGCACCAACGATCATGGGACGCCTCATGAAGGACAGGTAGGAACTTTTGATGCCTTGTTAGTTGAACCATCCGATTTGCAGCAAACAAGCATATTTAGGTTGGCGATGGACACTTCGATTCTACTCAAGCACTAGTATGACATACTAAGGAGTAAGGCCATCGCTGGAGTTGACACATGGAAGAAATCAGGCAGGGGTGTGAGCTCAAAAAAGTCTTTTGTCAAAACAAGATTGTGACTAGTCCATGTTCTTTAGATCCCTTGCCTCATCCAGGACTACCAGAAACTCTTTGTTCACTCCTACCACAAGTAACATAGCAAGTTAGACTGATGTGGGTATTTCTGTTTCCAAAGTAGGATCCGTGGCTGGATGAGTTCTGTAGATACCTCGTTCAGGCAATCATTTGTTGGTTAATGCTGTTGTTTACACAATATTTGTTTTTGTTCTTTGTCCGCTTGTTTTAGGTGATAGGTGGTTACATGTCTTTGCTCTGAACTGTACACCTAGACTGATCCTTCTCATGCCTGAAAACTGAAATTATTATTTCTCAGCATTCTTTAATCTCCGAAGAATTGAATTTCAACTAAACATTTCTGTGCCTGCATCTTTCTTTTCAGTGGACTCGCTTAGCCAAGTTAGAGCTTATACCTCTTAATTAGTCCCGTTGCACATGTCATCTTACCTGCTGAATAGTTTATTCTTCTGTCATCATATTCAGTCTTGTTTGATATCATCTGAATGCTCAACTGCAGTTCTTTAAGATTATTTTCTGATATGGTACATGCCACCAATGCAGACAAGATATTCATGCCTTTGTGCATGCAACTGAGAGGTGGACAGGGTACTAGTGCTAGAGAAGACAATGCAGTAGCAGATGCTAGCCATCCTTTTCAGACACGTCCATATAACTCATATGAAATAGATATTTTTGTATTATACTTAGTACTTCCTGTTTGCCCATAGTTAGATTCCACACGAATTGTGAAGTTACAGATTCAGTTTCTCACACAAACAAAGCTGGAATGCTTATTTCAAGTTTCTCATACCTAATCATTTCACTCTGCCTGGGATATGGATGATTTGTTTCTGGGTTCATGTTGTCGTTAACAATAGTTCCTTGGACAGGGAATTATATCTTCGGCATTCTCTTACATTCGTTTATGCAAAATAAGTTCCAAAAAAGCTTAGAGAAATATGCTATTTATATTTCTTGTTCCATCCATCACCTCAAAGTAGCAGGCAAAACTGAACGATAGAATGAAAAGAAGACTACCAGTTCAGTCCTTTATTTTTGCCGTCAGACTTCAGAATAGGACCTCCTTGTTTTCAAAAAAGAAAGGCGTGCTTTTCCATCCGAGAATGGCGTGCTTCTGGAATGTTAGATGATCATTCAAAAAAACCATGAGATCTATCTGTACAAAGCCTCATCTCTTCCCAATTTCAAAAAAAAAGTCCCCATCTCTTCACCCAACACAAGAATCCTTCCTTTCCCGTAGCCTTCCTCTCCACCATCCCCAACACAAGAATCCTTCCTTTCCCATCAGGCTCTATCGATGGGGATGGAGGCGGAGGGAGTACAGAGGGGCTCGTGTTCAACGGGCTGCTTCTTGTAAGGGTGATCCTGGTTTGAAAGGTGACATCGCCATGGCTCCTGCAACTGAACGAGAATTTTTATTGTTAGTTTTGCACGGTGAGAGAAACAAAGAACCACTCATCGTAGGGTTCGTCCGGACTGTAGTTTGGGTATGAGCGGCGTCGGGAAATGATATCACTATGGCTGAGTAGTTTGCATACGGCATATATGTAAACTCGATCGATTCGTATCTTCCATGGAGCATTGTGACCGGCATGGAACCATGCTTCATCTCAATTAATGCGCATATGCATGTGGTTTAATCTCAATTAATGAAAATCACGAACTACATCTCTGTAGTTAAGTGCTCATCTTATAACATGAAGTTAAGTGCAAACTTCACATTACAGAATTGATCTCGGCATGAATTACATAAAACTTCTTGGCATTTTCCCATCAGAAAAGTGAGAAGAGCTCTCCTATTCTAGAGTATCATGCTCCAGCAAAACTTATGTACTTGTGGCTGTAATTAATATCACGCCTACCGGCCTGCTGGTATCCTTCTCCTCTGCCCATTTATAAGGACCATTTTGTAGTCTACATCGATCGACCCATTGCCCGTATATAGGGAAACTACAAAGACCATTCTTTTCCTGAACGCTATATATACTACCCGTATCTTTATTGACATGGCTTTTTTTCCTCCTGTTTTGTATGCTTGACAAATTTACCATGGAAATGAGCGGCATCGGGAAAACAAAGACTCTGTGTGGAGCAACCGTGCCGTTTGCTTTCTAATCTAATGGACTAGCGTTCGGCACTGCTGCGTGCAAGTTCTAGACTGGTGGCTGCTCAGCGGGGAGCAGTGCAAGAAAGTGACAAGTGGATAGGCCATTCACTCCACTGCAGAGCACACTATATACAGTATGCAGATACCATCAGTGTGTCCCTAATATTTTTTTGGTTTATTAATCTCTCAATAGAGAATGAATTTATTCATCAGTGTGTCCCGCTGAACTGCAAGTTACTAATTAGACAAGACAAAGTGATGTGGTATACGTGTAGCTGATAGCTCTCGGTTTGCACCTAATGCGCATATGCATATGGTTTAATCTCAATTAATGAAATCACAAACTACATCTTTGTAGTTAAGTGCCCATCTTATAACATGAAGTTAAGTGCAAACTTCACATTACAGAATTGATCTCGGCATGAATTACATAAAACTTCTTGGCATTTTCCCATCAGAAAAGTGAGAAGCGCTCTCCTATTCTAGAGTATCATGCTCCAGCAAAATGTTTCAAAAACATTTCTCCAGCAGAACTTATGTACTCCTACCAGCCTACTGGATTCTTCTCCTCTGCCCATATATACAGGAGCATTTTGTAATCTACATATATCGATCGACCCATTGCCCGTATATAGGGAGACTACAAAGGCCATTCTTTTCCTGATATGGCCTTTTTTTCCTCCCCTTTTCCATGCTTGACACAAACACAAACCTGCTCATACTATAATGATGATTAACATTACAAATTTACCCTGGAAATGAGCGGCATCGGGAAAACAAAGAGATTGTGTGGAGCAACCGTGCCGTTTGCTTTCTAATCTGATGGCCCTGCGTTCGGCACTGTTGTGTGCAAGTTCTGGACTTGGTGGCTGCTCACAAGAAAGCGGCAAGCGGATAGGCCCTCCACTCCACTCCAAAGCCTACTCATATATGGCAAGCACATGACGTGTCAGTGTGGCCCTAATGTTTTTTTGGTTTATTAATCTCTCAATAGAGAATGAAGTGATGATGTGTTATGTATGTAGCATAATAGGATGGATGTTTGGTTCATGCAAGAACATTGGTTCTCGATATTTTCAAGATCAATGTCAGTTGAATTCTCCTATCATCTGAACTATGTTGGGTGGGTTCTTTTCAGTTACGGCTTATAATTTATGGCTGCGACTTATGGTTTTTAGCTCTAACGCGAACGTTTATATAAACTAATCGAATGCCGATAAGCCATTTCAAAAAGTTATTCCAATAAACCATTTTGAAATGGCAACATTGAAACTAGCCCGTTTGTTTATTTGAGAGAAGTCACAAACCATAGACTATAAACTGAAAAAAAAACTCGGCCATGTCAATCAAAGTTCACATGTCAAGTGATCGGGGTTTGTTAAATTTCTCCCCTTGAGTACCAAGTCAGAGGAAATGGATTACTCACATAGAGAACCAGCCAACTACACAAGCCTTCAGCTTGAACAGAACCATTTGCTCTGTGTCAAAAAGAATCAAAAGTATTATTGAACTAGATCTCACGATGTGTCGTTTGACAACACAGGAAACATTTTTTCTGACTGCACCTGACATACAGTGAATGACTCGATATATGCGGGGCCAGGCATTAGTTGTGATCAGAACTAGCTATAAGTTCTACAGTACAGATCTGCAACAAAAAAATAAGTTAGCTGTAACTCAAATGGCACCTACTCGATCGCCTGCGCAAATGCATTGTAATTGCTCTAGATTTGGCCTCTTTCCCTCCATCTAACTCAATATATAGGGGCCTCTGTCATCTGCATCGAACTTGCATCGATCATTTCATTTGGACACAGAGATATAAATGAGGAATACACACTACGCATACCTCCATCTACATTGCCTATTTTGTTTTCCGTCCCCTTTGCCCACCAGCTTAACATAGAAGAAACAAGTTGCTAATGCCATATGTAATGGTGATCAGCGTTGCCAAAATTGAAGTAGTATTGGAATGGGTGGCACCGGGGAAAGATCACTACGAAGAAGGATGTCGGTATGTCGATTTGTTTCTGTTTTGATGGCTTGACGGTCCACTTGACTACCGGAGTGAAAGAAGGTATAAGGAAGAACATAGGCTAGACCTTTTGATTTTTCATTAGTAACAAGTAAATACTTTGTTTGGATGTAAGAAATTTGCGAAATTGAGGGGATAAATACCAACTAATCAAGTGACACGAGACAATCCACAAAGCAATTGATCATGATCAAATTTGCAAGCCCACTTGGATATTGAGCATTTACTCATAAGAATAGGATTCATTTCAATGAGTAGTTGTAGGTGCAACTTCGAAAAAGAGAATCTAATAAAGCTTTTCTTACGTAGAGTCATTGAGTCGTTATATACCTTATTTGAATGGGAATGTTTCATAAGTCTATTGGAACTGGCTCTATATCCATGGAATCTCATCCATCATCCATACACAATGAATTGGTATGGTATATTCATGCAATAACATAAGAACAATAATAACTCGAATTCTTATCGATACTAGAACTCAGAGTATAGGAGGGAGAGTCGATTTATGGATGGAATTAAATACGAAGTAGCTAGGGTGGCAAATTTAGTATATTAGCATCCAATACGTGTCATGGGGCAGCTGCGTCCTGGCTAGCATGCATAACAGCTCAAAAATTTCCAGTTTATTTTAAAATAGTGCAAAAAACTCATTTCTACATTTTGTGCATTTTTTTAATTTTTGGAAAAATTTAAAGTGCTTTCCCTCATCTTGGATGTCTGTGTATTCATAATTGGAGGATAACTTGCACCTTCCTCAGGGCATTGTGACTGGCTTGGAGCCTAGTTTCAGCTGTAAATTGGCACCAACGATGATGGGACGCCTCATGAAGAGCAGGTGGGAACTTCTGATGCCTTGTTATATGAAACTGTATCCCTAGAAGAATCAATAGAAACATTTAATCTTTTTAAACCAGATTTAACAATAAGATTAATAATATGACAAGCACAACATTGATGCAATAAGAAAGATTGTGCATAAGTATTAAACAAAGGTGTAAAAATTTTCATAGTCTTAGTGTTTGCAACCGCATTATCTAAAATTATAGAAAAAATCTTATCCATAAGGCCAAAATATGGGTCTCTAACTTGGGATCGATTGGACCCTACGCCGTCGGACCGACCACTTCTTCTGACTCTACAGTTTGTTGTGGATGTGGACCTTCCATGGATAAATATCCTTCTTAAAATGATTGCATATCCTCCGCCGTGAGGCTGAATTCGGAGAGTTGAAAATCGTAGTCCTCCATTGAATCAACTACAAATTAAAATAGTAAACTACAATTAACCTACTATTGAATCAACAAATAATAGCAAAAAAATTGAAATAAGGCAGCATTATTACCTCTTCTGCAGCTCTTGGAAAATTCTTTAAAGTTTTTTGAATTTTCTAAATTTCACACAAATTTCTCTCTAATTTTGTCAAATTTGCGCAAACACTACTAAATTTTTCACAGCTAAATAAAAAGATGAGAGCCAGATTTGAGGTAATGTTGTACCTATGATTGTATGTCATTTGCTTTTAGGGCGACCTTAGCAATATGATCGTAGTGTTCTACATGACAGACCCACTAAAAGCTACACATTCAATTTTGAAGGTCATACTAAGAAATTATTTTCCATGACACGTAATCAAATACTAGCTCAAAACATACAAAAGAAGGGGGAAGTTAAGGTAGAAAGTGAAAGATAAAATTGAAAGAGAAAATGAAGAAAAGAAGTTAGTCATGATCACAAACAGAATTGATAAGACAGAAATGAGACAAAATCTTGATTTGATGCATATTATTCTCATTTACAAGGACACTTTGATTATAATTAACGACAAAACATCCATTCCTAGTGCTATTTCTAAAGTTTTGCAAACATTCGAAGATGTGTTTCCTGAAGAAATTCCTACAAGATTGCCTCCCATAAGAGGTATTGAGCATCAAATTGATCTCATTCCCGGTGCATCATTACCCAACCTTCCACTCTACCGCACCAATCCGAAAGAAGCAATGGAAATTTAATGCCAAGTATAAGGACTTCTTGAGAAAGGGTATATACGTGAACGCCTTAGTCCTTGTACTGTTCCTATCATTTTAGTTGTAAAAAAGATGGATCATGGAGAATATATGTTGATTGTTGTGCCATTAATAATATAACTGTTAGATATCGTCATCCCATCCCTGACTTCAAGATATGTTAGATAAACTTAGTGGCTCTACTATATTCTCTAAAATTGATTTGAAAGGTGAAAATCACCAAATAAGAATAAAACTTGGAGATGAATAGAAAACTGTATTTAAAACAAAATTTGGTTTGTATGAATGGTTAATTATGCCATTTGGTTTGACAAATGCCCCTAGTACATTTATGAGATTAATGAATCATGTCTTAAGAGCATTTATTGAAAATTTTGTTGTATATATTGATGACATCCTCATATATAGCAAATCCATGGAAGAACATGTTGAACATGTAAGGCAAGTCTTAGAAGTGCTAAGAAATGAACGATTTTATGCTAATCTTGAGAAGTGCACTTTTTGTACCAACAAGGTTATATTTCTAGGCTTTGTAGTATTAAATCAAGGAGTTGAGGTAGATGAATCAAGCATTGAAGCAATAAAAAATTAGCCTACTCCTCTAAATGTTAACCAAGTTAGGAGTTTTCATGGATTAGCTGGATTCTATCGACGATTTGTAAGGACTTTAGCACTATTGCTACCCCACTTAATGAATTAATTAAGAAAGGTGTTCCTTTTCAATGGGGGTGAATCACAAGAAAAAATTATTTCAAGAACTAAAGAAGTGCTTGACTGAAACACCATTGTTTGCATTACCCGACTTTACCAAAACTTTTGAAATTGAATGTGATGCTAGTGGAGTTGGTATTGGTGGTGTATTAAAGCAAGAACGAAAACCAATTACATACTTTAGTAAGAAATTAGGAAGTACACAATTGAACTACCCTATTTATGATAAAGAATTATATGCTTTGGTTTGTGTACTTGAAACATGGCAACATTATCTTTGGCCCAAAGAATTTGTTATACATTCTGATCATGAGGCATTAAAATACTTAAAAGGGCAATCAAAATTGAATTGTAGGCATGCTAGATGGGTAGAGTTCATAGAAACCTTCCCATATGTTATTAAACATAAGAAAGGAAAAGACAATATTGTTGTTGATGCTTTATCAAACAAACATGCACTTTTAACTCAATTAGAAGTGGATGTGCTCGAGTTAGAAAGTTTAAAAGAAATGTATGCCAATGATAGAGAATTTTCAGTAGTACACTCTCATTGCAAAGATGAAAAAGGATGGGACAAATACCATATGCATAATGGATTCTTATTTTCTACTAACAAGCTATGTGTTCCCGAGTCGTCCGTCCATTTGATATTGTTGTAGGAGTCTCATGCAGGAGGATTAATGAGACACTTTGGTAGGGAGAAAACATATACACTACTGGCCGACCATTTTTATTGGCCAAAAATGAGAAGAGATGTCGAACGATTCGTACAACGATGCATTACATGCCACAAAGCTAAGTCCAAATTAAACCCTCATGGATTATATACTCCTCTTCTAGTACCTAAAGCACCTTGGGAAGACATTAGTATGAATTTTGTTCTAGGATTACCAAGAACTAAGAGGGGGAGAGATTTGGTATTTATGGTAGTTGATAGATTTTCAAAGATGGCACATTTTATATTATGTCATAAAAGCGATGATGCTTCTCACATAGCTGATTTATTTTTTAGGGAAATCGTGAGACTTCATGAAGTGCCAAGAATAATTGTTTCAGGCCGTGATGTCAAGTTCATGAGTTATTTTTGGAAAACATTGTGAGCCAAACTTAGGACAAAATTGTTATTCTCTACAATATGTCACCCACATACCGATGGCCAGATAGAGGTGGTGAACCGCACTTTATCCAGCTTATTGCGGACAATGATAAAGAAGAATATCAAAGAGTGGGAAGAGTGTTTACCACATGTGAAATTTGCATATAACAGGGCGGCACACTCTACTACTCAACTCAGTCCATTTGAGGTGATGTATGGATTCAAACCCATCACACCATTTGATTCTTTATCACACCAAGAATGTTCTAATATGGAAGCATCCAAGCGTGCTGAATATGTCAAGAAAATTCATGCCAAAACTAAGGACGAAATTGAGTAGAAAGTACAATATTATGCAACAAAGGTGAATAAGCTCAAGAAAAAGATGTTGTTTGAACCCAGTGACTTAGTTTGGTTGCATCTTCACAAATAGCATTTTCTTAAAAGCGTAAATTCAAGCTATTACCTAGAGGAAATGGCCCATTCAGGGTGCTTGAGAAGATCAATGATAATGCATATAAAATTGAATTCCCGGAGACGATTATGGGGTAAGCTCTACTTTTAACGTTTCAGACTTATCTCCCTTCTTTGGTTTTCCAGAAGCAGAGTCAAGGATGACTCCTTTTCAAGGATGATGAGGACATCGTTAGCAAATACACTACATCCTCTACTTCAAGTGTTGAAACTATTTGACCAATCACAAGAGCTAGAGCAAAACAAGTGCGACAAGAGGTGAATCTTTTCCTTAGTGATTATTCCTCTACCTATGAGAATTTATTTCTATCTAATGTTTCTATTTTATATGTTCTTAGATTCAAGGAAAAGATAACAGAAGGAAAAGAAGCTTTAGTGGCATGGGAAGCATAACACAAAAGATCACGTGGCCACAGAAGATCAACATGAAGTGATGTAAGCACATACGTCATCATTGCTACAAAAGATCGTGTAGCCATCGAAGATCATACTGAACATGATGTAAGCGCAGATGTCATCATAGCCATAGAAGATCGTACAACATGATATCAGCGCTTATCTCATTTCTTTCTTAGCCCCCCAAGTCATCTCACCCTATAAATAGGGGGCACCCCCCATGTATAGAGGCATAAGTCATGCTTGAAAATATTAGTAGAACATTTGTTCCTCTTTGTGTGTGAGAGAGCTATTTCCACTACCAATTAGGATTGAGTGTTATTTCTGAGTTGCTACTCCGTTGTTTTTGCGAATCTTTGGTGATTGCTTGAACGTGTCTGCTCCATGATAGCGAGTAGACGAAGGTCGTAGCGTGTGGTTGAGTAATTTAAGTGCTGCAAGTTGCCGTATAAAGACGGTAGTTGGCCGCATCAATTGCTAGGTTGCATGGGCTAGTTATCCATAGTCCTACGTCGTGAAGATCGGGCTACCCTTCCCCGCATCAATATCCAAAAAAAATTAGCTTTGGATAAGAGAGCATAGAAGTTAGCATCCACATACCAAAACCATAACATAAGGCTAAGAGTGGTGTTTTAGGGTCTCGGTTCAAATGGTAGATTGTAGGACTTATGGGTCTAGCTTTGTAGGTTCTACTCCAAGACCCTCATTTCTTTAATATTGAGAAGGTTTCATTCCTAGTTGACCCTAACTTATTTTGGACAAAAGGCTTAATTGTTATTGTTGTTGCTACAGCACTAAAACATACGTCAAAAAGGCTTGCATCAAGATATAATCATAGAATCTAATGGTTAGCACATATAAAGTAGTAATTTTAATTAAACTTCAAGCTCCATTCAATCTAAACACATGCAGCAATTGTCACGCAATGAGCACCATATATCCAACACAAAACTCATGTTATCAGATCCCTCATCTCAGGCCACCAAACTATATAACAAAAGACGACACCATGCAACTTAGCATTACAATAAGAGAACTTAGCTTCTAAAAAATTAGGAAAAGCACAACAAGGCAAATCATGTTCAATTACTATATAACAGAAGATGACACCATGTAACAAAGGAAAGTAGAGATTTCTGCAGATGATATTCAAACTAGTACATCCAGCATCTGACAGAATCTGAAGTAAAACATCTATGCCTTTATGGTAGTTTTCGTATTAAACTGAGACAATCACTAGTAAAAGTTGATTGATTGAGTCTGGATGACCTTTGGAAACGTTTTTTAGCAATTTTACCCATGTTTTATAGTATTTTTGGGATTAAACCAAGAAAATCGCTCAAAATAAATGTGTATCCCAGGAGGAGGGTGAATGAAGTCGTAGTGCATTTTCTGTAGTTCCCCGAGCACACTCTTCGCTTTATTCAATAGCATCAAAAACTCTTTTTTAGACTTGAACAAATAGCATTAAGTTAAGACAAATGAAATGTGCTTTGAGCCGTCATGAAATGTGCTCTTCCTCTATACGCATTCACATAGCTGGCCCAAATGAGAAGACTTAGCAGAAGCAGAGAGGATGGACCTGCCCACCATCGGCAACGCCTCCCTTGTCGTTCGTTGTTCGGATGGTCCGATCGGCCAAAGAGACATTTTGACCATCTGAACGTCTCTCTTGCATTCGGACCATCCGATCGGCCCTTTGGTGGATCGGACTGCGTTCGGGTAGGAGATGACTAGCAGCATCCCAGGAGTGCTGGGCTTATACGTGTCTCTGTTTTATTGGATTGTTACATAAGTCAGTATATACAATAGTGATACAATAAAATTTTGCTTGAACGAGAGGTTCCACGACTACAAGCTAGAACAATCACTTGATGCCAATTAACACAACTAGAAGCTAAAACAATCACCTGATACCTGCTAGAAGAGAGGATGAAATTCGGATGCATAAGCTCGTTCGGGAGGGTTCCACGACTAGAAGCTAGAACAATCACTTTGCCAATCAACACAACTAAAAGATAGAACAATCACTTGATGTCAATCAATACAACTATAAGTGAGAACAAATTACAACAACGAGTTCAAGTAATTGATATAAGATGAGAGAGTAATATGATGATCTTTATTTATATGACTTGATTGAGAGTAATATGATGATCCTCTTTATTGATATAAAAATGTAATGTCCTAAATTCCCAAACCTAATTTAATCTAAGTTAGAAAAACTCATTTTTGTATTTTGGTGAATTTTCATTTTTTTGAGATTTTCTAAAAGGATTTAAAAATTTTATGCACCAAAAATCAATTTTCTAAAATAATTTAAGCAGAAAAAACTAGAAATATTTATTTATATCCAGCATATTTCAAAGTGCATCTCCAAAAAACAGAATTTTTGGAGCTTGTTTGCTATTTTCCTAGCTAAAAACTAATTTATGGAATTATTTAATTGAAAATGATTTGAAAATTCAAAACGCGCTCGTAGGCCAAAATAGTAGCCTTGATCCAACCCATCTCCTATTTCGCCCTAGCCGCGGCCTGCATGCCATCTTCCACTCAAGCTACTTTTCCTTTCCGCCTTCTCTATGAGAAGGTAGAATCTTGTCGATGTGCTTTCTCTCTTGACTAACGATTGCCGCGCTAACAAGCTGGGCCTCACTCATCATCCATCGTCTTCCACCTCAGATGAGTGCATTGGAGCTGGGCTTCCATGCACAGTAACCCACAAAAGCTGCGTCGCCCGTGCCACCTCGAGCTCCCTGATCGATGCCCAGAGACATCCTCTCCACCGCTCTATCATTGCCAGTACGTGAATCCTACCGCACAGACAAGACCTCTCAAGGAGAATAGCCCTCCCTTCGCCCTATAAAACCCTACTGAACTCACCTTTGTCCTCCTCATCCCTTGCCGCTTCCATCTTGCACCTTACTCATGCTTCTCTTCCACTAGAGCACTCGGAACGCAGTTGTCATTCCTAACTCTGATGCGTGCCCTCCACCGTGCTCCGCCATGTTATTCTTCGCTCCTGGTGAGCCCCTGCCTTCCCAACCATGTTATCTTGCATCTTTTCATTCTGTCTTTCTTTCTCCTCACTTATTCCTGACCTCGTAGTCGTCACTGTCTAACCTTCCCCCTACCCAATAACGACGACAACCTTGTCCTCCCTGTCAACTTCATCTTCACCTTGTCAGTGGCAGAGAGGGTGTGGTAGAGGTTGTAACACCCCCACCGATGGCGATATCCGATAGGACAAGCCCAACACGCTCTAGATCCATTCCGACGATGATGTAGTTGGAGAGGCTAGCAGCTTAGAGAGTTAAGGTGGAGAAGGAGTGAGAGCAGGTGGAGCATAAGGAGGGGAAGGAGACCGTGAGGATGAGCTTGAGTGGTAGTGACGGCGACCATAGGAGTTGTAGTGGATGAGCCTAGAGGAGGCTCGAGAAGAGAGGGAGGGAGGGTGATGAGGGAGGCCGGGTAGAGGAGAAAAAGAAAAGAGGGCCTAATGGGTCATACCGGGTTGAGCCATGCCTGGGCCGTGTCTAGCATGGCACAATACTATACGTGTTGTGCCGGGCCGGCCCACTAGACCGAGGTTACGACCCAAGCACGGTACAGCTGGTCAGGCTAGGCCAAGGTAGCATAGCCGGTTTAGTTTTGGGCTATGCTATATCTAGACCAGACCAATAGTACCATGGTTCAGTTAACCTAGCCTATTTGGCTAGCTCTAAACGGCACTAGCAACCTTTTCCCTGGTCATGATGCACTAATATAGGTCTAGCTTTTTTTGTCTTTGGTGAAGAATTACTATACGTCTCACAATTGCAGTGTACTCACCATGTGCCTGAGATGGTTGAACGAGATGCATTTTTCATGGTCCTGCATTTTATAGTCTACTAGCTAAGTACCTGTGCGTTGCGACGGATGTTAGCAATTGGAAGCGAATATTGTAACAAAGGATGTAAGTACTATATCAGATGAAATTTCTACCTACACAAGGAAAGAATTATTTGGTGGCATACATTATCCAGTATTTTTTTAGATACAATCACAAATTTATACTTGAAAGAGAAACAATTCTATCAATACTATGAGAAGCGAACAAACAGAAATCATACTATGAGAAGCGAACAAACAGAAATCATACTCGATGGGGGAAGAAAGCTGGCATGGCAATATCAGGAGGCAAGGCCGGAGGAGGGCATAAGAGGTGCCGGCAGTGGCTAGATAGCTTGGCTTGATTTTTATCTTTTCGTTGTAAAATTTTGAAACTTTTTTGTCTATATATATTAATACATCTACAACAAGATCCTTTCCTATTATTTTCGTTCCAAAAAAAAACAGCAGTTACATGCTCTAATTGTATGTGTACCATTTGAGAGTTGTAAACTTAAATTACCATCCACAAATATGCATTCGTTATTAAAATGTCAATAACTGCTCTATTCAATACTTTCTCTACTTTAAGCAACATCATAAACTACTAAAACATATATAGTAGCTCTGATGGACTGTAAAAGAACAGAGTAAAACATAATATTGAGTTACGCAACACATTCTGGACAAGAAAAAAAAAACATTGTTGGACATGGTCATTTAGTTGAGGTTATTTTTTGCTACATAACAGGCAAGCTTCAGGGGGTGTTTAAAATGACGGTGGTTTATATTTTTATTATTGTAGCTGTATTTTTTTTACTGTAGCTGAGTTAGCTTATTTGGCATAATTAATTTAAAAATAAAAATAAAAAATATGTTAGCTCATCACGGATAATACAAAGAAATACGGGAAAAAAGAAAAAAGAAAAGAAAAAACGGTGAAAAAAAAACGTCCGTCAGACGCAGAAACCAAACGCAGTAGCTAAAATGAGCGTGGCCACTACCTCAAGTTCAATATCTTCCATATCATCATTACTTAAGCATGACGATATCAAACTCCGCCTCGCTCTCTCTCCTCACCTCTTCCCCCAACGACTGGGATCCCGACGCCGAGGTCGGGGTCTGGCCGCTCGACAGCAACGCCACGTGGGTCAGCGTCGTGCAATGCTACGAGTTCAGCACGCGAGCAAGCTCGTCAATGGCTTTGGCATGGCTGCCGACGAGGCCATGGAGTGGAGGTGCCCTCCGCGCGGTCGTAGAGGAGGTGGGATGTGGACGGGCCGCCCGACCAAGTCCACGGCCCTCACGCCCAGGCCGAAGTCCATCATGCCATCGTCGGCGACGACGTTAAGCCCATTCGACCCGTCCACAGTCCACCTCCTCCACAGCAGGATCGGGGGAGGGGGCCTCCACGGCCTCGTCGGTGAGCCGCGCCAGAGCCGCTGACGAGCTCACTCAGGCGCCCAACTCGTAGCGTTGCACGGCGCCAACCAACGTGGCGTCGCCATCGAGCGGCCAGACCCGAACCTCAGCGTCGGGGTCCCAGTTGATGGGAGTAAGAGGTAAGGAGAGAGAGCAAGGTGGAGTTTGAGGGGTAGCAACAACAACAGCGACCAGTGGGAGGGTGGAGGAAGAGGAAGAAGAAAGAAAGAAATGTAGAGCAAAAGCAGAGAGAATGGATCTAAAAAATGTAGAGCAAAAGCAGAGAGAATGAATCTGCCCATCGTCGGTAACCTCTCCCTTACCATTCACTGTTCGGATGATCCGATCAACGAGAGAGACGTTCGGATCGTTCGAACGTATTCCTTACTATTTGGACCGTCCAATCAGCCCTTCGGCGGATCGGACCACGTCCGAGTGGGGGGTGACTGGCAGCATCCCAAAAGTGGTCGAAGTTGTGAGCCTTTACGTGTCTCTGTTTCGTTGGATTGTTACATAGCAACAGTGATACAATAAAACTTCTCGTTCAGACCACAGGCAATACGTATTCTCACGTTAGTGTTTCCATCATGAACTTGGGCTGGAAATTTCCGTCTATGTCATTTTATACCTCCGCTAGTGGCTGAGAACATAAAATGCACCAGGACAAATCGAACTATACAGACATAATACGCAGGAAGCAGTGCACTAAGTTTTTATAGTCAAAGCAATATATATCTAAGTATGCAACTGACGGTACTGAGAGAATCTCCGGACTACATTATCTAGCAGTTTAACATGGAAAACTAGATCTGATTCTCAAACTGATAACATGGAAAACTAGATCCGATTCTCATAAACTGACAAAAAAATCCGCCTAATGGGCGTTACAACTCGTAAGATTTTGATTTTAACCGTCGTATTCACCATCAGCAAACTTGTTCTCAGGGTAGAACACAGCAACCACCTGGTTCCCGCCAAACTTCCTCCCGTGCATCCCTGTCTTCGCCTTGGTCGAGCCCTCAACATCTGCATATTCCAAAAACACCTGCAATGCAAAAAAAAAAAGTTCGTAAATCAGAATAGTTTCGTTTCTGCACAATCCATGTTAATGTCAAATCGCATAAAATCAGGACACACCTTCCCTACTCCAGCAACAGGAGCACCGCTGGGGTCGGGTCGTGGGATTACAACATTCGCCAAGTTACCTGTCCAAGTGTTAGTGAGTACATGCACAAGATAGATAGAACAATATAAGATCAATCAAATCAAAGTGAAAAGAACAGTGTGTCTTCTGTAGGTTAGGCCCGATTGCCAATTTTGCATAAGGTCTCGGACTATAAAAGACTCTGCAATGGCATTATGCGGGACTACAAAAAAGACACACAGAAAGGCAAACACACAAAAGAAAACCAGTTCAGTAACTGAGCAAAGGCAAACGCAATGATAAGACAGGTATGTAAGAGTTCACATCAAGGGGATGGAGAAGTCTGCAAGTTTCTTGCTGTTACCGTATTTGCGCCCTTCTTCCCTCATGTCTTCGACAATGTCCTCATATTCCTCATCGTCTCTCAGCTCATCTGCGGAAACCACCTGGGTCAGACATACCACCTTTGTCGGTAGGGATCCTCCAACTTGGTACACGAGCCTCTGCTCAGAAAGCAACAGTCAGAAATTGGAAGGCTAATACAAACTGATTGTTGTTTCATAAAATCATGTCTTTAAGAGCTGAGTTGTACCTGCATTTGCACCTGTTGTTGTGCCTGCAACAGGACGCTTTCTTGCTCTGGCCTAGGTTGAGCAGCTCCTTGGTTTGCTCGCCTAACAGTGAGGGTCTTGTCTCCCATCTTGATACCATTAAGAGCAGCACAGGCAATGTCGGTGACAGTAAGATCCTGGTATACACAAAAGGCATAGCCCTTCGAGTTACCAGTTTCCCTATCCTTAACAAGATCAAATCCTCGAAGAGGTCCAAAGGATTCGAGCAACTCCCGCACTTGAGCTTCTGTGAAGTAATAGGGGAGGCCGCCAACAAAAATGCGGTCAGGACCTTCTAAACCTCCAGCTGAGCCAGGTGTTAAGCCAACAGCAGCAAGATTGAGATTGGGGTTTGGCTGGCTTGGACCCAGTGCAGCTGCCAGGGAAGGATTATAGTCTGTTGGCCTTCTAACCTTCACCGGTGCTCCCTCAAACATTATGCCATCTAAGGCCATTGCATTGCTTGCTTCCTCCACAGACCTCATCTCCACAAAAGCAAATTTCTTGTCATGGTTTATGTATACATTAAGAACAGCATCACCTGGACCAGCTGTGTTTCCTCCAATAGCAGCCATAACTTGATTGAAGAATATGGCAACTGTCTGCAGAAAAGAATAAATAACCAGTGCAGGCCACAAAAGGAGAAAGAGACGTCAAGAAAAATAAGTTACTCATTACCTGCTCATTAGCGGTTGGAGGAAGTCCACCGACATAAACACGCCGAGCATGCCGAGTAGCCTAAGACAAAGGTGGTCAACCATAATGTATATCGCAAAGCAAAGGTAACTCAGGTAAGGAAAGTCATACGACTCATACCTGTTGTGTCATGGCTTGTGGCTGAATAACAAGTGGATTGAACTGATGCAAATAAAAGTTCATATTAGAAAGTAATAACAAAACATCGAATAATAAAGATATAAAGCGCCATATATCCCAGGCAGTTCATTCTGCCACCACCAGATTGCAAATCAGAGTGAATCAGATCGCCTAGTGAAGACAGAATGGACCATCCATAGTTTGAGCTCTAGCAACACTGGATCTTAAAAGGAACATAGTAGTCACCTGTCCTGGAGTGAAATTAAACATGTTCGGAAGCATCCCAGGAATAGCAAGGGGGGCTGCAGGTAATTGACCTGTGATTCATCAGCAGAGAATTCATAAGAAAAAAATCAACTTTCTAATAGAAATATAAGAAGTGATTACCATTAAAAGTTTGACACAATCCCACCATTACTGTGAATCTATAACATAGGTCCAGTTCCCCAAATTCCACATAGAGGAATATGTTCAAGGAGACAAGGACTAAAATTAATAACAACGAAACTACCAAAATGTAACACTAGCTACTAGTTAAAGACGAACAAGATATCAAACCAGATTGTTTCCTCCTTGTACATTAAAGCTACAGTAGTCAGCTCATTCCATTGGCAGCAGTTGGACAAAGTGGCCCAAGATTGCTTTCCTACCCATATGCATACACAACAAAGAAACAAACACCAAGGACAACAAACAAGAAAAATCTTGCTCAGTTCCAGTTACCAGGTATAAATAAAATGCAAATTTGCAAGTCTTCTCTATAAGAAAATATCATCCACATAGCAATAATTACTGGTACTAAACTGCAAGGTTCCATATCTCAGAATGAGGCTGGTTCCCAAAGCTCAGCCAATTTATGGTCAGGTGACAGGCCAGAAAAAGGCCAGCTGTAGAGAGTCTCAGGCAAAAAAAAGAAGTAAATTTTAAGTAATTGACTGGGAACCACTGAGATTCATAAATTGGAACACTACTAACATCTAACATTGTTGAAAGCAGAAATGATCATTGGATTTATGAGAACAATGATTGAAAAGTTGGTTGTTAAATACAAGTCCATGACAAAGCCATGCCATGACTATTAATAGCACTACAGTGAAAATGAATGGTTGCACAGAGCCATTCCAACAGCAGCAATTGTTCAATATAAATGCTTATGCATAATAACTTCTTGTCAAGTCCATTATCGAAAAATATGTAAGAATTCAAATGAAACCATCAAACTATATTGTTTGTCAAGTACCTGTGGCTGCACCAGGAGCAACTATAGGAATGGCTTGTTGTGGTGGTTGGTCAAATCCACTCGCACGCTTGCTGATCAATAAAACAGACATTAGTAAGTAATTCAGCAAATGGAGAATGGCACAACATTACATAAAAATAATAGAATGAAAACCAGCTAATAAGGTATAAAACAAACAACAAATCATGCGCGAAAAGAATTACATCAACTAAACAACGTATTATTATCCAAGGCAACTGCAAAGCAATAAACCAACACATAATTGTTCAAAATTGTCCGTTGCATACTGTCAATTTTCCAAACATACAAAACAAAGAGATAGCAGGCCTGTTCTTTTTAGCTTCTAAAAGCGGTTTTTGGCTTTTACTACAATAGCTAATTTTTAAACGGGATATTTTTTCAAGGCGGGGTCTACAAGTTAATTGTAGTACACATTAAAAGCTCAACATCTGTATAATCCAAAATCGCAAGCGATTATATCTCTGTCCGTAATCTTTGTCGCAAACAGCTAAAATTCAAAAATTTCAGCCAAAAGCCAGAAGCCACAGCCATATCAAATAGGCCCAGCATCACATGAAAATCACATTTCATGGAAGGTATCAAAAGCACATGTTAATTTGTCTTCTCATATAGCTAATTCAAGGAGAACAGTCAAACTAAGTGCCATCGACATCAGAAACCAAACTACATGCAAATAATAAGCCTTTGGATGGCATTCAATCACATACCTCTTTGAACGAGATCTGGATCTGCGGTCATGACCCTTTGAACTGGAGCGGGAGCGAGAGCGATGCCTACGGTGGCCATCTCTATCACGATCTTTTCTCCTGCATTTATCATAGCATACATCAGATTTCCAGTGTAAGCGAAGTAGCAACTTTTTTTGGAAAAGATGTTTATCATCAAGATAGAAATAACTTTTAAAGGGCTGACTTTAGCAATTTCTGTCCAAAAGATAGTTGATTAGCAGAAGCGATTAACAAAACAGTTAAGAATATATAATCATTACTATTTTGTTATGCCCGAATGAGTACATCATCAAGCAACTAGTAACCACCACAACTAATAGATGACTACACAGCAGCAAAATTCCCTACATTTACTAGCTCTCTAATTCATTATGAGGCTTAGAGATGCCAATTAAGTTAAAATGGTTATTGTGTGAAATCATATACAGTTTCAAGGGACCAATAGTTTTACTCAGATCAGACTTCAAAACTAGAAAAGCAGATAACACCCAGAAAAAGCAATACCAGGGCAAGCACCTATAGCATCATGCCAATTTTTGGAAGATTCCAAATGCGGCTTATTGAGTTCCAAGAAGATGGGAAGCTAGGAAGCACCGATACTTCATTCAACTGCCGTACCCGTGTCCGATACGTATTCAATACAGCGATACGGTATCGCGAAGTATCGGAAAATTTCAGCCTAAATAAAAAAAAAAAAATACCGATACGTCCGCGATACGTTCAGCCCACGAAGCCCAAAATGCCCAAGCTGGCCGGCCGACGCCCACTTTATATCGTCGCCCCCGATCCACCCGATTCGTGGCGTCGACATTCCCCTCCAGTGCCTCCATGCAGAAGCAGTCTCGGGCGACGTCGGCGGCTCGCTGCGCCAGCCGCCCGTTTCCGCCGCCTCTTGGAGGTCCGTCTTCCGTATCCCCTACCGCCTGGAGCCCCGCCTCCTGGAGGTCCGCCGCCTACCGCCTTGAGGTCCGCGGTTGGAGATCCACCATCTGGAGATCCACTGGTTGGAGATCCGCCGCCTGGAGGTCCGCCTGTTGGAGATCCGTCGTCTGGAGGTCCGCCGGTTGGAGATCTGCCGCCTAGAGGTCCGCTGCTCCGCCATTCAACGGAGGTATTTCTCCCGACAGTCCCCCCGCAGCTTCTCCCCCGCGTCTCCCCCCGCCGCTTCTCCTCCGCATCTCCCCCGGTGCGTGCTGCCGCCACCTGTGCGCAGCCACTGTGCCGCGCGCCCTTCGCCGTGCCAGTGTCCCGCCGCCACCCACGTGTCCCCATGTGACGCCGCGCCCCTGCGCCACGCTGCCTGCACCACACCGCCGCCTGCACTACGCCCCGGCGCCGCGCCGCCTGCGCTCACGCGAGAGAGAGAGAGGTAGAGAGAGATTGGGGAATAGAGTAACCTAGGGAGGAGGCGTGAATGGGGTGAGGGTGGCGGCGTGATGGGGTGAGGGGAGTCCCCCTGGCTATTTAAGAAAACCATTAGGGTTTGTTTTGTCCCGGGTGTTATAAATATGGAAATTGTTAGTTTTTTTATGCATGGTGTTTCTTTTGCTTTTTATCATATTAAAGCACTTAAATGTAGCTAAAAAGAACATTAAAGCACAATATGTACTAGCATACTATCATATTAAATTTCAGATCTTTATATTTTTGCTGATCTTTTAATTTGAATGCTCATTTGTATCATGAGTAGATGACAACGGTATCATATTAAATTTCAATGTGAGATCTTTATATTTTTTTGCTATATACTATCATGGTGATTATTATTTGCTATTTTAAAATTGTATCTCTTGCTATTTTAGGAGATAGATCTAATTGATGTAAACAATAAGCCGTTGTGGAAGCATGTTGATATTCGGAGAGATTATCAGGTGGTGGAGGAAATGTGCGATTTAGATGCAAATATTGTGCTTGGGAATACTGTGAAAGCTACTATAGAGTTAAAGCACACTTGCTTAAAAAATCCAATGCCGGGATTAGAATGTGCCCAAAGGTGACAATAGCTATCCTTCAGCAGCTTCAGAGTGAAGTTGATGAAACTGAAGAAGAAAACTAGTCTGTAGTATTCAATTCATCAAGGTAATATCAGTTTCTCCCTCTCATAGCATGTTTACATTTTTTTATTTTCAACTATATATATATACACACACACACACACCGTATCGACGTATCCTTGTTTTTGGAAAATATCGTATCGCCGTATCCGTATCACGTATCGCATATCGGGCATCCTAGATGGGAAGGGACTAAACTTTTTACGAAATCATTAGTTCAGCAATAATTAACTAGTACTCATAACTCGCAATGGTGTGATGCATTACATGTAGCGTCGCCTAGCGTCGCAAGCGGCGCTTAGCGCGTAACCATCCTCCTTCCGGCCTCCACCTCCTCCCCTCTACCTCCCCGGCTCCTCCTCCCTTCTCCCGCCTCCCTCCCAGCCTCGGCGGCTCGCCTCCTCCATCCTCGACGGCTCGCCTCCACTCCAGCCTCGGCGGCTCCGCCTCCTCTCGGCTCCTCTCCTCTCGATCTCCCCCCGGCGGCCTCCACTTTCTCTCCGGCATCCCCTCGCCACGGGAGTGGATGCGGAGAGAAGGTGGAGGCCGGCGGAGTGGAGAGATCGAGAGGAGAGGGAGCCGGGAGGAGGCGAGCCGCCGAGGCTGGAGTGGAGGCGAGCCGTCGAGGATGGAGTGAGGCGAGCCGCCGAGGTCTCGAGGATGGAGTGAGGCGCGCGAGCTGCCGAGGAAGCTGCTGCGCGTCTCGCTCTGCTCTGCTCGCTATTTGTGTGCACAAGCAAGCGGCCCGAGCGGCCGAGCCAATGCCCAATAGGCAATAGCCACTGTCGCTATTTGAGTTAAATGGGTTTCTTTGTGATGCTTGCAGGCAAAATGACAAGTACAAATGCAAGTATAAGTATTGCATCCTCCGAGAATGTATATGATCCAAAGACCGATCCAAAACGGAAGGCGAAGTCTAATGATCCGGGATGGAAATATGGATATTGGCCGGAAATTGGCAACCGAGATAAGGTGATGTGTATCCTTTGTAACACTTCATGTACAGGAGGGATTAAAAGGCTGAAGGAGCATCTTGCGGGTGGCTATTCAGATGTGGTTATATGTCCCAATACTACCACAGAAATTAGGAAAGAGATGGGAGATTATTTGAAAAAAACAAGAGGAGTAGACCAATCTTCCTAGATGATGATGATGAAGGGGGAGCTAAAGATGTAGAGGTGGCAACACATGGCATAGAGTCCCAAGACTCTATTGTGAAGCCAAGTTCAGGGACAGCCGCCAAAAGAAGGCATGCTGCTTTTTCATTCAAGGCTGCAACATCAAGCAAGGCCAAGGCAAAGGAGACCAAGTCAGTTGCTGCTATGCTTCGAAGAACACCCGAAGATATTGTAGCTGAAAGACATTCTGGATCTTTTCAAAAGACCATGGAGGCTAGCACAAGAACTAAGGAAGATAGGCATTATGTGAATAAGCAATGGGCCTTGTGGTTCTATGAGTGCGGCATACCTTTTAATGCCGCAAACTCAAGGCAGTTTGAGATTGCTTGTGAGGCCAGTGTGCAGTACGGTTCCGGGTATAAGCCTCCTAGCTTCCATGAGCTGAGGGAGCCATTGCTTCAGGATTGTGTCAAGGACATAAGTGCCTTGAGGGAGGAGCACGAGCGGGCGTGGAAGCAATTTGGTTGCACACTTATGTCGGATGGATGGTGATAGAGAGGCGCCACTTGATCAACTTCCTTGTCAACAGCCCGGAGGGGACTTACTTCTTGGAGTCTGTTGATGCATCAGGTGAACAACATGATGCAACTATGCTAGCTAATTTGCTAGAGGAGAGAATTGAGGCAATTGGAAAAGATAAGGTTGTTCAAGTTGTCACCGATAATGGTGCTAACTACAAGGCAGCGGGAAAGCTTCTAATGGACAGGATTCCTACACTGCTTTGGAGTCCTTGTCGCACATTGCTTAGATCTTATGTTGGAAGACATTGGAAAGTTGAAGGAATTTAAGAAGCCTATTGCACGTGCCAAGCGTGTCACCACATTCATTTATAGGCATGGGAGGCTTCTTAGTGCAATGAGGAGAAAAGCAGATGGGATGGATCTTGTGAGACCCATGACCACTCGGTTTGCCATGACCTTCCTTACTTTGAAGAGCATGCACAAGCATAAGGATGCTTTGAAGTGTCTATTTGTGAGTGAATCATGGACTAGCATCAAATTGTCAAAGACGGAGGCGGTATGCATGTGTGATGACATTGTACTCTCTAAAGAATTCGGAATTCGGTTGAAGATCGCCTTAGAGCTTCAAATTTCACTTCTTATCGTACTTAGGGTGGTTGATGGTGATGAGAAGCCCGCAATGCCAGAGGTTGCAGCATTAATGGTTCATGCAAAAGAGAAGATCAAGCTTAGCTTCTCTACCCAAAACAAACAACGTTTGCTCAAGAAGATCATGGATATTATTGAGCGACGTTGGGTGAAACAAATGGATCATCCATTGTATGGTCTTGCACTCTATTTGAACCGGGAAATTCTTTGCCATCCAAAAGAGTGGAGATGATGCATATGTTGGGGAGCTAAGGAGTTGCTTCAATGATGTGCTTGCAAGAATGATACAAGATGAGAATATTCGGAACAAGATTGACGAACAAGCAATGAATTATGAGGATCAACGAGGAGATGTCTTTTCAAACAAAATGGCAATCCAAAACTTAGAGTCAAGGAACCCCCGTAAGTGTTGTTAATTTCATCAAGTTAACCGTCTTGACATGTTTATTTCATTCCTAATTCCATATATATGCATGTATTTACCATTATAGTTGATTGGTGGCGTGCATATGGTGGCGCATCATTGAACTACAAAGGTTTGCTAAGCGTGTTGTTAGTCTTTGTGCTTCATCATCCGGCCAGAGCGAAATTGGAGTACCTTTGAATTTGTGAGTCAATTTTCATCTACTCAATTTGTAGCTCTTTGTGCTTATTAATTCCATTAAGTTATTTATTTGCTTTGCTTGTTATTTGTGTAATTGTGTTTTTGTAGCTTCATACAAAGAAAAGAAATCGGATTCTTGCACAAGAGATTGAATGATTTGGTTTTGTTGCATACAACCTAAGATGAAAGCTAGATTTCAAATGAGGCGTGAGAAAGAGCAAACACTATGACCCTTTGGTCATTGATGAGTTTGATTGGGACAATGAATGGGTGACTCATACCGTACCACCTCAAGGTGGTCGTGAGTGTGGCTTTACATGGGATGATGTTGATGAGGCCATTGGCGCATCACGCCGCTTAGAGGTCGCAATCTTCCAAGGCAAGCTAATAGGCATAGTCATGGTGAGACCGTGACCTACCAAAGGCGTGCAAGATCTACAACAATACTCTAGAAAATAAAATTTTAGACCGATTACCTTTCATCATCACGGCTCCGGTGACGATCATGATCATCAGAACGATCACGATGCTCCCTTTTTTCACTTCTTTCACGGTGCTCCCTACGGTGGCGATCACGATCCCTGTCCCGGTCACCCCGGTCACGGTCCCTCTCCCTGTCCCGGTCCCTTTCTCTATCTCTACCACGGTCTCTGTCACGCTCCCTGTCCTTGTCCTTCTCTCGTTCTCTGTCCCTCTCTCTAGATTTTGAGGACCCGCCATCATGTGGCTGTGCCTCGTGCTGATAATAGAAAATAACTCATTAGTCAGATTTCTTAAAAAACTGCAGGATTTTTTATTAACCATCCATGATATGAAAAACACATAAATTTAGGAACACATGCATAATACTTGCTACTTAGAACCATCAACCCACTACCAGCAGCGATTTTTCAAACTAGCGTCACATAAATGCACATAAGGTGGAATGGCCAACATGACACAAGACAAACAATGGCCAACATGCTTTCCTCCTTCCAAAGAACCCTCCACTGATCTAATCAGCATAAGGTGGAATTTAAAACTTGCAAATAGATCACACCATATAAGATATTAAATTGAAACAAAGTACACGTTTCACCTCATAATAACATTCCGACTCCGGTTCAACTCAATGCATCTTTAGAACTAATATAAGCCGAAGCTTGTCCAAACAACTGGGAAATTTTTCCCAGCAATTCCTCAACTCCAGCAGAAATAAAATCACCCACACAAGTACACAACAATCAGGAGCAGTCGCAGGGTCGCAACAGTAACCGCTCCACCGACCCCGCACTCGACACACCAACCAAAACTAATCCGACCGTACCCAAATTCCCCGCATCCCCGATCAAACCCGAACACATCGCCGCAGAGCAACGAAACGAGCTCTAATCCGCCCATCCCTCGCACACCGGAAACCCCCACTTACTCCCCAAAATTGGCCCCAGTAGAAAGCTACGCGGATCGGAGAGACACACCTGGGAGCGGCCGTCGGGGTGGTCGGAGAACCCGGTGGGCTTGGCCGGCGGGGACCCCCCGAAGCCCGCGCCCGGGGCGGCATAGTCGGCGGGGTCGCCGTTGCCCTCGTAGCACTCTTCGTAATCCGCCATGCGACGCTGCTACGGCGGCGGCGGCGAGTCCGTGCGGGGGTGGCTCGGTCGGTTTCGATTGGGGATTTCTAGGGTTTGGACGGAATCGCGGGGAGGCGGCGAAGAAGGGCGCACGGGAGAGGGACGGGCAATTTATATAGGGCGGGGCCGCGGCGGGGGCCTAAGGGGCTGACGTGCGGGGCCCGGATTCAGATAGTGGAGTTGTGTTGGTTTGGAATTGGAATTGGAATGGGGACTTTCGGATTCTGATCGAGGCGGCGGCGCCTCAGAGACGTGCCTACGTAAACAGCTCATATAATAGTAAAAGGTTTTTAAACTTTTATGATTTTTTTGAATAAATATTTAATTTATTTGTATAAACACTCATGTTAGGATCAAAAACTATAAATCACAACTAAAAAAACACACTTCAAAAATTTTGAAAAATTGCCCATTTGGCTTATCTTCGTCCAAAAATTTTGAAGAATTGGCCTGGCTAACTAAGCAGAAGAATTGGTGCAGCTAACTAAGTAGGATCGTGTCGCCCATCTTGGTCCGAAAATTTTAAAAATTACAAAAATCAAAAATATATATATATATAATTAAATATGCAAATTAAAATTTACAAAAAAAAGATTCTATACTATAAAAATAAATAAGTATATTAATATTTTTTGAAAATTGAAACTTCTAAACAGCTATAAATGACTAGAAAATTCAAATTTTCGGCCGTTATGGTGCCTAAACGAGCTAAACCGGAAACAGACTAAACGGCAATGTCAGGTCACCCCGCAGAGCTACAGTGCCGACCAAGCACAGCACGACCGGTCAGGCCAGACTTGTACGGTCGTTTAGATTGTGGGCCGGCCCAATGCCGTTCTCGGTCCGAATGGAGTAGGCGTGGGTGCCATCACTCGGTAAGCGGCGATATCCCTTGACGACGAAGACTGACGAGAGCTCGGTGACGACGACGACGACTCTTTGAGAGCCCGGTGGTGTAGGCGTTGCGGCTATCGAAGGCGCACACAGTCGTGCCGGGGATTAAACTGCCGAAGACGTGCGTCTCAGATAGGAGCGGAAGTTTGGTGGAGGCCGGCGCCGATATGTTGATGTGGTCGGTGGCCGCAGGCGACGTTGCGGTGTCATCGGCGTTGAGCATGCCGTAGTTGCTTGTGCAGGTGGACACAGCATCAGGACGGTGAAGTGCACGCGCGCACAGGCATAGCTCATGAATTTGCGCGCACACGTATCCACACGATGCATGCTATGTTTTTGCAGGCATGTTGAGCAGGGGGGGTTATTGCTGCTAAGGCTTCGTGGATGCGAGGAGGGGGCTTCCCTCTAAAATGAAAGAGGTATTTCTAATCTCACCAGTTTCATAGATATTTCAAACAAAATGCATCGTCGTTTCACATTACAAATGCTGCAAGAAGAGGCATCGTCGTTTTAGCTTCGAAAGGCACACAAGTGCTGAATGAATGAAACAAGCTGATGGAAAAGAGTGACTGTTAGTAATATCACAGAAAAATAAGAGACCGGTGTCTGTTACTAGCGAATAAAAACAACCAAAGAACATCAAAACCTCCAGCCTCATTCAATGGACCAGTGCCCTTGTAGTTTACAACAATCAGTGTAATTATGCGTAGAGTGAAACACAGTAGCAGCAGAGGCACTGTAGTTCTTTTATCTACGACAGACCGAGAAGATGTTCTTCCATCTAAAGCCTCCTGTTGTTGCATTCTATGCCAAGATGAAATCATGCGTTGTACATAGAATGAGACTGGACGGCAAGTTTTCCAGTGCCTTCGCTATATTTATATCTTCACTTACAATATAAATGCCATTAGCTGCTAATGGCATCATCAAAGCCGGCACAGCATGTCGTTTTTCCCTTATGATTATTATGCAAGTTGCAACTTTCAAAGTACACCCGGGCCTGCATAAGAGATGAGATAATCCGCCCAAGAGGGCAACAGGCTACTAACACCCAGCTGTGGCATACTGGCACCTAAAACTAATAATAACATGTGAGAACCCTCATTTTCTAATCCATCTTAACCAGCGAATTAAGACCAACAGAAGTTTATTCAGGCATTAGATTAAGCAAATTGTGCATGGAAATTTTTTTTAAGAAAGACCGAATCAGTAATGGTGCGAGGTGGACGACGTTGCTTGATGGGTAATTGGGTAGCATGTGAGCGGCAACTGCGAGGTAGCAGAGAGAGATGGCGCATCGGCCAAAATACGCCTTTACGGGGTGAAGCGAAATGAGGAGAGGTGGCTCAATTGGGGGACAACGCACAGGCCGCAGCTGGGCAGAAAAGGAAATAGGCCAGGTCGAGGCGCCCGTTATGGCCTGAAAATGGTTTTAAATTTTAATTCATTTTGAAATTGATTTAATTTTAGAAATCAAGTTTAGGACTGGAAGATTAGCAAACTAATCAAAATAATTCAAAAAAAATGGAGAAGCATTTTACATTATTTAGAATTTAAATAAAGCATTTTCATGTGTTTATCATGTTATATTTATTTTCGAAAATTCACTTTCAGTTGTGGAAAATTAGGAAAAACCTTTATTAAATGCTAAATTTTTTAAAAAATAAAAATACAGAAAAATTTATTGAAAGATGAATTAAATTAAAATTAGAAATTTAGAGCTGTTACAGTAGGATTGAGCCGTCCCAAGCCCCTGGTGGATTCGGCCCTCGAATGATGCTAGCTAGCACATAACATGCAATGCGCCGGACAGCATCGCAAAAACTAGATAAAAACTCGAGCTACGACACATGCACTGACGAAGCAATCGACGCTTCAATTGGCGAAGAGCACGTCCATGCCCTCCAAGCTCCGGCCCCTCGTCTCCGGCAGCCGCGCGTACACGAACACGCAGGCGGCCACCGCCACTCCGGCGTACAGGAAGAAGCACCCGGGCATGGTGATCCCGTCGGCGAGCGATATGAACGTCATGCTCACCACCCCGCTTGTCAGCCGGTTCACCGCCAAGCTGAGACTCGTGCCCTGCGCGCGCAGCCGCAGCGGCAAGATCTCCGAGGTGTACGTGCACGTCAGCGGCCCGAACCCGACCGAGAACGCCGCGACGAATGCCATCACGGACGCCACGCACGCCGCCGCGCTCCCCGCCGATGTCTTGCCGACGCAGAGCGTGAGCGCCAGAGCGGCCAGCGACGCGGCCATGCCGCTGGTGCTGGCAAGCAGGAGCGGGCGCCGACCGACGCGGTCGGAGAACAGCGTGGCCACGAGGATGAAGCACGTCTTGACGACCCCGAAGGCGACGGTGGCGCCCAGTACGGCGCTGTCCGACGACATGCCGGCCTTCTTGAACACCACCGGGCTGTACAACACGATGGCATCGATGCCTGACGCTTGCTGGAAGAAGTGCAGTCCGACGACGCAGGTGAGGACGCGCCGCACCATCGCCGACGGTCGCACGAGCAGCCCCTTCCACACGCCGCAGCCGCCGCCAGCCTCCTGCGGCTCCTCGATGGCCCTCTTGATCTCCTCGAGGCGGAGGTCGGCCTCCACGGCGGAGTCGGAGGTGCGCAGGAGCACCGCGCGCGCGTCAGCGTGGCGCCCGCGCATGGCGAGCCACCGCGGCGACTCCGGCATCGTGAGCACACCCGCGGCGAGGAACACGGGCGGGAGCACGCCGATTGCGTACATGACGCGCCAGCCGAGGTGCACCGGCAGGCCGGCCAAGGCGTAGTTCGACACATAGCTGAGAAGGACGCCGACGTTGATGAACATCTGCGCAAGCACAGCAAGAAAAGGCTTAGGCTCAGATCAGATGTCCAAATCCTGCCTACGTAAGGCGGCGCGCGCCCCCACGCATGCAAGCGTACGTACATCGAGTAGCGACGACTGCACGCCGCGCGTGGACGCCGGCGAGATCTCGGCATTGTAGACCGACGCAACGACGGTGGAGAATCCGGCGCCGATGCTGGTGACGAAGCGCGCGGCCATGAGGGCCGCGTAGCTCCCGCCGAGCGACATGGCTAGCGCGCCGGCCATGAGGAAGGCGTTGGCAAGCACGAGCGTGCGGCGGCGGCCAAGCAGGTCGGCCGCCCAGCCCGCGGCGAGGATGGAGACGAGCATGTACACGTTCATCGACCCGGCGAGTACTTCGATCTCGGCGTCGGTGAGCCCAATGTCCTCCCGCATGAACAGCTGCGCGCCACTCATCAACGCAAGATCTGCAGGAAACATACACGAGCACAGAGCGAGCATTGGTCACATACAAATCCATCCATGGCGACGTAATACTAGAAAGCAGTCACGTACTGTAGCCCATGAGGATGGTGGTCATGGAGGCGAGGGTGGCGCAGGCGAAGGCGTACATGTTCCAGCGTGGCTTGCCGGGCTTCGCCGACGAGGCTAGTAGCGGCCCGGTGGTGGCATCTGTAGCGCCACCGAGCGCCATGGTGGTCGTGGTTTGATTTCTCACTGGCGCGCGCCGGTGAGCACTTGAGGAGATTCAGTATGGTGTAAAATGTTTGGCCTGTCGACTTCCTTTTAAAACCATTTGGAGAAAGGAGCAACGGCAGCCCATGTCAAAGAGCGACATTTGTTAGGTACCGAGTCCTATAGAAATTACACTGTACTCAGTAAAATTCCAGTGTTTCAAATAAGGAAAATAATTTAGGACAAAATTTCGTGAAATTCGGTGAATTTCAATTTTCTGAGTCCCCTCCTAGAAAAGCCCACTTTAACAAAAAAAATTCAGCCTATTTTCATTTTTTTCGAGATTTAACCGATTTTGCTAAAATTTCACCAAGATTTTGCTGTTTTCATATAATCATATTTCTTGAATTCCAACTGCATGTTTGAATTTTTTTGGCCAAAAATTTTCAAAAAAATTTGAGATTTTCAAAATTTCTAAATTTCAGATTTCTCGGAGGGTCCGAAAATTTTTCTAAATTTCTCGGAACTTCCAAATTAACAAACTAACGCATTTCACCGGAATCTGCGCTAGTAACAGCTACACAGATTGGTCATTGGTGCATGCTTGTTGCAACAGATGCACATGATTGATGTCGAAAGTGAGATCCGTACTGCATAGCACTACATAAAGACGGCGATCTGCCGCACGTTAAAACCCTAACGTTAACTAGTGGTTACCTAGTCTTGGTTGATGGATGGCTACCTAACACGAGTGCTGTCCTGGCAAAAGATGCTACCAGCTGCTCGATGCTTGGATCCTGCAGGATCCAAAGTATATATAGAAGCTAGATTGACAGTACATGCCCCCGGTATATTGCCGGTGATCATCTTCATGGTTACAATGTTCATTGTCGTTTCCTTTGTTCATTTTTGGTTGAATGTCAACCTTCCCCATGTTTTCTTGATCTGGGCATATACCCCCTATAATGGAGAGTAAACTAGGTTCACTGGCCCTTTTGGGCATATACCCTTCACACAAACCAAGGAATCTGAAATTTATGAAAACGGTTTTGCTATTCATGAGTTGCTTGTTATCCTATAGTGAGTGGTCTTTGAATTAGCTTCGAGATGTATGTACACCTTCTGTTGTAAATAATACATAGAAAAATAGAGACAAGAGACACAAATTTTTTATGTGAAAAATCCTTATGGGAAAAAAACACAAGCACTCAAAAGCAAAATCACTGTAATAAAGAGATATTACAATGGAACACATGCTCTGCCTATAGGCTACTGGGGTATATATATAAGGTGAGGGAATCGAGTCTCACACGGAGAGGAAACTAAATCAGAGTCAGTTGCTACATATTGACATCATGTCTGATACAATTTGTGCATGCACCTGTTATGTCACGTTTGGCATGAGGCGATGAAATATCCTACACAGACATGGTACGAATTCGAACCAACTTTTCAACAATCTCCATCTTGAGCCAAATTCCCTCAAGTAATCAAAGAATGTGATAAACTCTACAAATAAAATCAGCATATACAACTTGAGTGCCGAAAATCCAAAGGAATAGTGAATAATACCAACTAAGATGTAAATCTCAAATTTAGATGTAAGAACTAGCTTTGTCAATATTTTAGTTGGATTATCATAAGTATTTATCTTGCAGACTTTAATATCATCTTGAGTAATGACACCTCGAATTAAATGATACCTGACATTAATGTGCTTTGTTCTCTCATGGAACATTTGATCTTTTGTAAAGCAACTAGCACTCTGACTATCACAAAATATTGTAGTGCAAAATGTACTTTCACAAATCTCAATAAATAAGCTTTTTATCCAAATGGTTTCTTTGCAAGCTTCAGAAATAGCCATATACTCAGTTTCTATAGTAGACAAGACAATAGTAGCTTACAAACTTACTTTCCAACTAACGGCATAGCCGCCAATAGTGAATACATAACCAGTTAAAGATCTTTTATCCCAATCTTCAGCAAAATCAGAATCTACATAATCAACAAGTCCATCTCTAACCTTCCCAAACTGTAAATAAGCATTAGATATGCCCCGTAAATATCTGAAAATCCATTAACATGCTTTTCAATACTCTTTTTTAGGATTAGTCATGTATCTACCAACCACATTTAATGATTAAGACAAATCGAGACGAGAACGTACCATGGCATACATAAGCTAACCAACTGCACTCGCATATGGAATTTTAGATATGTACTCAACTTCATCATTTCATTGTGGATATGACAGTGAAGAAAGTCTGAAATATGCAGCTAAGGAAGTACTCACAGGTTTGGCTTTATTTATGTTGAAACGAAGAATAATTTTATAAATATACCCTTTTTGACATAGGTATAATTTGCCAAAATATTTGTCTCTGATGATTTCCATATTAAGAATTTTGTTTGCTGCACCGAGATTTTTCATCTCAAATTTACTACTTAGTTGTGCCTTCAACTCTAAAATTTCAGCATTATCTTTTAAAGCAATCAACATATCATCAACATATTGGAGCAAATAAATAGCTAAATTATTAATAATCTTCAAATAAATACAGCTATCATAATTAGGTCTTTTAAAATCCTGAGATATCATAAAGGAGTTAAACCTCTTGTATCATTGTCTAGGTGACTGCTTTAAACCATAAAGAGATTTCTTCAATTTACAAACAAAATACTCATTTTTCGGAACAACAAAACCTTCCAGTTACTCCATATAAATGCTTTTTTCTAGTTCCCCATATAAGAATGCAGTTTTCACATTTAATTGTTCAAGTTCATAATCATGCATAACCACAATACTGAGTAAAGTGCGAATAGAACTATGCTTCACAACAAGAGAAAATACATCTGTAAAATAAATAACTAGAATATGGCTGTATCCTTTGCCAACTAGCCTTGCTTTATACCTAACCTCTTCAGTTGGTAAAATGCCTTTTTTCCTTAAAGATTTATTTGCAGTGAGTAGACTTCTTCTTAATTGGCAATTTGATCAGCTCCTAAGTGTCATTCTTGTTAAGAGATTCAATTTTATCAAGCATGACAGTTATCAATCTTTCTGAATCATTAGAAGAGATTGCCTCTAAATAAGTGTGCTCTTTCATTGCATTATCATCAAGTGATAACTTTTGATTTTTCATAAACATTTTTTCCTGCTGCTACAGTAATATGAAAATTAAAAATTATATTTTCTTTCAGTGTTCCTACAGAATATCAAGAATACAAATTATATATATATATATTTGTCTCGTTTGTGTTTTCTTTTAAGCTACTATTTAGGTTGAACGATCAAACTACAGCATATTTTGAAGAGAAAACTTTCTTGTGAATTGTAATCATTTATTCCTCTTTGATTGCCATCGACGATCCTACAACATCTCCCGTAAGAAGCAACACTGCTGAATGCTCGTGCAATGGTATGGGGCGCTGGTCTAAGATTGCAGCAAAATGATTACCAGCTCAGGATCCGAGTTGGCGGGCCATGTTGGTAAAGCCGTCTTTTTCTGGCTTAAGGGGGTTATATGCTCAGGTTTGACACATAGGGGACACATTCTAAACAATATTGCTCTTCAGAGACGGAAATTAAAGCCTGGCAAGACTAAGAGGGCGTTCATTTTAGCAATGGCTTCTGGCTGAAATTTCACTGTAGCTGATTTTTTTTACTGTAACTGTTTTTGCTTTTTGGGCATAATTAAAATTTTAAAAATAGAAAAAATATGTTAGCCCATCACGGACAATGCAAAGGAACACGGGTAAAAAAGAAAAATACAAAAAAGCCCAAAAAAATCTAAAAAATAGAAAAAGATGAATTACTGAATAGTGAAAAAAACCTGATGCTAGAAGCTGAAGCTGAAACAAAGCTAAAATGAATAGGGCCTTAAGCAAATTAAACCGCAGCAAGAGTTAAGAGACAACAAATAGACTTTTAACTAAAAAGAACTACACATGAACATTGCACAATATGCATTCTTGCAAAATAAAACTAGTAGAATATATATATTAGGACAACAAGATCACCAATGAAGCCATCGATGGTTCACTTGGCGAAGAGCTCGTCCATGTCCTCCAAGCTCCGGCCCCTCGTCTCCGGCAGCCGCACGTACACAAACACCCATGCTGCCACCGCCGTGCAGGCGTACAGGAAGAAGCACCCGGCCATGGTGATGCCGTTGGCGAGAGATATGAACGTCATGCTCAGGATCCCGCACGTCAGCCGGTTCACCGACGCACCGAGGCTCGCGCCCCGCGCGCGCAGCCGCAGCGGCATGGTCTCCGCGCAGTACGCCGGCGCCAGTGGCCCGAACCCGACCGAGAACGCCGCGACGCACGCCAGCACGGACGCGACGCACGCCGCCGAGCTCGCGGGTGTCGTTGCGCCGACGCACAGTATCAGCGCCAGCGAGGTCAGCGTCACGGCGATGCCGGCCGAGCTGGCGAGGAGGAGTGGCCGCCGGCCGACGCGGTCTGAGAAGAGCGTCGCGACGAGGATGAAGCACGTCTTGACGACCCCGACGGCGACGGTGGCGCCCAGGACGGCGCTGTTCGACGACATGCCGGCCTTCTTGAACACCAGCGGGCTGTACAGCACGATGGCGTCGATGCCGGACGCCTGCTGGAAGAAGTTCAGCGCGAGCACGTTCGTCATGATCCGCCGCACCATCGGCGACGGCCCGAGGAGGAGCTCTCTCCACACGCCAGTCCCGTTGTCCTGCGCCGCGACGGCCTGTTTGATCTCCTCGAGGCGGAGGTCGGCCTCGGCGGCCGTGTCAGACGTGCGCGCGAGCACGGCCCGCGCCTCGGCGTAGCGCCCTCGCATGGCGAGCCACCGGGGCGACTCCGGCATGGAGAGAACACCCACCGCGAGGAACACCGGCGGCAGGACGCCGACGGCGAACATGACGCGCCAGCCGAGGTGCACCGGCAGGCCGGCAAAGCCGTAGTTGGAGACGTAGCTGAGGAGGATTCCTGTGTTGATAAATATCTCCGGCAGGGACGAGAGGACCCCGCGCGAGGACGCCGGGGAGATCTCGGCGACGTAGACCCGCGCGACGACGACTGAGAGCCCGACGCCGACGCTGGTGACAAAGCGGGCCGCCATGAGCGCGGCGAAGCTGCTGCCGAGCGACATGGCGAGCGCGCCGGCCATGAGGAAGACGTTGGCGAGCGCGATCGTGCTGCGGCGGCCTAGCTTGTCCGCGGCCCAACCAGCGGTGAGGATGAAGGCGAGCATGTAGACGTTCATGGAGCCGGACAGCACCTCCACTTGCTCGTCGGTGAGCCCCAGGTCCTCCCGGATGAACAGCTCCGCGCCGCTCATAAGCGCGAGATCTGCAGGCAACAACACGACATATTTGCATGTCATGCACGATACCACGCAGTACCAGAGTGGCATGGTATGCTATCACGTACTGTAGCCCATGAGGATGGTGGTCGTGGAGGCGAGGGTGGCGCAGGCGAAGGCGAATGTGTTCCGGCGCGGTGGCTCGTCGGGCTTCGCGATGGGCGAGGTGAGGAGTGGCGCCGCGGTGGCCTCGACGCCGTCGTGCGCCATGGCGCGCGCTCGTGGCTTGGTTTTTCTTCTTGGTGTGTCACCGGTGAGGACTGAAGAAGGCAACTTCAGATTGCTATGAGTGTACTGTGTATCAAACTACCAATATTTCAAGGAAAATATCATGTGAAGAATAGAATGATCATACGTTCGTCAGTATAAAGCGCCAAATGTGTGGTGACTGGTGACGAGCACATACGACGGATGTGGGGCTGTCAATGTACGGTGACTGATTTGCTGTCAAGCGCGAGTCACATTTATGAACAATTTAATCAACATCCTGTAAAATGGCACACCAATCTCCACACAAATTCGTGGTCACAAAAAAACGACTTAAAAGGGCATTCAAAATGGTACTGATTTGACTTTTTTTATTATAGCTGATTTATTTTTTTACTATAACTGAGTTGGTTTATTTGACATAATTAAATTTAAAAAAAATTAAAAATAGAAAAAAAATATTAACCTATCACAAACAATACAAAGGAATACGGAGAAAAAGGCTAAAAAGCCTGAAAAATCTAAAAAACCAAAAAATACAAAATTACTGAATAATATAAAAAATAGAAGTCAGAAGCAGAAACTAATTAAAATGAGCACAATAATAGACTTGAGAAAAATGGCACACCAATCTCCACACAAATTCGTGGTCACAAAAAAACGACTTAAAAGGGCGTTCAAAATGGTACTGGTTTGACTTTTTTTTACTATAGCTGATTTATTTTTTTACTATAGCTGAGTTGGCTTATTTGACATAATTAAATTTAAAAAAAATTAAAAATAGAAAAAAATATCAGCCTATCACAGACAATACAAAGGAATACGGAAAAAAGGCAAAAAAAGCCTAAAAAATCTAAAAAAACTAGAAAAAGATAAAATTACTGAATAATATAAAAAACAGAAGTCAGAAGTAGAAACTAATTAAAATGAGCACAATAATAGACTTGAGAAAAATGGACACCAATATCCACACAAATTCGTGGTCACAAAAAATGACTTAAAAGGGCGTTCAAAATGGTACTGGTTTGACTTTTTTTATTATAGCTGATTTATTTTTTTACTATAGCTGAGTTGGCTTATTTGACATAATTAAATTTAAAAAAAAATTAAAAATAGAAAAAAATATTAGCCTATCACAGACAATACAAAGGAATACGGGAAAAAGGCAAAAAAGCCTAAAATCTAAAAAAACTAGAAAAAGATAAAATTACTGAATAATATAAAAAACATAAGTCAGAAGCAGAAACTAATTAAAATGAGCACAATAATAGACTTGAGAAAAAGATCAAGCAACATACAAATAGTAAAAGGGGTATGACAAATGCAAGCAAGTGAAATGCCATGGTTCGAGGGAGTTGTAGATTTTGCCATGAGCTACTTTTTTGGCATTCTACCTAAAAAGCAGCTAACTTTTCCTAATAGACTATTTGGCACTTTATCTTTTTGTTGGGCTAGCAACTGGCTGCTTCATATGTGAACAAAGGTTAAAATGTCTGAAAGACTTTTAAAGGTTCTGAAGGCATATTTGTATGCTGATTAAGCGTAAAAATAATGGATTTTGTGAAGGACCGTGTGAAAAGGTTTAGGATTATATTGTGATGAACTATTACCGTTTTAGAGGAGTGAAATTATAGAATTTACAAATTTTCAATTTTTTTGGAATTTTTGCAAACTGGTGGTCTGACCGGCCAGAGGAAGCGGTTAGACCAGCCCCCTATAGTGGTTTACTGGCCGCTAGGTAGCGGTCTGATTGGCCACGCATTGGTGCTTTGGCTGGAAATATGATTTTTGGAAATTTTGGTTGTGGGTTGATTTGATTTGATCTAGGTCAATGTATATGTATTGCATGATGTATATTTTAGCTAATGTAGATTAAGTTGTGAAGAATTTATATTCTAAAATAATTTATTTGTCTTTGGATATGCATGAAGGCTTGGAGTGAACCATAGTCAACAAGGTTAATCAAGGCTATACTTATGGAGGAGTCAAGACTCAGAATGATCAAAGAAATTGAGTGAGGTGCCTGAGGTCAAGCATAACACGACAAAGACAGGAAATATTGAAGAGAAGTTCGAGCGACAAGTTACATCATGTGACTTGGTAGATCCAAGTCAGACATGATCCGGTGAAACTGGAACATAAGAGACTTGCTAATACATGGCAAGCTAGTGGCGCACCCACACGTGGCAAGCATGACGATTGCTTACAAGGAAATATAAATGCTGTGTCAAAAAGATATTTTGGTAAGTTAACCAAAATACCAAAAATTATCTTGGATCAAAACCACAACGTTTGAGCGGTGCTTGGGAGAGCGGTTTAGGTCAAGGATAAACTAAGAAGAATAAATTAGATCAAAGGCTAAGAACTTAACATGTTTGAGCTCATGTGCTTTGAAAAGTATGTATGAGTCTAGTGTGTGAGTAAAATCTATGTTATGTAGGGCTAACGGGTTTCCCCTATATATACTAAGTGGATAGTATCCATTAGGGTTAAATAGGCTAATTGCTTTGTCTATTTAACGAGTTGAGATAGGGACTTGCTAGTTAACCATTCAAGCATCCAACCGTCCTAGTTTTACTCATTGAACCCATGTGTTCTAGGATTAAAGTTTGAGAAGTGTGAGTATTGTGTGTGCTATCTTGTCCTCTAGATGAAGTGGCTGCAAAATATTTATCCTCAAGTAGCAATATATTAACTTTGTTTATCTCCTATGACTCTCTCTTGTATTGGTTGATTTACTCTTAATTTAGTTGATTTTGATCTTCTCTCTCCCCTTCTTGATCTTTTTGAATGCAAAGGATGAGTAAATGATAGATATGTATCATAAAAATCAATCCTCATTCATCTAGACATCAGGTTTGGTAAGTTTATAAAGTTACATGATTTTACTTAGATTTGACTGCATCTTAAGTTTTTTTGTTCCAAGTGTTTTTGCCTCTAATCGTTTGGTGTTTTTGCTTGTTATGACATGTGGGAATACATACAGAGTCATCTTAGCCATTCTCTACTCACGAGCAAGTTATATTTCTTGTTTTCAGTTTTCGTCCGGTTTTAGTGCAATCTTGCTTGATATTGAGAAAGATATTAACTTTGTTATGGATTCTTGTGATCCTTGGATGTAATAGTTCCTGAGACCTTAAGTAAGGTGGGTGCAAAATTTTATGTCATTTGGATATGTATTTTTGGAGTTGCACCAAAAGTTACGTTGGATTGGGTTGAAAATTTCAGTTCTGGGACAGGGGATTCCGGTTAGACTGCACCCCTACCGGTCATACCGTCCAAGGCTAGTCAGATCGACACTAAGTCAGCGAATCGGCTGTGAAGCCCGATTAGACTGCCCCTAGCAACTGATCTGACCACCTAAGCCCTGAAATTCTCATGATTTTGGTTTTTTTATTTGACAGCTTGGGTGTCAGCTTCCTTTCTTAATCTTTATAGCTCTATAGCTATCGAAGTGAAAGATCGCGAATACTCATGGAAAATTGGAAGGCACCATTCACCCTCTCTATTGTCATACCGATCTTATATTTTATTTTTGTTTTGTAAAAATATTTATTAAATAACTTAATTGTACTAACTTACAAACAATTTAACAATATTACACTTATTTGTTCAATTTCAATCATGTGCTACTTAATCAAATCCAACGTCATTTCCATGTCCATTGATGCAACAGGACCACAACCACAAGAACATCAATCTGATTCCCATGTTCATTGTTGTAACAACAATATTGAGTTAAATGCTAGTCGAACACATTTATTTTGTAAGAAAAACCCTTGTCCAAATAACAAGAGAAAAACCCTTGTCTAAATAACAAGAGATGCTTCTAATTCTATCATACAACGATCTCAAATATGAATCAATTAGCGGCAACAACCATTCGGAGCTCTGAAATCCAAATCAGTAAACAGCCAATTAATAGCAATTTGGGAAGGACAATAGTAAGAACAACAATCTTGGGATAATAAAAAACCAATCAATTAAACATCGATAGCATGAATGACAAATTTAGGGTAAGTAACATGAAGAACCAAATCGGAAGCAATTATGGATCTCATGTTGGGCACAAGCCGGTGCAATGCTAGTCAGGGAGAGGCAGTGGCCGCTTGTTGTGAGTCCTCCCCTCTCCTAGCATCGGCGAGGATGTTGGGGGTGAGGAGCTTGGGTGAGGTGATGGCAGAATGACGGCTGCATTGAGGAGCTTGAGGTGATGGAGGTAATGTTCTAACTTTAACCAATTTTGAGTGGCAATGTTCTAACTTTAACTCACCAAAAGGCACAAAAGCATCTCTATTCTAGCTTTTGACTTTCAGTACATTTTCCTAAAAGCTAGCTTTTAGCTTATCCCCAAAGTTGATTAGAAGATAGTTTTGGGGAGGCGTTCGGCTTTTGGAAGCAAAGCCAGCTTTAATCTCCTAAACATGACCTTAAGTGAGTTAGTGGTGCTAGCAGGGATTTTTTTATCGGCCAGTATGGGCTAAAAATCGGCGATTTTCGGTTTTATCGGTGACCCTAGTAAAATTTCAAGCTAGCTCCCAAAAATTCATTTTGCATAAATTTTAACAAAGTTAGAAGAAATTTTTGCTGAAATTTGTTTCAGAATTTTCGACTGATATTTTCAACTGATTTGACTAATTTTTTAAATTCAAATTTTAATTTAAAATTTTTGATCCAAAATCCTCCAATTTTTTGATTTTCAGTTATACCAGCTCTACCGGCCACTCCGGGTTAAAATTTACGACATGTGTTTTTAAAGTGCTTGATTAGTGGATGGGTACCTTTTGTTTGTCTATTAGCTGGTGAGAATGACAGTGATTATTATCGCCTAACACGACGACACCAGGGGCCATCCCTGACAAGGATTCCACCAGCTCAGCACCGCTGCTGATCCTGCTAAATTCGTAATGGACAAGATCAGGGAGCATACATGACCACACGGAGCCTGGATGTAAGTGTCTTTTGATCAAGTTGACTTGGGCAGTCTGCAATCTGAACGAACGGGTGACCAAACTTATTTGCACATGAAACCAAACATCACAAGAAAATGTTATTTGTACATCACACGAATCTGTTACCTCTTTTTCTTAGGCTCCGCTCAGCTTCTCAGCGTTAGACGTTGAGCGTTTAGTCTTTTTACTATGCAGTTTTTTATTTATTATTTTTGTTTTTTATGTTTTCTTTTTTTCGTATTCCTTTGCATTGTTTATGATGGACTAACATGTTTTTTATTTTTAATTTTTTTTAAATTTAATTATACTAAATAAATTAACTTAACTACAGTAAAAAATCAACCAACTACAATATAAAAATTCATAAATCACCGTCATTCCAACCACTACCTTAATCTCTTCTCACCGATCATCAAAAGATATCCAAGCGCTGCTCCTTCACGTCTCCATCATCTGACATGTAGCAATGATTCTTTTTGGTACGCATGGCTATCAATAAAACATCGAGAATCAATTCGTGCGAGAACAATGTCTCGGCTGCCACAATAACATCAGCATTTTTTCCCCTCGTCTACTTGGTCACGCGTCCTACTGCAAAACAAACTAAATACGAGTCTTAGCTTTCAACTTTAATACTACTTATTCAACTAGATCTAGACGTTTTTATCTCAAACAGATATTTGACCTACTTCTATTCAAGAGATTCGAAACCCTTACATAATACGGGTTTTTCACTTTTGTCACATGTCATAATCTTCAGACCGCACCATCGTAACTCTAATATGTATCATCCATCTTTGATCTTTACACGCCCTAACTCGAGCATGATCATCTTCTCTGTCATTCTTTACCCTCTAGACTATGACTTCACACCAAACCATCTTCTGATTCTCGCCGTAAATCTCGATCGCCTTCAAGTTATCATGCACATGCAAAGACTAAATCGATATTTTTTCCGGTACAAGTTCTTTCCAACTTGACCGACATTAGTTCACATATGCTACATACCTTGCATAACAACACTAAGCAATATTATCAATTATTCATCGTCACAAATATTTTAGAGTAAACCATATGATCTAACACTCACACAGAACACTACGACAACATTGAACCCTTTTTTAACTGCTACTGCCTCCATGTATGACAAATCTCTGGAGTCAGCTCGGTTTTTAAGCCATCCCGCCGCTAGTCGCCGTCCTGATTATCTGCAACAAAGCTGCAGAAGCAGGAGTGGTGTAGCCTGTTAAAAACAGAGGCAAATTAACTTGAGCTCTTTATGTTCAGGTTAATAGTTTACTACCAACCATACTGAGAAAAAACAGTTCATGTTGCTAATGATAGAAACCATAACCATGTAGGTGTGCATTATAAGAGAACATGTGTGTTGGCGGGCGGTGGCCTAAGCGTAGATGTTGATGGCTTCGCCTGGCCCGGGCATGGTTGTTGACGCCGCCTGCCTGACGACGACTGGTTGTCATATGTCTGAGGCCCTAGTTGTTTTGGTTCGTCTTTTTTTCTTCTTCTGAACGTTGTTTTTTTTTCATTTGTACACAAAGTAGATCGGAAGAGAGGGGATATCCTTCTTTAGAAAGGCAGATCTCATGTTTGGAGACCAGTACAATTGCTCTCTTTTTTTCTACATGAACAATCCCCGCTGTTATAACATATAGGTGAGCCACATAATGGACGCGTAAGATCTTAAGAGAATTTTTAGGAATTTTGTCTTGTTTGATTTAAGGATTTTGACTATTCAAAAGTGTTATGTCTTTTGGATGATTGAGAGAGAGATTAAAGGAGTAAGTGGTACTCATGTTAAGAATCCACTCCGTTCAAAGTAGATCCTATAAAAGGCTTATAGAAACCACCTTAGAGAGTTGAGAAGTCACTCCGTTTAAAACTCGATTTTTAAAAGCTAAAAACTAGAAGCTGTTTAAAACAAGATCTATATTGTGGGATTTTCCAACCCTCTGAAATAAAAGAGGTACTCCTAATCCCACCAGTTTCGGAGATATTTCAAACAAAATGCATCATCGTTTCACATGGCAATAATGAAGAACACAAAACAGCAGCGATAGTTCAGCACCTATACTACCCAGAATACAGGACTGACGACTAAGGAGTCCTTAGTTTACACACAGACGAAAGCATATATAAGCAGCATGCAGCAAGCTCCTGAACCTTGCGCCGAATTGTCTTACCGACCTTAGAGATATGGATAACTGATGCATGCGATTCAGAAGAGCATATATGATTGCCAATTGCAGTCTTGGAGATGGCCAATGAAAAAAATTTCTTCAAGAGGAGGCATATGGGTTGATGTAAGCTACTAAGCTTTAGCTTCAAAAGGCACACAAGTGCTGAATGAATGAAACAAGCTGATGGGAAAGAGTGACTGTTACTAATTGGCTTATCCTAAGAAAAAGAGAGGAATAAGTCTTTTTTTTACCCCGTTGTCCTATTCTAAGATTCTGATTTACACCTTGAACACTACCAAACTATTCGCTTTACACCCCTTGCAATGAAAACTGGTGCAAATAAATAGCCCCTCAGCGTTAGCTTGGAGTGTGGTCTCGCCACGTTGGCTGCTGACATCGCCAACTTGCGACAGTGGCAGGCAGCTTAGCAAAGGAAGAGTGTGAGGCAGCGAAAGGAAAACTCGATCTCTCTCGCTCCCCCTCTCCTCACTCCTCGCTTTCCCACAACGGGTGAAACTGTGATAATTAACCCAGCCAATCCAATACACCCTCCTCCGTGGCTTAGAAAATCGCGATGATAATATGAGATGCGTCAGTCACTTGAGATCAATGCGAGTACAGGTGATGGGGGTTAGAGGCAATGGGATCAACCATTTTGGTCTGTCAAACAGTGCCGGATCTGTGGCCGGGGAGCATCCATATGGGGAGCGCCCTTCCAGGACACTGTTTGTGAGGAACATTAACAGCAATGTTGAGGACTCCGAGTCGCGCTCTCTGTTTGAGGTGATAACTGCAGTGATTGTTATATCTATTTATCTTTAATTACAGCCCCAGTCCGATTTATCGGTTTTACTCAGCAGTAGGTGTATCTTGTAACTGGACAACTGTATGTAGGACATTGATGATCTTGACAACTTCATCTGCTCTGTTGCCTAATAATAAGCTCAGAACGTTCTTATCTCCCTACTTATCTGCACCATGTCTTTGGTATTGAATCTCAGTTGGTCTTGACGGTGTTTACTATTGTCGATTCAGCAATACGGGGATATCCGAACCGGGTTTTGTAACGATATCCTATTTTGATATACGAGCTGCACGCAGGGCCGGGCCCATGGGCGTGCGGGCCGTGCGATCACACAGGGCCCCCGATTTTCAGGGGCCTCGAAGAATCGTTCGGCCGCACGTCCGCACGCCATAACCTCCTTGGCTCCTCGACTCCCTCCTCGTCGCCCCCCGCCGCCCCTCCTCTCCCCCGTCGCCGCCCCTCCTCGCCCCCTCCCACGCCCCTCCTCTCCCCCCGCCGCCTCCTCGCCCCCTCCCGCCCCCTCCTCGCCCCTCCGCGCGAGGCCAGGCCCATGGGCGTGCGGGCGTGCGATCGCACGGGGCCCCGATTTTGAGGCCTCGAAGAATCGTTCGGCCGCACGTCCGCACGCCATAACCTCCTTGGCTCTCGACTCCTCCTCGTCGCCCCGCCGCCCCTCCTCGGGCCGCCGCCGCCCCTCTCGCCGCCCCTCCTCTCCCCGCCGCCGCCTCCTCGCCCCCTCCCGCCCCTCCTCTCCCGCCGCGCGCCTCCTCGCCCCCTCCCGCGCGCCTCCTCCCTCCTCGCGCGCCTCCGCCTCCTCGGGCCGCCGCCGCCCCTCCTCGGCCCCTCCCGCCCCTCCTCCCCTCCTCGCCGCGCCGCCGCGCCTCCTCGGCCCGCCGCCGCCCCTCCTCGGCCCCCTCCCGCCGCCCCTCCTCGCCCCCTCCCTCCGCCCCTCCTCTCCCCCGCGCCGCCGCCTCTGCCGCCCTCCTCTCCTCCTCGTCGCGCCCCGCCGCCTCTCGTCGCCCCCATCGCCCCTCCTCGGGCCCGCCGCCCCTCCTCGCCCCTCCTCTCCCCCCGCCGCCTCCTCGCCCCTCCTCGCCCCTCCTCTCCCCGCCGCCGCCTCCTCGCCCCCTCCCGCCGCCTCCTCTCCCGCTTGTGCGCGCGCCGCCTCCTTGCCCCTCCCGCCGCCTCCTCCCGGTCCCTCCTAGAAAAACTAAAAAGTAAGAGACTAGCGGTGCGGCTCCTGTCATTTGCTTTGGGCTTCTTTACTAACTACTTTCCATTGCTTCATGTGATTGAGGTAGCCCTTCCTTGCTTCAGGCAACTGAGGGTTTCGGTTCTTGGTGCCGTCGCCGTCGCCGCAGCTGCAGGTGCGTGTGCCATCCATTGCCTGGTTCTTGTGCGGTGATGCATGTTCGTTGCGCTTTACTGTTGATTTGTTTACTGCAACATCATCTGAACCATTTACCTGCGGCCTTCATTATTTAGTACCCTGTGAACCGAGCATAACATGGTGCAACATGGGAGCCAAAATAGATTTATCCAATGGCGACAGCTAACAGCTAAGCAAAGATATAGAGGGTATCTCTCCATGTGAATTAGCTAAGTTGACAAAATGCAAATGAATGAGCTGATTGCGATTCTTGTAGCAAGGCGCTAATGCAGTATTTGCTACCCAAACTGAAGCGATTTTCAGAACCGTACAGCCACTAAAACCAGTGAGCTCTCTACATTGTCATCATTGAGGATGGGCTCGGCTAGAGGAGCTTCACACCTCATGTCATCATTGTCATTCTTTGGGAGGTAAGCCATCTTTGACATCGAGTCTTAAGTTTCCTTCACACATAGCTCGAGAGTTTAGCATTGTGATCTGGTGATGAATGTCTGTAGCACTTTGAGAAGCACTCTGTGTTCTTGTCCAATTTGTTGGTAGGATGTGGCGGCACGCATAATGTCCTTTTCCAAGAAGGGTCCACGCTCGGTGTGCATCCTCTTTGCCAATGAGACCATCTCCAATGTAGCGTTGAACCAGCCTGCCTCATCCGGTAGCAGTACCTTCACCTACGAGGTATGAAATCGCATTAAGACTTTACTGTTTGTATCTTATCACTCGCAGTAATGTTGTGAGTTACGGTGTTTGGTTATTAGCTATTGTGAATTTCTGATATGTGTTTCGTTAGTGCTGAGTACTCTGGACCAATTTGGTCTTATTTAGGCTTAGTATTGTCTAGTGCAAGGCAACTTAGCAAATGACTCTTTACATGAGGACAAATGGTTTACCGAATTGCATATGAAAATGACTCTCTACATTAGGCTCTGCAATACATACATTATTTTGGCTATATTTGGTACTTTAGTTTAGACCTCACTTAGAGCTTTGTACAGGATCTCCAAATTTCACGGCACGGCCCTGGCTGCACGTGGTGTGATGCGTTCACTGCAGAACAAGCCTCTGAGGAGGAGAAAGCTGGACATCCATCTTTCCATCCCAAAGGTTTGTGATGTTCCTTTATTGCACCCGTAGTCCCCTACCCACAAAAGTACTCCTTTGAATGATTACCGTGTTAACGTTGCAGGAGAATCCATCAGACAAAGACTTAAACTTTTGCTTAAAAACTGCAGCTCCAGAGCTCTTTTTTTTTGTGTGGTATTCAAGCTGATGGCGTTTGGTCTCTATTTGCAGATAAGAGAGACACCGAATAAAAAACATCATAAGTTTATTGAGTTCTATGATGTCAGAGCAGCAGAAGCTGCTCTTCGGTCACTGAACAAGAGTGAGATAGCTGGGAAACACATCATATTGTTTTTTCTTTTGCTACTTGTCCTCACTTATTTTTTTCCTGGATTCGATAGGTACACATCTAAGATGCTTTTGGCTGCAATTGATGAGCTGCACAAAGGAACATATGACTTTTTCTACCTGCCAATTGATTTCAAGGTACGATATTTTATGTTGCTTTCTACTGTTATTTTTCAAGGACTTAATTTGATGCCCAGCACTATTTAATTATATATTTCCCATGCAGAACAAATGCAATGTTGGTTATGCGTTCATTTACATGATATCACATGTGCACATTATATCATTCTACCAGGTATGTTTTCTTATTGGCCCTTACATGTCATACTGTTATGTAATTGTTATCATCAGAGTGAAGATCTTAATCCTTGGCTAGCTGAGTTGCACAACAGTGTAGATCACTGTTGGAATTAATCTGAACAGCTTGAAAGATCTGTTTTTGGGTGCATGCCTTTAATTTGCAGGCATTTAATGGGAAGAAATGGGAGAAGTTCAACAGTGAGAAAGTGGCCTCTTTGTCTTATGCTAGGATCCAGGGAAGAAGTGCACTCATTTCACATTTTCAGAATTCAAGTTTGATGAACGAGGACAAGAGATGCCGCCCCATTCTTTTTCATTCCAATGGACCAGAGGCTGGAAATCAGGTAAACAACTCTTGTTGTCTAGAATATTAACACAAAATTGTACTTCAGTTCTTCTAATCAACAATATGTTCCTTTCCCATTTGTTTACTTGATGCGGTACTTATGATCCTTTGACTTTGATGCGGTACTCATGATCTTTTGACATCAGGATACGTTTAGTCATGTCATATTGTTTGCCCAGTTTCACCATTGTCATCCGCAGGTAAACAAGGTTGTTGCATTGTATGCTGAAGAGGGCATCTGTCTAATGAGCTTGTATTGCGCAGAACTTTTGTCCACTGTTGCCAAATTCACTTCCTGTTGAGTGGACATGCTTTAAATGACTTCTTTACAATTGCATGTTCCTTTTCTTGTACTAGCAATCATGTTTCTATATAATGGTTGCAAGCTCATTGAAATTCAGCATGCCAATTTGGAAAAGCAATACTTGAAGCATGAAAGAATATACTAATATTGCTATTGAACAAACTAACCATGGTGATTTGAAGTAGCGAAGTGGTAATACCCAGCCCCAAGGTGTTTTTACTCTTCATTAACAAGAGGGTTTTATATGACACTGACTCTTGAGGTCAGGTGCATCTAGTGTTAGTGTTTTACTGATACCATTAATCATTCTGAATGGAATTCAGGAACCATTTCGAATCAACGACATATGCATCCATATGCCTCTGGAAGATGGGGCACTTGCCAACGGGCATCCCCTCTAGAATGAAGAGGATGACAATCAGAACGAGAACACAGCTGGGGAAAACTCCACGGCGGGGAGTATGTAAATTATAACCAGGCTCAGAATCACCGTTAAGTCTTAATAACTGTCTAGACAAAAAGGTATATCCATCCCAAATTGGATGCCTTTGGTTGGTGTAAAGAAGAGAAGAGAAGACAACTGGTCAGATTGTACAGTTGAAGACTTATGTTAATTCTGCATAGTTGGAACTCAAACAGGCCTGGCAGTGTGGAAATCTGAATCTCATGTGTGCCTTGTGAATGGTTCTTGTGTCCTGTCTGAGTTCTGTTATCGCTGTTAAGAATTTTCGATCTGGTACGATGGTTCTACTGTACAAGTAGCATGGTGACATCAAAAGTCTGGTGGTATTCATGCCTTGTGGAAGTGTGCTGACCAAATTAGATGCAATGCAAATTCTCGGGGTGTGGTACCTGTTTTATTCTTGTGAAGATGTCGATCGGTGCTCAACTTTGCAAAGTTAATCAGATGTCTCCAAACTGACAGCAGCAGGACTCTATTAGTCTATTATTGAATGATTATTCAGCAAACACAAAACATTGGTGGTGGTTTGCATGACACCAAGCAGCGCCATGGTGGATGCAGGTATCATCCATCATATGCCACCCACCCCGACTGGCCGCCGCCTGCCAGCGACGATTAACAATCAACCACTAGCAAGGCCAAAAAAGCTTCAAGCTTTCCCCGCCGCCGGCGACACGGCGGCCCAGAACTCTTCGTCCTGCTCGAGCGCCGCCATGTGCTCTGGAGTCAGCACCAGCTCCGCGTCCATGCTGCCTCCCCCCTCCTGCCCGGGGTACAGCGAGGCCTTCCCGTCGAACTTGTTCGCCTTGCCGCTCCGCGCCGCCACTGCCTTCCCCCACCCGAAGTCGCAACCGTACATGTCGAACCGCGGCGAGCTCCCCATCATCACCCCCGAAGGGTCGAACCACCTCAGCGTGTACACCATCGGCTTCTTCATCCACGCCGCCACGCGCGCTCGGATGTCCGCGTCCGTGTGCGCCGCCACTGCGCGCCCCACGGCCGCCGCCGCCCACCCGTGCCCGCGCGCCAGCAGCTCCGACGCGCGCACCGCATCCGTACCGATGGCGTAGATGGTGTTGCCAAAGTACTCCGCCGGCAGCGCTGGCCGGAGCCGCCCGCGGTTGTTGATGGCCGCGCGGCACACCGTCTCTCGCTCCGGCGCCAAGCGCCGGGCGCGGGTGATGCACCGCCACATCAGCGAGCTCAGCGCCTGGAACCTCGTCAGCGCGGCCGCGCCCGCCGTGTCCCCGGCCGCCAGGAGCTCCTGGCGAGCCCGCTCCTTGAGCGCCGCCAGCGACTCCGCCGAGAAGTGCAGCATCCGCTCGCGCAGCGGCGGCGGGGCCAACCGCTCGACGAGCTCTGACACGTCCGCGTACGGTAGCACAACCGGCGCAGCCGCGCCGCCGCCGGCCGACCAACGCTCGAACATGTTAGAAAATAATCTTAATTTAGTATTTATTTTGAGTTTCTTAGTATGTGTGAGTACGTGCAGATTGCTAGCTGCATGTAGTTGTGCACAGGAAGAAGTCTGCACGATGCATGGTGGTGATCCACTCCCTACGGAGTCTAGTACATGCAATCCTACCACGTCAAGCACCGAAAAATGGGCTCAGAAAGAATTGGTCGGACGTGGCCGAGTCTTGCGCCGAGTATGCATCACGATGTGCACGCAGGAAATGCATGAGTTAGATTAGTGGTCATAGTTTGTTTGTGCATGGCAGTGTGCATGCTTTCAAGTGTATAAGTACCAGCTGCGTTGAGTGAATAAAATGAGACAAACAGGTGAGTGCTAGGCAGTTGCAGCACCATCAAAATCTCCATGCGCGTGAGTCCATCTAATATTCCTTTGTGTGCTGCAGGGATCAAGTGAGTTTGTGTGTGTGATCTTGTAATTTTTTTTCTTGGGCTAACATTTGGTATTAGAGCCATGCCGAGGACAAGATCGATGTCGCCGTCGAGTCGCGCCATCGCCACCGGCGGTGGTCCGTCGAGGGTACCGGGAAGAGAAAGCAGCGTCTCTCTTCAATACCCCATGCTGAACAAGATCAACTACGCTGCGTGGGTAATCAAGATGAAGGTATTCATGAAGGCCCAAGGCGTTTGGGAAGCTGTGGTGGCCGACGACATTGATGAGCGCAAAGATCAGATGGCATTTACGGCCATCTTCCAAGGAGTCCCGGAGGAGACCCTCCTCCTACTCGCCGAAAAGGAGACGGCGAAAGCTGCGTGGGACACGCTCAAGACGATGTACGTCGGCGCCGAGCGCGTCAAGGAGGCGCGCGTGCAAACCCTTAGGAGTGAATTCGAGGGTTTGCGCATAAAGGAAACGGAGTCGGTGGACGACTTCTCCGTGAGATTGACGACACTCGTCAACCAGATCCGCGGTCTTGGCGATAAAATGGAGGAAAGCTACGTCGTGAAGAAGCTTCTCCGCGCTGTCCCGAAAAAGTACCTACAAATTGTCTCAACTATTGAGCAATTTGGGGACTTGAAGCAAATGACAGTGGAAGAAGCGATCGGCCGTCTCAAGGCGTATGAGGAGCGTCTACGCATTCCGGGCGACAACAACGACGACGAACAACTTCTCCTCACGCGGGCCGAGTGGGAGGCCCGATCGTCGAAGCGCGAAGGTGACGGTTCCGACGGCAATGGTGGCCAAAGCCGTAGGTATCGTAAATTTGACAAGGCTAAAGTAAGATGCTACAACTATAATGACTATGGACATTTTGCTTCCGAATGTCGCAAGAAGAAGGAGGAGCAGGCACTTCTCATCGAGACGAACGCCAACGATGAACCGGCGTTCCTATGAAACTGTCAAGATTAGGGGGGAGATTGTTAGAAAATAATCTTAATTTAGTATTTATTTTGAGTTTCTTAGTATGTGTGAGTACGTGCAGATTGCTAGCTGCATGTAGTTGTGCACAGGAAGAAGTCTGCACGATGCATGGTGGTGATCCACTCCCTGCGGAGTCTAGTACATGCAATCCTACCACGTCAAGCACCGAAAAATGGGCTCGAGAAAGAATTGGTCGGACGTGGCGAGTCTTGCGCCGAGTATGCATCACGACGCACGCAGGAAATGCATGAGTTAGATTAGTGGTCATAGTTTGTTTGTGCATGGCGGTGTGCATGCTTTCAAGTGTATAAGTACCACTGCGTTGAGTGAATAAAATGAGACAAGCAGTGAGTGCTAGGCGATTGCAAGCACCATCAAAATCTCCATGCGCGTGAGTCCATCTAATATTCCTTTGTGTGCTCTGAGGATCAAGTGAGTTTGTGTGTGTGATCTTGTAATTTTTTCTTGGGCTAGAGAACAAAGGCCGTCGCGGCGTCGCCAGCGCGGGGCTTCGAGAGCGCGCTTTGCGCGCGCGATCTCGCCCACGTGTTGACGAAGTCCCGGAAGGCTGTGCCGTCGGACAGCGCGTGGTTGCACACGAACCCGACGAAGACGCCGTCCGCGAGCTCGGTGACTGGACGGCGAAGAGGGGAGGTGGTGGCCATCGTAGTTGGCGTCGTCGGCGGGAAGAAAGATCGACGACGCGCGGCGCCGTCGGCGTCGGGAGGATCACGTCGGCGATGGCGGCGTCGTCGGCCGGCGTGGATGATCTCGACGCCACGCCGTCGCGATCGATGGAGACCGAGCAGACGCAGCGTTGCCGCTGTCGTCGCGGTGCTGGTCGGTGACGGCGGCCGCGACGGGTAATAAGCGGCGAGCGTCGGCGAGGGCGGCGAGGTGGCCAACAATGTGGGCGGTGGAGAAGAGAGGGGGCGATGCGGGCGGCGTGAAGAGGAGGCCCTTCTGGATGTAGTTAGCGGAGAGCATGGAGACGTTCGAGGAGGTGAGCGGGATGCGCTCGCGCGGCCGAGGCGGCGGCTTCACGGTGCGCGTTGACACGACGCGCACCGGAGACGGCATTTGGGATCGAGGTGTTTGGAATTGCAAGCCGTCCGGCCACGGGACAGCATACTGCTGGATTAGGGCATCAGTAGTGTATAAGGTCTCAATAGGTCTTAAGGTGGACTCCATCTAATTCTTAAGGTCCCCTCTGTTATGTTTAAGACCACTACTGGGCTCTAAGGAAGGGTCCCACTTAGGAGAGAGAAGGATAAAATACACAAGAAAAATTGTATTTTAATGCTTATGGTCAGGTCTTTAGCTTGAGGGCTGGTCTTAAGCCTTTTTTGCTTATGGCCTTTTTAAGACCAACCCTGCAATGTATAAGATTGACCTTAAGGTGACTTAAGACCCCCTTTTTCATACATTGTGGATGCCCTTAGGGTTATAGATGGAGGTGGTCAGGTCTTCCTCCCCATCCATCAAAAAGGCAGCAAGACTCTACCGCGTGGGACAGTGATGTCGTCATCGTCCCCACTGTCGGCTCCACCTCGGTCCAATCGAAGGCTGGAGTCGAGGTGGGCCCTCAACTACTGGGCTACTGGCGTTATCGCAGGTCACGTGATGTCGTAATACCAAGAGAAAAGTGAAGAAAGCTGGAATTCAAAAATTACACAGTTATCTATTTCACCTTACTGCAAACAATAACAAATTAAAAACAATAAAAATATCAAAAAATCAGTATGGTTACCTCTTTTGCTGAAAGCAACCGGATTCCAGAGTTTCAAATATTTAGGAAAAATAATTCAAATTTTGCCAATTTTTCACAAAATAGATCTTATTTTTACAACACAAATGAGAAAAGATTGAGGGAAGAGTTGTGCCTGGATGAGGGGGGATGGGTGGGTAACTATCTATAGAAAAAATTTAGAATTTTTTGAGATTATTTGATATTTTTATGAGCTTTTTAAACTTCCAACAACTAAAAAACAAAGGAAATTTTCTTAATTTTGATTGTTATCGTGACTTAACTAATGGGCCATATGAGTTGGTCGGGAGATGCATTAGTCACTTTGCACTGAGAGAGAGAATGATTTTGGTAATTAACATGCCTGCTTGGATACGGTGGTGCGGATGGTACCGACAGCGACGATCGAGGGAGGCGGCCATCAAGGTGTTCATTGGCGGCCGGTGCGCCAGACGACACAGTTGACCACAGGTGATTGCGAAGGCAAAAGGGCCAACGAGGGTGACGGAGACTGTCGGTGAAGTTCTGCTGAAAATCGAACAGCGCACCGGCTCAAGCTAGAGACGGAGATGGTTCAAAAATGAGGAATCAACCAAGGGCTCACCGAGAAGAAGAAACCATGCGGCGGCAACGTTGGCCGGAGCGGAAAAAGATGGTGTGATTTCTGCTATTCTCTACTGCTGTCATCAAATTGAAGGAGGAGTGAGTGAGAAAATCAAACGATGCAAAAATGATGTGGTGAACAAAAGGCCGCGGGCTCATCGGAAAGGAGGAGTGGCTCGGCGTTGGAGATGATGGTGCGTCGCAAGCACTCTGAAGGAAGATGAACGTCAACTCGGCGGAGCTTTATAGGGCAAGGCAAGGGCACTATCCTCCTTGAGAAGTATTGTCCGCTCGACGGGATTCACGGCGATGGCAAGCCACGGTGCTCCTTGCATGCTGGAGGTGGCAGGGCGGTGGGCAGGACATCTCGGTGCATCAATCAAGAGCTTGGTGGCGCAAGCGATGCGGCTTTTGCAGGCGCACGTGCAAGCACGATAGCTCGGAGGCATGCCAATGGCGTCGGTTGGGAGATGGACAATGACATCTGATGAGTGGGTTCGTCTTGTCAGTGACAGCAACGGTCCAGCGAGAGAGAAAGAGCATCCACTAGATTACGCCTTGCATGGAGAATGTGGCGAGGAGAAAGCGGCTTGGTGAGGTCGACGCACAGGCCACAGCTGGGCCAGAATAGGAGATGGGCTGGGCCTAGGCTACTGTTTGGCCCATGATCATGCTTGGAATTTTCAAAATTTTTTGAATTTAATACTTTCAAAAATTAGATTCTAGTTAGGAAATATAGCAAACAAGCTCCAAAATTTCTGAAAATTTTTGGGGATGCACTATGAAATAGGTAAGGTTTAAATAAAATATTTTTAGGTTTCACTGCTCAAATTATTTTAGAAAATTGGTAAATCATTTTAGAAAATATCAAAAATTTAAAAATTCATCGAAATGCATAAATGAGTTTTCAAACATAATCTTTAAAAAACACAAGATGTTACATGTTGAGGCCTAAGGAGCGTGCGAAGCGGCTACTTGGAAGGGTTGTGATGTTAACTATGGTGATATAGAGACCTATGGTCACTGCCAGTGGCGAACCCGGGGGGGGGGTCAGGTGGGGCTGGCGCCCCCAACGCCGACCACTTCCCCCGCCCCCAGTACAGTCGTAGCTCTCGCCGGTGCAGCTCCATCGTATCAGCGACAGACTCGAGGTGTTGCTCCCTGAGGAAGAAGGAAGAAAGGTTCTTTGGAGAGATCACTCACAAACAAAGCCCACTAGAGTACTACTGGAATGCTAAGCCCACTGGCTTTAAGAGCCCAACAAAGCCCATCAAGACGTAACAGATCAACTCACAACCCTAGCAAATATAGCAAATAGCAGTGACAATTGGATGAAAGTTTTCCATTCACACAATGCACAGAAAAGGGGGCTAGGCCTGGGGGCGACCGGGCGTGTGCCGAATAGCAGAAGGGTGGCCACAGGCGGTGACTCTGACACCGACTAGGGGTTGAGGGGGGCAGGCTGGCAGGGGAGCTGGACCGGGCCGAATCTTGCGGCGACGCCGGCGAGAGGAGCGACCGAGCCGGATCCGCGGCGGCAGCGAGAGAGGGCGATCGGGCGGATCTGGCGCTCGTGGCGACTCAGCGAGGAGCGGAGCGGGAAGGCCGAGGTGGGGAGCGGAGCGAGAGGGGACCGGGAGGCGAGGCGGGAGCGGAGCGGAGGGGAGACCGGGAGGCGGGAGCGGAGGTGAGGCCGAGCGGGGAGGGGAAGGACGGAGGTGGGAGCGGACGAGGAGGCGGAGCAGAGAGAGAGCGGCGGGCGATAGAAATAGGGAGCGGAGCGAGTGGCTCTGCCCGGCGAAGAAATAGTGGGGAATCGGGATTCCCATTGGGAAGGGAAATGAGTGGCAGTCTTTGGGTTGAGAAATGGGTATTTGGGAATGGGATGAGATTTCTAGAGGGAGGTTGAGATGGGGATTGAGGAATGAAATGAGGAATGGGGTATAAATATATTGCATTTGCATATACAATTAGATAATAATCTACACTTTTATACTACCTAGTTGTATTTTGTGTAGTGATGAATTCTATGACTTATCTCGTGGTTCGAATTTGCCTTATGATTCATGCTAGCGACTTCATGGTATGCTTCTTTTATTTTCAATGTTCACCATCACTAACAATTTATTATCGCTAATTTTGCTAATTTTCACATACAGCTAAGAGATCACTACTCACTGGAAGCATATTCATACGTTTTGGGGATGTGCTTTTCATTACCGAGGTACCTTCGTTCTATTTCCATCTTTTTGATTTGTTTCTCTTCTATTTATATATGAATTTTCATTACTGAGTGCGTGCGTCGCCGACTTGTTGTAAATGCGCCATCGATTCTTGATCTCGCTAGTTGTAAATGGGTGTTTGATCTTCGGAGCTAAATTATTCGGATAAATCGGTGAACCTATTAAGCCCCTAAATTTTGATTCTAGGTCCGCCACTGGTCACTGGAATAGGAAATGGCGAACAAAAATGACAGCGCTAGCTATTGCTACAATGGTGACAGTGAAAATGGCTACATGAGCAACGCTCAAGCAACAGGAGGTCACCACAAAAAAGCTGGTGGGGTTGGTGATGGTGAAAGAGCTCTGGAATGTCTTCAATGGAGGCGAAGCTTGATGCTGATGGAAAGCTGAAATTGAACATATAGCGAGATTCGGCGGGGTGAGGGGATGCTGAAAATGACCACGTTGAGGCTTAAGACTCACCGGAGAGAGAACAGTTAACAGACAATAGAGGCAACGACCTCATGGCGCTAGGATCCTACAGCAATGGAGAGATGAAATGAAGCATGCCGCGAAGTTGAGAGAGAGAGAGAGCTGGAGATGGAGAAATTGGCCGTAGCTAAGGTCGAGGCTCATCAGAGAGAGAACTATGCAGCAGAGACCAAACTTGGGGAAGATGACGCGAATCTAGTGCTACACTAGACAAGAAGCAAGATTGAGTAAGGGGTTTGGATGAGGAAGCAAAATGGCACAAAGTGACATAGTTGTTGAAGCTAAAGCCCACCAGAAACGATTTGACTACGGTGAAGCTCGATGAAGCACGTGCATTGGAGCCAAAAATGGCAACTGTGTTTCGGGTGAATCAGAGGAGGAAACTCACAAGGAGTGGTCAAAATTGAGACAACGCGGAGTGGAGAGGTTGGCTTAGCTTTATAGGGCGAGACAAGGACGCTATGCTCGTCGCCACTCAGGAGAACTCATGAGAAGAGTGATCTCCGGTGCCTCCCACATGCCAATAGCTATAGGAGAAGGAGGTGACGAGTCAGAGCTTTGCGCAGGTCGCTCGAGGTGGGGCAAACGAGTCGGATTTTTGCAACAGCGTGTGCAAACACTAGCAGCTACAATACCCAGGAGCTCGGCTCCAATGGCAACGATGTGAGGTGGATGATGATGCCTAATAGGTGGGCTCTGCGCATCAGCGGTAGCGCGCGAGGTAGCAAGAGAGATGACGCATCAGCGAAAATACGCCTTTGAGCGGGGAAGAAAAAAAATGAGGAGGAGAGGCGGCTCAGTCGGGGGACAACGCACAGACAGTAGCTGGCTAGAAGAGGAAATAGGCCAGGGCGAGGCTGCTGTTACGGCCTGTGAAAGGTTTTCAAAAATTAATTCATTTCAATTTGATTTAATTTCATAAATCAAGTTTAGGACTAGAAAATTAGCAAACTAATCTTAAAAATTATAAATTTTTTTGGAGAATCACTTTAGATTATTTAGAACTTAAATAAAGTATTTTCAGGTGTTTATCAAGTTATATTTATTTTCAAAAATTCATTTTCAGTTGCTGGAAAATAGGAAAAACCTTTATTAAATGATGAATTTTTTTAAAAAATTACAAAAATGGAGAAAAGATTGTTTGAAAATGAATTAAAATAAAAATTAGAAAATTTGGGATGTTACAAGATGGTCGAGCCGCCCAACCGGTGGATGGATTCGCTCGATTGATGCTAGCGAGCACAAAACATCCAATGAGCCGATAAAGATGGCAAAAACTAGATAAAAACTCGAGTAACGACACGTGCAGCGACGGCCATCGACGCTTCAATTGGCGAAGAGCACGTCCATGCCCTCAAGCTCGGCCCCTCGTCCGGCAGCCACACGTACATGAACATGTAGGCGGCGCCGCCGCGCGTGGCGTGCGGGAAGAAGCACCGGGCATGGTGATCCCGTCGGCGGCGATATGAGCGTCATGCTCACCACCCGCGCACGTCGGCGGTTCACCGCCATGTCGAGGCTCGCGCCGCACGCGCAGACGTAGCGGCATGATCTCCGCGATGTGCGTGGCGCGAGCGCCCGAACTGACCGAGAACGCTGCGACGAATGCCATCACGCGACGCCACGCCGCGCGCGCCCCGCCGATGTCTTCACGATGCGAGCGTGGCGCGAGCGGCGGCGGACGCGGCCACGCCGCTGGTGCTGGCAAGCGGAGCGGCGCCCCGACGCGGTCGGAGAACAGCATAGCCACGAGGATGAAGCACGTCTTGGCGACCCGACGGCGGCGGTGGCGCCCGATCGGCGCTGTTCGACGACATGCCGCCTTCTTGAACACCGGTCAGACAAAGACACTATGGCGCCGGCACGGACGCTTCTTTGGAAGAATTGCGGCCGACGGCGAGGTGAGGATGTTGTGAGCAAATAATCCAGACATTTAAGAAGATGCAGCCGCAACCGAAATAAAGAAGTCACAGGGTGACTGCGCGGGAAACTTCAGTTTGTTTTAGTTCCGAGTCTTCAGTTAAGACGTTTGCTTCCGTTGAGTGCAGATCGCACGTTTTGTTTCCAATTTGTGTGGATCCCGGCTTAACCGGATCTCAGTTAATCAAGGGGTTAAATTATGCTTGTAAACACTTTTGATTCATTTGGAGAATATACAGAAAATCGCCTCAAAATATCCTCTGTTCTTGCTGTTCTTCAGTTTCTCTGAATTTTACTGTTCATCGTTCAAAGCGCATCGTGTGTGCGGATCAGCCTCCCGTGAAGATCGCTCGGGTGTGAAGGAACTCCTGGCTGATTTCCAACATCTGGTATCAGAGCTACAGGAAGAACACCCGAGAATCACCAATTTGGCGGAATGGCGATGATACCTCAGTCGGCGACGAAAGATGGTGGCGGTGGGTCGTTTCAAGCGCCAATGCTGAACTCCGGAAACTACACGGTCTGGGCAGTGAAGATGGAGGCGATCCTCGATGCCCAAGGTGTATGGGAGGCAGTGGAGCCGGCAGAAGGAGTACAAGTGATCGCGAAGAAAGACAAGACTGCACGGGCATACATTCTTCAGTGTATTCCCGAGACCATTATCCTCCAAGTTGCAAAGAAAAAGACAGCAAAGGAAGTATGGGATAGCATCAAGATGAGATATTTGGGTGCAGATCGAGTGAAGAAAGCATGATTGCAAACTTTGAAGAGCGAGTTTGATGCCTTGCGGATGGGAGAGAACGAGACAATAGATGATTTCGCAGGTAAACTGATTGCCCTGTCCAGCAAATTCGATTCTGTTGGTGAACCTATCGAAGATTCGTCTCTTGTCAAGAAGTTGCTTGATTCCGTCCCCGACAAATACTTCACTGTTGTCGCTGGGATCGAGAAATTTTATGATCTTGAGACCATGGCGTTTGAGGAAGCAATTGCGAGATTCAAGGCTTATGAAGAACAGGCAAGATCACGTGGGATGTTCGGCAATAACCAAGGGCGGTATTCTTTGGCTAACACCGCAGGCGACACGGCACATGAATGACACCGTGAGGTTTGATGGCGGTAGGGGCGTGGATTTAGTACCCCAGAACATGGCAGATGGCGTGGATGAGGGCGTGGCCGTGGGCGTTTTGGCCGCTGGACATCATGTCCAGAAAATGCAGGTGGTAGCCGCTGGACACCACGTCCAGAAAATGCAGGAGGCACAAGCTTTGCTGCAGGTAGCACCAGAGACAAGAGTCATATCAAGTGCTACAATTGTCGTAATATGGGGCATTTTGCATCTGAGTGCCGAGGTAAGAGACGGGAAGATGAGACACATCTAACCCGGACTGTCGAAGAAGAACATGCACTGATGCTTGCTATAACTCAGGAGGGGAAAATCTCTGACCGACAACAGCAAGACATTGTTCTACTCAATGAAAAACGGACAATGCAGGAGCTGTGTCATAGCAACAAAGAAAGAAAGAATTCGGATACTTGGTATCTTGATAATGGTGCAAGTAACCATATGACTGGAAGCCGAGAAAAATTTCAGAATTTGGATGAAATGATTACTGGTAGAGTGAGCTTTGGGGATGAATCCACAGTCCAGATAAAAGGCAGAGGGACAATTGCATTTGTCTGTAAAAATGGAGAGCTAAAGACCTTCCAAGAGGTATACTACATTCCTGCTTTGTGTAGCAATATTCTGAGTATTGGTCAGATGTCAGAAACTGGTATTGAGGTGCATATTGTCGGTAAAAACATGAGAGTAATTGACAACGATGGAAGATTGCTAATGTTAGTGCAGAGAACACAAAATCGGTTGTATAAGATAATACTGGAGACATCCAAAGCAGTGTGTTTGTTGTCAAACCTTAGTGATCCATCTTGGTTATGGCATGCTAGACTTGGGCATGTAAACTTTGGTGATCTGAAGCTCATGGGGGAGAAAGAATTGGCAGTTGGAGTGCCTGTGCTGTCCAAGCCAGAGAAAGTGTGTGAAACTTGTGTGATCTCCAAGCACTCAAGGCAGCCATTTCCCAACCAAGCTAAATTCAGAGCCAAGAAACCACTGGAACTTCTTCACATGGATATTTGTGGACCAATTACTCCAAGCACCTTGGGTGGAAATCAGTACTTCTTGCTGATTGTCGATGACTGCACTAGATGGATGTGGGTGTATACTATGCCGACAAAAGGAGATGCATTTCAGCACTTCAGGATGTTCAAGGTGGTGACTGAAAACAAGATTGGACATAAGATTAAGACTCTTCGAACAGATCGAGGAGGAGAATTTCTGTCCGCTGAATTTGTTCGGTTTTGTGAAGATATGGGAATTGAACGACATCTGACGGCTCCGTATACACCACAACACAATGGAGTGGTGGAGCGCAGAAATCGGACAGTGATGGGAATGGCAAGATCACTGCTGAAAAGTATGAAAATGCCAGCAAGGTTTTGGGGAGAAGCAGTGAGACATGCTGTCTATCTGTTAAATAGACTCCCAACCAAGGCATTAGGTGATAGCATACCATTTGAAGCAATGGAAGGAAGAAAACCACATGTAGGACATCTGAAAGTCTTTGGTTGCACAACCCTTGTGAAGAATACAACACCTCACATAAAGAAGCTTGAAGATAGAAGCTCACCAATGGTGTACTTAGGTGTTGAGGAAGGATGCAAAGCACACCGGCTGTTTGACCCATCCCGAGGCAAACTACAAGTTAGCCGTGATGTCATATTTCAAGAAAATCAAGGGTGGAAGTGGAATGAGGAAACTGACATTGAAGTACAGTTTCCAGAATATGTGGTCATGGATAGACTCGACTCAGAGGAGGTGGCAGCTGAGGTAGATACAGGAACAGACTCAGAAGAGGTTTTTTCACCAGCTACAGAAGAAATAGCCGAAGCCCAGAGTCCATATCAGACACCGGTAGAATCTCAGATAGAAACAAATTCGCCAGCATCTTTTTCATCTGATTCTCATGAAGGGCCAGTTAGATACAGGTCATTGGTAGATATATATGCACATACTGAAGAAATAATAGGAAGTTATGGAGAAGAAGACATGCTAATGATGGGATTGTCTGAAGAACCGACAAATTTTTGGGAAGCTGCATCTGAACCATGCTGATATGAGGCAATGGAAAATGAACTCGAGTCTATTGAGAAGAATGGAACCTGGACTCTCACAGACCTTCCCCCAGGACATAAATCCATTGGACTGAAGTGGGTATTTAAGCTGAAAAAAGACACAGAGGGGCGAATTGTCAGACACAAGGCAAGATTAGTGGCAAAGGTTATGTTCAAAGGCATGGTATTGACTATGAAGAAGTCTTCGCACCAGTTGCTAGAATGGACACTGTCAGAGTGATTCTAGCACTGGCTGCACACAGGAACTGGGAAGTGCACCATCTAGATGTGAAAACAGCCTTTCTCAATGGAGAGTTAGAAGAAGAAGTATATGTGACTCAGCCGGAAGGATTTGAAGTGCAAGGACAGAAACATAAGGTATACAAATTATCCAAAGCACTTTATGGGTTGAGGCAAGCCCCTCGGGCTTGGAACACTCGGCTGGACAAAAGTTTAAAAGAATTGGGTTTCAAGAAATGCTCTCAAGAACAAGCTTTGTATACTCGAGGAGAAGGTGAAACAAGTGTGATTGTTGGGGTATATGTTGATGACCTTGTAGTGACAGGAAGTGACATTGAAGAAGTTAAGAAGTTTAAGAAGCAAATGATGAAGGAATTTGAAATGAGTGATATGGGACTTCTCTCTTACTATTTGGGAATAGAAGTGGTGCAGAAGGAGAGTCGAACACTGCTCAAGCAATCTGCATATGCCAAGAAGATACTGTCAGAGTTTGGAATGGAAAACTGCAATGCTACCAAATACCCCATGGAGTCAAAATTGCAGCTGCACAAGGATCCAGATGGAACTCCAGTTGATCCTACTGAATACAAACGTGTCATTGGATGCCTCAGATATCTGCTTAACACTAGACCGGATCTGTCATACTCGGTTGGGATGGCAAGCAGATTTATGGAGAGGCCGACAACCCTACATCAGAAAGCAATCAAGCAGATGCTTCGGTACTTGAGAGGAACAATTCACTTCGGAATTGTCTATGAAAGGGGACAACAGGAGATGAACCTTGTTGGTTATTCTGATAGTGACTTGGCGGGAGATCTTGAAGGAAGAAGAAGTACCAGTGGCATGACATTTTATTTGAATGGAAATCTTGTGTTGTGGAATTCCCAGAAGCAGAAAACGGTAGCATTATCATCTTGTGAAGCCGAGTTTATGGCAGCAACTACAGCAGCTTGTCACGCATTATGGCTGAGAAGTTTGATTAGTGAAATAACAAGAAAGGAACCGAAGCCGGTGACTTTGTTTGTGGATAATCGATCTGCTATAGCTCTTATGAAGAATCCTGTGTTCCACGGTCGGAGTAAACATATAGACACAAAGTTTCACTTCATAAGGGAATGTGTGGAGAGGGGACAGATTAAAGTCGAGTTTGTTCAGTCAGGAGAGCAGAAAGCAGATGCACTGCGAAAGCATTGTCAGGCGTAAAGTTAGCGGAGATGCATCAGCTGCTGGGCGTTCGAGACTTGCAATCATGTCAGGATTAGGGGGGAATATGTGAGCAAATAATCCAGACATTTCAGAAGATGCACCGCAACCGAAATAAAGAAGTCGCAGGGTGACTGCGCGGGAAACTTCAGTTTGTTTTAGTTCCGAGTCTTCAGTTAAGACGTTTGCTTCCGTTGAGTGCAGATCGCACGTTTTGTTTCCAATTTGGGTGGATCCCGGCTTAACCGGATCTCAGTTAATCAAGGGGTTAAATTATGCTTGTAAACACTTTTGATTCATTCGGAGAATATACAGAAAATTGCCTCAAAATATCCTCTGTTCTTGCTGTTCTTTAGTTTCTCTGAATTTTACTGTTCATCGTCCAAAACGCTTGTGTGTGCGAGCAGCCTCTGGTGAAGATCGCTCAGTGTGAAGGAACTCTGCGCCGATTTCCAATAGATGTGGCGCACCATCGCCGGCGGCCGCACGAGCAGCTCCTTCCACACGCCGCGATGCGCCGCGACCTCCTCGGCTCCTCGGCGGCCGCTTGATCTCCTCGAGGCGGCCGAGGTGCACGGCGAGCCAGCCAAGGCGTAGTTCGACACGTGGCGAGGAGGATGCCGATGTTGGCGAATATCTGCGCAAGCACGGCAAGAAAAGGCTTAGGCTCGGTCCTCGGATGTCCAAATCCCGCCACGAATGCATGCGTCATTACGCCGAGCGGCGGCGATAACGCGCGCGCGTGGGCTTGGCGAGATCTCGGCGTTATAGACCAGCGCAACGGCGATGGAGAATCCAACGCCGATCTTTGGTGGCGGCCGCGCGCCATGAGGGCGCGTAGCTCCGCTGTGAGCAAATAATGCGGACATGGGTAGGCGGAGTTGTATCGACCAAGTCGGCGGAAACAATAAGCGAAGAGCGTTCGGTTTACGCGGGAGCTTCGTGTTCGATTAGCTACTGAGCGTTGAGTTTTCGGTCTTTGCATATTGTGCGGATTGCACAACTTGATTCGGATTATTCGGATCAAGAGTTAGGCGTTAATTTGTTTGTTGAGCTTTATATTCTTAATGTAATCGAGTTGCAAAGCGTATCAAGAAATACACAGAAAATATCCTCAATACTCTGCTTTGTCTTCTCTGTTCTTCGTGTTCTCGAATTTTCTTTGTGCTTGAGTCCGGCAAGCGCGTGTGCGCAGATTTGCCACGGTGAACAGCTCGTGTGTGTGCGAATCCTTGGTCGATATCCAACATCCGTATCGAGCTCTGGGAAGAACACCGAGAATCACCAACTCCGTGGAATGGCGATGATTCCGCAGTCGGCGGCGAAGGATGGCGGCGGTGGGTCGTTTCAAGCGCCGATGCTGAACTCCGGTAACTACGCCGTTTGGGCAGTGAAGATGGAGGCAATCCTCGACGCCCAGGGTGTATGGGAGGCGGTGGAACTTGCAGAAGGAACACAAGTGGTCGTGAAGAAGGTTAAGACGGCTCGGGCATATATTCTCCAGTGCATACCCGAAGGCATTATCCTCCAAGTGGCGAAGAAAAAGACAGCGAAAGAAGTGTGGGAGAGCATCGAGATGAGGTACTTGGGTGCAGATCGTGTGAAGAAAGCCCGCTTACAAACTCTGAAGAGTGAATTTGATGCCTTGCGGATGGGAGAAAACGAGACTGTGGATGATTTTGCAGGCAAATTGATTGCTTTGTCCAGCAACTTCAACTCTGTTGGTGAAACAATTGAAGACTTGTCACTTGTCAAGAAATTGCTCGACGCCGTCCCCGACAAGTTCTTTACTGTCGTCGCCGGGATCGAGCAATTCTATGACCTTGAGACGATGGCGTTTGAAGAGGCAATCACAAGGCTCAAGGCTTATGAAGAACGGGCAAAGTCACGGGGTGCTTTTGGCGGGAACCAAGGGCAGCTCCTGTTGTCTCACACCGACAGGCAGGCACGGTACTTGAGCAATGCAGTTGAAGTTCCAGCAGCAGCGAGAGGTGCGGGTTCTACGCTCTAGAGCGCGGAAGATGGCGCGGACGAGGGCGCAGCCGTGGACGATTTGGCCGCTGGACGTCACGTTCAGAGACTACAGGCAGTGCAAATTTTGTCGGCAACAACACCCATGACAAAAGCCATATCAAATGTTACAATTGCAAGACTTTGGGGCACTATGCCTCTGAGTGTCGAAGCAGAAGGCAAGATGGAGAAGCACATCTAACTCGTGTTGCAAAAGAAGAACCAGCCCTGATGCTGGTAATGTCCCAGGAGGGGACATACTCTGTGCAAGATTAGGAAAGTACCGTTCTGCTGAATGAAGAACAAGAACTGCAGAGAGAGTCTAGTGACAGCAAGGAAGAAGCAAGAGCAGATACTTGGTACCTTGATAACGGTGCAAGTAATCATATGACAGGCAACCGTGAAAAGTTTCAGGATCTAGACGAAACAATTACTGGGGCTGTAAGTTTTGGAGATGGATCGAAAGTCCAGATCAAAGGCAAAGGGTCAGTTGCATTTGTCTGCAAAAATGGAGAAATCAAGCTATTCAAAGGAGTCTACTATATCCCAGATTTGCGAAGTAATATTCTGAGTATTGGTCAGATGTTAGAAGATGGAGATGAAGTGCATATTGTCGGTAACAAACTGAGGGTGGTTGACAAAAAGGGAAGGCTATTGATGCTAGTGAAAAGAAGCCCGAATCGGCTGTACAAGATAATTCTAGAGACATCTAAAGTTCTTTGTCATCTGTCGAGTCTTGAAGATCCCACATGGATGTGGCATGCAAGGCTTGGACATGTCAACTTCAATGACTTGAAACTCATGGGAGAGAAGAAGTTGGCTGCTGGTTTACCTTTCTTATCTAAACCAGACAAGGTATGTGATATTTGTGTGATCTCCAAGCATACAAGGCAGCCATTTCCACAACAAGCTAAATTCAGAGCACAGAAACCACTTGAACTCCTTCACATGGATATTTGTGGACCAATTACACCAAGCACACTTGGAGGAAATCAGTACTTCTTGTTGATTGTTGATGATTGTACCAGGTGGATGTGGGTATATACTTTACCGACAAAAGGTGAAGCATTTCAGTATTTCAGGAAGTTGAAAGTGTTGACTGAAAACAAAATTGGACACAAGATCAAGACTCTTCGGACAGATCATGGTGGAGAATTCCTGTCCAAAGAGTTTGTTTAGTTCTATGAAGACATGGGGATTGAAAGGCACTTGACAGCTCCATATACACCACAACACAATGGAGTAGTGGAGCATCGTAATCGGACAGTCATGGGAATGGCAAGATCACTGCTGAAAACCATGAATGTGCCAGCAAGGTTTTGGGGGGAAGCAGTGAGACATGCTGTTTATTTGTTAAACAGACTCCCAACCAAAGCACTAGGGAATTGCACTCCATTTGAAGCTATGGAAGGGAGAAAACCACACCTCGGACATCTGAAGGTATTTGGCTGTACTGCCCTTGTGAAAAATGTCACACCTCATATTATGAAGCTTGAGGATAGGAGCTCAACAATGGTGTATTTGGGAGTTGAGGAAGGATGCAAGGCCCATCGACTATTTGATCCAAGTCATGGAAAGCTCCAAGTGAGTAGAGATGTAATCTTTCAAGAAGATCTTAAGTGGGTTTGGAATGCAGCAGCAGGTGCAAGAAAAGAACCATTGGAGTTCATTGTGGCAGGTGAATACTACTCGGGTGAAGTAACTGCAGAAGAAGGAGCTGAAGGTGACATATCTCCAGTAACAGAAGCAGCAGCAACACCAACGGAAGGAAATGTTGGAGATACACAATCACCTGCAGTACTTTCAGAAACACACACATCGGAGGGAGCAAGTCCATACACACCTCAATCGGGCAGTCGAGTAACTACTCCAATTTCAGTGTCCTTTTCACCTGAATCCCATGATGGACCAGTTAGGTTCAGATCACTTGCTGACATCTATGCCCAGACTGAAGAAGTAACAGGAGTATACAAGAAGAAGGAGTGGCAATGATGACACAGTCTGAAGAACCGACAAACTTCAGAGAAGCAGCAACTGAAACTTGCTGGTATGAGGCAATGGAGCAAGAACTTGAATTGATTGAGAAGAATGGCACCTGGACATTGACAGAACTTCCCCCTGGACAAAAACCAATTGGGTTAAAGTGGGTCTTTAAGCTGAAGAAAGACTCTGACGGGAGAATTGTTAAGCATAAAGCAAGGTTGGTAGCTAAAGGCTATGTCCAAAAGCAAGGTGTTGATTTTGAGGAGGTATTTGCACCGGTTGCCAGACTGGACACAGTCAGAGTCATCCTTGCAATTGCAGCAAACCGAAGTTGGGAAGTGCATCACTTAGATGTAAAGACAGCATTTCTCAATGGAGAGCTAGAAGAAGAAGTATATGTGTCCCAACCGGAAGGATTTGAGGTACCAGATCAAAAGCATGAGGTGTACAAACTGCCAAAGGCACTTTATGGATTGAGGCAAGCCCCACGTGCTTGGAACATTCGGCTGGATAGGAGTTTAAAAGGGCTAGGCTTCAAGAAGTGCTCTCAAGAACAGGCAGTATACACCAGAGGAAGTGGTGAAACAAGTGTGATAGTTGCAGTCTATGTCGATGACCTCCTTGTGACAGGAAGTGATATTGAAGAAATCAAGAATTTCAAGAAACAGATGATGTCTGAATTTGATATGAGTGATTTGGGACTCCTATCCTACTATCTGGGAATTGAAGTAGAGCAGCAGAAGAATCGGACACTGCTCAAGCAATCAGCATATGCAAGGAAGGTCTTATCTGAATTTGGGATCGAAAATTGTAATGCTACTAAATACCCGATGGAGCCCAAGATGCCACTGAACAAGGATTTGGATGGGGTCCCGGTTGATGCTACAGAGTACAGAAGAGTCATAGGATGTCTCAGATATTTGCTGAATACACACCCAGATTTATCTTATGCAGTTGGAGTAGCCAGCAGATACATGGACAGACCTACTGTTCTGCACCATAAAGCAATCGAGCAAATACTTAGATATCTGAAGGGGACAATCCACTTTGGTCTTGTCTACGAGAATGGACATGGAGATTTCAAGTTATGTGGTTACTCAGACAGTGATCTAGCAGGAGATCTTGAAGGGAGAAGGAGCACAAGCGGCATGGTTTTTTACCTGGATGGAAGTCTTGTGTCCTGGAATTCACAAAAGCAAAAAACAGTTGCATTGTCATCATGTGAGGCAGAATTCATGGCGGCAACCGCATCGGCTTGTCAAGTATTGTGGTTAAGGAACCTAATCAGTGAGATCACTGGAGAAAAGCTGAAACCAGTAAGTTTATTTATTGACAATCGTTCTGCCATAGCCCTCATGAAAAATCCCGTGTTCCATGGTCGAAGTAAACACATAGATACCAGATTTCATTTTATCAGAGAATGTGTTGAGAGGGGGCAAATCATGGTGGAGTTTGTCAGTACCGGGGAGCAGCGAGCTGACACATTGACTAAGGCGCTATCTGGTGTGAAGCTAGCAACCATGCGTCAGTTACTTGGGGTCCGAGAGCTGGAACCATGTCGAGATTAGGGGGGAGTATGTGAGCAAATAATTTGGACATGGACTGGGCGGAGTTGTATCTGACCGAGTCAGCCGGAAACAATAAAAGAAGAGCGTTCAGTTTACACGGGAGCTTCGTGTTCAGTTAGCTGCAGAACGTTGAGTTTTCAGTCTTTGCATATTGTGCGGATCGCACAACTTGATTCCGGATTATTCGGATCAAGAGTTAGACGTTAATTTGTTTGTTGAGCTTTATATTCTTAATGTAATCCAGTTGCAAATGTATCAAGAAATACACAGAAAATATCCTCAATACTCTGCTGTCTTCTCTGTTCTTCGTGTTCTCTGAATTTTACTGTAGCAGGTCCGGCAAAGCGCTGTGTGCGCAGATTGGCTGCCCTGGTGAACAGCTCTCGTGTGTGTGTGAATCCTTGGCTGATATCCAACACCGCCGAGAGACATGGCAAGCGCGCCGGCCATGAGGAAGGCGTTGGCGAGCACGAGCGTGCCGCGGCGGCCAAGCAGGTCGGCCGCCCAGCCCGCGGCGAGGATGGAGACGAGCATGTACACGTTCATCGACCCGGCGAGCACCTCGATCTCGGCGTCGGTGAGCCCAATGTCCTCCCGCATGAACAGCCGCGCGCCACTCATCAACGCAAGATCTGCAGGAAACATACACGAGCATTGGTCACATACAAATAAATCCATGGCGACGTAGTACTAGAAAGCAGTCACGTACTGTAGCCCATGAGGATGGTGGTCATGGAGGCGAGGGTGGCGCAGGCGAAGGCGTACATGTTCCAGCGTGGCTTGCCGGCCTTCTCCGACGAGGCTAGTAGCAGCGCGGTGGTGGCATCTGTAGCGCCGTCGAGCGCCATGTTGGTTGTGGCTTGGTTTCTCACTAGCGTGCACCGGTGAGCACTCGAGGAGGTTCAGTATGGTCTTAAGGTTTGGGCTGTCGGCTTCCTTTTAAAACCATTCGGAGAGAGGAGCAACGGCAATCCATGTCAAAGGAGAGACATTTGTTAGTTCGCGAGAATTTCGTAGAAGTCCTATAAAAATTATACTGTACTTAGTAAAATTCCAATGTTCCAAACAGAGAAAATAATTTCAGATAAAATTTTGTGAAATTTAGATTTCAGTTATCTCGACCCCTTTCGAGGGAGCTCACTTTGACCCAAAAATTCGTCCCATTTTAAAATTGTTTAGTATTTTTGAGATTTTGCTGTTTTCATATGATCATATTTTTTGAATCCGAACTGCCTGAAATTTTTCAAAAAATCTAAAATTTTTGAAATTTCTGAATTTTAGATTTCTCGGAAGAGTCCAAAAATTTTAATAAACCAAAATTGTTTTCCCTAATTCCAAACAGACTAACGCATTTTTCACCGGAATCTGCGCTAATAAAAGCTACATAGATTAGTCATTGGTGCATACATGTTGCAACAGATTGACATGATTGATGTCGAAAGTGAGATCCGGCTGCTAGTGCAAAGCTCTGCATAAAGACAGCGATCAAGTCAGTCTGTCAGGCAGTGAGATCTGTAGGCGTTAACTGGTGGTTACCTAGTAAGTGTTTGTTTGTCCATTAGCTCGTGAAAATGACAAGCGACCATCACCTAACACGAGTGCTGTCCTGCAGGGATCCCAAGTATAGAAGCTAGATTGACAGTACAAGCCCCCGGTATCTTGCCGGTGATCATCTTCATGGTTACAATGTTCATTGTCGTTTACTTTGTTCATTTTTGGTTGAATGTCAATCTTCCCCATGTTCTTGATCTGGGGCTTGCAATCTATCCTATAATGGAGAGGAAAATAGGTTCACTGGCCCTTTTGGGCATTTTACCATTAAAAAAACAGTATCTTTAAGACAAATCAAGGAATCTGTAATTTACGAAAAAGGCTTTGCTATTCATGAATTGTTTGTTATCCTATATATAGTGACTGGTCTTTGAATTAGCATTGAGATGTATGTACACCTGATTCTGAATTTTTTGATCCAATGGCTTAAAAAAGTGACATAGGCTTAAGAAATCACAAGTCACTTTATAAATAGGCATCCCTTGAAAAAGAGGGAAGCTCGGAAATGACTATGGTACAAATTGAGGAATTTAGAGGATGTTTAGTTCACTAGCTTACTAACAAACAAAAAAAAAGAGAGGAGAAAGACAAATATAAGGAAGCCCCAACTGTGAATTTAGGATGTTTGGTGGGCACGCTCGCTATCCTCTTTGCAGATATCTACTCAGATCATGTACCAGGCAACCATGAAGTCATCAATCATCAACCTCAGCAAAAACATAACACTGATAAATAGCATCAACGGACACTGCTCAATGCTCGTGAGATGACATGGCAAAATGATTGCCAGCTCGGATCCAAGTTGGCGTGCCACATTGGTTAAAGTGGGTCAAATCTATCTTTTTCCGGCTTGAGGACTCGTTCTTGAGGGACGAAAATTAAACTGTCGGAAGAGTTGAACAAATTAAACAGCTGCAAGAGTTGAGGAATCATTGATAGAATTTTTCCTTAAAACAACTATACATGCACATTGCGCAATATGCATTCTTGCCAAATGAAACTAGTAGAATAAACATATAGGACAACAATGAGCCAACGATGGTTCACTTGGCGAAGAGCGCGTCCATGTCCTCCAAGCTCCGGCCCCTCGTCTCCGGCAGCCGCACGTACACGGACACCCATGCTGCCACCGCCGTGCAGGCGTACAGGAAGAAGCACCCGGACATGGTGATGCCGTTGGCGAGAGATATGAACGTCATGCTCAGGATCCCGCACGTCAGTTGGTTCGCCGCTGTGCCGAGGCTCACGCCCTGCGCACGCAACCGTAGTGGTATGATCTCCGCGCTGTACGCCGGCGCCAGCGGCCCGAACCCGACCGAGAACGCTGCGACGTACGCCAGCACGGACGCGAAGCACGCCGCCGAGCTCGCGGGTGTCTAGAGTATCAAGCTTAGGCCTTGAGATTTTTTTTTGGCATTAAGTGCATGCATAGGAGAAAAAAATTATAGATTGTTTTGCATGCATAGTGATCGGATATTTTTGTGTGTGTTTCTGAGATTTAAAAAGGGTAGTTTTGGAAGAAAAGTTTCCATACGGATTGCAATCATTCACCCCCTCTGATTGCCATCGACGATCCTACACCTTGCATACTGGCGGTGGCAGGTCGGTGGGCAGGACATCTCGGCGCATCAATCAAGAGCTCCGAGTGGCACAAGCGATGCGGCTTTTGCAAGTGCACGTGCAAGCACTATAGCTAGAAGGCATGCCAATGACGAGTGGGTTCGGCTTGTCAGCGACAGCAACGGTCCAGCGAGAGAGAAAGAACATCCACTAGATTATGCCTTGCATGGAGAATAGGGATGGCAATCGGATGTGGCGGGCATGGGTAGTGCTCGCCTATACCCATACCCGTGACTTTGATTTACGCCCACAGGTATACCTGTAAAGGACAACGGGTGAAGAATGTCGCCCATACCCGTCGCTCATGGGTACCCGTCGCCCGCGGGTATACCCGTTTACCCGCGAACTGAGAGTCACCATGTACTTTAATATAAAATCTTCCAACACTAAAGTATTGTAATTTTATTTGTAACATACTATCTTTCTATACCAAAGTATTGTAATATGTTATCTTTCTACACCAAAGTATTGTAACATATTATTTTTCTACACCAAAGTATTGAAAATTTGTAACATATTCATAGATCGTGGACTCGCGGGTAAATGGGCGAGATGGGTACGGGTGGAGCTTACCCATACCCATACCCATTTACCCGGTGGGCGAAAAGTTTCTCCTATTTTTATACCTATGGGTAAAGAATACATCCCATACCTGGCTCTATTAGGGTATTTACCCGCGGGTACGCGGGTAAATGGGTATAATTGTCATCCCTAATGGAGAATGTGGCCAGGAGAAAGCGGCTCGGTGAGGTCGACGCACAGGCCACAACAGTGCCAAAATAGGAGATGGGTTGGGCCTAGGCTACTGTTTGGCCCACGATCATGCTTCGAATTTTCAAAATTTTTTGAATTTAATACTATCATAAATTAGATTCTAGCTAGGAAATATAGCAAACAAGCTTCAAAATTTCTGAAAATTTTTGGGGATGCACTATGAAATAGGTTAGATTTAAATAAAATATTTTTAGGTTTCCTTGCTCAAATTATTATAGAAAATTGGTAAATCATTTTAGAAAATATCAAAAATTTGAAAATTCATCGAAATGCATAACTGAGTTTTCAAACATAATCTTTAAAAAAACACAAGATGTTACATGTTGATGCCCAAGGAGCGTGCGAAGCAGCTACTTGGAAGGGTTGTGATGTTAACTATGGTGATACAGAGACCTATGGTCACTGGAATAGGAAATGGAGAATGAAATGACAAGCGCTAACTCATCACATGTGGTGGCGGTGGAAAACGGCTACATGAGCTAACATGAGCAACGCTCAAGCAACAGGAGGTCACCACAAAAAAGCTGGTGGGGTTGGTGACGGTGGAAGAGCTCTGAAATGTCTTCAACGGAGGCGAAGCTTGATGCTGATGGAAAGCTGAAATTGAACGTACAACGAGATTCAATGGGGTGAGGGGATGCTGAAAATGACCACGTTGAGGCTTAAGACTCACCGGAGAAAACGATTAAGCGGGCGGAGAGAGGGGCCGGGGCTTAGCACCCCCAGCAGCGAGACCCCTCCGCAGATCCATAACCCGCCCCGGCGCCTTCCTTCCTCCTCCTCCTCGCTCTCCCCGCGCCCCTCCCCTCGGCCTCTCCCCGCCACCCCCTCCCCACCGCCGCCTCCCGCCTCCCCTCCCCGCCGCCTCGGCCCCCTCCTCCCGCCGCCCCTCCTTCCACTCCCGCCGCCCCCTCCTCCTCCTCCCCGCGCCGCCTCCTCCCGCTCCCCTGTCGCCCGCAGCCCCCTTCCTCCCCTCCACCTCCCCACGCTGCCCCAGCCCCCTCCTCCCCCTCCCGCGCCTCCTACCCCTCCCCGCCGCCCTCCTCCCCCCCACCGCCCCTACTCCTCCGTCCTCCCAGGCCAAATCCATGCAAGCCCGCCTCCCTCCTCCCGGATCCTGCGCGGCTATGCACCGCTCAGCTGCTAGCGGCCTTCCACACCCTTCGATTCACCTTCGCGACGACGCAGACCAAATGCCCCCTTCCCCCAAACCTACTTTTGAACCCCAAATCCGACCGGCGGTGCGCATTCATTCTCCACTTTTTGGATATGCATGTCGGATCCTAATTAGGCAAGCGGAGTGGACTACCAATCTGTATTCACGAGTCATCTGCGCAAATTTTAGGTACAATGATTTACCCACATGAACTAATCCAGAAAAGGTGTGGGAATTTGTGATTCTATGGCAAGTTCGTTCTTGATAAGCTTCTCAACCTTGCTCATCTAAAAATCTGTTGTGTAATCTTGATTGTCTTTTTCTTTGCAGTATGTTGCCGTTACTTGCCGTTGTAGGTCCTTACATTAAATTGGGGAACACTTTGTCTCTGTCTAGTTATGTTCAGGATATTAAAGGATGTGCCATCCAAAAACAAGAAATTCAGGAGGCTACCTATCATACATCATAAGTTGTACAGGTGGATTTGCATTTACCTTCAAAACATGTGCTTCGCATGATCCTCCGATTCTTGACAAAGCTATGCTTGCCAAAGGTGTCGTGCATTGCCTCACTTTGCTTTTATAAGAGTCCTTGATTCAGTGTTTGTGTAGAAGTACTTAAGTGATGTTTCTTAGATATGGTCATTGTATGAATTTATAATCTTACTATCTTCATCCCATCCTATTTTTGATGGTTAACAAATGCATACTTCAGCTTCTACCTCATTCTAAATTTGATCTTTGTGCGTGCCTATGACCTTTTGTTCTTTCTTTCATATAGTTAGTGATTCAGTAGTTAACACATGTTTAATTGAAAATCATCTCTGAAAACAATCTTAGTTACAAATATATCGCTTTCTAAATTTGATGTCTTCTTCTGATAATAATATCTATTATTTGTTTGAAACTCATAGTGATATGGACAAAGGCCTTCCAACATGGAGCGCTAACACACGGGCCACATGCAGAATAGTATGCTATGACTACTGGTCTTATATTTTTCTATACTGATTGCTTACATGGTCTTCTAAGAAGTTGGACTCTACGTTGGCGTAGCAACTGTTGGTGCATTCGTCATCTCGTACACACATGGATCCTTCTTGGGGATAGATTTGAGTGCTGATGGCCATACTCTTGTGACCTACGACCAGCTATCAAACTGGGCTCAGTGCGCTTCATGGGAGGGCTTCAAGGCTGAGCCATTCACCACTGGGAATCGCGTGTTCTCCTTTGACGCGCCGAGGTGCCAACTGCCAAGCACCCTAGGTCCCCAGCCACTCCGACGATGGTGCTATCCTCACTGGTAAGACCATTTATTCACATCTCTCACTGAATGGATGTGCATGTGTTTGCTCTGTGATTGCTCTGTGACTGTGCTTGTGGGAATGTGGGGTGGGGAACTGTGGGTTGATGGGAGGGAGGGGGCGGGGGATGCGGGAGGGGGAGTCGGGGAGACCGCGGGCGCTGGCGTGCAGCGTGGTGGTGGTGCGCTGGTTGCCTGGTCCGTCACGGTCGCGTGCCTCGCGGTGGTCGCGACGTCGCGTCGCTGGTCGCCTAGGCGTCGAGCCGTGAAGCCGCAGAGTCCAGACTGGTGATAGCCCCCCATATCTAATTCCTGACTCCGCCTTTGGTTAAGAGACAATAGAGGCAACGACCTCACGGCGCTAGGATCCTATAGCAATGGAGAGATGAAATGAAGCATGCCGCAAAGATGAGAGAGAGAGAGTTGGAGATGGAGAAATTGGCCATAGCTAAGGTCGAGGCTCATCAAAGAGAGAACTATGCAGCAGAGACCGAACTTGGGGAAGATGATGCGAATCTGGTGCTACACTAGACAAGAAGCAAGATTGAGTAAGGGGTTTGGATGAGGAAGTAAAATGGCACAAAGTGACATAGTTGTTGAAGCTAAAGCCCACCAGAAATGATTTGACTACGGTGAAGCACGATGAAGCGCGTGCATCGGAATAAAAAATGACAACTATGTTTCGGGAGAATCAGAGGAGGAAACTCATAGGGAGAGGTCAAAATTGAGACGACGTGGAGTGGAGAGGCTGGCTTAGCTTTATAGGGTGAGATAAGGAAACTATGATCATCACCACTTGGGAGAACTCATGAGAAGAGTGATCTCCGGTGCCTCCCACATGCCAATAGCTACAGGAGAAGGAGGTGACTAGTCAGAGATTTAAGCAGGGCGCTTGAGGTGGGGCAGACGAGTCGGCTTTTTGCAACAGCGTGTGCAAACACTAGCAGCTACAATACCCAAGAGCTCGGCTCCAATGGCAACGATGTGAGGTGGATGATGATGCCTAATAGGTGGGCTCTGCGCATCAGTGGCAGCGGTGAGGTAGCAAGAGAGATGATGCATCAGCGAAAATACGCCTTTGAGCGGGGGAAGCAAAAAAAATGAGGAGGAGAGGCAGCTCAGTCGGGGGACACCACACGGACAGCAGCTGGCCAGAAGAGGAAGTAGGCCAGGGCAAGGTTGCTGTTACGACCTGCGAAAGGTTTTCAAAAATTAATTCATTTCAATTTGATTTAATTTCATAAATCAAGTTTTGGACTACAAAATTGGCAAACTAATCTAAAAAATTATAAATTTTTTTTTGGAGAAGCACTTTTGATTATTTAGAACTTAAATAAAGTATTTTTAGGGGTTTATCAAGTTATACTTATTTTCAAAAATTCATTTTCAGTTGCTGAAAAATAGGAAAAACCTTAATTAAATGCTGAATTTTTTTAAAAAAATACAAAACTGGAGAAAAGATTATTTGAAAATGAATTAAAATAAAAATTAGAAAAATTAGGATGTTCTGATGAGGTTGGAGCCGCTAACCCGTGGATTCGCCTCGATTGATGCTAGCGAGCACAAAACATCCAATGCGCCGGACAAGATGGCAAAAACTAGATAAAAACTCGAGCAACGACACGTGCACCGCGAAGCCATCGACGCTTCAATTGGCGAAGAGCACGCCCATGCCCTCCAAGCTCCGGCCACTCGTCTCTCGGCGGCGCGCGTACACGAACATGCGGTGGCGCGCCACGCCGGCGTCTGGAAGAAGCACCGGGCATGGTGATCCGTCGGCGGCGATATGAACGTCATGCTCACCACCCGCACGCGGACCGTTCACCGCCAAGCCGAGGCTCGCGCCTGCGCAGCGCGCAGCAGCAAAGATGATCTCCGCAGGTGTACATGGACGTGAGCGGCTGAACCGACCGAGAACGCCGCGGCGAATGCCATCACGGGCGCCACACGCGCCGCGCGCTCGCCGATGTCTTCCGATGCAGAGCGTAAGCGCCGAGCGGTCGGCGACGGCACGCCACGCGGGTGCTAGCAAGCGTGAGCGGCGCGGCCGACGCGGTCGGAGAGCAGCGTGGCCACGAGGATGAAGCACGTCTTGACGACCCGGACGGCGAGGGTGGCGCCAAGTCTGGTCTGTTCGACGACATGCGGCCTTCTTGAACACCGGCTGGTCAGACAAAGACTATGGCGTCGATGCCGGACGCTTCTTCGGAAGAAGTGCAGCCAACGACGCGGTGAGGATGCGGCGCACCATCGCCGACGGCCGCACGAGCAGCTCCTTCCACACGCCGCAGCCGCCGTCGGCCTCTGCGGCTCCTCGACGCCCGCTTGATCTCCTCGAGGCGAGGTCGGCCTCCACGGCGGAGTCGGAGGTGCGCAGGAGCACCGCGCGCTGTTAGCACTAATCTTGTTTTTGTTGGCATTGAGTTAGAGTCTCGATTATGTTCGAATAAGCAATCTGCGCATGTTTGATCTCTGCTTTTTCGACGAGTTGCGATGGAGTTAGAAGGAGAGCGATCTTGAGTTATAGCGGTGGAACGGTAGAATGCGATAAGTGCGTTTCTTTGATATGTTTGACATGTAAGTTTGTGGTTGGGTTATTAGGATCACGAACGGCGTAGTGGTTGCTTGTTGCAAGTTTTTCGTGTCGATTTATTTTTACGTGGCGTTGTGTGGTTCGGTATTCCTCTCTTTTTCGCATGTATCGAAAGCGTCGAAACATTGCACTTTCGTAAAATCGGAGAATAACATTCTGCTCCAGTCCATTGCCTCCCGTGTTCGCTTTCGTGTATGTGTGTATCCAAATCTTGTTGATTTGCAGGTTGGGCATTCGAAGATCCGACATTTGGTGTCGAGCAAGACCGGTGGAGGAGTAAACACCGGTGAATGCCCAAGTACATGCCGGCGACCACCATGGGGAGCTCTGGGAAGGAAAGCTCAGGTGGGCTGTCATATCCCGTCCTGACCAGATCAAATTTCTCGGCGTGGTCCATCAAGATGCAGGCTGTGATCGAGGCGCATGACCTTTGGGACGCGGTAGATCCCAAAGACCCTGAGGAGCCGGTGGATGCCAAGACGAACAAGATCGCAAGAGCTGCCATCCTTAGTGCAATCCCAGAAGATGTACTCTTTCTTGTGGCGAAAAAGAAGAGTGCAAAGGAGGTATGGAAGGCCCTGAAAACCATGTTTCTAGGGGCTGACTGTGTGCAGGAGGCCAGGGTACAATCCCTAAAGGAAGAGTTTGATGGGTTGAAGATGAAGACTAATGAATCGGTTGAAGACTATGCTTTCAAAGTTGGGACTATTGTCAACAAGATCAGGGAACTTGGTGACAAAGTGGAAGATTCTTATGTTGTCAAAAGGATGCTGCGGTCTCTCCCCAACAAGTTCTTGCAAGTTGTCAGCTCAATTGAACAATTTGCAGACCTTAAGAACATGACCGTGGAAGAGCTGATTGGGAGGTTGAAGGCTCACGAGGAGAGGCTGCGTAGTGCTGAAAATGCAGATGATGAACATGTCCTCCTTACAAGGGCCCAGTGGAGAGCCAAGGAAGAAAAGAAAGGAGGTGAGTCCTCTGGGAGCAGCATTAGAAGAGGAAGCTTCGGACGTGGTCGGGGCCGTGGACGTTGGCGAGGAGCGCCACCTGGACAACACACCCGTAATGCAGATGAGAGACTTCAAGGTTGATGGCAGACCAGACAAGGAGTTCAGATTTGACAAGACAAAGGTGAGATGTTACAATTGTCAAAATTATGGTCACTACTCTTCTGAGTGCAAGTCAAAGAAGAAAGAGGAGAAGGCATACTTAGTTGAGAAAAATGATCAAGAGCCATCTTTGTTGATGATTCAAACCAGTGAGCCAGTCACAAACCTACCTGCTGCTACTGTACTTCTCAATGAGGAGAAGGTCCTTCCCAGTCTTGGAGATGAAGATGGCCCAAAGAACCTCACTTGGTACCTTGACTCAGGAGCAAGCAATCATATGTCTGGAAACAGTGAGGTCTTCACAAGTCTGGACACTACAGTGGCAGGCACGGTGAGGTTTGGAGATGGGTCTGTGGTAGAGATTCACGACCGTGGGACTGCTTTGTTTCAGCGGCAGAGTGAGGAGCATAAAGCACTTACTGAAGTCTACTACATTCCAAAATTGAAGAGCAACATATTAAGTTTGGGTCAGCTTGATGAAAATGGCTGCAAAACTATAATTGAAGATGGAATTTTGAGGGTTTATGATCAAGAGAAGCAGCTACTAGTAAAGGTCAGAAGATCAAGCAATAGGCTGTACCTGTTGAAGCTCCAGCCAGCAAAACCAGTGTGTCTGCTAGCAGCACTTAAGGAGAAAGAGTGGCTTTGGCATACAAGATTTGGACATTTAAATTTCAGATCATTAAGGGATATGGCGAGGCAACAAATGGTTGAAGGACTACCCTTAATTGAACATGTGGAGCAGCTTTGTGAGGGATGCTTGGCCGGCAAACAACACAGGTTGCCGTTCCCTGCAATGGCAAAGTTTCGGGCACAAGCACCACTGGAGTTACTTCATGCAGATTTGTGTGGGCCTATATCACCAACCACACCATCTGGGAAGAAGTATTTTTTGCTAATTGTGGATGATTGCACTAGGTTCATGTGGATTGTCCTCATTAAAACCAAAGATGAAGCATTGGCTGCGTTCAAGTCAGTGAAAGCAAGAATTGAGCTGGAAACTGGGCTGAAAGTTAAGGCTTTGAGGACAGACAGAGGAGGATAGTTCACCTCAAAGAACTTTCATAATTTTTGTGATGATTCGGGGTTGAAAAGGTACCTCACAGCTCCTTATACACCCCAGCAAAATGGAGTGGCCGAGCGGAGGAATCAGACCGTTGTGGGAATGACAAGGAGCCTTCTGAAGAGCAAGAATGTGCCAGGAGAGTTTTGGGGTGAAGCAGCTGCTACTGCTGTGTATTTGTTAAACCGTGCAATGACAAAGTCTCTTGTCGGAAAGACACTATGTGAGGCTTTGTACAAGAGGAAACCCCAGGTACATCATCTGAGAACCTTTGGATGTGTGGCATATGTTAGGACTGCTATGCCCCACCTCAGCAAACTGCAAGATAGAAGCACAAAGATGGTTTTCATTGGGTATGAAAGTGTCTCTAAAGCCTACCGGTTCTATGATCCAAAGAACCGGAAGGTGCACGTCAGTAGGGACGTTGCATTTGAAGAAGGAAGTGCATGGGCCTGGGAAGAACACACTGATTCACAGCAGAGAAGTCATAGTGACACAATTACAATACATGTCAAGCAGAGAGATGATGCAGCAGAAGTGCAAAATCCGAACCAACCAGAGCCAGTCCCAGATGATGTTCATGAAGATTCAGGTGCTGGAGATGCAGGTGCTACTGGAAACTTGGGTGGAAATAGCAGTGGAGAAGAAGATTTGTCTGTGCAGAACAGCAGCCCTGTGCAGAACAGTAGCCCACCACCTACACCTGCTAGTTTGTCACCAAACACACCAGCTGGATCAGCAGCACCGAGTGAATCCTCAAGTGAAGGTCCACGTCGGTATAGATCACTGCAGGAGATATATGAAGCCACTGAACCAATTCAGTTGGAAGGTGAACATTTGGAGTTCTGTATGCTAGCAGCAGAAGACCCAACCAGTCTGGAAGAAGCAATAAAAGAGAGGTGTTGGAGGCAAGCTATGCAAGAAGAATTGAAGTCCATTGAAGACAACGAAACCTGGAAACTTGTGGAGCATTCGGGGACTCAAAAGCCAATAGGATTGAAATGGGTTTTTAAGGTGAAAAAGGACCCTTCGGGAGCAATTGTTAAGTACAAGGCTCGCTTGGTTGCGAAGGGGTATGTCCAGCGTCATGGAGTGGACTTTGATGAGGTTTTTGCGCCGGTTGCAAGAATGGAGACCGTGAGATTGCTTGTGAGCTTGACAGCACAGCAAAGTTGGGAAGTCCATCATATGGACGTGAAGACGGCATTCTTGAATGGTGAGCTTGCTGAAGAAGTGTATGTGTCACAACCCCCTGGATTTGAGATCCAAGGTCAAGAGCATAAGGTGTTGAAGTTGAAGAAGGCATTATATGGGCTTCGTCAATCGTCGAGAGCTTGGAACATCAAATTGGATTCGAGTTTGACAACACTCGGATTCGAGCGTAGTCCATTGGAGCATGCAGTGTACAAAAAGGTAAAAGACTCTTCAGTATTGATAGTTGGAGTATATGTGGATGATTTGATTATCACGGGCTCAAGTAATGTTGAAATTGCCGAGTTTAAGACTCAAATACAGCAGCTATTTAGTATGAGTGACCTTGGTTTGCTTAGTTATTATTTGGGTATCCAAGTTAAGCAAACGGGAGAAGGGATCACATTGTGTCAATCAACATATGCAAAGAAGGTGTTGAGAGAAGCAGGGATGGAAGGGTGTAATCCTTGTGCCACACCCATGGAAGAGAGACTCAAGTTGAGCAAAGAGAGTAAGAGTCCTCCTGTTGATCCAACATTGTATAGAAGCATTATTGGAAGTTTGAGGTATTTGCTTAATACCCGTCCTGATATTGCATACTCAGTTGGGATTGTTAGTCGGTTTATGGAGAGTCCGACAATTGAACATATGACTGCCGTGAAGAGGATTCTAAGATACATAAGTGGAACACTTGATTTTGGGTGTTTCTATGGAAGAAAGGGCAGTAGAGATATTGAATTAATTGGGTATAGTGATAGTGATCTTGCCGGAGATGTAGATGATCGAAAGAGTACCACCGGTGCTGTGTTTTATCATGGTTCAAACTTGATTGCTTGGATCTCACAGAAGCAAAAAGTGGTAGCTTTGTCTTCATGCGAAGCCGAGTATATTGTAGCGACAACATCAGCTTGTCAAGGCATTTGGATTGCACGACTGATGAGTGATATGTTGAATCAGGAGCCGAAGAAGTTCAAGTTGTTAGTTGACAACAAGTCGGCCATTTCATTGTGCAAGAATCCTGTGCATCACGACAGGAGCAAGCATATTGATACAAGGTATCATTTTATCCGTGAATGTGTGGAGAGTGAGAAAATTAAAGTGGAGCACGTGAGGACGGAAAATCAGTTGGCCGATATTTTAACGAAGTCATTAAGCCGTGTCAAATTTCTTGAAATGAGGGAGAAGCTTGGCATGGTGGATACAACAAAAGGGAAACAAGATTAGGGGGTGAATGTTAGCACTAATCTTGTTTTTTGTTGGCATTGAGTCAGAGTCTCAGTTATGTTCTGAATAAGCAATCTGCGCATGTTTCAGTCTCTGCTGTTTTTTAGACGAGTTGCAGTCTGGAGTTAGAAGGAAAGCAGTCTTCAGAGTTATAGCAGCTGGAACGGCACAATGCAGATAAGTGCGTTTCTTTGATATGTTTGACTTGTAAGTTTGTGGTCCGGTTATTAGGATCACGAACCAGCGTAGTGGTTGCATGTTGCAAGTTTTTCGGGTGTCAGTTTATTTTTCTGTGGCATTGTGTGGTTCAGTATTCCTCTCTGTTTTTCGCATGTACTGTAGCGCGTCCAGAAACATTCAGACTTTCAGAAAACTGGAGAATAACATTCAGTGCTCCAGTCCATTGCCTCCTGTGTTCTGCTCGTGTATGTGTGTATCCAAATCTTGTTGATTTGCAGGTTGGGCATTCGAAGATCCGACACGCGCGTCGGCGTGGCGCCCTCGCATGGCGAGCCACCGCGGCGACTCCGGCATGGCGAGCACACCCGCGGCGAGGAACACGGGCGGGAGCACGCCGATCGCGTACATGACGCGCCAGCCGAGGTGCACCGGCAGGCTGGCGAAGGCGTAGTTCGACACGTAGCTTAGGAGGATGCCGAAGCTGACGAATATCTGCGCAAGCACAGCAAGAAAAGGCTCAGTCCTCAGATGTCCAAATCCTGCCCACGAATGCATGCGTACGTACATCGAGCAGCGACGATAGCACGCCGCGCGTGGACGCTGGCGAGATCTCGGCGTTGTAGACCGGCGCAACGACGATGGAGAATCCGACGCCGATGCTGGTGACGAAGCGCGCGGCCATGAGGGCCGCGTAGCTCCCGCCGAGAGACATGGCAAGCGCGCCGGCCATGACGAAGGCGTTGGCGAGCACGAGCGTGCCGCGGCGGCCAAGCAGGTCGGCTGCCCAGCCCGCGGCGAGGATGGAGACGAGCGTGTACACGTTCATCGACCCGGCGAGCACCTCGATCTCGGCGTCGGTGAGCCCAATGTCCTCCCGCATGAACTGCTGCGCGCCACTCATCAACGCAAGATCTGCAGGAAACATACACGAGCAAAGCACGAGCATTGGTCACATACAAATAAATCCATGGCGACGTACTACCAGAAAGCAGTCACGTACTGTAGCCCATGAGGATGGTGGTCATGGAGGCGAGGGTGGCGCAGGCGAAGGCGTACATGTTCCAGCGCGGTTTGCCGGCCTTCTCCGACGAGGCTAGTAGCGGCGCGGTGGTGGCATCTGTAGCGCCGTCGAGCGCCATGTTGGTCGTGGCTTGGTTTCTCACTAGCGCGCACCGGTGAGCACTCGAGGAGGTTCAGTATGGTCTTAAGGTTTGGGCTGTCGGCTTCCTTTTAAAACCATTCGGAGAGAGGAGCAACGGCAATCCATATCAAAGGAGAGACATTTGTTAGTTCGCGAGAATTTCATAGAAGTCCTATAAAAATTATACTGTAGTTAGTAAAATTCCAATGTTCCAAACAGAGAAAATAATTTCAGATAAAATTTTGTGAAATTTAGATTTCAGTTATCTCAACCCCTTTCGAGAGAGCTCACTTTGACCCAAAAATTCGTCCCATTTTAAAATTGTTTAGTATTTTTGAGATTTTGCTGTTTTCATATGATCATATTTTTTGAATCCGAACTGCCTGAAATTTTTCAAAAAATCCAAAAATTTTGAAATTTCTGAATTTTGGATTTCTCGGAAGAGTCCAAAAATTTTAATAAACCAAAATTGTTTTCCCTAATTCCAAACAGACTAACGCATTTTTCACCGGAATCTGCGCTAATAAAAGCTACATAGATTAGTCATTGGTGCATACATGCTGCAACAGATTGACATGACTGATGTCGAAAGTGAGATCCGGCTGCTAGTGCGAAGCTCTGCATAAAGACAGCGATCAAGTCAGTCTGTCAGGCAGTGAGATCTGTAGGCGTTAACTAGTGGTTACCTAGTTAGTGTTTGTTTGTTTATTAGCTTGTGAAAATGACAAGCGACCATCATGTAACGCCTCTATTTTTGAAAATAGGAGCATCGTACGTCCCGCAACAGCTTAGGAGTTCTATTACGAGCAGAGGTAGCATCGGGCCTGCTTACGAACATTTAGAAAGGATTAGTTTAATGGAATAAGACCTAGCGGTCCATTTTAACATTTTTATAGGCGTCTAAGCCTAAATTATAACTTACAAGCAGAAGATCCGAAGAAAACTCCCACAGGAACGCCTGGGTGCGGTCGTAACCCTAACGCGAACACTTGAATTGCGCCTTCTTCTTCTGGTATCTGGGTAAGGTAATATAGCAAGTTTGAGTACAACCAACCGTACTCAGCAAGTCACAATGGTAATCCCTAATATACTAAATGCATGGGAATACAAAGGAAAGGAGTGTACTGGTTTTATTATTTTATGTGGATGTAGTTTTATTTTGTTAAACAGTTTAAAACAATAACTCCATTATACTTATTAAGGTGATGGGGGGTCTTGAACATTAATTTCTGCACTTTACACATGTTAAAACACCAGAAAACTACTTATGCCTTGCTACTAGAATCACCCATCAAACACAGCTCCATTAACCGGGAGTATGGCGTATTCGAATACCAATTAATTTCACTCTGCAGAGTTGCTCAGTTTTACCCACAAGATTTCTCAATTACCAATGTCATGCAATAGACACGCCTGTAGCGTGCGATTGAATTGAGAAAACCAGATCTTTCGCTACTCAATTTAATATATAGACCCTACCTGATATGTTGTAACCTTCACTGAACTGGCATCCACGACCGCCCAAGTTTCGTGAAGACCTACCGTTGTGTGTGTACGGCGAGACCACGCCCAAATACCACGCCTGTACGGCGAGTTACGTATTGCCTCAATAACTCACCCATACTACACCCCGTACTCCTATAGGGATTCAATTAAATTGAGCAGTTACTGGACCGGGATTGACGGTTTAATACTTGTGGTTGAGCGGTTACTGTGCTCTATACTCAGCATAAGGGTTTAGTCCTTGTATTTTCTCCGGGATTTCCAACCATGACCAGGTCCCGTCCAATACTTGTACCGCACCCGCCTATTGCAAACTCCACCATACATTTCTCTTGAGATTGCCAACCACGACCAAGTCCCGTCCAATACTTGTACCGGCACCCGCCTGTTGCAATCTCCACCCTAGGGTAGGGTTGTGGACTTGTCCACTACAGGGCACCCGATCCACGGCTTTCCGCCCAACCCAAGAACATTTTAAAAGGTTTTTACCACGAACTACCAAGTCCTTGATAGCTCGTGATTTTATGTGAGTAAAATGCGGTGATCATGTATGTGTTAATTTAATAGTACTAAGGTTGTCAAGGTGAATGTGGCCTCAAAGTTAAACATGGCATTTTTGGTGGTAGGTCATAACTACATGTAACCAGCTTATTATGAACATTCACTTTAATTAAATAATTTGAGCAATTAACATAATGCAAATAGTATAAATAACTAATCAGGAATTTGTAGGATCAATATGCTCAAAAACTTGTGACTTGCCTTGCGTCGATAACCTCGATGATCTCGTAGTGCGTAGAAGCTTGCTCGGGGTCCTGGACTGCTGCCTCGGACCTCTAATCGTCTCCTTGGACTCCTCACGGACTAGCGAAAAACAAAACGGGAAAATAAATCAAAGTCTGAGCTTGTTCCTAAACAAGCTAGAAAAATAAAATAAATAAACTATTAAAAGAAAAGACAAGAAATAAATACAAAATAATTGAAACGGTTTGAATTGAAAATTTTGGCATTGGAGTTTGGAGAAATGGGCATCTGAAATGAAATCAGGGCGACGAAATGAATCAAAAGAGGTATAATATGCAAAAATTGGGCTCTGAAAAATAATTAAAGTTACTGTTCCTTAGAACAGTACTCGGCCCGGCCCAAAGCCAACGCGGGAAACACACGTGCGTGGTTTGAACCGGCGAGGTGGGCCATCGGCCTTCAGCCCACTTGCGCTTGCGCTCGACCGAACGGCCTGGAACCGACGCGCCTTCACCTGGCCCGTCCGATCACGCGGGGACGGTTCCGATGAAACCACACCGTTCGACCCCTTCGGTCGTCTTCTAGCTCAGGCCGATTGCGGCGGCGGGAAGCAGGGTGCGCCTCCCACTACAATTTGGCCTCGTCGGTGCTTCTCAGGGCCAAGGCAGGTACCAAAAGACGCATGGGAGCATGGGGGTCTCGGTTCTGGGCTTGGATGCACACGAGAGTACAGGGAGGAGGTTGCCAGCGAGGGAGAAGAAGATGGATGAGGTGGCGGCTCGGAGGAGACGACGGTGGTGCTTCAATAGAAATGGTTGTGGTTTAACCATCTAGGGAAGGAGGGGAACACGGGGGATGTGCTGATTTGGCTCGGGCATGGATCAGGTGGCTTGGCATCGGGGAGATAGCGGCCGGAGCAGGGGGTGCACAGCGCAAGTTCGAAGGAGAAATGCAACCGTGCGATTGGCTTAGGTTTTGAGTTTGTAGTGCTATGGAGATGCCATGGGCGGAAGGAATCGGACTCTGGCTAGGTGAGGAGGGAGATCGGTGGAGATGCTCACCAGTTCCAAGGGAGCACGGTGACGGGGCTAGAGAGGAAGGGAGCTCGATTGCCTGCTCAGGGAGGGAGGTAGGAGGGGTGCGAAGCTTCTGGTGCCTACAATTGGATTAAAAAGCTCAAAGGAGGCGAGGGGAGCTGCGGGAATGGTGCGGGGTCATTGGCACATGGAGGGGGAAATGAGGAGACTTCACAGGGGAAGCATGGGCATCCATGCCGGTTGTTTACAGCCTCTAAGGGGGGGGTTGGCGGGGGGTGGGAAACAAGATGGCGCAGGGATGGGCGGTGCTGCACGAGCGAGCGATGGGGTGTGTCGCATGGAGGAGGAGCTGCTGCGTCCATTGGGTGGAAGGGAGGAGCGGAGCAGTTGGGGGAGAGGACAGTGACGCGAGAGGGAGTGACGGAGAAAGCTTGGTGCCATGGAAACCGGAGCAAGTGGCACGGCAGCATGGGCAAAAGCATGGACGAGGCGACGGCTCAGGAAGGGGGAAAGCAGGAATCAGGAGGGCGCCGGGCGAGGGAAGAGGTAGGAGCCAGGGAAGGGAATTAGGTAAGGTTTAGAGGAGGGATTAGGGGAAGCAAAAGCAAATTTAACCGCAAAAATCAAGCTTCAAAATTTTCAGTTGTTTCACATCACCTAACACGAGTGCTATCCTAGCAAGGATGCTACCAGCTGCTCGATGCTTGCTTCCCGCAGGGATCCCAAGTATAGAAGCTAGATTGACAGTACAAGCCCCCGGTATCTTGCCGGTGATCATCTTCATGGTTACAATGTTCATTGTCATTTCCTTCGTTTCTTTTTGGTTGAATGTCAATCTTCCCCATGTTCTTGATCTGGGGCTTGTAATCTATCCTATAATGGAGATGAAACTTGGTTCACTGGCCCTTTTGGGCATTTACCCTTAAAAAAAAGTATATTTAACACAAACCAAGGAATCTGAAATTTATGAAAAAAAAAAGCTTTGCTATTCATGAATTGCTTGTTATCCTATAGTGAGTGGTCTTTGAATTAGCTTTGAGAAGTATGTGCACCTGATTCTGAATTATTTGATCCAATGGCTTAAAAAAGTGACTTAGGCTTAAGAAATCACAAGTCACTTCAAGGTACGAATTGAGAAATTTAGAGGATGTCTAGTTCACTAGCTTACTGACAAACAAAAAAGGAGGACAAAGACAAATATAAGGCATAAAAGCATCTTCCATAAGAAGCCCCAACTGTGAATTTAGGATGTTTGGTGGGCATGCTTGCTATCCACTTTGCAGATATCTACTCAGATCATGTACCAGGCAACCATGAAGTCATCAATCATCAACCTCAGCAAAAAGATAACACTGATAAATAGCATCAACGGACACTGCTCAATGCTCGTGAGATGACATGGCAAAATGATTGCCGCTCGGATCCAAGTTGGCGTGCCACATTGGTTAAAGTGGGTCAAATCTATCTTTTTCCGGCTTGAGGACTCGTTCTTGAGGGATGAAAATTAAACTGTCGGAAGAGTTGAACAAATTAAACAGCTGCAAAAGTTGAGGAATCATTGATTGAATTTTTCCTTAAAACAACTATACATGCACATTGCGCAATATGAATTCTTGCAAAATGAAACTAGTAGAATAAACATATAGGACAACAATGAGCCAACGATGGTTCACTTGGCGAAGAGCGCGTCCATGTGCTCCAAGCTCCGGCCCCTCGTCTCCGGCAGCCGCACGTACACGAATACCCATGCTGCCATCGCCGTGCTGGCGTACAAAAGGCCGCGGGCTTATCGGAAAGGAGGAGTGTGCCCGGCGTTGGAGATGATGGTGCATCCCAAGCGATCTGAAGGAAGATGAACGTCAACTCGATGGAGCTTTATAGGGCAAGGCAAGGGCGCTATCCTCCTCGAGAAGTATTGTACGCTCGACGGGATTCACGGCAATGGCAAGCCACGGTGCTCCTTGCATGCTGGCGGTGGTAGGGCGGTGGGCAGGACATCTCAGCGCATCAATCAGGAGCTCAGGTGGCGCAAGCGATGCGACTTTTTATAGGCGCACGTGCAAGCACTAGAGCTCGGAGGCATGCCAATGGCATCGGTTGGGAGATGAACAATGACATCTGACGAGTGGGTTCGGCTTGTCAGTGACAGCAACGGTCTAGCGAGAGAGAAAGAGCATCCACTAGAATACGCCTTGCATGGAGAATGTGGCGAGGAAAAAGCAGCTTGGTGAGGTCGACGCATAGGCCACAGCTGCGCATCAGTGGCAGCAGCGAGTAGGGGTGCAAACGGAGCGGATATTTTTTGACCGTCCGTCCGTCCGTTTTAATTCGGATAGAATTTGGAGCGAATTTTCGGATATCCGGATGTTTTGCCGGATACGGATACGGATTCGGATATTTTTTGCCGGATACGGAAACGGATTTGGAACAAACATTATCCGACGGATACGGAACTATCCGGATATTTTTTCGGATAGTTACCGGATATTTTTTCAGATAGTTACCGGATTCAAATTCGGATTCAACTCAGAACTAAATTCGGATTCGGATCGGGACAGCCCAACAGGCACTTACTAAAAAGACCATAATTTTCACAAGCGGAGTCTGATTTAAGTGTTCTTGTACTCGTTGGAAAGCTTATTTCAATACCTATGCAATGGATAAGGTCTCATCTTCAAATACATCATAAATCATCTGATATGACCAAAATAATATGACGGCTGTAAAATCTAGTTTCCTTTTTGTGTCAGTTCGAGTCTAAAACAGTATAGGGTTGAGTTATATTCGGTTTGGGGATCATATGGACATCCCAAGGGGTTTATATAAGTCTTGTAATCGTAACTTTTAGGGCTCAGACTACCTTTAGGGTTATATGTAGCTAGTTAGCTATTATTTGTTTAACTAGTCTCTATCATTTACATGGTACTTTGCTAACTAGAATTTACTGGTTGCATAACTTGTCTATTTCATCATGTGAAATTTACTTGTTAAGCTACTAATGTAGTTCCATTATGGATATGTACTATGGTGATTCATCCTTACACATGTGATATATATGATTTTTGTTTACGCGTATTATCTGACTAAATATTTGTGACCGAGAATATCTGTACTCGTATTCGTATCCGGTACTATCCGTGTGCGATTCCGACTCCGACAAAAAATATGGAAACGGATACAGAATGAGCAGTATTCGTCCGTATCCGATCCGTTTGCACCCCTAGCAGCGAGGTAGTAAGAGAGATGACGCATCAGTCAAAATACGCCTTTGAGCGGGGGAAGCGAAAAACTGAGGAGGAGAGGCGGCTCAGTCGGGAGGCAACGCACGGAAAATAGCTCGACAGAAGAGGAAATAGGCCAGGCCGAGGCTGCTTTTACGGCCTGCGAAAGGTTTTCAAAAATTAATTCATTTCAATTTGATTTAATTTCATAAATCAAGTTTAGGACTAGAAAATTAGCAAACTAATCTAAAAAATTATAAATTTTTTTGGGGAAGCACTTTAGATTATTTAGAACTTAAATAAAGTATTTTCAGGTGTTTATCAAGTTATATTTATTTTCAAAAATTCATTTTCAGTTGCTGAAAAAATAGGAAAAACCTTTATTAAATGCTGAATTTTAAAAGAAATTACAAAAATGGAGAAAATATTATTTGAAAATGAATTAAAATAAAAATTATAAAATTTGGGATGTTGCAGTAGGCTCGAGCCGCCCCAACCCCGTGGATTCACCCCTGGATTGATGCTAGCGAGCACAAAACATCCAATGTGCCGGACAGCATGGCAAAAACTAGATAAAAACTCGAGCAACGACACGTGCACTGACGACGCCATCGACGCTTCACTTGGCGAAGAGCACGTCCATGCCCTCCAAGCTCCGGCCCCTCGTCTCCGGCAGCCGCGCGTACACGAACATGCAGGCGGCCGCCGCCACGCCGGCGTACAGGAAGAAGCACCCGGGCATGGTGATCCCGTCGGCGAGCGATATGAACGTCATGCTCACCACCCCGCTCGTCAGCCGGTTCACTACCAAGCTGAGGCTCGTGCCCTGCGCGCGCAGCCGCAGCGGCATGATCTCCGCAGTGTACGTGGCCGTGAGCGGCCCGAACCCGACTGAGAACGCCGCGGCGAATGCCATCACGGACGCCACGCACGCCGCCGCGCTCCCCGCCGATGTCTTCCCGATGCAGAGCGTGAGCGCCAGAGCGGCCATCGACGCGGCCACGCCGCTGGTGCTGGCAAGCAGGAGCGGGCGCCGGCCGACGCGGTCGGAGAACAGCGTGGCCACGAGGATGAAGCACGTCTTAACGACCCCGACGGCGACGGTGGCGCCCAGTACGGCGCTGTTCGACGACATGCCGGCCTTCTTGAACACCAGCGGGCTGTACAGCACTATGGCGTCGATGCCGGACGCTTGCTGGAAGAAGTGCAGCCCGACGACGCAGGTGAGGATGCGGCGCACCATCGCCGACGGCCGCACGAGCAGGTCCTTCCACACGCCGCAGCCGCCGCCATCCTCCTGCGGCACCTCGACGGCCCGCTTGATCTCCTCAAGGCGGAGGTCGGCCTCCACGGCGGAGTCGGAGGTGCGCAGGAGCACCGCGCGCGCGTCGTCGTTGCGCCCGTGCATGGCGAGCCACCGCGGCGACTCCGGCATGGCGAGAACACCCGCGGCGAGGAACACGGGCGGGAGCACGCCGATCGCGTACATGACGCGCCAGCCGAGGTGCACCGGCAGGCCGGCCAAGGCGTAGTTCGACACGTAGCTAAGGAGGACGCCGACACTGACGAATATCTGCGCAAGCACAGCAAGAAAATGCTTAGGCTCGGTCCTCAGATGTCCAAATCCGGCCCAAGAATGCATGCGTACGTACATCGAGCAGCGACGATAGCACGCCGCGCGTGGACGCTGGCGAGATCTCGGCGTTGTAGACCGGCGCAACGACGATGGAGAATCCAACGCCGATGCTGGTGACGAAGCGCGCGGCCAGGAGGGCCGCGTAGCTCCCGCCGAGAGACATGGCAAGCGCGCCTGCCATGACGAAGGCGTTGGCGAGCACGAGCGTGCCGCGGCGGCCAAGCAGGTCGGCCGCCCAGCCCGCGGCGAGGATGGGGACGAGCGTGTACACGTTCATCGACCCGGCGAGCACCTCGATCTCGGCGTCGGTGAGCCCAATGTCCTCCCGCATGAACTGCTGCGCGCCACTCATCAACGCAAGATCTGCAGGAAACATACACGAGCAAAGCACGAGCATTGGTCACATACAAATAAATCCATGGCGACGTAGTACCAGAAAGCAGTCACGTACTGTAGCCCATGAGGATGGTGGTCATGGAGGCGAGGGTGGCGCAGGCGAAGGCGTACATGTTGCAGCGCGGCTTGCCGGCCTTCTCCGACGAGGCTAGTAGCGGCGCGGTGGTGGCATCAGTAGCGCCGTCGAGCGCCATGGTGGTCGTGTCTTGGTTTCTCACTAGCGCGCGCCGGTGAGCACTCGAGGAGGTTCAGTATGGTCTTAAGGTTTGGGCTGTCGGCTTCCTTTTAAAACCATTCGGAGAGAGGAGCAACGGCAATCCATGTCAAAGGAGAGACATTTGTTAGTTCGCGAGAATTTCGTAGAAATCCTATAAAAATTATACTGTAGTTAGTAAAATTCCAATGTTCCAAACAGAGAAAATAATTTCAGATAAAATTTTGTGAAATTTAGATTTCAGTTATCTCAAACCCTTTCCAGGGAGCCCACTTTGACCAAAAAATTCGTCCCATTTTAATTTCTTTTAGTATTTTTTTAGATTTTGCTGAGACTTTCAAGATTTCGCTGTTTTTATATAATCATATTTCTTGAATCCGAACTACCTAAAATTTTTGAAAAAAATCCAAAATTTTTGAAATTTCTGAATTTTGGATATCTCAGAAGAGTCCAAAAAATTTATAAACCAAAATTGTTTTCCCTAATTCCAAACAGACTAACGCATTTTTCACCGGAATCTGCGCTACATAGATTAGTCATTGGTGCATACATGTTGCAACAGATTGACATGATTGATGTCGAAACTGAGATCCGGCTGGTAGTGCAAAGCTCTGCATAAAGACAGCGATCAAGTCAGTCTGTCAGGCAGTGAGATCAGTAGGCGTTAACTGAAACTGAGATCCGGCTGGTACTGCAAACCTAGTTAGTGTTTGTTTGTCCGGAATCTGCGCTAATAAAAGCTACATAGATTAGTCATTGGTGCATACATGTTGCAACAGATTGACATGATTGATGTCGAAAGTGAGATCCGGCTGCTAGTGCAAAGCTCTGCATAAAGACAGCGATCAAGTCAGTCTGTCAGGCAGTGAGATCTGTAGGCGTTAACTGGTGGTTACCTAGTAAGTGTTTGTTTGTCCATTAGCTCGTGAAAATGACAAGCGACCATCACCTAACACGAGTGCTGTCCTGCAGGGATCCCAAGTATAGAAGCTAGATTGACAGTACAAGCCCCCGGTATCTTGCCGGTGATCATCTTCATGGTTACAATGTTCATTGTCGTTTACTTTGTTCATTTTTGGTTGAATGTCAATCTTCCCCATGTTCTTGATCTGGGGCTTGCAATCTATCCTATAATGGAGAGGAAAATAGGTTCACTGGCCCTTTTGGGCATTTTACCATTAAAAAAACAGTATCTTTAAGACAAATCAAGGAATCTGTAATTTACGAAAAAGGCTTTGCTATTCATGAATTGTTTGTTATCCTATATATAGTGACTGGTCTTTGAATTAGCATTGAGATGTATGTACACCTGATTCTGAATTTTTTGATCCAATGGCTTAAAAAAGTGACTTAGGCTTAAGAAATCACAAGTCACTTTATAAATAGACATCCCTTGAAAAAGAGGGAAGCTCGGAAATGACTATGGTACAAATTGAGGAATTTAGAGGATGTTTAGTTCACTAGCTTACTAACAAACAAAAAAAAAGAGAGGAGAAAGACAAATATAAGGAAGCCCCAACTGTGAATTTAGGATGTTTGGTGGGCACGCTCGCTATCCTCTTTGCAGATATCTACTCAGATCATGTACCAGGCAACCATGAAGTCATCAATCATCAACCTCAGCAAAAACATAACACTGATAAATAGCATCAACGGACACTGCTCAATGCTCGTGAGATGACATGGCAAAATGATTGCCAGCTCGGATCCAAGTTGGCGTGCCACATTGGTTAAAGTGGGTCAAATCTATCTTTTTCCGGCTTGAGGACTCGTTCTTGAGGGACGAAAATTAAACTGTCGGAAGAGTTGAACAAATTAAACAGCTGCAAGAGTTGAGGAATCATTGATAGAATTTTTCCTTAAAACAACTATACATGCACATTGCGCAATATGCATTCTTGCAAAATGAAACTAGTAGAATAAACATATAGGACAACAATGAGCCAACGATGGTTCACTTGGCGAAGAGCGCGTCCATGTCCTCCAAGCTCCGGCCCCTCGTCTCCGGCAGCCGCACGTACACGAACACCCATGCTGCCACTGCCGTGCTGGCGTACAGGAAGAAGCAGCCGGCCATGGTGATGCCATTGGCGAGAGATATGAACGTCATGCTCAGGATCCCGCACGTCAGCCGGTTCGCCGCCGTGCCGAGGCTCGCGCCCTGCGCACGCAACCGCAGCGGCATGATCTCCGTGCTGTACGCCGGCGCCAGCGGCCCGAACCCGACCGAGAACGCCGCGATGTACGCCAGCACGGACGCGAAGCACGCCGCCGAGCTCGCGGGTGTCGTTGTGCCGACGCACAGTATCAGCGCCAGCGAGGTCAGCGTCACGGCGATGCCGGCCGAGCGGCCGTCGGCCGACGCGGTCTGAGAAGAGCGTCGCGACGAGGATGAAGCACGTCTTCACGACCCCGACGGCGACGGTGGAGCCCAGGACGGCGCTGTTCGACGACATGCCGGCCTTCTTGAACACCAGCGGGCTGTACAGCACGATGGCATCGATGCCGGCCGTCTGCTAGAAGAAGTTCAGCGCGAGCACGTTCGTCATGATCCGCCGCACCATCGGCGACGGCTAGAGGAGGAGCTCCCTCCACACGCCTGTCCCGTTGTCCTGCGCCGCGACGGCCTGTTTGATATCCTCGAGGCGGAGGTCGGCCTCGGCGGCCGTGTCGGACGTGCGCCTGAGCACGGCACGCGCCTTGGTGTGGCGCCCTCGCATGGCGAGCCACCGGGGCGACTCCGGCATGGCGAGAACACCCACCGCGAGGAACACCGGCGGTACGACGCCGACGGCGAACATGACGCGCCAGCCGAGGTGCAGCGGCAGGCCGGCGAAGCCGTAGTTGGAGACGTAGCTGAGGAGGATCCCTGCGTTGATAAATATCTCCGGCAGGGATGAGAGTACCCCGCGCGAGGACGCCGGGGAGATCTCGGCGACGTAGACCCACGCGACGACGACTGAGAGCCCGACGCCGACACTGGTGACAAAGCGGGCCGCCATGAGCGTGGCGAAGCTGCTGCCGAGCGATATGGCGAGCGCGGCGGCCATGAGGAAGACGTTGGCGAGCGCGATCGTGCTGCGCCGGCCTAGCTTGTCCGCGGCCCAACCGGCGGTGAGGATGAAGGCGAGCATGTAGACGTTCATGGAGCCCGACAGCACCTCCACCTGCTCGTCGGTGAGCCCCAGGTCCTCCCGGATGAACAGCTTCGCGCCGCTCATAAGCGCGAGATCTGCAGGCAACAACACGACATATTTGCATGTCAAGCACGAATCACGATACCACGCAGTACCAGAGTAGCACGTGTTAGATTGATCTCTCTCCCGATTAGCCCAACGGCTAATTGGGCCTTGATCCGCGCCCTGATCGGGGGCGCCCAGCCCATCTATTGGCTAGTGGGCCCCCGTCGTCGCTGCGCTATAAATAGAGGGTGGGGCTGGTGGCTCAAATCACGAGGTTGACCTGTGCCACAAACCCCACCCACACAAACCCTAGACCGATCTAGAGGGACACGCAATCAGCGGCGGGAAGCTCCATCGTCGTCACCGTCACCGGATCTCCGTCGCCGCCACCGAGACCACCAGCGATGGCCAACTCCTCCTCCAATGCGTCGGACGGTCGGTACCTCCCTCTCCCTCTCCCCTTCTCTCTCGATTCAATCAAGAACACAGATGCTAACAATGGTATCAGAGCGGGCAAAGAGAAATCCCCAAGTTTCAGATCGGAAAAGAAACAAAAAAAAGGGGAAAGGGGGGCTCTCGCGGGCTTACTGCCTCTGCGCCGGCTAGTCGCCGCGCCTGGCGCGCGCCGACACAGTGCGCTGCTGCGCGCGCCGAACACAGCCCGCCCGCTCCCGCGCGGCCGCCCTGCGCAGCGCCAGGGCCCGCCGCGCTGCTGCGCGCGAACCCCTCGCGCGCCTCGCGAACCCGCGCGCGCCGACGCGCCGCCCACCCGCGCAGCCCCGCCGCCGACCCGTGCGCTTCCTGCGCGAGCCCGACTGCGCTGGCCTGCGCAGCCCAGCCGCCCGTGCGCTGCGCGACCCGCGCCGAAGCGCGGCTGCTCTTGCTGCGCGCCAGCGCCACAGCCAGCGCAGCCACTAGCCCCAGCCCTTCGCAACCCCGCTCCGGCCTTGGGCCCGCCGCCCCTGCTGGCCGCAGTCCAGGCCGCCCCCCTATGCAGATCCGCTTTTTGCGAAATGATGAGTTGGGGCGTTTTTTTCGGGTTGAGGGATGCAGTTGCTCGGGGAGCAGTAATGGTATTTTTTGAAGTCTTTTTGACCAGGCAAGATATTTTGGAAAATGAGAATAATTGACCGGTCAAATGGACATGTATTAATGTATTTCTTGTATTCTTTAGGTGTATATATATATATATATATATATATATTGAAATTGTTTCATGGTATTTTTTTCCACTGCAAAAGTTAAATGGTGATTACTCTTTAAATTAAATTCGAACCAACGGGAGAATTTAATTTTTTTAAGCATTGTTGTGAATTATGATATTGTTATTTTTTGACCAACATTGATAATAACAGTATCATAATTTTAATTGATGATTTTACGCATTATTTCTATTTCTACCCAACGGTGATGTAGATTTAATGTATAGATAAAATTGTATGTCGATTTTGACCAACGTTGGAAATAAGGCATATAATCTTTGATGTTATGATATTGTTATTTTCTGACCAACGTTGATAATTACAGTATTATAATTTTAATTGATGAGTTTTATGCATTATATCTATTTCTGCCCAACGGTGATGTAGATTTAATGTGTAAACAACTGTATGTTTTAATTTTAACCAACGTTGAAACCGAGGCATACAGTTGTTGTTAATATGTTTCAATGTTCTCACTGTATATGAATTGTGTTTTCAGGATGATACTCTTTGATGGGCTACATCAGGGATATCTCGGTTCTCAAAGGAGACAACTACGGTGAATGGAAGAAAAAAATTGACCTAGCCTTCATCTTGGCTGAGGTGGACTGGGTAGTCACCACACCATGTCCCACAGAGCCTGTGGCACCGGTGAGAGATGAAAATGAGGCTAATCTTGCTTGGCGCACTGCATGAGGGACTATGCTCCCATAAAAATGTCATATGATCTTGATCATAAAGTGGGTCACCGCCAACAAGAAATGTTTGGTGTGATAAAGAACACGATTGAGCCTGCAATTGTGGGCTCAATCGCAGAGTGACACTTGCCACACAGAGTACCTTGAGAAAATAAAGAGTCAATTTACTGGCTCTTCAAAGACTTATGCTACACAGCTGATTAAGCAGCTTGTGACAGAAAGGTACTCTGGTGGTGGCAGTGACACAAGAGAGCACATACTAAGGATGAGCAACTTGGCATTCAAGCTCAAACCAATGGATTTGGCTCTCAAGGATGAGTTCCTTATTCATTTGATTTTTGCTTCCTTACCGAAAGAGTTTGACACCTTTGTTGTCAACTACAATATGCAACCCGAGAAATGGGACTTAGAAAAGTGCATAGCTATGTGTGTGCAAGAGGAGGAAAGAATTAAATCCTCAAATGGTGGTTCCATCAACTATGTGAAGGACTGCAAGAAAAAGAACTTTAATCATTCCTCCTCAAAGACAGGAAAGCCTCAGCATAAGCCTCAGCAACAGAATTTCACAGTGGAGAAAGATCAGTGTCTTCATTGCAAGAAAAAGGAAAATTACAAGAAAGATTGTCCCGATTTCTTGAAAATGATTATGTCAAAGAAAGGTGAGAACATCATTATATTCATAAATGAGTCCCTGTATGTACAATATTCAAAATCTACTTGGTGGATTGATTCAGGTGCAAATGTTCATGTTACCAATAATTTGCAGGGATTCCGTTTGACGAGGAATACGCAAAGAAAAGAAAGATGCGTTAAAGTCACAAATAGAATCCAAGCTGAAGTTGAAGCCGTTGGCGATTTTTCATTAGAGCTAGCTGATGGCTTCACTCTTTTACTTAGAGATGTTCTTTATGTTCCCTCTTTACAGAGAAATTTGATTAGTGTTTCATGTTTGGACAATGATGGTTATGATTGTCATTTTGGAAATGGCAAGTGTGAAATAATGATTAATAAAGAATGTGTTGGTCTTGTCATCTTACAAAATGAGCTTTATTTGTTATCATTACGTGATGATGTGAATGTCGTATGCGATAATGGGAACGTCGCGTGCGAGAAAGCAAATGAATCCTCGTCTACGAATGTAAACAGGAAACGAAAGAGAACTCTAGATGCGTCGTCGAAATTATGGCATCGCTGCTTAGGCCATATTTCGAGGGGGAGAATAGAAAGACTAGTTAAGAATGATATTCTTCCTCCATTAGAGTTCTCAGACTTTGAACAATGAAGAGAATGCATTAAAGAAAATATGTAAAGAAAATTAAGAAAGACGCCAAAAGAAGCACAGGAGTTCTACAAATTATTCACACAGATATTTGTGGTCCTTTTCCTGTGAAAAGTGTGGATAGATATGACTCGTTCATAACATTCACGGACGATTACTCCCGTTATGGATATATTTATCCAATCAAAGAAAGAAATGAAACTTAGATAAATTCAAGATATTTAAGGCTGAAGTTGAAAACCAACACGATTTAAAGATTAAGATAGTCCGATCTAATCGTGGAGGGGAGTACTACGGTCGACATACCCCATATGGACAAGTTCCTGCACCTTTTGCAAGGTTTTTACAGGAAAATGGCATAGTGGCCCAGATTCTACACCGGCGAATCTCGGCAAAATGGAGTAGTGAAAGATGCAACTGCACTCTGATGGATATGGTGCGAAGCATGATGAGCTATTCCACACTGCCATTGAGTTTATGGATGGAGGCGTTGAAAACCGCCATTCATATTCTCAACAGAGTGCCTAGTAAGTCGATGCCCAAAACACCGCACGAGTTGTGGATGTGAAGAGTTCCTCACTACACCACTTACGTGTGGGGGAGTCCCACTGAGGCTAAAGTATTTAACCCAAACCTTGGGAAGTTTGATCCCAAAGCGAGAAGTGCCATTTCATTGGCTACCCTGAAAAGTCAAAAGGTTTTCGTTTCTCCGTCGCACAGATATACAAAGTTTGTAGAAACGAGACACGCTGTCTTCTTAGAGGATGAAATGATGAGGGGAAGCATGGTAACTCGAGGATTGACCTTGAAGAGAAGCGGGCGATGCGCCCCTCTAATGATTCAAGAGCCATTTTTCGCGATTACTGTTGTTGTCATTGCACCGACGGTGCAAGACAACGTGGTGCCAAGACTGTTATTGTTCCTCTTGTGGCAATAATGAATGAGAATGAGGAACCTGTTCTTCAGATCCTCTGAACCCATTGCCACGGATGAGGGGAGCAACAACAGCCCCAAACTGAAGTTGTACCAAATGAGGAGGCCCCGAGGAGGTCTCAAAGAGTAAGAAGATCAGCTATTTCTGATGACTATCAGATTTATCATACAGAGGGATTTCAAATGGAGGATGATCCCACCTCATTTGAAGAAGTCATGAGAAGCGAAAATTCTTCAAAATAGCTTGAGGCCATGGAAGAGGAAATGAGGTCCATGAAGGCTAATAAAGTCTAGGACTTGAAAATTATTCCTAAAGGAGCCAAAACAGTAGGCTGTAAATGGGTCTACAAGACAAAGTTTGACTCCCAAGAGAATGTAGAAAGATACAAAGCGCGACTTGTGGCAAAAGGCTTTACGCAAAGAGAATGGATTGATTACAATGAGACATTTTCTCCAGTCTCATGTAAAGATTCTTTGTAATCATAATGGCATTAGTAGCACATTATGATTTAGAGTTACATCGATGGATGTAAAGACGACATTTCTTAATGGGGATTTGGAGGAAAATGTTTACATGGCACAACCGAAAGGTTTTGTCATGGAAGGAAATGAAAGAATGGGATGCCGCCTAAAGAAATCGATTTATGGGTTAAAGCAAGCTTCAAGACAATGGTACTTGAAGTTTGACAGTACAATAAGAAAATTTGGGTTTAAAGAGAATGTAGAGGACAACTGTGTTTATGCAAAGTTTAAAGATGGAAAGTTTATCTTCCTAATCCTGTATGTGGATGATATCCTACTAGCTAGTAGTGATGTCATCACATCGAGACAAAGAAGTTTTTGTCCTCAAACTTTGATATGAAAGATCTTGGTGAAGTTTCGTTCGTTCTAGGAATCGAAATTCACCAAGATAGAAACAAAAGGACATTGGGACTGTCACAAAAGGCATATATAGAGAAAGTCTTAAAGAAATTTGGTATGCATAAATGTAGTCCTTCACCTGCACCTATAGTCAAGGGCGACAGATATGGGGATTTTCAATGCCCCAGGAACCAGTACGAGCTCGATCAAATGAAATCGGTTCCATATGCTTCACTGTCGGAAGCTTGCAAGATGCTCAAGTGTGTACACGCATACGACTTAGCGCTTGTTACTGGGTTATTTGGCGATTCCGAGCAATCTCGAATAGAACATTGAAATTGATAAAGAAAGTCTTGCATTATTTGCAAGGAACAAAAGGCCTTATGATGACATACGTAAGATCGATTCACTCCATATAGTGGGGTATACAGATTCTGATTATGCAGGAGATGATAGAAAGTCGACATCCGGATATGTGTTCACTCTCGCTGGAGGAGCTATATCGTGGAAAAGCTCAAAGCAAACCGTCACTACATCGTGCACAATGTATGCCGAGTTTGTAGCATGTTATGAGGCTACGGGGCAGGTGAACTGGCTAAAGAAGTTCATACCGGTTTAAAAGTGGTTGACGACATCAATAGACCACTTAAGTTGTATCGCGATAATGAACCCGCGAGAATGTATGCCCACAACAATAAGTCAAGTGGTGCTGCCAAACACATTGACATAAAGTACTATGTTGTGAAAGACAAAGTTCGGGATCAAATTATAAGTCTTGAGCATATAAGTACCGCAAAGATGTTAGCGGATCCACTTACTAAAGGTTTACCACCCAACGTGTTCAAAGAACATGTAGCCGGCATGAGTTTAAGGGAAAGCCTATGATTCCTGGACTAAAAGATGGCCCAAAATTAAAGAATCTGTTTCAGAACAGAGATGTGTATTGTAGCTTTTAAATCTATCGACGATTGACCGTGACGATGAAGCATGCTCTATACACTAATCTATAATGAAATGGTAAAAGAAGAAAAGGTATGATATGAGAGGAGATCAAGGGGGAGAATGTTAGATTGATCTCTCTCCCGATTAGCCTAACGGCTAATCGAGCCTTGATCCGCGCCCTGATCGGGGCGCCCAGTCCATCTATTGGCTGGTGGGCCCCCGTCGCGCCGCGCTATAAATAGATGGTGGGGCTGGTGGCTCAAATCACGAGGTTGACCTGTGCCACAAACCCCACCCACACAAACCCTAGACCGATCTAGAGGGACCCGCAGTCAGCGGCGGGAAGCTCCATCGCCGTCACCGTCACCGAATCTCCGTCGCCGCCACCGAGACCACCAGCGATGGCCAACTCCTCCTCCAATGCGTCAGACGGTCGGTACCTCCCTCTCCCTCTCCCCTTCTCTCTCGATTCAATCAAGAACATAGATGCTAACAGCACGATATCACGTACTGTAGCCCATGAGGATGGTGGTCGTGGAGGCGAGGTGGCGCTGGCGAAGGCGAACGTGTTCCGACGCGGTGGCTCGTCGGGCTTCGCGATGGGCGAGGTGAGGAGTGGCGCCGCGGTGGCCTTGACGCCGTCGTGCGCCATGGCGCGCGCTCGTGGCATGGTTTTTCTTCTTGGTGTGTCAAACTTCAAATTGCTATGGAGTGTACTTTGTATCAAACTAGCAATATTTCAAGGAAAATATCATGTGAAGAATAGTATAAAGCGCCAAATGGGTGGTGACAACGGATCGACGGATAATGCCTCTACCGTCACGATGGATACGAATACAAATGAATAATATCGGGTTGTCAAATGTGAAAACCCCTTAAACTATACATCCAAAATTAACAAAAATACGTAAATAGTTTGTAACATCCGATTTTTCGAGTTTATAAAGCCCTGTTTATAAAAATAAATTTTTGGAATTAAATCAAGCTTAAAATAAATTTTTAGAATTTAAAATAATTTAATATGATTAAATTAAACTTTAACATGAGCTAAAAATATTTTATTTGTGTTTCTGTGTCTCATGGATTTTTGGTATTTTTGGTGCGAGTCACATTTATGAACAATTTAATCAACATCTAGTAAAATGGCACACCAATCTCCGCTTTCACCCCTAGTGACAAGCACGCACGATGGATGTGGGGTTGTCAAATTCATGATCACAATAAAACGACTTAAAATGGCACACCAATCTCCGTACAAATTCATGATCACAATAAAACGACTTAAAATACGTTCAAAATGATACTAGCTTATGATTTTTTTTTACTATATCTGATTTATTTTTTATTATAATTGAGTTGGCTTATTTGACATAATTAAACTTAAAAAAATTAAAAATAGAAAAAACATATTTGCCTATCACGAACAATATAAAGGAATACAGGAAAAAAGAAAAGGCAAAAAAGTCAAAAAATTTAAAAACCTAAAAACTAGAAAAAAAAGATAAAATTACTGAATAATAAAAAAATAAGTCAGAAGCAGAAATTAACTTTAATTTAAAATGAGCACAACATTAGACTTGAGAAAAAGATCAAGCAACATACAAATAGTAAAAGGGGTATGATAAATGCAAGCAAGTGAAATGCCATGGTTCGGGGGAGTTGTAGATTTTGCCATGAGCTACTTTTTGGCATTCTACCTAGAAAGCAGCTAACTTTTCCTAAGAGACTGTTTGGCACTTTATCTTTTTGTTGGGCTACCAACTGGCTGCTTCATATGTGGACAAAGGTTAAAATGTCTGAAACACTTTTAAACTTTCTAAAGACATATTTGTATGCAGATTAAGCGTAAAAATAATGGATGTTGTGAAGGACCATGTGAGAAGGTTCAGAATTATGTTGTGATAAACTATTACCGTTTTAGAGGAGTGAAATTATAGAATTTGCAAATTTTTAATTTTTTTTGGAATTTTTGCAAACTGGTGGTTTGACCGGTCAAAGGAGGCGGTTAGACCGACCCCCTCTAGTGGTCTAACTGGCCACTAGGTAGCGGTCTGATTGGCCACGCACTGGTGCTTTGGATGGAAATATGATTTTTGGGAGTTTTGGTTGTGGGTTGATTTGGTTTGATCTAGGTCAATGTATATGTATTGCATGATGTATATTTTAGCTAATGTGGATCAAGTTGTGAAGAATTTATATCCTAAAATAATTTCTTTGTCTTTGAATATGCATGAAACCTTGGAGTGAACCATAGTCAACAAGGATAATCAAGGCTATACTCATGGAGGAGTCAAGTCTCAGAACGATCAAAGAAATTAAGTGAGATGCCTGAGGTCAAGCATAACACGACAAAGACAGGAAATACTGAAGGGAAGTTCGAGCAACAGGTTGCATCATGTGACTTGGTAGATCCAAGTCAGACATGATCCGGTGAAACTGGAACATGAGAGACTTGCCAATACATGGCAAGTCAGTAGTGCACCTACACGTCATAAGCATGCGATTGCTTGCAAGGAAAGATGAAGGTTGTGTCAAGAAAGGTATTTTGGTAAGTTAACCAAAATACCGAAAATTATCTTGGATCAAAACCATAACGCTTGAGCGGTGCTTGGAAGAGCGGTTTAGGTCAAGGATAAACTAAGAAGAATAAATTAGATCAAAGGCTAAGAACTTAGCATATTTGAGCTCATGTGCTTTGAAAAGTATGCATGAGTTTAGTGTGTAAGTAAAATCTATGTTATGTAGGGCTAACGGGCTTCCCCTATATGTACTAAGTGGATAGTATCTATTAGAGTTAAATGTGCTAATTGCTTTGTCTATTTAACAAGTTGAGATAGAAACTTACTAATTAACCATTCAAGCATCCAATCGTCCTAGTTTTACTCATTGAACCCATGTGTTCTAGGTTTAAAGTTTGAGAAGTGAGTATTCTATGTGCTCTCTTGTCCTCTAGATAGAGTAGTTGTAAAATATTTATCCTCAAGTAGCAATATATTAACTTTGTTTATCTCCCATGACTCTCACTTGTGTTAGTTGATTTACTCTTAATTTAGTTGGTTTTGATCTTCTCTCTCCCCTTCTTGATCTTGTTGAATGCAAAGGATGAGTAAATGATAGATATGTATCATAAAAATCAATTCTCATTCATCTAAGTATTAGGTTTGGTAAGTTTATAAAGTTACCTGATTTTGCTTAGATTTGACTGCATCTTAAGTTTTCTTGTTCCAAGTGTTTTTGCCTCTAATCGTTTGGTGTTTTTGCTTGTTATGACATGTGGGAATACATATAGAGTCATCTTAGCCTTTCTCTACTCACGAGCAAGTCATATTTCTTGTTTTCGGTTTTCGTCCGGTTTTAGTGCAATCTTGCTTGATATTGAGAAAGATATTAACTTTATTATGGATTTTTGTGATCCTTGGATGTAATAGTTTCTGAGACCTTAAGTAAGGTGTGTGCAAAATTTTATATCATTTGGATATGTATTTTTGGAGTTGCATTAAAGTTACATTGGATCGGGTTGAAAATTTCAGTTCTGGGACAGGGGATTCCGGTTAGACTGCACCCCCACCGGTCATACCGCCCAAGGCTAGTCAGATCGGCACTAAGTCAGCGAATCGGTCGTGAAGCCCAGTTAGACCGCCCCTGGTAACTGATCTGACCACCTGAGCCCTGAAATTCTCATGATTTTGGTTTTTTTATTTGACAGCTTGGGTGTCGGCTTCCTTTCCTAATCTTCATAGCTCTATAGCTATTGGAGTGAAAGATCGGTGAATACTTAGGGAAAATTGGAAGACACCATTCACCCTCTCTATTGCCATACCGATCCTATATTTTATTTTTGTTTTGTAAAAATATCTATTAAATAACTTAATTATACTAAATTACAAACAATTTAACAATATTACACTTATTTGTTCTGTCGTAAAGTCGTTATAATCTATTTAAGACTTTTCATTTGTAATTTCACTCCCATATGTATATCTATGTAATTCTGTGAACACATACTACAATAACATCATTGTTATCAATGTAATTTCAATCATGTGCTACTTAATCAAATCCAACGTCATTCCCATGTCCATTGATGCAACAGGACCACAACCACAAGAACATCAATCTGATTCCCATGTTCATTGTTGTAACAACAATATTGAGTTAGATGCTAATCAAACACATTTATTTTGTAAGAAAAACCCTTGTCCAAATAACAAGAGAAAAACCCTTGTCTAAATAACAAGAGATGCTTCTAATTCTATCATACAACGATCTCAAATATGAATCAATTAGCAACAGTAACCATTGGGAGCTCTGAAATCCAAATCAGTAAACAACCAATTAATAGCAATTTGGGAAGGACAATAGTAAGAACAACAATTTTGGGATAATAAAAAACCAATCAATTAAACATCGATAACATGAATGACAAATTTAGGGTAAGTAACATGAAGAACCAAATCGGAAGCAATTATGGATCTCATGTTGGGCACAAGCCGGTGCAATACTAGGAAGGAGAGGCAGTGGCCGCTTGTTGTGAGTAGAGCTAGGACTTGGGCCGGGCTTATTTGGGCCGGCCGGCACGCCGGCCAAGACGCACAGCAGCCAGCACACCGCCCGACGTGGTGGCGGGCGCGCGCACGCGCACGAACGGTGGGCGGGCCGGGCCTCAAAATTCGGCACGGTGGGCGGCACGGCACGACAGATCGGGCCGTGCTTGGGCCGGCACGGCACGGTGGGCTGGGGCGGCACGACGGGATCGGGCGGCACGGGGGCACGGCCGCACGCCCGCCCTCCCGGCTCCCTCCCGCGCCCCCGCCCCGCCTCCCGTCGCCATCCCAGTATCACAATCACAATCACATTATCACACACACAGCAGAGGGAGTAGAGGGGAAGGAAAGAAGCGTACCCGAGAGGCCGAGCTGCCAGCCGAAACCCCCACCGCCGCATCCCTCGGCGTCGGCGCCCTCTTCGCCTTCCTCACAGATTACACCTCCACGCCGACGAGCCCGCCAAGAAGTTGACGACCTCCTCCACGGCGTGCCGACGTCCCCAACCAGGCAACCAGCAAAACAATTACACGCATTAAGACCTTGAATTGAAATGTACGAACACCGTGCACGGATGGATGCATGCGTACCTCGCGCAGTCGAGCACGGAGCCGGAGGAGGGGGCGCGGGGAGGGGAGGATCCTGAAATCGTGCAGGCGTACGCTGATCTCGAACGCATGAACGATCTAGATATTGATGAGTAGCTACAATGTACTATGTTGTTATAGTTAGTATGTACATATATTGTTACTGTACTCTTTTCCTTACTCGGGAAACCCCACTCTGGGGCGTAAGGTTTTTAACGAGGCAGTAATATTGTATTTTAAAATATCAATGCAATTACACTTTTCCCAAAATATTTACGCCATTGCGTGCGATGTTTTCATACAATTAATTCAACTTTAATTAATTTTCAACGAGACGGGTACGAGAGAAAGTAAGATGATGGACGTCGCTACAATTGTCGTGCAGCCTTTGTCGTGCATAGTAACTTTGGGCCGGGCTTGGGCTGGCACAGCACGAACGCCGGCACGGCGGGCTTTGGGCCGTGCTTGGGCCTGACCGGAGGTGAGGCGGGCGGCACGGCACGGCACGGTGGGATGATTGAGCCGAGCCGGCACGGCATGAACCGGCCCGAAGCACGGTGGGCCTGGGCCGTGCCGGCACGGCACGGCCCAACTCCCAGCTCTAGTTGTGAGGACGTTGGGGGTGAGGAGCTTAGGTGTGGTGATGGCAGAATGACGGCTGCACCGATCGAGGAGCTTGAGGTGATGGAGGTAGGTCATGAAGCTAACTGCGTCAGACGCTAGGAGGATGACATGTAGCAGCAGCAAGCAAGGAGGACAGCTGCGCCAATTGTTGACCGACGGTGAGCAGAGCACGATGCGGCCTAAACCCTAGAGCTGTGGGAGAGGAGCCGCAGTCGTTTGGTTTAGAGAGAGGGAAATATGAGGAGAGGAGTTATGGGTTTCGACCTTAAATATGATGATATTTGGTGGGTAATTTCCACCAATTTTGAGTGGCAATGTTCTAACTTTAACTTACCAAAAGACACAAAAGCATTTCTCTTCTAGCTTTTCACTTTCAGTACATTTTCTCAAAAGATAGCTTTTAGCTTATCCCCAAAGTTGATTAGAAGATAGTTAGTGTAACACCCCGTTTCCAGGGGTAGTACTTACTGTTCATCTCGCAGCTGCCCAGGACTGTTCAACTGCGAGACACTGTAATTGAGTGTACATCATCACAAACGCATGCTTTTAAAGGGTACAAACCAGCTTTATTACAATATAGTGGCTTAACGGCCAAGTCTTACAGCGGACGACGGCCCTTACAATACATAAAATCAAAAGGTGCCACAGGCAAGCCTAAGCGGAGAACAACCTTTAAAACCAAACGTCAATTTCCTCGAATGCGCCTCCGTCTTCTCCCGCTTCTTCAAAAACCTCAATTTCTTGTGGAGCGTTTTCTGTTTATGTTTGTTTAGCAAGTATGAGTATAACCACCGTACTCAACAAGTTGCACAGAAAGATACTGAATAACTACATGCAAGTGGATTTCAAAGAATATGGAATAATGGTTCTATTATTTTATGTGGATGCAGTTTTGCTTTTATAAAACGTTTGGAGTTTAGAGCAAGATAAACAAAGACTTCTTAATAATTTGGGGTTTCAAACTTGATTATTAACTTTTTCATTTTATCAAAACCATTCCAAATCTACTTATGCTTCATTCATGGAATCACCCAAATAAACACAGCCTCATTAACCAGAAGCACGGCGTATTCGAATACTATTTCATTTCACTCTGCAGAGCTGCTCAGCTTTACCCACAAGATACATTAATCCTCATAACTGAATTAAGAAAACAAGGGTTTTTGCATACTCAGTTCTTTATATACTCTTTACCCGATAGACACTTGATCGATCACTTCCTCGGGCACCTCTGACTGGCCAACGTCGAGTGAATTTACCCGATCCGTGAGAGTCTACCGTTGTAACGTATTACCTTTACTATTATTCTTTCTTTCTTTTCTGGTGTAAAGATTCAATTGAATTGAGTAGCTACTAATCCAAGTTTGACAAATCAACGCTTGCGGTTGAGCGGTCACTATGTCCTTTATTTGGCATAAGGGTCTTGTCCTTACATCCTTACCGAGGCATCACCAATATCATACACTCGTATCCTCTGATACAAGGCCAGCACAAGTTATACTGTCTCCATTCTCGGGCCTCCTTCCTCGGATAAAGGTCAGGGGACCCAACCAACTTATGGCTTCCCATGAAAACTCCTTTATCCTCTACCTTTTTCTTTTAAAAATTCTACCAACAAGCGTCAGATCACTTAGCAGTATAAAACATGATTCCTACACTACTGTGGAATATTAATAATACATTATTTTATGTAACTAGGTCTTGTCAAGGTGAATGTGGCTATCAAATTAAAATCGGGCTTTTGTAAGATAGTAGGACGTAACTAATAATATGTAATTCTGAACTTAATTGTACATAAATAACAGTGAAAAGTAATGTAATGAAAATATTGCTTAATTAGATAATTAAAGAACATAGGCTCAATATGATCAAAAATAATGCGACTTGCCTTGCGACTCTAGGATTTCGATTAACTCGTACTTTGTGAAATCTTGAATTGGGACTGGAACCTCCTTCTCCCGTGTCGGTGGGTCAACGGCGTCAGAGGCTAGCGCAAAATAAATGGACCGAAAAACGAAAACAAAACTCAGACAAAAATTTAAAATAAAGGTTTTGGGCTTTTAGGGGCTAAATATGGGGTAATGGATATCAGAAGTGGGTTTGTGGGCTTGAAACGGTTCAAATGGATATAAACAAGCTTATCGGGTCTCGAGTGAATAGTAATGGGTTTGGGTGCATTGTTCATCGCGGGTCGGCACTGTTCACATCGGACCCACAAGGAACAGTGGCGTCTTCCTCCTCCGTTCAGCGTGAGCGCGCGAAGACAGGGGAGAGAGGCGGCGGTGATCGAAGGGGTTTTTGGGTTTTGCGAAGCGATCGGAGGGCAGGAATGGGTAGGTGGGACCAAGGGGACTCCGTTTTTGGAACTCTCACCGACGGCAACTCCGGTGATCGACGGCGGTGGCGCCATGGATGCACTCGGGTTTTTACGGCACAGGGACGATCTATGGACCTTTGGGGCAATTGCATCCGGCTTTGAGCATCTTGGGGGCTGAGGAGAGCTCGTGGTAGTGGTGGTTCGGCCAGGGAATGACGGAGATGGGCTGTCCACGGTGGTCGGCCATGGGTGGGCGACGTCGTCCGTGGGCAAGCTGGTAGGGGCCAAGGGAGCTACTGGGGCGGCTTGGGATGTGATTCTGGGATGCTCAGGGAGCTCTGGGCGGTTAGGGGTTCTGGGCGGCAGCTTAGCTCGGGTAGCTGCAGGATTCTGGGCGGCAGTGTGCACTCGGGAACAATTGGGGGCGGTTAAGGGTTGTTGTGGGATTGTGCTACAAGGTGGAAAGGGGTGCTGGGGTTTAAATAGCTGAGGATGGCGGTTTGGGCGTTCCCTGGTACCAGCGGTGGGGAAGAAAGATCAGGAGCTTCGGGAGGGCTCGGGGAGGCTAGCTGCAGCTAGCAGGGGAGAAAGTTGGCGGTGTCAAGAGGGGATTTTGCGGTAGTCAAAAGCTGTCAGAGCAGGTCAAGTCGGTCGAGAGGGGGCTGTCGGCTTGAGAGGGAAGAAACGGGTGGCGGCGGCTGATCTTGGACAGGGCGGCGTGACGCCTGATAGGAAGGGTCCAGGAGGGTGTTAGAGGTATGGCAAAGGGTTTGTACGGCACTTGACTCGAGTGGGACGATGTGGCAACAGCTGGAAGGCGAGGGAAGGTGCAGGGTGGCGGTTTCCAGAGGTGGCGGTGATTTTTTGGACGTGCTACAGTGCCGCGCGCCAAAAAGGGGAGTTGAGGGCGGTTCAGGGAGTGGGCTAGGCTGGGCTTGCATCAGAGGGCTGGGAAGGGTCAAGGAGAGGCAAAAATCCAAGAAAAGCAAAAATTCAAAACTTTGCAAAAATTTGATTTCGTTTCAATTAGTTTTGGGAAGGCATTCGGCTTTTGGAAGCAAAGCCAGCTTTAAGCTCCTAAACATGACCTTAAGTGAGTTAGTGGTGCTAGCAGGGATTTTTTACTGGCCGGTATGGGCTGAAAATCAGCGGTTTTTGGTTTTACCAGTGACCCTAGTAAAATTTTAAGCTGGCTCCTAAAAATTCATTTTGCATAAATTTTAACAAAGTTAGAAGAAATTTTTGCCGAAATTTGTTTCAGAATTTTTGACTGATATTTTCAACTGATTTCGGCTAATTTTTTTAAATTCAAAATTTAATATGAAAATTTCGATCCAAAATCCTCTGAAATTTTTTGATTTTCAGTCGTACCGGCTCTATCGGCCACTCCGGGTTAAAATTTACGACATGTGTTTTTAAAGTGCTTGATTAGTGGATAGGTACCTTTTGTTTGTCTATTAACTAGTGAGAATGACAGTGATTATTATCGCCTAACACGACGACACCAGGGGCCATCCCTGACAACGATTCCACCAGCTCAACCAAACTTATTTGCACATGACATCAACATCACAAGAAAAATGTTATTTGTACATCACACGAATCTGTTACCTCTTTTGCTTATTCTCTCCCCACCGACCTCCTTCACGTCTCCATCCTCTGACATGTAGCAATGATTTTTTTTGGTACGCATGGCTATCAATAAAACATCAAGAATCAATGCGTGCGAGAACAATGTCTCGGCTGCCACAATGCATGCTGCCGACTGCTACACAATAACATCAGCATTTTTTCCCCTCGTCTACTTGGTCACGCGTGCAACTGCAAAACAAACTAAATACGAGTCTTAGCTTTCAACTATAAGACAACTTATTCAACTAGATTTAGACGTTTTTACCTCAAACAGAGATTTGGTCTACTTCTATTCAAGAGATCTGAAACCCTTACATAACATGAGGTTTTCACTTTTGTCATATGTCATAACCTTCAGACCGCACCGTCGTCACTCCAACATGCATCATCCATTTTGATCTCTACACGTCATAACTCAAGCACGATCATCTTCTTCAGCATTCTTGACCCTCTAGACTATGACTTTACACTAAGCCATTTTCTGATCCTCGCCGTAGACCTCGATCGCCTCTAAGTTACCGTACACATGCAAAGACTAAATCAATATTTTTCTCAGCACAAGTTCTTTTCAACTTGACCTTCTTTTCAACTTGACCGACATTAGTTTACATATGTCACATACCTTACATAACAACTCTAAATAATGTTATCAATTATTCATCATCATAAATATTCTAGAGCAAGCCATATGATCTAACACTCACACAGAACACTACGACAACATTGAACCTTTTTTTAACTGCTACTGCCTCCATGTATGACAAATCTCTGGAGTCACCTCGGTTTTTAATTAAGCCATCCCGCCGCTAGTCGCCGTCCTGATTATCTGCAACAAAGCTGCAGAAACAGGAGTGGTGAAGCGTGTTAAAAACAGAGGCAAAGTAACTTAGCTCTTTTATGTTCAGGTTAATAGTTTACTGCCAACCATACTGAGAAAAAACAGTTCATGTTGCTGACAAAACGTAGAGAGGAAGTAAACAAACTACAAGTTTCATGTGGATGAGCAGGAAAATGGCACAACTAGGCAACAGAAGTTCAGCCAAACCATGTTACATGTGTGCACTGTGCAGTGTTAGATTTGTTGGTTGGTGTCCTGTACAACCTTAGTTATGCTGCTCCTCCATCAATCAAAAGATTTGCTAGAATGTTGCAATTGCCTACAATTTGAGATGAAATGACCAGCCAAGAAACCAAGTCACTAAATTACCCAATAGAACGTGCACAAGAAGAATTCTCAAGAGACATAACAAGCACTGGTAATAAACTAGATCATACGTATGACGACTGGTTGATGACGACTGGTTGTTGATGTCGCCTGCCTGATCACACGTTGTTATTTTTTCATTTGTACACAAAGTAGATCGGAAGAGGGGATATCCTTCTTTAAAAAGGCCGATCTCATGTTTGGAGACCAATACAATTGCTATATTTTTTCTACACGAACAATCCCCGCTGTTATAACATATAGGTGAGCCATATAATGGACGCGTAAGATCTTAAGAGAATTTTTAGGAATTTTGTCTTGTTTGATTTAAGTGTTGTGTTTTTGGATGGTTGAGAGAGAGATTGAGGAAGTAATGAGCACTCGTGTTGAAAATGCTCTCCGTTTAAAGTGGATCATATAAATAGCTTATAGAAACCACCTTGAGAAGTCACTCCGTTTAAAACTCGACTTTCAAAAGCTAAAAAAGAGAAGCTGTTTGAAACAAGATATATTGTGAGATTTTCCAGCCCTCTAAAATAAAAGAGGTACTTCTAATCCCACCAGTTTCGGAGATATTTCAAACAAAGTGCATCATCGTTTCACATAACAATAATGAAGAACACAAAACAGCAGCGATAGTTCAGCACACTATACTACCCAGAATACAGGACTGAGGACTGAGGACTAAGGAGTCCTTAGTTTACACACAGACGAAAGCATATATAAGCAGCATGCAGCAAGCTCTTCAACCTTGCGCCGAAGCAGAGAAAATCCAACTGATTTAAGCGATCATCTCAAGCATGCCAAGTGTTGTTCCTATTTGCTTTTGTTTCTAGCTTTTTCTTAAACAAGTTAGAAATCAATATAAATACATATATTCTCAAAGTAGCTTCTTCACTCCTTTCGTTCTCGTCCCTCGCACGTATACTCACTCACTTTTTCACCGTTTATCTATTTTTTTCTAAAAATTACTTCTTTCAGCCAACACTACTTATTTTCAATAAAAAAACCATCAGCTGCAACCAATACCAACACCCCGTAGACTCACTCGCTAGCTTGCCAGGTAAGTCAGTTAACCCCAAACAGAAAGTCCGCCTGAGGAAGTAGGAAAATTCTGTGAGCTTATGTTCTCATGGGTAACTGGCAGAGAACATTAACCTAGCTTGATGCACAAAGGACATGTCAACCAAGCAATTTGGCTTTAGTTACAAAACTAGAGTAAAACACTAAAACAAATTTGTCTTACCGACCTTAGGGATATGGATGACTGATGCATGCGATCTAATCAGTGGCCCTTCACGGCCTTCCAAAATTTGCTTCAGCTTTGATGAATTCAGAAGAGCATATATGATTGCCAATTGCTGTCTTAGAGATGGCCAATGAAAAAAAATTCTTCAAGAAGAGGCATATGGGTTGATGTAAGCTACTAAGCTTTAGCTTCAAAAGGCACACAAGTGCTGAATGAATTAAACAAGCTGATGGGAAAGAGTGACTGTTAGTAATATCACGGAAAAATAAGATATCGGTGTTGATCTGTTACTAGCGAATAAAAACAACCAAAGAACATCAAAACCTCCTCTTATTGCATTCTATGCCAAGGTGTGAAATCATGCGTTGTACATAGAATGAGACTGGACGGCAAGTTTTCCAAATTGTATGAAAGTGAGGAAGATCGGTTAGCGCTGAATTTCTGGTGTGGCATGGCGCATCTACTGGTTTTTGTCGCAATGGATGTCGCGCCCCTGAAGCAAGCTTTGAATTGGAGTTGGAGTTCGCTAGGTCTCTCTGCGTGTCCCCTTCACCCCCGGTATTGACAGATAGACGTGGGGAGTTGATAATTGGATGCTTTTGGTTGGTGTAAAGAAGAGAAGAGAAGACAACTGGTCAGACTTATGTTAATTCTGCATAGTTGGAACTCAAACAGGCCTGGCAGTGTGGAAATCTGAATCTCATGTGTGCCTTGTGAATGGTTCTTGTGTCCTGTCTGAGTTCTGTTATCGCTGTTAAGAATTTCGATCTGGTATGATGGTTCTACTGTACAAGTAGTATGGTGACATCAAAAGTCCGGTGGTATTCATGCCTTGTGGAAGTGTGCTGACCAAATTAGATGCAATGCAAATTCTCGGTGTGGTACCTGTGAAGATGTCGATCGGTGCTCAACTTTGCAAAGTTAATCAGATGTCTCCAAACTGACAGCAGCAGGACTAGTATTAGTCTATTATTGAATGATTATTCAGCAAACACAAAACATTGGTGGTGGTTTGCATGACACCAAGCAGCGCCACGGTGGATGCAGATATCATCCATGATATGCCACCCACCCCGACCGGCCGTCGCCTGCCAGCGACGATTAACAATCAACCACTAGCAAGGCCAAAAAAGCTTCAAGCTTTCCCCGCCGCCGGCGACACGGCGGCCCAGAACTCTTCGTCCTTCTCGAGCGCCGCCATGTGCTCTGGCGTCAGAACCAGCTCCGCGTCCATGCTGCCTCCCCCCTCCCGCCCAGGGTACAGCGAGGCCTTCCCGTCGAACTTGTTCGCCTTGCCGCTCCGCGCCGCCACTGCCTTCCCCCACCCGAAGTCGCAACCGTACATGTCGAACCGCGGCGAGCTCCCCATCATCACCCCCGAAGGGTCGAACCACCTCAGCGTGTACACCATCGGCTTCTTCGTCCACGCCGCCACGCGCGCTCGGATGTTCGCGTCCGTGTGCGCCGCCACCGCGCGCCCCACGGCCGCCGCCGCCCACCCGTGCCCGCGCGCCAGCAGCTCCGACGCGCGCACCGCATCCGTACCGATGGCGTAGACGCTGTTGCCAAAGTACTCCGCCGGCAGCGCCGGCCGGAGCCGCCCGCGGTTGTTGATGGTCGCGCGGCACACCGTCTCTCGCTCCGGCGCCGAGCGCCGGGCGCGGGTGATGCACCGCCACATCAGCGAGCTCAGCGCCTGGAACCTCGTCAGCGCGGCCGCGCCCGCCGTGTCCCCGGCCGCCAGGAGCTCCTGGCGAGCCCGCTCCTTGAGCGCCGCCAGCGACTCCGCCGAGAAGTGCAGCATCCGCTCGCGCAGCGGCGGCGGGGCCAACCGCTCGACGAGCTCTGACACGTCCGCGTACGGTAGCACAACCGGCGCCGCCGCGCCGCCGCCGGCCGACCAACGCTCGAACAAAGGCCGTCGCGACGTCAGCGGGCGCGGGGCTTCCAGAGGCGCGAGTCTGGCGCGCGCGATCTCGGCCCACGCGTTGACGAAGTCCCAGAAGGCCGTGCCGTCGGACAGCGCGTGGTTGTACACGAACCCGACGAAGACGCCGTCGGAGAGCTCGGTGACCTGGACGGCGAAGAGGGGGAGGTGGTGGCCGTCGTAGTTGACGGCGTCGTCGAGCGGGAAGAAAGACTGGACGACGCGCGGCACGTCGACGTCGGGAGGGATCACGTCGGCGATGGCCACGCCGCCGGCTTCGGCGTGGATGATCTCGACGCCCTGGCCGTCGCAGTCGATGGAGACCGAGCAGCCGACGACGTTGCCGCTGTCGTCGCGGTGCTGGTCGGTGACGAAGCGGCCGGCGACGGGGTAATAGGCGGCGAGAGCGTCGGCCAGGGCGGCGGCGAGGTGGCCAACAATGTGGGCGGTGGAGAAGAGAGGGGGCGATGCGGGCGGCGTGAAGAGGAGGCCCTTCTGGATGTAGTTAGCGGAGAGCATGGAGACGTCCCAGGAGGTGAGCGGGATGCGCTCGCGCGGCCGAGGCGGCGGCTTCACGGTGCGCGTTGACACGACGCGCACCGGAGACGGCATTTTGGATCGAGGTGTATGGAATTGCAAGCCGTCCGGCCACGGGACAGTATACTGCTGGATTAGGGTTATAGATGGAGGTGGTCAGGTCTTCCTCCCCATCCATCAAAAAGGCAGCAAGACTCTACTGCGTGGGACAGCGATGTCGTCATCGTCCCGACTGTCGGCTCCACCTCGGTCCAATCGAAGGCTGGAGTCGAGGTGTGCCCTCAACTACTGGCGTTGCCGCAGGTCACGTGAAGAAAGCTGGAATTCAGAAATTACTCAGTTATCTGTTTCACCTTAGTGCAAACAATAACAAATTAAGAACAATAAAACTATCAAAAAATCAGTATGGTTACCTCTTTTGCTGAATGCAACCATGCAACCGGATTCCAGAATTTCAAATATTTAAGAAAAATAGTTCGAATTTTGTCAATTTTTCACAAAATAGACCTTATTTTTGCAACACAAACGAGAAGAGATTGAGGGAAGAGTTGTGCCTGGATGAGGGGATGGGTGGGTGCCTATCCATAGAAAAAATTTAAAATTTTTTGAGATTATTTGATATTTTCATGAGCTTTTTAAACTTCCAACAACTAAAAAACAAAGGAAATTTTCTAAATTTTGATTGTTATCGTGACTTAACTAATGGGCCTTATGAGTCGGTCGGGAGATGCGTCAGTCACTTTGCACAGCTGAGAGAGAGAGATAATGATTTTGGTAATTAACATGCCTGCTTGGATACGGTGGTGCGGATGGTACCAACGGCGACGATCAGGGGAGGCGGCCATCAAGGTGTTCATCAGGCGGCCGGTGCGCCGGACGACACAGTTGACCACAGGTGGTTGCGAAGGCAAAAGGGCCAACGAGGGCGACGAAGACTGCCGGTGAAGTTCTACTGAAAATCGATGGGCGCACCGGCTCAAGCTAGAGGCGGAGATGGTTCAAAAATGAGGAATCAACGAAGGTTCAAAAATGAGGAATCAACGAAGGGCTCACCAGAGAAGAAGAAACCATGTGGCGGCGACATTGGCCAGAGCGAAAAAAGATGGTGTGATTCCTGCTATTCTCTGCTGCCGTCATCAAATTGAAGGAGGGAAGTGAGTGAGGAAATCAAACGATGCAAAAATGACGTGGTGAACAAAAAGCCGCAGGCTCATCGGAAAGGAGTGTGCTCGGCGTTGGAGATTATGGTGAATCCAAAGCGCTCTGAAGGAAGATGAACGTCAGGTCGGCAGAGCTTTATAGGGCAAGGCAAGGGCGCTATCCTCCTCAAGAAGTATTGTCCTCTCGACGGGATTCACGGTGATGGCAAGCCACGATGCTCCTTGCATGCTGGTGGTGGCAGGGCGGTGGGCAGGACATCTCGGCGCATCAATCAAGAGCTCCGGGTGGCGCAAGCGAAGCGGCTTTTGCAGGCGCACGTGCAAGCACGATAGCTCGGAGGCATGCCAATGGCGTCGGTTGGGAAATGGACAATGACATCTGACGAGTGGGTTCGTCTTGTCAGCTACAACAACGGTCCAACGAGAGAGAAAGAGCATCCACTAGATTACGCCTTGCATGGAGAATGTGGCGAGGAGAAAGCGGCTTGGTGAGGTCGACGCACAGGCCACAGCTGGGCCAGAATAGGAGATGGGCTGGGCCTAGGCTACTGTTTGGCCCACGATCATGCTTCAAATTTTCAAAAATTTTGAATTTAACACTTTCAAAAATTAGATTCTAGCTAGGAAATATAGCAAACAAGCTCCAAAATTTCTGATAGTTTTTGGGGATGCACTATGAAATAGGTTAGGTTTAAATAAAATATTTTTAGGTTTCCCTACTCAAATTATTTTAGAAAATTGTAAATCATTTTTAAAAATATCAAAAATTTGAAAATTCATCGAAATGCATAAATGAGTTTTCAAACATAATCTTGAAAAAAACACAAGATGTTACATGTTGAGGCCCAAGGAGCGTGTGAAGCAGCTACTTGGAAGGGTTGTGATGTTAACTATGGTGATACAGAGACCTATGGTCACTGGAATAGGAAACGGCGAATAGAAATGACAGCGCTAGCTACTGCTACGGTGGTGACGGTGAAAACGGCTACATGAGCTAACATGAGCAACGCTCAAGCAATAGGAGGTCACCACAAAAAAGCTGGTGGGGTTGGTGATGGTGGAAGAGCTCTGGAATGTCTTCAACGGAGGCGAAGCATGACGCTGATGGAAAGCTGAAATTTGTTTATTCCTAATCTAGTTGCGTGTAGGAATATGATACGTATACGTATTGCCAACTCGTATTCATTGTTTTGCCGCGTCGGAGGTGATGCCCGAGCTGCATGCAAACTTGTACCCTATATAAAGCATACAAGGTGTAGCATTGTAAACTATCAAGCAAAGGCAGTGCCTCTTGATCAATAATCAGAAGAAGTAGCGTCTCCTGTGCAAGAAAGAGGCAGCTCCAAAATCCTATTCTTCTCGTGTGTAGTTGTGTCCGTCCTGAGCATCTAGTTCGCAGCGTCCTTCTGGAGATTGCGAGATCTTAGCCGAGCTCCAAGATCGGCTCCAACACATGGTATCAGAGCGTCCAGGCTAAGGCGATCTCCAGCATTGGATGAGCGGCAGCAACAGTCCACCATCACCACCTCGACCTCCTAAGAAGCCGCGCTTCGACACCGGCAAGAAGCCAACCGACGAGAGCAGCGAACACCAAGTCAAGCGACGTCGGGCTGCAGCGAATGGCGAAGGAGGCGAGCGCGTCGGTGGTGTACCTAATGTTGACGAGGACAAACTACAACGAGTGGGCCCTGTTGATGCAAATCAACATGGAGGCAATAGGACTCTGGGAGGCGATCGAGCCCGACAAGGTGGAGCGGCGAGAGGACCGTCTCGCGCTGGCCGCACTGATCCGGGGCGTACCGTCCGACATGTACTCTATCTTGGGCTCCAAGAAGAGCGCCAAGCAGGCATGGGAGGCGGTGAAGACGATGCGCCTTGGAGTAGAGCGTGTCAAGGAGGTCAATGCACAGAAGCTGCTCAAGGATTTCGAGAACATTGCGTTCAAGGATGGTGAGGCTGTCGACGATTTCGTAATGCGAATTTCCAGCCTCGCCAGTAATCTTCGAGCGCTCGGTGAGTCCATCGACGACAAACGTGTCGTCAAGAAAATTCTTCGCGTGGTCCCTTTGCAGTACAACCAGGTTGCGGTCTCGATTGAGATGTTCTGCGACATCAAGACACTCTCGATCGAAGAACTCACTGGGAGGCTGCGCGCGGCAGAAGACCATTTCGAGACCAGCGTCGAGTGGATCGTGGATAGAACCGGGCGGCTCATGCTCACCAAGGAGGACTGGCTGGCAAAACACAGGCACCGACTGACGCTGGAATCCTCATCGAGCAAGGAAGGAAGCAATGTGAATTCCCACTGGAGGAGCAAGGGTGGAGTACGGCCGGAGGGCTGCGACACCACCGTCAGATTGACCTCAAAGGGCACCCCTCGCCGGAAGGGTAAATGCCGCAACTGTGGCATCTACGGACACTGGGCCCAGGAGTGCAAGAGGCCCAAGAAGGCGCGTCGTGAGGAGGCACACTTGGCTAAGGCCGACATCGAGCAACCAGCGCTACTGATGGCTTCAGTGAGTGTCACGGCTCAGGCGGCATCGCAAGTCGTCTACCTCAACGAGCAGCAAGTGATCCCGACTGATTGCGATGATGACACGTGGTACCTGGACTCCGGAGCCAGCAACCACATGACGGGCAGGTGATCGGCGCTGGCACATCTTGACGAGACTGTGAGCGGCGCCGTTCATTTTGGTGACGGGTCACACGTGGATATATGCGGGCTTGGGTCGATGATCATGGAAGGGCATCATCATGAGCACAAGGTACTAACTGAGGTCTATTTTATACCTAAATTGAGAAGTAACATTGTGAGCCTAGGGCAATTGGAGGAGGCGGAATGCAAGATCGTGTTAGAGAATGGCAGGCTTTGTGTGTTCGACCAGGAACACACTTTGCTTATCAGTGCTCCGCGCACGGGCAATAGGCTATACACAGTGAAGCTAACAGTGGCTCCACCGGTGTGCCTGTTGTCGAAGGCCGACGACGAAGCGTGGCGGTTGCATGCCCGTTACGGGCATCTCAACTTCAGGGCACTCCACGAACTCGGCACAAAGAGTATGGTGGATGGCATTCCGGTGATAAACCGGGTTGAGCAGGTTGCGACGGCTGCACCCTCGGCAAGCAACATCGCACTCCGTTCCCGCGGGCGACATCATTCCGTGCATAGCGTGGACTGGAGTTGTTCCATGCGGATCTCTACGGCTAGATTACGCCACCAACGCCTGGAGGCAAGCTCTTCTTCTTACTTATCGTCGACAAATTCAGTCGTTTCATGTGGGTGGAGCTGCTGAGTACCAAAGATCAGGCACTCCACTACATCAAGAAGATCAAGGCTGGCGTAGAGATTGAACATGGTGGGCGACTGAAGGGACTGAGTACGGATCGTGGTGGCGAGTTCAACTCCAACGCCTTCGTCGTGTTCTGCAACGAGTCCGGCGTCAAGCACTACACCACCACACCGTACACTCCGTAGCAAAACGGTGTGGTGGAGCATCAAAACCAGACGGTGGTGGAGATGGCTCGGTGCATGCTCAAGAGCAAGGGCGTTCCAGCACGTTTCTGGGGCGAGGCTGTGGCGACTGCCGTCTATGTACTGAACCGCGTGCCAACAAAGAGCCTTGACGGCATCACCCCACATGAAGCGTGGTTTGGCAAGAAGCCCGTGTTCATCACTTGCGCACCTTTAGGTATGTAGTCCATGTGAAGAACATAGGTCCCGGCGTGAGCTATGAGCCGGGGACAAAAGGATATCGAGTTTTTGATCCAGTGGCGAAGAAACTACACATTAGCCGTGACGTGATGTTCGAGGAGGATTGGTCGTGGGATTGGAGCAGCACCGGTGATGAGCAAGATGTGGTGGAGACGTTCTGTGTCGAGATCCCGGCCACTGTTAGTGGTCCGACAACAGGCGACTCTGAAGATCTTCAGGAGATGGAGGCAGGAGAAGTTCAGACTCCAGGCACATCACATTCGACTGGGTTACCGAATCTGGGATCGCCAGCTACACCTGCACCAAGTCCCATAACGACAATACCACCGACGTCATTAGGCATTGAGTGGGTGACCCCGCCGACTGATGGAGCAGCAGATTCAGAGAACGTGCCTCTGAGGTACCGAACGCTGTCGAATAGTTACAGCACTACTGACGAAATCCACGATTTCGAGTACAGTGGTTTGTGCTTGCTGGGCGCGGATGAACCAAGCAGCGTTGAGTAGGCGCTAGCGGAATCGTGCTGGCGGGAGGCAATGAAGGCCGAACTGGAGTCGATCCACGAGAACAAGACTTGGACACCGTCGGAGCTTCCGAGTGGCCATCGTGCCATTGGGCTAAAGTGGGTGTTCAAAGTGAAGAGAGATCCAACCGGCAACATCGTGAAGCACAAAGCTCGACTGGTCACTAAAGGGTATGCTCAGCGCCAGGGGGTGGACTTCGACGAGGTGTTCGCGCCGGTGGCACGGATGGAGACAGTGCGGTTGCTACTGGCGCTCGCTGCGCACGGAGGCTAGGAGGTACACCATATGGATGTTAAAACCGCTTTCTTGAATGGTGATCTCCTCGAACATGTCTACGTCCATCAGCCGCCGGGTTTCATCGACAACAAACAATATGGCAAGGTGTTGAAGTTAAAGAAGGCACTCTATGGACTGCGTCAGGCCCCGCGTGCGTGGAATGCACGGCTAGACCAGGAGCTGGCTAAACTCGGCTTCAAGTGGAGCACACTCGAGCACGTTGTATACAAGAAGGAAGACGGTGACTCTCTCCTTCTGGTGGGTGTGTACGTAGATGACTTGATCATCTGCGGGCCAAACAACGACGACATCGCCGTCTTCAAGCAACAGATGATGAAGAGCTTCGAGAAGAGCGATCTTAGTCTCCTGAGTTATTACTTGGGGATAGAGGTGAAGCAGAAGAACGGAGAGATCACGCTGTGCCAAGGTGCATACACGGCAAAGATCCTCGAGTAGACGGGACTGGCAGGATGCAACACCTGCGACGCGCCCATGGAGAACCGAGTACGGCTTAGCAAGCGGGACGGTGCCACCGCCGTAGACACAACCAAGTTCAGGAGCATCATCAAGAGTCTCCGCTATCTCGTTAACACCAGACCGGACATTGCCTACGCAGTAGGGATAGTGATCCGGTTCATGGAAGCACCGTCAAAGCAGCACTGGGTGGCGGTGAAACGCATTCTCCGCTACCTGGCCGGTATGATCGCCACGGCTACGGTGACGCGAAGGGCGCGAGGTCCGCATCAAGACACGTGGGTTCTGATGATAGTGATCATGCCGGGGATATTGATGAGCGCAAGAGCACGAAAGGCATGGTGTTCTTCCTCGGTCCGAACCTCATCAATTGGGCTTCCCAGAAGCAGAAGGTGGTGTCTCTCTTATCGTGTGAAGCGGAATACATCGCAGCTACTACAGCCGCATGTCAAGGAGTATGGCTGAGCAGGCTGATCGGGGAGCTGACTGGCACTAGCGTTCAGAAGTTCAAGCTGCTTGTGGACAACAAGTCGGCGATTGAGCTCAGTAAGAACCTAGTCCATCATGATCACAGCAAACACATTGATACTCGGTATCACTTCATACGCGAGTGCAATGAAGAAGGGAGACTCGACATTGACCACATCGGCACTGAAGGGTAGCTAGCAGACATTCTAACCAAAGCACTTGGCCGAGTGAAGTTCGTGGAGCTCCGTCTGCGTCTGAGCATTGTTCAAGTGCAACAAGATTAAGGGGGTGAATGTTTATTCCTAATCTAGTTGCGTGTAGGAATATGATATGTATACATATTGCCGATACGTATACGTATTGTCGACTCGTATTCGTTGTAAACTATCAAGCAAAGGCAGTGCCTCTTGATCAATAATCAGAAGAAGTAGCATCTCCTGTGCAAGAAAGAGGCAGCTCCAAAATCCAATTCTTCTCGTGTGTAGTTGTGTCCGTCCTAAGCATCTAGTTCGCAACGTCCTTCTGGAGATTGCGAGATCTGAGCCGAGCTCCAAGATCGGCTCCAACAAAATTGAACATACAGCGAGATTCAGCGGGGTGAGGGGATGCTGAAAATGAGCACGTTGAGGCTTAAGACTCACCGGAGAGGGAACAGTTAAGAGACAATAGAGGCGACGACCTCACAGCGCTAGGATCCTACAACAATGGAGAGATGAAATGAAGCATGCCGCGAAGTTGAGAGAGAGAGAGAGAGCTGGAGATGGATAAATTGGCCATAGCTAAGGTCGAGGCTCATCAAAGAGAGAACTATGTAGCAAAGACTGAACTTGGGGAAGATGACGCGAATCTGGTGCTACACTAGACAAGAAGCAAGATTGAGTAAGGGGTTTGGATGAGGAAGCAAAATGGCACAAAGTGACATAGTTGTTGAAGCTAAAGCCCACCAGAAACGATTTGACTACGGTGAAGCGCGATGAAGCACGTGCATCGGAATCAAAAATGACAACTGTGTTTTGGGAGAATCAGAGGAGGAAACTCATAGGGAGAGGTCAAAATTGAGACGACGTGGAGTGGAGAGGCTAGCTTAGCTTTATAGGGCGAGACAAGGATACTATGCTTGTCACCACTCGGGAGAACTCATGAGAAGAGTGATCTCCGGTGCCTCCCACATGCCAATAGCTATAGGAGAAGGAGGTGACGAGTCAGAGCTTTGCGCAGGGCGCTCAAGGTGGGGCAGACAAGTCGGCTTTTTGCAACAGCGTGTGCAAACATTAGCAGCTACAATACCCAGGAGCTCGGCTCCAACGGCAACGATGTGAGGTGGATGATGATGCCTAATAGGTGGGCTCTGCGCATCAGCGGCGGCGGCGAGGTAGCAAGAGAGATGACGCATCATTGAAAATACGCCTTTGAGCGGGGGAAGCAAAAAATGAGGAGAGGTGGCTCAGTCGGGGGACAACGCACAGACAGCAGCTCGCCAGAAGAGGAAATAGGCCAGGCGAGGCTGCTGTTACGGCCTGTGAAAGGTTTTCAAAAATTAATTCACTTCAATTTGATTTAATTTCATAAATCAAGTTTAGGACTGGAAAATTAGCAAACTAATCTAAACAATTATAATTTTTTTTGGAGAAGCACTTTAGATTATTTAGAACTTAAATAAAGTATTTTCAAGTGTTTATCAAGTTATATTTATTTTCAAAAATTCATTTTTAGTTGCTAGAAAATAGGAAAAACCTTTATTAAATGCTGAAAATTTTTAAAAATTACAAAAATGGAGAAAGATTATTTGAAAATGAATTAAAATAAAAATTAGAATATTTGGAATGTTACAGTAGGCTCGAGCAGCCCCAACCCTGGTGGATTCACCCCTCGATTGATGCAGGCGAGCACAAAACATCCAAAGCGCCGGACAGCATGGCAAAAACTAGATAAAAACTCGAGCAACGACATCGTGCACTGACGAAGCCATCGACGCTTCAATTGGCGAAGAGCATGTCCATGCCCTCCAAGCTCCGGCCCCTCGTCTCCGGCAGCCGCGCGTACACGAACATGCAGGCGGCCGCCGCCACGCCGGCGTACAGGAAGAAGCACCCGGGCATGGTGATCCCGTCGGCGAGCGATATGAACGTCATGCTCACCACCCCGCACGTCAGCCGGTTCACCGCCATGCTGAGGCTCGCGCCCTGCGCGCGCAGCCGCAGTGGCATGATCTCCGCAGTGTACGTGGCCGCGAGCGGCCCGAACCCGACCGAGAACGCCGCGACGACTGCCATCACGGACGCCACACACGCCGCCGCGCTCCCCGCCGATGTCTTGCCGATGCAGAGCGTAAGCGCCAGAGCGGTCAGCGACGCGGCCACGCCGCTGGTGCTGGCAAGCAGGAGCGGGCGCCGGCCGACGCGGTCGGAGAACAGCGTGGCCACGAGGATGAAGCACGTCTTGACGACCCCGACGGCGACGGTGGCGCCCAGTACGGCGCTGTTCGACGACATGCCAGCCTTCTTGAACACCAGCGGGCTGTACAGCACTATGGCGTCGATGCCGGACGCTTGCTGGAAGAAGTGCAGCCCGACGACGCAGGTGAGGATGCGGCGCACCATCGCCGACGGCCGCACGAGCAGCTCCTTCCACACGCCGCAGCCGCCGCCAGCCTCCTGCGGCTCCTCGACGGCCCGCTTGATCTCCTCGAGGCGGAGGTCGGCCTCCACGGCGGAGTCGGAGGTGCGCAGGAGCACCGCGCGCGCGTCGGCGTGGCGCCCTCGCATGGCGAGCCACCGCGGCGACTCCGGCATGGCGAGCACACCCGCGGCGAGGAACACGGGCGGGAGCACGCCGATCGCGTACATGACGCGCCAGCCTAGGTGCACCGGCAGGCCGGCCAAGGCGTAGTTCGACACGTAGCTGAGGAGGATGCCGACGTTGACGAATATCTGCGCAAGCACAGCAAGAAAAGGCTTAGGCTCTGTCCTCAGATGTCCAAATCCTGCCCACGAATGCATGCGTACGTACATCGAGCAGCGACGATAGCAGGCCGCGCGTGGACGCTGGCGAGATCTCGGCGTTGTAGACCGGCGCAACGACGATGGAGAATCCGACGCCGATGCTGGTGACGAAGCGCGCGGCCATGAGGGCCGCGTAGCTCCCGCCAAGCGACATGGCGAGAGCGCCGGCCATGAGGAAGGCGTTGGCGAGCACGAGCGTGCCGCGGCGGCCAAGCAGGTCGGCCGCCCAGCCCGCGGCGAGGATGGAGACGAGCATGTACACGTTCATCGACCCGGCGAGCACCTCGATCTCGGCGTCGGTGAGCCCAATGTCCTCCCGCATGAACAGCTGCGCGCCACTCATCAACGCAAGATCTGCAGGAAACATACACGAGCACACAGCACGAGCATTGGTCACATACAAATCAATCCATGGCGACGTAGTACTAGAAAGCAGTCACGTACTGTAGCCCATGAGGATGGTGGTCATGGAGGCGAGGGTGGCGCAGGCGAAGGCGTACATGTTCCAGCGCGGTTTGCTGGACTTCGCCGACGAGGCTAGTAGCGGCGCGGTGGTGGCATCTGTAGCGCCGTCGAGCGCCATGGTGGTCTTGGCTTGGTTTCTCACTGGCGCGCCGTCTTCCTTTTAAAACCATTCGGAGAGAGAAGCAACGGCAATCCACGTCAAAAGAGCGACATTTGTTAGTTACTAAGTGTAGCACCCTGAAAATTAGGAATTCTCTTAGCATTTCAAAAGCTGTCAATCGGCCAGTCGCCATTGCGCCTTTGCCGCGTGTGCGCTGCATGGAGCAAGCCAGCCACTTAATGGCTTGTGTTCCAAGCGATGGCTCTCTGTCTTGTTCATCTATTCAATCCTTCTAAGGTAATCACATCTCTAATCTGTTCATGTGTGCATGTAGAACCACACGTGGGGGGTTAGAAACGGAGTTCTGAGCATTTCAGTTGGTTGGTCTGCCGTGTGACCATGCCGCTGATCGCCTAATTAAGCAGGTTCCCACGCTGATCTAGGGGGAGTCCTCGGGCAACAGCATATTTCAGATCCTTCGTGCAGCAAGTCAGCGAGACGTGTTCAAGGCAAGTATCTCATGACCGTAACCTTCCCGTTTCACATATTACTTATCTATGTATAACAATTGCTTATCTTGGATATTATTATCATGTCATTTGTTGTTGATAAATTATGTGATTAAGTATTCATTACATATTATTTAGATTAGTCGAGGCCATGCTTAGTCGTATTAAATGCTCTGTGTTAATATTCTAAAATTCATGCCATGATTAAGAATTTAGGTGTAAGTTTAATCTTAAAAGGGGGGAATAAGTTATGAACATTCTGTAATCTAGATTAGTCGGTACAAATTGTTTATCCTAGGACTGTCATGCGTATCATTTTATTCATGCTTCTCGTTTAATTTATGTTATTGCCGGTCACTTGTATCTTGCTGTTCGTAAGCCAATTGAAATTATATGCAATTGTCGGATAATTTAACTAATGACTACTCAACATATAATAACACTTGACTGAATGACAACCTTGTGTGCTTAGACTTCATTAAAGGTCTCTTACCAATTAAATCTCTAGGACATGTCTCCACATCACTTGTCCCTCGTCTCATATCATGAATCGCCTTATTAACTAATAGGCTGGGGCGGAGAGTGGGGGGCCTGGGGGGCCTGGCACCCCCCAACCTCGGGCAGTCGGGCGGACTCCCTCCTCCCCCTCGCTCGTCGCTCTCCCGCCGCCCTACTCGGCTACTCCCTCCTGGCCTCCCCGCGCGCGCCTCCTCCTCTCGGCCTCCCCGCCGCCCCCTCCCGCCCCCCTCCCGGCCTCCCCGCCGCCCCCTCCTCCCCCCCCCCCCGCGCCCTCCTCCCTCCCCTGGCCTCCCCCCCCTGCCCTCCTCCCTCTCGGCCTCCCCGCCGCCCCCTCCTCCCTCTCCCCGCCACCCCTCCGGCCCTCCCCTCCCGGCCTCCCCGCCGCCCCTCCTAGGCACAATTTCTCTCTTAGGCACAATTTATACTTGTATGTAATTTAACTATCTTTCTCTCTTAGGCATAATTTCTTGGAAGCAGCAATTTGAAGGAGGAGCCAAGAGGATGGTAAGTCACTGCCAACAGGTCACTAATGAGGCAGACATTGAAATTTCATCGGTAGCTTGACGAATTATTTCGACAATAGAATCACCAAGAATCACCGTAAGTCATCGCTTTTCTTTGGTTACCGTTTCATCGCCCCTGTATGTAAATGTAATCCAAGTGCCTAACGTTATGCAATCTCTCTCTATCCTAGATGAGCCACAGAGCCAAAACTACATGATTTTGGCAAAAATCTCGTCAAGGGTAGCGACGATGTTGCTGTAGTATTCCTGTACTTGGAGCTCATCTTGTAGCGACGATGCTTGTATCTTTCTTTGCTGATTTAGCGATTTTGTTGGTGAATGAATGGATAGAATCAGTTTTGTTGGTGAATGAATGGATAGAATCGAATTGGAAACTGGAAAGGTTCGACGCGCGGCGGTTCATGGAGAGGATGTGGGGGAAGTGGCTGATGTTCGTGGGGTTAGATCTCCACTGAAGATCCGATGCTCAAATCCGAAGCGGTGCCCCTGTATCTGGGCATCTGGCCTCCTGCACCTTAGATCTGGCCGCCACCATGTTTCAGGTATGCGTCTCTATCCTCTTTCTCTTAGCTTTTGATGTGGTTGTAGCTGTACTGTTAGACTATATTTAGCAAATCTTCTATAGCTGCTTTTGATGACACAAATATCATTTTAGCTGGTCTTTGTACTATATGTGACAAGATTTATTGATGTGGTCTCCTCAAATATGGTCAGTTAGGAGTTGGGTAATTGTGTTGGTCTGCTAAGCAAGTGGTTTAAAATATGGTTATTTCAGTTAATGTGCAAGGAATACCACCAACTGCAATATTCAAGATAGTAAAGATGTTATTTATAGTGGTTCCTGCTCATTTCCATGTTTTCTGAACAACTCACATAACTTGTGATTATGAATGGAAAAATCTCTGTGAAAGGATCCATGGGCAACTATTATGACTCAAGGACTAATGCTGTAATGCACTCCTTCCATGAAGTTTAAACTAAAATCATGAAGTTTGTCTTTCTTCCACTATATTCCGTGCCTCGCGGTGGTCGCGACGTCGTGTCGCCGATCGCCTGGGCGTTGAGATGTGAAGCCGCAGAGTCCAGACTGATGACGGCCCCCCTATATCTAATTCCTGGCTCCGTCCCTGCTAATAGGTGAGCTCTGCGCATCAGCGGCGAGATAGCAAGAGAGATGACGCATCAGCGAAATACGCCTTAGAGTAGGGGAAGCAAAAAAAATGAGGAGGAGAGGCGGCTCAGACAGCAGATGGACAGCAGCTGGCCAGAAGAGGAAATAGGCCAGGCGAGGCTGCTGTTATGGCCTGCGAAAGGTTTTCAAAAATTAATTCATTTCAATTTGATTTAATTTCATAAATCAAGTTTAGGACTAAAAAATTGGCAAACTAATCTAAAAAATTATAAAATTTTTTTGGAGAAGCACTTTAGATTATTTAGAACTTAAATAAAGTATTTTTAGGTATTTATCAAGTTATATTTATGTTCAGAAATTCATTTTCAGTTGCTGGAAAATAGGAAAAACCTTTATTAAATGCTGAATTTCTTTAAAAAATTACAAAAATGGAGAAAATATTATTTGAAAATGAATTAAAATAAAAATTAGAAAATTTGGGATGTTACAGTAGGCTGGAGCCGCCCCAACCCCGGTGGATTCGCCCCTCGATTGATGCTAGCGAGCACAAAACATCCAATGCGCCGGACAGCATGGCAAAAACTAGATAGAAACTCGAGCAACGACACGTGCACTGACGAAGCCATCGACGCTTCAATTGGCGAAGAGCACGTCCATGCCCTCCAAGCTCCGGCCCCTCGTCTCCGGCAGCCGCGCGTACACGAACATGCAGGCGGCCGCCGCCACGCCGGCGTACAGGAAGAAGCACCCGGGCATGGTGATCCCGTCGGCGAGCGATATGAACGTCATGCTCACCACCCCGCACGTCAGCCGGTTCACCGCCAAGCTGAGGCTCGTGCCCTGCGCGCGTAGCCGCAGCGGCATGATCTCCGCGGTGTACGTGGACGCCAGCGGCCCGAACCCGACCGAGAACGCCGCGACGAATGCCATCACGGACGCCACGCACGCCGCCGCGCTCCCCGCCGATGTCTTGCCGATGCAGAGCGTAAGCGCCAGAGCGGTCAGCGACGCGGCCACGCCGCTGGTGCTGGCAAGCAGGAGCGGGCGCCGGCCGACGCGGTCGGAGAACAGCGTGGCCACGAGGATGAAGCACGTCTTGACGACCCCGACGGCGAGGGTGGCGCCCAGTACGGCGCTGTTCGACGACATGCCAGCCTTCTTGAACACCAGCGGGCTGTACAGCACTATGGCGTCGATGCCGGACGCTTGCTGGAAGAAGTGCAGCCCGACGACGCAGGTGAGGATGCGGCGCACCATCGCCGACGGCCGCACGAGCAGCTCCTTCCACACGCCGCAGCCGCCGCCAGCCTCCTGCGGCTCCTCGACGGCCCGCTTGATCTCCTCGAGGCGGAGGTCGGCCTCCACGGCGGAGTCGGAGGTGCGCAGGAGCACCGCGCGCGCGTCGGCGTGGCGCCCTCGCATGGCGAGCCACCGCGGCGACTCCGGCATGGCGAGCACACCCGCGGCGAGGAACACGGGCGGGAGCACGCCGATCGCGTACATGACGCGCCAGCCTAGGTGCACCGGCAGGCCGGCGAAGGCGTAGTTCGACACGTAGCTGAGGAGGATGCCGACGTTGACGAATATCTGCGCAAGCACAGCAAGAAAAGGCTTAGGCTCAGTCCTCAGATGTCCAAATCCGGCCCAAGAATGCATGCGTACGTACATCGAGCAGCGACGATAGCACGCCGCGCGTGGACGCTGGCGAGATCTCGGCGTTGTAGACCGGCGCAACGACGATGGAGAATCCAACGCCGATGCTGGTGACGAAGCGCGCGGCCATGAGGGCCGCGTAGCTCCCGCCGAGCGACATGGCGAGCGCGCCGGCCATGAGGAAGGCGTTGGCGAGCACGAGCGTGCCGCGGCGGCCAAGCAGGTCGGCCGCCCAGCCCGCGGCGAGGATGGAGACGAGCATGTACACGTTCATCGACCCGGCGAGCACCTCGATCTCGGCGTCGGTGAGCCCAATGTCCTCCCGCATGAACAGCTGCGCGCCACTCATCAACGCAAGATCTGCAGGAAACATACACGAGCACAGCACGAGCATTGGTCACATACAAATCAATCCATGGCGACGTAGTACTAGAAAGCAGTCACGTACTGTAGCCCATGAGGATGGTGGTCATGGAGGCGAGGGTGGCGCTGGCGAAGGCGTACATGTTCCAGCGCGGCTTGCCGGCCTTCTCCGACGAGGCTAGTAGCAGCGCGGTGCTGGCATCTGTAGCGCCGTCGAGCGCCATGGTGGTCGTGGCTTGGTTTCTCACTAGCGCGCGCCGGTGAGCACTCGAGGAGGTTCAGTATGGTCTTAAGGTTTGGGCTGTCGGCTTCCTTTTAAAACCATTCGGAGAGAGGAGCAACGGCAATCCATGTCAAAGGAGAGACATTTGTTAGTTCGCCGAGAATTTCGTAGAAATCCTATAAAAATTATACTGTAGTTAGTAAAATTCCAATGTTCCAAACAGAGAAAATAATTTCAGATAAAATTTTGTGAAATTTAGATTTCGGTTATCTCAACCCCTTTCGAGGGAGCCCACTTTGACCCAAAAATTCATCCCATTTTAATTTTTTTAGTATTTTTTGAGATTTTGTGGAGATTTTCAAGATTTCGCTGTTTTCATATAATCATATTTCTTGAATCCGAACTGCCTGAAATTTTTCGAAAAATCCAAAATTTTGAAATTTCTGAATTTTGGACTTCTCTGAAGAGTCCAAAAATTTTTATAAACCAAAATTGTTTTCCCTAATTCCAAACAGACTAACGCATTTTTCACCGGGATCTGCGCTAATAAAAGCTACATAGATTAGTCATTGGTGCATACATGTTGCAAAGCTCTGCATAAAGACAGCGATCAAGTTAGTCCGTCAGGCAGTGAGCTCTGTAGGCGTTAACTAGTGGTTACCTAGTTAGTGTTTGTTTGTCTATTAGCTCGTGAAAATGACAAGCGACCATCACCTAACACGAGTGCTGTCCTGGCAAGGATGCTACCAGCTTCTCGATGCTTGGCTCCTGCAGGTATCTTACCGGTGATCATCTTCATGGTTACAATGTTCATTGTCATTTCCTTTGTTTCTTTTTGGTTGAATGTCAATCTTCCCCATGTTCTTGATCTGGGGCTTGTAATCTATCCTATAATGGAGAGGAAACTTGGTTTGTGTTCAGGGCATATACCCTTAACACAAACCAAGGAATCTGAAATTTATGAAAACGGTTTTGCTATTCATGAATTGCTTGTTATCCTATAGTGACTGGTCTTTGAACTAGCTTTGAGAAGTATGTGCACCTGATTCTGATTTTTTTTGATCCAATGGCTTAAAAAAGTGACTTAGGCTTAAGAAATCACAAGTCACGTTATAAATAGACATCCCTTATGAAAAAGTGGGAAGCTCGGAAATGACTAGGGTACAAATCGAGGAATTTAGAGGATGTTTAGTTCACTAGCTTACTGACAAACAAAAAAAAGAGGAGAAAGACAAATATAAGGCTGACATGTTTGGTGGGCATGCTCGCTATCCTCTTTGCAGATATCTACTCAGATCATGTACCGGGCAACCATGAAGTCATCAATCATCAACCTCAGCAAAAAGATAACACTGATAAATAGCATCAACAGACACTGCTCAATGCTCGTGAGATGACATGGGTCAGCAAAATGATTGCCAGCTCGGATCCAAGTTGGCGGGCCACATTGGTTAAAGTTGGTCAAATCCACCTTTTTCCGGCTTGAGAGGGTTATATGCCCGGGTTTGAGGACCCGTTCTAAATAGTACCGTTCTTGAGGGACGAAAATTAAACTGCCGGAAGAGTTGAGCAAATTAAACCGAGGCAAGAGTTGAGGAATCATAGATAGAATTTTTCCTTAAAACAAGTACACATGCGCATTGCGCAATATGCATTCTTGCAAAATGAAACTAGTAGAATATATATATAGGACAACAAGATCACCAATGAAGCCAACGATGGTTCACTTGGCGAAGAGCGCGTCCATGTCCTCCAAGCTCCGGCCCCTCGTCTCCGGCAGCCGCACGTACACGAACACCCATGCTGCCACCGCCGTGCTGGCGTACAGGAAGAAGCACCCGGACATGGTGATGCTGTTGGCGAGAGATATGAACGTCATGCTCAGGATCCCGCACGTCAGCCGGTTCGCCGCCGTGCCGAGGCTCGCGCCCTGCGCACGCAACCGCAGCGGCATGATCTCCGCGCTGTACGACGGCGCCAGCGGCCCGAACCCGACCGAGAACGCCGCGACGTACGCCAGCACGGACGCGAAGCACGCCGCCGAGCTCGCGGGTGTCGTTGTGCCGACGCACAGTATCAGCGCCAGCGAGGTCAGCGTCACGGCGATGCCGGCCGAGCTGGCGAGGAGGAGCGGCCGCCGGCCGACACGGTCTGAGAAGAGCGTCGCGACGAGGATGGAGCACGTCTTCACGACCCCGACGGCGACGGTGGCGCCCAGGATGGCTCCGTTCGACGACATGCCGGCCTTTTTGAACACCAGCGGGCTGTACAGCACGATGGCGTCGATGCCGGACGCCTGCTGGAAGAAGTGCAGCGTGAGCACGTTCGTCATGATCCGCCGCACCATCGGCGACGGCCGGACGAGGAGCTCTCTCCACACGCCGCTCCCGTTGGCCTGCGCCTCGACGACCTGTTTGATCTCCTCGAGGCGGAGGTCGGCCTCGGCGGCAGTGTCGGACGTGCGCGCGAGCACGGCGCGCGCCTCGGTGTGGCGCCCGCGCATGGCGAGCCACCGGGGCGACTCCGGCATGGCGAGCACACCCACCGCGAGGAACACAGGCGGCACGACGCCGACGGCGAACATGACGCGCCAGCCGAGGTGAAGCGGCATGCCGGCGAAGCCGTAGTTGGAGACGTAGCTGAGGAGGATCCCTGCGTTGATAAATATCTCCGGCAGGGACGAGAGTACCCCGCGCGAGGACGCCGGGGAGATCTCGACGGCGTAGACCGGAGCGACGACCACCGAGAACCCGACGCCGACGCTGGTGACGAATCGGGCCGCCATGAGCGCGGCGTAGCTGCCGCCGAGCGACATGGCGAGCGCGCCGGCCATGAGGAAGGCGTTGGCGAGGACGACCGTGCCGCGGCGGCCTAGCATGTCCGCGGTCCAGCCGGCGGCGAGGATGGAGGCGAGCATGTAGACGTTCATGGAGCCGGACAGCACCTCCACCTGCTCGTCGGTGAGCCCCAGGTCCTCCCGGATGAACAGCTCCGCGCCGCTCATAAGCGCGAGATCTGCAGGCAACAACACGACGACGACATATTAGCATGTCATGCACGATACCACGCAGTACCAGAGTAGTAACGTGGTATACTATCACGTACTGTAGCCCATGAGGATGGTGGTCATGGAGGCGAGGGTGGCGCAGGCGAAGGCGAACGTGTTCCGGTGCGGTGGCTCGTCGGGCTTCGCGATGGGCGAGGGGAGGAGTGGCGCCGCGGTGGCCTCGACGCCGTCGTGCGCCATGGCGCGCGCTCGTGGCTTGGTTTTTCTTCTTGGTGTGTCACCGGTGAGGACTGAAGAGTGCAACTTCAGATTGCTATGGAGAGTACTGTGTATCAAACTACCAATATTTCAAGGAAAATATCATGTGAAGAAATAGAATGATCATACGTTCGTCGGTATAAAGCGCCAAATGGGTGGTGACAAGCATATATGCGAAAGTCTAGACAGGGAAAGATTAGGAGAATAGCGCACCACGCATCATGGCGTCGCTTTCTGTGTATATATTTACAAGAGAAGTTAACAACCAAATCAATTTATAAGATGGCAATCTTATCTATACAAGGAAACAGCTAACGGTGAGAGCTGGAATCACGGAGGCGGGAGGTGCGCTCAGCGCGGAAAGCATATATTGCTAATATCCCCCCGTAGTCGAATCGTGAGGAGGCTGAACGGTGAGACTGAACCAAAACTCCTAGAAGATCTTCGTCGGGAGTCCTTTGGTCATCACATCGACTAACTGTAGTGTCGTCAGGACATGAAGAACACACACTTGATCGGGGCGACTTTCTTGCAAACGAAGTGGATGTCGATCTCGATATGCTTGGTCCACCGGTGTTGGACCGGTTGGCGGACATGTAGACAGCACTAAAGTTGTCACAATAAACGACAGTGGTTGAGGACAGCGGGCGGTGGAGCTCGAGGAGAAGTTGATGCAGCCAGACATACTCAGCTATAGCGTGAGCAAATACATGGTACCAACCTCTACACTAGAGCACGAGACAGTAGCCTGCCATTTAGACAACTATGAATCCAAGTTGTTACCGAGGTTGGTCATCGAGAACTTGTCGTGAAGTGATCGAGTGAGTGCTGAAAGAAGGACAACAGTGGAGGTGGTGAGGATGATGTCGTCAACATACAATAGGAGATAGGCCATGTTGGTGCTCTCTTGAGGATGAAAAACGAGGTGTTGGAGACGGATGGAATGAAGCCAATGGTGCGGATGTATGAGGCCAAAAGCTAGTACCACGCACGAGGAGCTTGTTTCAAGCCGTACAAGGACTTATATAGCCGACAGACGTAGTCAGGGCGACAGGGATCAACAAAGCCATGTCACTGTTGAAAGTAGACGATATCATCGAGTTGGCCATGGAGGAATGTGTTCTTAACGTCGAGTTGTCAAATCAGCCATGAGTGGGAAGCAGCAAGGCTAAGAACCAGTCAAATGGTGGATGGCTTGACTACGGGGCTGAAGATCTCGTTGAAGTCGATGCCAGTTTGTTGAAAGAACCTGCGCACGACCCATCGAGTTTTGTAGTGGGCGAGGGTACCGTCGGAGTGGAACTTATGTTTGAAAATGCACTCGCCGGAGATGATGTTCGCGCCTGGCGAAGGAGGCACAAGGGACCAAGTGTGGTTGTCCTATAGGGCCTTGTACTCCTCATCTATGGCGTTACGCTAATGCTCAACTTGTAGGGCTGACCGATACATTTTCGGCATATGTGAGATGGACAGTGACCTGAAGGAGGCAATGCCTAGGCTGGCCTGCCCAGTAGTGAAGACCGGTCGATGGGGTCCAGACGTAGCGCTGATGAGCTTGACAGCCTCAAGCAAGCCTTGCAAGGCGAAGGCAGGCATGGTAGTCGGCCATGCTGGGGTGGAGATAGCCCATCCTGGTGAAGAAGTAGCAAGAGCAGCACCCTCCAGAGTGGAGGCAATAGGGACGGCAACTTGCAAAGGGGGCGTTGCAGCATGATACCGAGTAGTAGCTGTGGATGCACCGTCGATAAGGAAGTCCAGTGAGTCGATCAGTGGACATGGTCTTGTAGAAGCAAAAGGAAACACAGTTTCTTCGAATATGACATGGTGTGAGTTGATGATCTGGTGGGTAGCGAGATCAAGGAAGTGGTACCCTTTTTGGGAGGATGGGTAACTGAGAAAAATGCAAGCCACGGATTGAGGAGAAAGTTTGTGTTCAGATGTAGCAGAAATATTTGGGTAACATAAATAGCCAAAAGTCCGTAAGTGGTGATAGGATGTGGTGGTGTTATAAAGTCGCTAGTAGGGAATAGCAAGGGAGATGGACTGGGATGGCCGGTGGTTAAGAAGGTATGTCGCAGCGGCGAGGGCCTCAGCCCAGTAGAAGGGTGGCATGGATGCTTGGAACAACAGGGTACGAACTACGTCATTCGTGGTGCGAATGGCATGCTCAGCTTTGCCGTTCTAAGGGGAGGTGTATGGGCAGGATAGGTAGAGGTGAATGTTGTGTTGGTGGAAAAAATTGGTGGAGACTGGGTTGACAAATTCATGCCTATTGTCTGTTCGGATGGAATGAAATTGTGAGTTGAATTGAGTTCGTATGAGAGCAGCAAAGGCTAGGAGATGTGGTGTGACCTCGGATTTTTGGCGAATAGGATAACTACACATAAAATACAAGAAATCCTCTATAATGAGCAAGTAGTATTTGTAGCTGAAAATACTCCATACAAGGGATGTCCAAACATCACAAGAACCAACTCAAAAGGTGCAATAGTAGTAGAACTAGACTGCGAGAAAATGGTAAGCGAACATATTTGCAAAGCTGACAAGCATGGCAAAGGGTGTAGCAAAGGGCTCTGTTATTTTTGCTACAAGGAATATAATATTGTTGATGGAGGACAAATGTGGAGTCGCAGCCAGGATGTCTGAGACAGCGGTGCCATAGGTCCGGTGGAGCCGAAGTCATGAGGAACGCAATAGGGCTGGGGGTACTGGTGGAGGGATGGATGGTCTATAGGTCACCTGAACTATTGCAGCGAAGGTTCTCTATCCAAGTGTGAAGATCCTTGACAGAAAAACCAGAAAGGTCAAACTCGATGAAACATGAATTATCACAAGTGAATTTATGAACAAAAATAAGATTTTTGATGAAGTTAAGGACTATGAGAACATCGTGCAAATAAAAAAGGAGGTAGGTGTGGCAAGAATGGTATGATCGGTGTGTGTGATCACTACGGAGGAACCATTGCCGACAGTGATGGATGAGGAGGAACTGGAAGGGTAGGAGGAAAGGAGTATACCAGCGTCAGAGGACATGTGGGAAGTGGCGCCAGAATCCACAACCCAGTCTCCAGAGATAGACATGTTGTTCATGGCGACAAGAAAACCGGCTTGGTCCCATGACGGTGGTGTGGCACCAAGTATCGGGGACGTCCATGGTATGGGTGTAGCAGCGGGAGTGATTGCAGAGTACACCTATTGGGCGCTGGGGCCCAGACCGAGGAGGCCTTGTCCTCTGCTAGTGCCACCAGAAGATGGACGCCACAACCCAGCCCATGGTTGGTTGGCAGGGGGCCACAGACTAGAGATGTAGACCCAGCTGCCTGTTTGAGGACCGATCGGAGCCGTGGAGCTGTTGGGGGCGCTGCGGCTGGAGTGCTAGGAGGAGTCATGGTCGCTACCGAAGTAGTTTTCGCCGCCGCCCTTCCTATTTTGCCAGCGGTAGCCAGCGTTGTTGCAACTGTTGGCACTCCCGTAGGAGGGTTTCGGACGTCCGTCATTGCCGTCATTGGAGCTGGTGACAACGAAGGTTGTTTCAGTAGCTACCTTAACGTCATTGGCAAATTATGTCTCGTCGAGGAGGAGGAGCAACCGGGCTCGAAGAAAGGAGGGGAACGATGTCAGCATGGGGATCAAGGTCCCCGTGGTCTTGAAGAGTGGATTGAGGCCACGAAGCATGTTGAGGACGAGTGTCTTGTTGGACACGGGCTGACTGACGTCACGCAAAGAATTGGCAAGTGTCTTGAGGCATTGGCAGTAAGCCATGATAGACATATAGCCTTGAATGATCGACCGGAATTTAGCCTCGATGAAGATGGCGTGGCTCTCCTTGTTGTCGCGGAACAGCTCTTCGTTGGCGGTCCAAGCATGGATGGCCGACTGGTCGGGCTCCATGATGAGTTGACAAATGTCACCGAAGATGCATCTATAGATCCAGGAGACTACGCCGTAGTCCTGCTGGATCCACTCAACGAAAAGCATGGCTAGCGGCATGTCACGGATGTGGAGGAGGAGGCCGAGTTTGCCGAGAAGCACGGTGAACAAGTTCTGCCACGTCACGTAGTTGGACCCCTTAAAATCAAGAGTCACAGGGACATGTGTTTTCCCTCTAGCCACATGAATGATAGCGGAGACAAAGGAAGGAACTGTAGTGGAGATGTTGGTGCCGGTGGTGTTGGCGGACAGGGTGCTAACGGTGTTGGATAGGGCATCGGCGGTTTCAGGTGGCATGAAGGTGAACATGGCGCGCGGCGAAGAGGATCACCAAGGCACAGAAAAGAAAGGCAAGACTTGCTCTGATACCATGCGAAAGTGTAGAGGGGGAAAGATTAGAAGAATCGCCACACATCATGGCATCGCTTTCCTATGTATATATTGATAATGCCGTTGATTACAAGCGGATTACAAGGAAAGTTAACGGCCAAATCAATTTGTAAGATAGCAATCTTATCTATACAAAGAAATAGCTAATGATGAGAGCTGAAATCACGGAGACAGGAGGTGCGCTCGGCGCGGCAAGCATGTATCGCTCACAATATACGATCGACATAGGGTTGTCTATGTGCAAGGTGACTGATTTGTTCTTAAGCATAAGTCACATTCATGAATAATTCAATCAACATATAATAAAATGGCACAGCAATTTCCATTCAAATTCACGGTCACAACTCACAAAAAACGACTTTTGACTTGAAAAAAGATCAAGCAACGTACCAATAGCAAAACGGATATAAGTGAGTGAAATACGATGGTTGCATGATTATAAGTGAGTGGTGCTGGTGCTTGATTAGTGGATGGCTAGCTTTTGTTTGTCTATTAGCTGGTGAGAATGACAGTGATTATTATCTCCTAACACGACGTGAGGGGCCATCCCTGACAAGGATTCCACCAGCTCAGCACTGCTGCTAATGGACAAGATCAGGGAGCATACACGTGGTCTGAACGTACGAGTCTTCTGATCAAGGGTCCGTCCATTTTACCTGAGCTTCTAACTTTTAATTTATTTTTTTACTATTTATATTTTTTTTTCTGATTTTTTGTGCTTTTTTGTCGGTTTTTTTCCATATTTGTCTGTATTGTTCGTGATGAGCTAACTTGTTTTTTCTATTTTTAAAATTTTTTAAAAATTAAGTACGCTAAATAAACCACCATTAGATACAGTATAATTTCAGCTATAAACTACTAAATTTTAACCCAATTGAACGACCTCAGGATAACTTGGACAGCAAAGAGGTTACACGAACAGTCCCGCCCTAATAAATAAGCGACGAATAGGGGATGGTTGCTGCAATCTAATCGAACGGGTGACAAAACTTATTTGCGCATGACGTCAACATCACAAGACAATGTAATTTGTACATCACATCAAGATCACCATGACAAGAAGTCCCCATGTCCAATAATCGACAAAATGACTACTGCACAATCACGAGCCGTCAATTCGGAAGACCCGGCAAGAAGCGTCTTGCTTCCGTTTGGTCGAGGTCGAGGACTCGTGTCACGTAACAAGTCGAAAGATTCAGTTGGTCATCCAGAGTAGCAATTACTGAAACTTCAGTACAATACAAGTCATTTGAACAACATTGGCTTATCAGCACTTAGGCACCCATTAGTAACGCACAAACATGCGATTACAGAATCAGGAGCTTTTGCAACAGGCAAATGTGACTTGAAACCAGGGATCAATGATAAATATATCCTTGTAACATTTGTAAGATAGAAAACTCGGTTTACAGTTCTTAAAACATTAGTTTCAGACTCGATAATTCAGAAGAGGAAACTCATACAGAACACTATGACAACATCGAACCGTTTTTTAGCTGCTACTGCCTCCATGTATGACAAATCTCTGGAATCAGCTCGGTTTTTAAGCCATCCCGCCACTAGTCGCCGTCCTGATTATCTGAAACAAAGCTGCAGAAACAGGAGCGGTGAAGCGTGTTAAAAACAGAGGCAAAGTAACTTGAGCTCTTTTATGTTCAGGTTAATAGTTTACTACCAACCATACTGAGAAAAAACAGTTCATGTTGCTGACAAAACGTAGAGAGACAGTAAACAAACTACAAGTTTCATGTGGATAAGCAGGAAAATGGCACAACTAGGCAACAGAAGTTCAGCAAAACCATGTTATATGTGTGCACTGTGCAGTGTTAGATTTGTTGGTTGGTGTCCTGTACAACCTTAGTTATGCTGCTCCTCATCAATCAAAAGATTTGCTAGAATGTTGCAATTGCCTAGAATTTGAGATGAAATGACTAGCCAAGAAACCAAGTCACTAAATTACCCAAGAAAACGTGCACAAGAAGAATTCTCAAGAGACATAACAAGCTAGATCAATGTCAAACAGAGTATCACTTAGAGGCTTAAAGCTAACAAGATAGAAACCATATTCATTATCTTTTCAATGCGAAATAGCTGATGATAATATGGTATGTAGGTGTGCATTATAAGAGAACACAGCACAAGTGGTAGCAAAATAGATCACAAAAGATTTAGAGAAGGTTGGAAAGCATACATGATCCAATGACCACAAAGATGAAGAATCCAAGCACTATAGGTCCAACAGGATAGTCATTCCCCTTCTTCACAGTGGTTTCAGGCACTGAACCCCTCTTGGTGATGTTCTTCTGGAACTTCGCAGTCTTCCTGTCAGCAAGGCGCCTTGAAGTAGTCTGCCCATTCAAAAAGACCACCATTGAGCATATATAAATATTCATACTCAATCTGCTACCTACATTACATCCATTGAGGGTCAAATAAATAGAAAATATATCAGTAGATTATTCCAGTTTCATGCAGTTGTCAGTTAAAGTAAGAAAAGTGATAATCCACAACGGTGCTCTCTCTATATCACAACGTACCCTTCCATCCAAAATCAAACGGTGCTAGTTCAAGAACCACCAACTACCATTCCAAGGTAATATACTCTGGTATTAGTATTCCATTACATTGAACCATCAAAGGTGCATCTTTCTTCCCATTTGTTCCAAAAAATTGTGAGACCACATTGCTAAAAGCTAAAGAATTGGTAGCATAGCATCCTTGTGCACAAAAGGTAACCAGATGTACAAAAATGATTGCCTAAACCTAACCTTGACAATGTCTACATGACCCTTGAAAGTGCAAATTTCTGTTTAGCAGATTGGCAGACCAGTAACTATTCCACCCGCAACATGCTACAGCGGTTTTGGTGTTCACTAGCAAATCACAATGCAAACACTATGACCTCCTAACATGAATCTGGTTAACAGGCTGCAAGTGCAGGCTTCCGAGGAATGTGTTATCAACTCTCGGCAACATTTCTATGTGAGAGAAATCATCAACACCTACTGACCTACCATCGCTAGACTGCAAAACGAAGGCTTATGGCAGAATTGAGGCACAGCATACGCATCTCTTTTAACCAACCACCATTTAGAATCGAGGCGCCTCGAAGTAGTTTGCCCACACAAAAAGCCCACCATTGAGCACATCTAAATTCATACTCAATCTGATAGCTACTTAACATCCATCAAGGGTCAATCACCACCTAGATAATTCAGCCTAACCAAACCTCCTCTACCTGCCGATTTCGATCCAATGATCCATCCCCGTAAGAAACTAAAGTATCTGATCCCGTCAAGCTCCAATCTTCCACCCCTCCCTCGCTAAGGGTAAAAAAAAAACCCCACAGGAACTAATCGCAATTCGAGCCACTCCTAGATCCAAACCGCGCGAAAGCAACGCATCACACACGGAATGGTAGCTCTCGAACCGAACCGAACCAAAACGACAAGGGACAAGGCCGGAAGGGAGCAAGAACACGAAGGGACCGTAGGGGAAGGCGAGATCTCCCACGCAGATCTTGATCGGATCGGGATCTCACCCAAACGACCCTAACGATTCGATCACCGACAATGGAAGATCTCCTCTCCTCTACGTGGGAGAGTTCGGACCCGCTTACCATATCCGCGTCGCTTGGTCTCCGGTGAGGTCGCTACGCCGGAGTGAGGAGGCGTCGGAGACGGCGGCGAGGCGAGGAGAGAAATGGTCAGCGGACGAGCGTTTTTCCAGTTTGGGACAAGCAGGGGGTGTTTTATAGAAAGAGGCCGGCGAACCGGTCTCTCAGCCGGTGGAGCGCGTGCGTGCGGGAACGCGGTCGACTTCCGTGGACCCGATCCGTGCGCCAGCAGGATCGGGGCCGTGCGTGTTTCCTCGAGAGCTGTGCGCGGTTGCTTTGCAGTGCGTGCATGTGTTAGAATATGCAGCTTGGTGGCTGTTACATGTTCTTTTTAGCCCATAATTTATAACTTATAGCTTAATAAATTATTATTATATTTTTTTACTTTATAGTTTATAATTTATTACTTTTATGGATAAATAAATGAGATAATTTTTTACTTGGAACGGTTTTTTCACCGTCTTTTCAAGACGATTTATTAGAACAGTTTTTTGAAACGATTTATTAGTATTCGATTCGTTAATACAAACGCTTATACTAAAATCAAAGGATATCAACCTATCAACCGTAGTTAAAAAGAATTAACCATGATATTCTTTTTGAGTAGGATTGTTTGGGTTATTATCTCCGCTTCCATTGTAGGCATGGATAAGTGATGACTAAAGCGGCCACTAATTATCCTTAAACAATCTTATAAAAAAATCCTCTAAACAAACAGGACATGTATTAGCTAGGCTCTTGTTCATGTTTTTTTCCGAAGGGTCAGTGGAACAAACATTGTGCTACATGTCACATTTGTTCAGAGCGCTAAACAGAAGAGCGGAAAAAGAATTTCGAGCTGATCATGGCGTTGCACTTCTGAAGATTGCGGTGTGTCGAGCTTCCGGTGCATAGGCTCGGTGCACCGAACGTTGGCTGGAGCTGCTCTGCGCTGCACGTGGGCTTAGATTGAGCTGTCAGGGTCTGACTTGGCTCGCCGTTCCAGACTGCTTCCGCTGCTAGCCGTCTTCATTGCACTACGACCGACGTGCCATTGACTCGTTCAAGGCGACTAGGCGCACCCGCCAGGTCACCACCGCGCAGTGGCAAGCTCCCCGCTCGCCGCGTGTTGGTTGTCGTCCTGTAGGACTGCATACGCAACCTCGCCTCGGCCAGCCGTCGCATTGGCTATCGCCACAGCCCAATGGGCTTGCGCGAGATGGAGTCGGGCAACTAGGGTTGATACCAATCCTAGCCGCCGACTCACTCGAGTTGGATAGATCATATGGGCTGATTAGGTTTGTTAGGATGATGGGCTAAAACTATCTGTTCAACTAATTGGGCTCAGACATACCGAAAAAACCCTTAGATTCAGAAAATTATAAAGAAGTTAGCGGTAAAAGGGACATTTTACAAAAAAAACATGGAGTTTTAAAAATTACAGAAAATCTTGGATGTCAACACATTCTTGTAGAATAGCCCTTCTAGTTTTTGGTTTTTGCACTAGATTTTTATTTTCCAAATTTTTACACTATAGGACTAAAGGTTAAGTAAATTAATTAATTAATTAGGTAATTTTTCATTATAGCCATAATTGCATATAAGCTTCTATAAATTTGTGAAACCTTAGATTTAGCACACCTTACAAGCATCATATTTTATGGTTTTACTTTTCTGATATGTTGTGCGGTGGGCACTTAATTTTATGGGTTTTGGTAATTTAGAAAATTGCTAAATACATAATTTATTGCTCCCGGACATATGGTTCTAGACGTTTTCAGGCACGAGGTCTCGAGTGCTCTTGGAAGCATGGTCCCAAGTAGATGAAGCCCAATAAATGTTAGGAAAATTATGAAAAATTATCTAATAATTACAAATAGCCATGTCTTTACTTTTTTCGCACACTTACTCTGCTTTGTTATTATTTACCTGGAGTAAATTCATATAAAGAGATCTTTGAAGGATGAGACATAAGATCAGAAGTGTGCTATATAAGCAATTAAAGTGCATTTCCACCCTAAGGATAGTGGAATGACGGTATCCTCCACTACCCTGAAGGTGCAAATGGCGATTTAATTTATCTCCTAAATACCAAATTTAGACTGGTTATATCTTACTCTGCAGTGATCAATTCTGATAGTTCTACAGAAGATACTAATTGGTTGTATTTTTGAAAATCCACTCAAAAAATGTTGCAAAGTATTTAGCCCAAATATAGAGGCTTGTAATTACACCTAGAAGGTATGTGATATTGCAACTGATTTTACCCTGTAGTCCTCTAAAGACGTATTCAGAGTCTGATCCATTTTGTAGCTTCGATATGTCACAGGATACATGATCACCAACACCAGCCAAGTGATTTTTTTTAAGGACAGCCAAGTGCTTGTATGGTCAGTAATTTCCAATGCAGATACAAGAAGAACCAACCAGGAGCGATATTGTAGCTAAAGAATAGGACAACTTCAAGAGAGAACAATTACACAAAAAATATAATTCTTCAGGAGTTCAGGCTTGAGGGCAAGCAGCGGTAGTAAACTGAGAACTATCTGCACAATATATGTATGTTCTTGTTGTCTACACCAGGTCACAATCTCATATTCTCAACCCTATATATGAAAAAACAAATCAACAAATACACACAGGTCACACTTACACACACACAGCACACTGTTGCTTCTACAGCTAAAACAGCCACCTAGATCGTTGAGGACCACTAAGGTACAGTCTGCTGCGTCTTCTGACTTAGAAAGTCGGTGTGGGAAGGTAATAGAGCAGCGCGACGGATGGGCAGTGGCTGATGGCGAAGCTGTTAAGGTTCGAGCATCAGGGAGACGACTCGGGACTGCCGGTTCCGCTTGGCCACCCACACGAACGCTGTTGATAGGCATGGTGGCGCCCACCATGGCCTGCGGATTTCCTGCTCCCCTTTCAGGCAGGCAACTGGGAATAATTTAAGCAGGAGTATGGGAAAACAATCAGTTAAGCATTTTGAGATGTACACATGCATGACAGATAGGAAATATCGAGGATAGAAGCAGAATGGTAGAACTTATCATACTTCTACGGATTGAAACAGATTATCATCTTCCATTGTACTTTCTTTTTGCCTTTTGCCTTGCACCCCCATGTAATTGCATTTCTCAAAGGTTCGGTAAACAAATGGTATTCTGGGTTACTGTTACTGTGCTAAATTTACTGAGCTCAAACCACACTCTGAAGATTAGATATCCAGAAAAGTAAAATAGGCATGTGATTATGTAATTATGATGCTTACTTTGTTGCTAAACTTTGAAATGGATCATGCTTAATCAAAATCAAATTGTTTCTCTTTTTTTTGGAGAAGGGAATCACATTGTTATTGACATAATAAGGATTAATGACAATGGTAAACATGATACAATACCACCATAAAGCTTGTCACACATTAACGAAAACCATCTGCCTGGCATTTCTATGCAAGCCATATTCACATACTAACCATTAATGACAAAGCCACCAAAACAATAGCAAGAAATTTCATTTTTGATGGGAAACAGCAAGAAATTTATTGATGCCCAGTTGCCAGCATGGAGTACAATGACTTTGCATCAACATCTATAAGCTTGACAAATGAGCTGCTTAGAGCTTTACTTGGCTATTTTGATTATGTCAGTATTTCATTCACTGAAAATAGATAAGTAATGTTAGGAAAGAAAATTCATTTTTTCACTTGCTTCTTGCCACAAGCTTTGCTAACCCGAAAATCAACTGAAAAACTTCGAACTGTGACAAGCATATGCATAGGTAAAATCTTTCTTTAAAGACCAAAGTAGGCAGTAGAAATTTGAACCTTTAATGCGCCGCAACTCTTTACAAAGTGTGATAAAATCTCCCCATTTCATATGGCACCGCCTGATAAATCGCAGAATCTGCTCTGTAGTAAACATGGACAGACTTTCTAGATACTCTCCATTGACACCATTTTCTTCAAATGCTTGGCGATAGCCACCAAGATTTATCTCTTCCAACCATAACCCCACATCCTGCAAGTCAACAATTAGTTTTATCAGGGACTGCAGAGTACCTTGAACTTGAAGCACCTATCTAGAGCTTATGCCATTGTATCTAGCTCTCTTACTAAGAAATGTCTATGATTGATATGGCGCGGCACCACAACGATGTGCGAACAGTACCGCGCAGGTACTGTAGCAAACACATGAACAGTGTCAAGTGGTACTGTAGCGATGCTACAGATTTGGATAGTTTGATAGTGTTGGCAGTATACCGCGGATTAGTAATATAATAATTAGTTTTCTTATTATTTAAGTTTATTTCCTTTTAGATTTATTCTACGTATTAGAGATAAATTTCCTATCATTAAGGATTGGTTTTCTTGATATAGAGATAGGTTTCTTAAGAGTCAAGTCTAATCATCCTTATAAAGGGGACAATATTGTACGTATTATCATCAAGCAATGAAAAAAGTGTCTCCCCTCTTCTTCAGCTAAGCCTCAGAGCCTCTCTACCATATCAGGGAAGAACCATGTTGGTGGCTAGATGAGGACAAGCGCCCTACCCTCTGTCCTTAGACATGTACCCAACCAACCCGTACTACACCATTTGGTATCAGAGCCACTCACTATGGCTTATGCTACCGATAAGATTAAAGCTAATGTAATCAAGGCCATGAATACCGACATTGACAAGTTATCCCCTAGTGAAATCTGCACTAGCATCAAGGCTATATTGTTGGACTTGAAGATGGGCTAGGACAAGAAGGTGAAGCATGTCTCTGCGATTCCTGTGCCATCACCATCGGTCAAGTCACCATCCCCACCGGTTGTGACCATGTCCAAGATAGAGGAGCAACAAGAGGCGACACCTGCCATTGCAATGGCGGTGTTGCCATCACCACCATCGGCGTTGGTCCCGCTACCGTCTTCACCAACGACAACTCCTCTCCAAGCTTCGTTGTTCTTCACTACACCTTTGGTGCCTTCGCCGAGGAAGGTTGTCGCTGTCCAACGACAGTCTTCTCCACGCGGTCGGCTGACGTTGTGCCATAGGCGGTGCGGAGAGCAACGGCTGAGGGGCCAGCCCCGCCGTTGTGTCCTCCCCACCATCATCATGTTACATAGCAGTAAGGGCATCACTGTTGTCCCATGTCGGTGGCCTATGCCGTCGGCGTCTTCCTCAACACCACCTCATGCTAAGGCGCTTCTTTTTTGGGCTCTATATGTCGGAGTGATGTTGATCTGCTCTCAAACGAATCGGCACCAGTACCGATCACTCCTGTCAACTTGGGGATGCGAAGGTATCCATCTGTGGCCGCCACCTAACAACACGAGGACGAGCTGTCTCACCGCGATGGATGAAATTGTTATGGAGCGGCACCGCAGCGACGTGTGAACAGTACCCACGCAGGTACTATAGCAAACACGTGAACAGTGTCATGCGGTATTGTAGCAATGCTACATATTTGGATAGTTTGATAGTATTGACAGTATATAGCGAATTAGAAATATAATAATTAGTTTCCTTATTATTTCGATTGATTTCCTTTCAGATTTATTCCATGTATTAGAGATAAATTTTCTATTATTAGGGATTAGTTTACTTAATATATGTATAGGTTTCTTAGGGGCCAAGTCTAGCCATCCTTATAAAAGGGACACAACATTGTATCTATTATCATTAAGCAATGAATAAACAAAGTTCCTAGTGTCTCCCCCTCTTGTTCAACTAAGGGCATGTATGTTTCAGCTGTAGATTCTGAGAAGCAACTGGTGAGTATCTAACTAGTTAGAATCTGGAGAACCTGGATAACCCCAGCTTCTGGCTACTAGTTTATTTTCTGGATTCTGTAGCTTCTGGTTACTTAGAATCTGGATGAAAATCTGGACTGTTTGGGAGAGCTGCAAATTCTGGGAGTAGCTGCAGCTGCCAGAAGCTAAAACAAACATGCCCTAAGTCTCAGAGACTCTCTACCATGTCAGGGAAGAGCCCTGTTAGTGGCTAGATGAGAGCGAACGCTCTACTCTCGATCCTCGAACCCATACCCAACAACCCGTACCACACCAATGATGGTCTACTGTCAAAGAGAGAAGCAGAATAGTTAGTTAGGTCAAAAAATTAGAGAACATTAGGAAAAAACTGAGTGTTATTTCAGAACATCTTAGCCATGCTTCTATTGCACATTAACGTAATTTTTCTGTCATAAAAAAGAACCTGTAAGATATGTACAATAATAATCATTTCCACAATGTCCTCCACTGAAAACAAATGAAACATCCAACCCAACATAGCACATTTGGTTTCCAAAACATACAGGATCATTTCCATTTGAAAACTTGACTACTGCTTCTGTATCACTACCATAGCTGCCAAACAATTTGTAGTTCCTAGGAAGAATGGGACTGAATCTTGCTAGAAAAACAGAGGGCTCAATGCAATGGCTCGCATGCAACCCCACCCACCCCTACCCGCAATGAGGGGGAAAAGTAGGCATGTCCATAAGTATGGCAATCGGAGCTTGCCCAAAGTGCAGAACTGCATATCATCGATAATTTTGTACACGTCGTTTCACTTTCACATTACACCATGTGCACTTTTTATAAAGCAATTCATGCCTATGAGATATAACGTGGTGTAAGGACAGAATTGGCAGCCAACACGTTGTGGGACATCAAACTTGGGCAAAAAGAAATTTTGCGCACCACTTGTAGCTGTTTATGTAAATAAAAGGGAGGCATGACTTCGTCATAAACCACTGGGAGTCTGGGATGATTCAGTCACAAAAGAACTTATATAAAAAGATGTTTTCAAGACAGCACCAAAGTTTTGACAATGCTTAAGCTCTCTATCCCAGCCAGCATTTTTTGTCTGGGACACCTTTTCAATAATAAACATATAGTTACCTCTTCCAACTATGCCTTTCTCTACTGCAAAATTGCCTTGACAAGTAAGCATGCTTTTGCAGTGTTTGCCAAATCATCTCATAGTCAGGCAGCATAAAAGACTTTGTCCAAGTTGTGCAAGGTATGAATCAGCTCCTTTGCCTACCTAGCTAAAAGCCTAAAACATATGTTCAGTCCAGTAGAAGCAAAAGAGGCCAGTTTTATTTGCCTATCAGGTTATGTAGGCCATTTGTTCTAGGACAAGCTTGATAACCCGGGAGGGCAGAGCACAAAATGTGGCTTCCATACCCAAAACAGGTGTTGAATTTTTCACTCAAAGATAGGTTCAACAGGTATCATGAACAAGAAAATCAGTTTCAACGTAAAGAAATCACATTTATTCCAAAATAAAAAGAACATAACCCATAAATACCAACATTACTTGCTCATACATAACTAGAGAACCAAAGAGCCCACCCTGTTAGGCTAGATTTAGCCAGAAGGGGCTAAATTGCCTCCATACTGAAAGACAAATGGCTGAAGTTGATTCGGCACATGCACTTTCCCAGCCCCTCTTCCCCTTCATTTATAGTTGTGCTACTATTCTCAGACAACAAGGATAGATAATATAAAGTTTTACAACAGTACCATTTATGTAGTTTTAAGTTACTGCACAATTGTTGCTCTCTTTGCGCTACCTATAAGCAGAAAATCTACCGTAACACATCTAAGGGTGAATAAAGAACATTTCGTATTATATTACACACGGAAAAAGTTCCTTGACAACATCCCAGTTTTGTTTTCCTGTAAACCGAAAAATTTTCCCTTTGGCAGTAAAGGTTAAGGTGTATCATAGTATGTGAAATTGCAAAGAGTAGTAAATCATCCTCACTGAAAATTAGTTGAAGTTTCAGAATGAGCCGTACGGATTAATCAGCAATAGTCAAAGAAAGGACGATTTTCGAACTATATATCCTTAGTCACGCAAATGTGACAACACATAAGCAAAAGCAAATTATGCTCTACTCATCAAGAATGTACTAATTGGAGAAAAGTAAAAGATAAGGGGGAAGGTACTCCAAGTACCATAGATGTATAATGACTATCTCATCTCAATCCCTTAGCTCAAGTGTCACTATCATGAAAAATAGATGGGCACTAAAGCTGTAACGCAAAAGAAGACTCAAAACTAAGGTAAGATAAAGCAGCATTCCAAAGTCAAAGAATGTGAAATTGCACAAAGCAGTAAATCATCCTCACTGCAAGTTAGTAAAAAAAGTTACGGAATGAACCCTACAAATTAATCAGCAAAATTCATAGGAAGGGCGATTTTCGGATTTTTGTATCCTACTAGTCACACAAATGTGGCAACACATAAGCACAAATAAATTATGATCTTGCTCAACAAAAATGTACTAATTGGAGGAAAGTAAAAGACAAGGGGGAAGGTACTCCAAGTACCAGAGATATATAAAGACCATCTCAATCCCTTAGCTCAAGAGTTACTATCATGAAAATATATGGACCCTAAAGCTGTAAAGCAAAAGAAGACTCAAAACTAAGGCAACATAAAGCAACATTCTGAAATCAAAGAATTATCTTTAAGAAAATTATATGATGGATTTCCAAATCCCCCGCAACAGTGTCCCAAACTAAAACCAATTTTGTTGCCAATAGCCCAATACACAAACAAAGACCCAAAATAGTATTAATATAAGATAGTAACAGCACAAATAAGTAGACCAAAATGTTAGTGCGTTTTTGGCATCCAAACAACGAGAATAAATTCCTCTACTAAAAACATAACTGAAACGAATGCACAATGGAGAAAACACACACACACAAGGACACACTAAATTTCAGGAAAAAAATAGTACATGTAATTTACAGGAAAGTTCTAGAAAAACTGAAACCAAGAAAAAGCAGCACCTCCACAGTCCAGATGAAGAAATCCAGCGGCTCCGGTGACCGTCGCCGGCTCATCTCCGCCCTGCTCCCCGACGACGGCGAGACCCTCCACGTGCAAACAGATTACCCCCACCCAGATCAAGAAACGGCTCTCCCAAGAACAACCCCAACAAAAAAAGAGTAGTCCCACAAAGAGCAATAAAATACCCCTCCTGGATCCCAAAAATGAAATCTTTTCAGCGCAGCCCGCTCGATCTCATCTGCCCGGGAGGAAGGGGAGGGAGAGGAGTGCTCGCGTAACCGTGCAATGGCGCGTGCAATGGAGCTGCGATAGGTGGCGAGTACGGGGCAACTAGAGAGAGAGAGAGCTGCAGAGCACTAGGGTGCTTTCGCCTTCGTTATGATTGGGGAAGAACAGGGAAAGAACGGTGAGATGTGGACTTCTCATGTTCTTTTATAGAACCTCTCCGACCTGGGAATTTCGTTTTTGGTCCAGAAAGAAGTGTTCATTCATAAAATTGGATAAGATTTGGATTAATTTTTCAAAATGGTTAGTATGCTTTTTAGTGAGGATGATTATCATGTATGCTGTTTGTTTTCAGAACTTTATGATTTTCTTTAGAATTCTGTCATGTACTTGAACGTTGAAACCTTTGCTGTTGATAGCTGATACGGATTTCTTTAGATGGAATTTCCTCGATCGAGTTGTCACTACTGTAACGCCCCCGTCTCCAGGGGCGCGTACGGACACGATCTTCCGTACGAACCACGCATAGTTCAGTACGGAATGTCGCGCAAGAGTGAACCATCGCATGCTTACAACAAAAATCCAGTATTTATTACAAGATAGGGTTTGTCAACCCAGTTTTAGTGGCAGCGGGGCGTGCAAGCCCAAAATATAATACAGAACAAAAGACCAACTCCCAGGGAAGACTTGAGCGCGGCAAGGACCTAAAGCCGGGGTCTTCGTCGAAGAAGGGCTCCTCAGGGCTTCCTCCACGGGGAACTCACATCTGCGTCTTGATCTTCGAATTTGTTCTGCAAGCCGTGAGCTAACATTTCAAGAAATCACAAGGATTATCTATCTTAACTACATGCACGAATTATCAACGGAAGGGAATATACTGGTTGTATTATCTTATGTGGATGCAGTTTTATTTCATAAACAGTTTTAAAACACATGAAATGACAATTACTTCTTAAGATTAGGGTTTTCACGAAGAGTTAATTAATCCACTAGTCAGTTAAAAACGCTTGTAAACACTACTTAGGCTTAGCAACTGGAATCACCCAAGTGACACAGCTCCGTTAACCGGGAGCACGGTGTATTCGAATACCATTTAGTTGACTCTGCAGAGTTGCCCAACTTTACCCACACGCAACCTTAACCTCATGGAAAGTTAAGGAACCGCACGTTCATTTGCTCAACCCTAGGCGGTCCGCAACTCCGACTCTCTCGAGCAAAGACACCGCTTGAGTTGAGCAGGTACTAAACCAGGGTTGACACGTCAACACTTGTGGTCGAGCGGTTACTATGTCATTTGCTTGGCATAAGGGTCTAGTCCTTATATTTTCACGTGGTCCGCAACCACCAACTACTAGTAAAGCGGTGAGCGGGGACCGCCTCGCGGTGTCCCACCATAAATTTTACCCTACACCGCACATTAGTCCGACCATTCTAGAGCACGGTGTCCCATACCACCCTACCCTAGCCTGGGTTTTATCAATTTACCGGCCCACGGCCATGTCCTTATTAGTGTAAATAAATTTGCGTAAGATGGTGATATTCTACAAGTGATAATAGTACATGTACATTAAGCCTAGGTTTAACAATGGCGGGGTTGCAAATTAACATGGCATTTAATAGTGGTAGGACGTATCTAAATTAGCATGTCATTCTAAACTTTTGATTTTACATAAACTAGCATTTCACAACTAACAATAATGAAGATAGCATGATTACATAATTTAATAAACGTGGGATTATCAACATGATCAAGGAATTGCGACTTGCCGTTAATTTGGATGATTTCTGCAAGCTCGAACGAAGTAGCTCCGGAATCCTGCGCTTGCACTTGAACTTCTGGAATCCCCGACACTAGCGCACAAACACGAGAAAACAGAAACTAATCAAAAATAAATAAAAGAAAACATTTTATTTAGTAAAAAGAAAGCTTCAAAACTCATAAAGGAATTTTTATAATTTTTCTGGGAATAATCTGGAGGAATGGAGGCCAAAAATAGGTTAAGGATATTAAACTGAGCAAAATGGTATATTTTGGTGATTTTTGGGATTTTGTGGAATTTTCTGGAATTTATTTGGGCTTTTCTGGATTTTTCTGGGAAATACAAAATTCTCTGGAAAAATAAAAGGAACACTGCTCATTGGAACAAGAATCGCCCGACCCAAAACTCGCTGCGGAAGCAGCGCGCGACGCGCGGAGGAGCGCGGCGAGGCGAGTGGGGTCATTGGCCTCGGCCCGCCACGACGCACGCGCCGATGGGGCACAGACGCGCCGCGCTTCACCCGACGGGCGACACGCGCGTTTGCGGACGGTGGTGATGCGGGGCGGGCGGGAGAGAAAAGGGGGGGGGTCGCGAGGGTTTCCCCTCTCCTTCGCTCGGCGGTGGCGGCCGGAGAGGGGGAAAGAAAGGGGGAGGGAGCGCCTCCTCTCTCGCGGTCGCGGTGGCGGCGGGGCGGGAAGAGAGGGGCACGGGCACCGCGTCGCGGCTGCGGGGAGGCCTCCATGACCCGGCCGGCGTTGGCGGGCTCCGGGGAGGGAGAAGACGACGGCGGCGGCTGCGGCGGCCGGGGAAGGAGCCACGCCGCGTGGTCAACCGGCGAGCGCAAATGCTCAGGTGAGTAGGGGATTGGGAAGGGAGGTCATGGGGGCTCGGGCTGCAATGAAACGGGTTAGGTGGAGTGGAGGGGAGATCGGGGGAAAAACTTACCGGCTTGAGGAAGGGGAATGGCGCGGGTGCAAGAGGCCCGAGGGGTTAAAAAGGCGGGGAAGCTTGGGGAAGAGGAGGGGGTTTAATGGCGCTCGGCGGGGAGGGCGGCGAGGAGGACTGCATCGGCGAGGAGGTCGCGTCGGCGGTGCTACGGCAGACCGGGCGGGAGTTGGCGGGAGGGAGACGGCCGGCGCGGGTGACGCGCGAGCGCCGCACGGCGTCCGAAAGGAGCGTCCGGCGGAGGGGGCTGCTGCGTCCAGCGGGCGGAAGGGAGGAGCGGGTGGTTGGGGCGCGGAGCTCGAGGTGCTGACGCGGGCGCGAGGTGACGAGGCACGGCCAGTGGACGACGGCGCGCACGCTGCCGCGCTGGCAGCCGACGCGGCAGAGGGACGGTCGGCGCAAGGAACACGAGGCGCGCGTGTCTCGGGCGGGCGACGAGCGAAGGACAAGGCAGGAGGGGGTTAGGAGGATTAGGGAAAATCCGCAGCTTAAGGACAAGATTAAGCAAATAAAATCTTCCCTTTTCATTTTGAAATTTTTGGGTTGTTTCAACCTACCCCCCTTAAAAGAATCTCGACCCCGAGATTAACTTGGTCCAGGGAGTAGGTTGGGGAAATCTCGCTGCAAGTCTGACTCTCTTTCCCAAGTGGACTCTTCTGCTGTGTGATTCTTCCATCGGACTCGCAGAACGACATTTTGTTTTCGAGTTCGTCTTTCGATGTCTCAGTATCTGCAAGGGTTCTTCAGATAGGTCCAATCGCCTTGCACTCAATATCGATAATGGAACTTCATCCGTAGGTTGTCGAGACATTTCCGGTTGCGATATGTGGAATACATTATGTATTCTAGATAAGTTGGGCGGAGCGCACTTGATAAGCTACCTCCCAACTCTTCCTGTTATTTGGAATGGTCCCACATATCTCGGAGCTAACTTACCTTTACTTGAAACCTCTTGACTATCTTAAAGGGGGTGACCTTAATATACACAAAGTCTCCAACCTCAAAGCTCGATCCTTTCTACGATGGTCCGCATAGCTCTTCTGTCGGTCTTGGGCAATCTTGAGTCTATCTCGGATGATCTCGACATGTGCTTCAAAGATCTTGAGCAATTTGAGGGCCAATAAGCCGCTGTTCTCGCCTCGACCAATTTAAGGGTGTTCTCGCATTTTACGCCATACAAAGATTGCTTGAACGGGCCATTTTAATATCGGCTTGATAGCTATTGTTATATGAAAATCGAGCAAAGGGTAGACAAGTGTTCCATGTCGCTCCATATACAATCGCACAAGCTCTTAACATATCCTCCAGACCGTTTGTTCTTTCATCATCCATCGATCTGCGTGGGTGGTAGGTCAATCAAATTCAGATCGGTACCCATGGCTTCATGTAGCTTTTCCCAAAATTTGGATGTAAATCGTGCTCCTCATGTCGATACAATCTTCTTAGGAATTCCATGAAGTGTCACGATCCTTGTCGATATAATTCAGCAAGTTTGTCTTTCCCATAGGTTTGCTTAATCGGAAGAAAATGAGCTACCTTGGTTAACCTATCAACGATAACCCGGATAGCGCCATAACCTTCACGAGTCTGGGTAGTCCGATGATGAAGTCCATACCAATGCTATCCCATTTCCACTGAATAGGCAAGGGTTGCAATAGTCCTGCGGGTTTCGATGGTCTATCTTGATTTGTCGACAAACATCACACTTGGCTACATACTCGCCACTTCTTTCTTCATTTGATTCCACCAATACTTCTTCTTCAAGTCCCGTACATCTTGGTACCTCTGGATGAATTGAGAATTGGGACGAATGAGCTTCGATAATATCAAATCTCTTAATTCCTTCTTGTTGGGTATGCAATAGCGACCACTTAAAAGTAACAATTCCATGTTCGTCTATTGCATAACTGCTAAACCTCTTCTTGTATTTTCTCTTTAAGCTTCGGATTTCCTCGTCTTCATCCGTACGCTTGATCCGATCCGTCCGTAGGGGTTGGATTTCTAGTGCCGCCATACCGCCTTGTTCGTGATTATCGATTTAGTCGTAGTATGTCCTTCGTAATTCGCGGATGTTCGTCAAACCGGCTTTCTTGTGTCGGGCCTTCCGACTAAGGGCATCGGCAACCACATTTGCCTTGCTCGGATGGTACCGGAGTTCTATATCATAGTCTTTAATTAACTCCAGCCATCTTCGCTGCCTCATATTCAACTCCGGCTGGGTGAATAGATATTTCAAACTTTTGTGGTCGGAGAATATCTCACAATGGTTTCCTAGCAGGTAGTGTCTCCAAATTTTGAGGGCATGCACTACCGCTGCCAATTCCAAATCATGTGTTGGATAATTCTCCTCATGTGGTTTTAGCTGTCTTGAGGCATAAGCCACAACCTTACTGTCTTGCATAAGCACACATCCCAAACCCTGCTTAGAAGCATCACAATAAATTTGAAATTCCTTCTCTGGGTTGGGTAGGATCAAGACTGGTGTCGTTGTTAACTTGGTCTTCAACCGCTGAAAGCTTTCCTCACAAGCACCTGTCCATATGAAAGGCTTATCCTTCTTTAGTAGCTGAGTGAGTGGACGGGATATGCTTGAGAAACCTTCTATGAATCGGCGGTAATAACCCGCTAATCCGAGAAAACTTCTTATTTCGGGCCATCCTTTGTCTTGGGTCGCTTCCATTCCATGATCGGTGATCTTTCTCGATCCACCTTAACTCCATCTCGCCGATATAATATGACCCAAGAAAGCAACTTCTCTTAACGTAAATCGCATTTATCAAACTTAGCATACAGTGATGCTCTCTCAATCTTGTCAATACCAATGCGTGTGTTGCTTGTGGTCTTCCTCATTTTTGGAATAAATTAAGATATCATCTATGAAGATTATTACGAATCGGTCCAAATGGTCCATAAGCACCGATTCATAAGATTCATGAAATATGTCGCGCATTAGTTAGACCAAAGGGCACGATCAGAAACTCATACAATCCATATCCGTGATGAAGGTCGTCTTCTCTCGATCTTGCTCACGGATCTTGAGTCGATGATATCCCGAGCGCAGATCGATTTTGGAGAACACCTTGGCTCCCTTGAGTGATCAAACAAATCATCAATCCTTGGGAGTGGATATTTGTTCTTGATGGTGACAGCATTTAATCCTCTGTAATCCACACACATCCTCGTTCTCCACTCTTCTTCTTCACAAACAGAATGGTGCCACCAAGGTGAAACACTTGGTCGGATAAACTCTTTTTCTTGTAGTTCATCTAATCGCCTCTTAAGTTCCTTTAACTCACCGGTGACATCCTATATTGGTGTTTAGCAATTGGCTTGGTGCTCGAACTAATTCTATAGCAAGTTCTACTTGCCCGTCGAGGTCTTCTGGCGGTTCTTACAGAACACATCCGGTACTCTTGCACCATCGGCACTTGGTCCGTGTCACCGTTAGTGCATTGAGTACGTTTCTTTGTATTCTTTATTAGCTCTCATCCGTTTTACCACCACTTCGACCTTGGGGCTAATCAATGTGTTGTCTTAACTTCACAATCCACTTTTCCTTTATTCTCGGCTAGCCGCTCATGCCCGTAATGGCATCTAGTCCTTTCATATCTAGTTGCAGAGATCCGCTTTAAACTCTACCCCTTGAATTTTGATACTAAGTCCACCACACCCACCGTGGGACTCCATCCTAACCCTGTGGGTTTCAATCACATAGGGTTTTGGCAAGGAAATGTAAGGTAACTTATTTCTTGAAGCAAAGTTCTTGGAAATAAATGAATGCGTTGCGCTGGTCAAATAAAATTAGTGCGGGTATGGAATTGATTGGGAACATACCCGCTATGATGTCACTGGCTCCTGCTGCATCCTCCGCTGTCACATGGTTCACCCTCGCTAAGAAAGTAGTTTTTGTGCGGCCTCGACCTTTGCCTGTCGAGGTGTAATTTGTCGTGCTCGCTGTGGTGATCGAGGTCCCACCGGCTTTATTTGCGTAAAACCTCCTTTGAAGAGCCGAGCTGGTTTGTGATTTTGCTTCCCGCTGCTGACCTTGGACCCGTAGCTTTGCCGCATCGGATGGCGATTCTCCGGGACATTGATCTCTGAGTGACCAACTTCTCCACAATGAAAACAAGCATTTGTCTTTCGCGACGATTCTTCGGCGAGGTGGTTGCCACCACAAGTGGGGCACTTTATGGCTAGGGCAAGGGTGCCTTGCATAGTGTCGCGATCGTTGGGCTCGCGTTTTGGCGGGATCACATCTCGGCGCCGAGTTTGGGGTCGGGATGAGGATGATCTCGAGGTGCGTCCTCGTTGAGCACCGGTGAGGACGATTGTGATTTGCGCATTGCCTTGCGCTTCTTGTAGTCCTCCATCTCTCCTCCGGCTTCTTCCGAGTTGATAAGACCGCCCACCATTTCGGGAGATCTTTGAACTTCAAAGTGAAATGTGAAATTTGCGATCGTTGTAGTCCTCGCCCAAACTTTTCCATTTTCTTCTCTTCCTTGTTGACGTCTTGGAGCAAATCTAGAAAGATGATTGAATTGGTGCAGTACTCCATGATCGCATTTCCACCTTGCTTAAGCGCTAGAAATTCTCGCGCTTGGCTTCCATGACTCCATTGGGTATGTGGGCCTTGCGGAAGGCCTTCGTGAATTCTTCCCAAGTAATTTCTCTGCATGCGGTTGTAGGCGTTGGAAGTTTATCCACCATGTTCTTTGCAGGACCACGCAAGCGGTGGGACGATACAAAACCTTCTCTCTATCTTCACATTGTCTTATCGAGCTTGCGCTCTACATCTAGCGACCAATCCTCTCGCTGCTAGAGGGTCTCTTGACGTAGAGTAGGTTGGAGGGCGGGTTTTTTGAAAGTCTGTCCATCGGGTGGTAATTGGGGTACCATCCCGATTAGTGTTGCCTCCACCTGAGAAACCTGGGGATCTGGCTGCAATTTGCTCGAGCAGTTGTGTATGCCGATCCAACATCTCGCGCCATATTGCTCATTGACTTGGTATCTGTTGTGTTCCATCATGGCGAGTACACCGCAAGTGTGGTCTCGATCGTGGCGGGTGCACCACCGCGGTCCGTCATCGCTCTCTTGCTGATTGCATCTTGGAAGTCTGCCAATTGGAAACTTGAAGTTAGCCTTGCAGCGGTTTTGGGTGAACAAGAGTAGATAAGTAAGATACTGAATTTTTCAAGGCAAGTATAGGACGAAATAAGATAAGAGCAAGAGCGAAGGGGACAGGCGAAAATTTGAAGGTAGAGGGAGTACTGATAATTAAGCAAACAACATAAAGGATAATTAACATATTTTACAATAGACAAGCGGTACATGCACCACTTAGGGTTTATGTTACAACTTGCATTACAATACCAAAAGTACTACTATGTACACTGGGTCAGTCTAAGCTAGCGGACTCTCGCCAGACGACTACTCCTCCATGGCGTCCGGGGCTGGTAAGGCGAGGGGAGCTGCAGGGCAAAACCGGGCGCGGTACTCTCCCGCAATCATCCTACGCCTCGGCTTTGGATCGCCTGAGGCGCATGAGGAGGAGACGCTGGGGACTCTCACAGATCGAAGCCGCCCGCTTCGATCGCCTCGGCGAACCAGATGCGGTCGGCTGCCGCACCACTGCCGAGCCTCCATCACCGTGAATCGGAGGGTCCCGACTCCTTCGCTGCGCGCCATATCGATACTCTCGCCGAGCAACAATGCCGGCGATTCCTCGCAAGCGGGGTCGTCACTCTCGAATCGAGGGACGGCGATGGATCTCGCCTCATGAAGCGATCTCGGGATCGGTCGAAGGGTGACTCGCCACCCAGTCGTAGTAGTCGCGAGGTAGATTACGCCTTTTGGTCGCATCTCGGATCGCGCGTCATCTCGGTCGATCCTCCCGTGACGAACTTCCTTTCGATATCGGGGCGGATTGGCAGGGGTGTCAAGGTCACCCATGCCTTCCACTCGTATCGCCTCCCTTCGAAAAAGCAACCAATAGCGTGGAAGATCGGCCGGTGATATCCTTCTCCTCCGAGGTACTGCTGGATCTCCCAAAGCTTAGAGGGCCACCCCTCCAGCGCTCGAGCTAAAACACGGCTTAACCATCTCGCCGAGAGACGAAAATTTTGAAGTTAGGCAAGTAAAGCGATAAACATTTTGCATAACCAAAATTTAAGCGTATAAAACTAAGATAGGTAAGGTAGCAATAAGAGAGGACAAGACAAAGCAATAATACTTATATTTTTCAAAACTCCTTTTAAAGTTTAAATTAGGTTTTGCGATTAAATTGCTTCCTAGATCGCTTTAGGTCTTAGCCTACGGTCATGGAGCCTCGCTCGATACCACTTCTGTAACGCCCGTCTCGGGCGCGTGACGACACGATCTTCCGTGACGAACCACGCATAGTTCAAGCGGAATGTCGCGTAAGAGTGAACCATCGCATGCTTACAACAAAAATCCAAAGATTTATTACAAGATAGGTTTGTCAACCCGCTTTAGTGGCGGCGGGCGTGCAAGCCCAAAATATAATACGTAACAAAAGACCAACTCCGTGGAAGACTTGAGCGCGGCAAGGACCTAAAGCCGGGGTCTTCGTCGAAGAAGGGCTCCTCGGGGCTTCCTCCACGGGGAACTCACATCTGCGTCTTGATCTTACGAATTTGTTAAGCAAGCCGTGAGCTAACCACTCAAAGAAATCACAAGGATTATCTATCTTAACTACATGCACGAATTATCAACGGAAGGGAATATCTTGGTTGTATTATCTTATGTGGATGCGATTTTATTTCATAAGCAGTTTTAAAACACATGAAATGACAATTACTTCTTAAGATTAGGTTTTCACGAAGAGTTAATTAATCCACTAGTCGGTTAAAAACGCTTGTAAACACTACTTAGGCTTAGCAACCGAATCACCCAAGTGACACGACTCAGATTAACCGGAGCACGGTGTATTCGAATACCATTTAGTTGACTCTGCAGAGTTGCCCAACTTTACCCACACGCAACCTTAACCTCATGGTGAGTTAAGGAACCGGCACGTTCTCACGCTCAACCCTAGGCCAGGTCCGCAACCTGACTCTCTCGGAGCAGCACACTGCTTGAGTTGAGCAGGTACTAAACCAGGGTTGACACGTCAACACTTGTGGTCGAGCGGTTACTATGTCATTTGCTTGGCATAAGGGTCTAGTCCTTATATTTTCACGTGGTCCGCAACCACCAACTACTAGTAAAGCGGTGAGCGGGGACACCTCGCGGTGTCCCACCATAAATTTTACCCTACACCGCACATTAGTCCGACCATTCTAGAGCACGGTGTCCCATACCACCCTACCCTAGCCTGGGTTTTATCAATTTACCGGCCCACGGCCATGTCCTTATTAGTGTAAATAAATTTGCGTAAGATGGTGATATTCTACAAGTGATAATAGTACATGTACATTAAGCCTAGGTTTAACAATGGCGGGGTTGCAAATTAACATGGCATTTAATAGTGGTAGGACGTATCTAAATTAGCATGTCATTCTAAACTTTTGATTTTACATAAACTAGCATTTCACAACTAACAATAATGAAGATAGCATGATTACATAATTTAATAAACGTGGGATTATCAACATGATCAAGGAATTGCGACTTGCCGTTAATTTGGATGATTTCTGCAAGCTCGAACGAAGTAGCTTCTAATCTGCGCTTGCACTTGAACTCGGAATCCCGACACTAGCGCACAAACACGAGAAAACAGAAACTAATCAAAAATAAATAAAAGAAAACATTTTATTTAGTAAAAAGAAAGCTTCAAAACTCATAAAGGAATTTTTATAATTTTTCTGGGAATAATCTGGAGGAATGGAGGCCAAAAATAGGTTAAGGATATTAAACTGAGCAAAATGGTATATTTTGGTGATTTTTGGGATTTTGTGGAATTTTCTGGAATTTATTTGGGCTTTTCTGGATTTTTCTGGGAAATACAAAATTCTCTGGAAAAATAAAAAGGAACACTGTTCATTGGAGCGAAGAATCGCCCGCCCAAAACTCATGGAAACGCGCGACGCGACGGCGGAGGCGCGCGCGGCGAAAGTGGGCGGCGGGCCTCGGCCCGACGCACGCGCCGATGGTTGGCCACAGACGTGCGCGCGCTTCACCGATGGGCGACACGCGCGTCGCGGCGGACGGTGGTGATGCGGGCGGCGGGAGAGAAAAGGGGGTCGCGAGGTTTCCCTCTCTTCGCTCGCGGTGGCGCGGAGAGGGGAAAGAAAGGGGAGGAGCGCCTCCTCTCTCGCGGTCGCGGTGGCGGCGGGGCGGGAAGAGAGGGGCACGGGCACCGCGTCGCGGCTGCGGGGAGGCCTCCATGACCCGGCCGGCGTTGGCGGGCTCCGGGGAGGGAGAAGACGACGGCGGCGCTGCGGCGGCCGGAAGGAGCCACGCCGGGGTCAACCGCGAGCGCAAATGCTCAGGTGAGTAGGGGATTGGGAAGGGGAGGTCATGGGGGGGCTCGGGCTGCAATGAAACGGGTTAGGGTGGAGTGGAGGGGGAGATCGGGGGGGGGAAAAACTTACCAGCTTGAGGAAGGGAATGGCGCGGTCGCAAGAGGCCCAGGGGTTTAAAAGGGCGGGGAAGCTGGGGAAGAGGAGGGGGTTTAATGGCGCGGCGGGAGGCGGCGAGAGGATCAGACGGCGAGGAGGTCGCGTCGCGGTGCTACGGCACTGGCGGGAGTTGGCGGGGGAGGGAGACGGTTCGGGCGCGGGGGTGACGCGAGCCGCTGCACGGCGGTCCGAAAGGAGCGTCGGGCGGAGGGGGCTGCTGCGTCCAGCGGGCGGAAGGGAGGAGCGGGTGGTTGGGGCGCGAGCTCGAGGTGCTGACGCGGGCGCGAGGTGACGAGGCACGGCAGTGGGACGACGGGCGCACGGCGGCTGCCGTGTGGCCGACGCGAGAGGGACGCCGCAGCGCAGGGGGCACGGAGCGCGCGTGTCTCCGGGCGGGCGACGAGCGAAGGACAAGGCGAGGAGGGGGTTAGGAGGGATTAGGGAAAATCCGCAGCTTAAGGACAAGATTAAGCAAATAAAATCTTCCCTTTTCATTTTGAAATTTTTGGGTTGTTTCAACTACCATATACATCGAGTTGTCACTACCCTTTGGTTATACATTTGAGTGCTTTTCTATGCGTGCATAAATGTATCGAAGTGAAGACTAGTTACCAACCAAAGGTCACCCAAAAAAGTTGATGTGCTTTAAGAGAAACACTAGCGTGGTGACATAAAATGAACTATGCTCCAATGGTTCATGCAAACGATAGGCTAGCTGATTACACGGATCTTTCCTGAAAACCCCTAGAATTATTTGCATTTTCATATAGACCTATAAAATTTCAAAGAAATAATCGTATCATATATATTTGAAGCAAAATGTCGAACAAACATACCACGTTTATGTATCTCCAAAGTGCAATGTACATTTCACTCTTCATGCATCGAATCTGTACCAATACAAATACAATGAATCATAATTAAGAGTTCAATGAATTCTCCCTGTACCTCTCAAAAAACCATGAACTCTCCCTACACAGTTAATACATGCACGCATCTCATCGGCTATATAAATATTGGGACGAAAAGTCACATTTAGCACTATTTTGTTGCGAAATTACGAAAGTAGTTATATACCGAGTGTATTGGTAAAAATAGTGTTTTTGTCGTTCAGTGGACGGGCGGCAGTACTGAGTAGACGGCAGGGGGGCTGCCGCCCCATGAGGAGACGGCAGGTGATTAGGCTGACTAATTAGTCAGTTTAATCACCTACCATTTTTTAATTTTGTTTAAAATTTGGTATAAATTTTTTGATATAGTAAATGAGCTAAAAAATTGCAGAAATTTATGTACACCCTTCGAACATAACGTAGCTAACTGTGTAATTTTTTTATAAGTTTATCTATTGTGAATGTTGCTAAACAATTTATACGATTTTGATATTCGTGGAACCTGTTACATATAGTAAACAAGCTCTAAAAATTACAAAATTTTACGCGAAGCCTCCCGGCATAGCCATAATAATTGTGTAATTGTTTGGAAATTTTATGTGATCATAATTTACCACATTAATTTATATTAATTTAATCATAAAATTAACGATATACGATGCTCATTTAATTAGCATGTATGTGTGATTGTAGTTGATTTATAAATTATAAATTAAGGTAATAATTTAATTTAGTTTAAACTTAATTTATAAATTTAAAATCTTAGTATTTGATGGTAATATGGTAACATAGATTATGGAGTAATTGGCAATTAATCTATTGATTAGCTGAGTGATTAACTCCATAATCTATGTTACCATCTTACCACCAAATACTAAAGCTGTAAATTCATAAATCAATTCTAAACTAAATTAAATTATTATCTTGATTTATAATTTATAAATCAACTACAATCATGCATACAGACTAATTAAATGAGCATCGTATATCGCTAATTTCATGATTAAAATATCATTAATTAACGTAGCAAATTCAGAGTACATAAAATTCTTAAAAATTACACAATTACTATGGCTGTGTCGGGAGACTTTGTGTAATATTTTATAATTTTTGGAGTTTGTTTGCTATATGTAACAGCTCCTACGAATATCAGAATTATATAAATTTTTGAGCAACATTCACAATAGATAAAATTATAAAAAAATTACATGGTCAACTACATTATGTCTGGAGGGTGCACATAAAGTTTCAAAAAAATTTTAAACTCATTTGCTATATTAAAAAATTTATATAAATGTTAAATAAAATTAAAAAATGGTAGGTGATTAAGCCGACTAATTAGCCGGCCTAATCACCTACCGTCTCCTCATGGTGGGGCGACAGGCGGCCTGCCGTCTGCCCGCGGGACGGCAAGGCCACGCATCCGCCCATCCACCGGATGGCAAAAATGCTATTTTTGTCAATACGCTCGGTATACAGCTACTTTTATAATTTCGCAATGAAACATTGCTAAATGTGGCTTTTTGTCATATATATTGAATGCCTTACACTTGGCTCAATACATTGTATTTTTGTGTATTTCTTTGTACTAGAGTTGCACGCGCAAATACAATAATACTACATACCCTAAATATGCTATGACTGCTAATTTCATTCTTAGGAGGAATTCTTGGGAAGGAGAAGATGATATGAAGAGAGTCATCGGGTCCTTAAGAGTTGAAAGGATGAATCAAAACAAGGACACATTATATGATGAGAGGCAATAAGAGGGGACCATAGCTTTGGAATTGATTCTTCAGGGTTTTTCTTTTTCTGACTCTTGGATACTGAAATTGGTTCCACAATGGGGACCATGACCATGGGTCCATGAGTACTAACTATTGTTTGGTGAATTTTGACCCAAGAACCAATTAGACAACAATTTCAGAGAATTTTGAGGCTCCACATTGGAGCTATTAATTAGTTGCGTGAGGTAGCTAGGTTAGCTACAGAAGTGCTCTCTTATATAGCCAAATTGTTTATTGGTGCTGATGAGAACACATTCTTATAATCTTTTTTGCCTTAACTTGGTTAACGGGTATACATATCATATTAATGGATCTAACCCGTTTACAATACCCTCCAATCATTTATTGACAACGTTGCAGGCGTTTGCACCAGACTTTGTTAGCTAGATTTGTCGTGCACAACCTCTAATTAATTATGCAGGTACTTCCGATAAGCTAACCTGCAGTCTTCTGCAACGATAATGCACGATAATTCACTGGGGCCATATTTGAAACGAATGATTTTTTATAGAAATTTTGCAAAAAAAAAAGCAGTGTAATTCCTTATTTCCGTGAAGTTTCTTTGTTCCAAACAAGTTCTCAAGTTTCTAACTAAAAGAAATTTGCTAATTAGAATCGATTTCTTGCCCAAATTAATGCTAATGCATGGCTATATATCTAGCTTGCATGACCTCACTACAAATAGCTACTATTATACATAGCTAAAAACCATCACTCATGATCAGAATTAAGATAATAACAACACAGAGAGGAGATATTCGAGGTAGGCCAAGGATGCAACTCTTTTGCAAGGCATGCATGATGCCACATGCAAAGGTATGTCCATGCATGTCCGAATTCCTTTTCAGCTGCAATGATGAAGACACAGAGATCATGACGTCGAGTTTCATCCATGATTTAGGTTTGTCGATCGGTCTAATCGTGCTCAGAAATATCAATGAGGAGCGTAAGCAGCTAGCGAGTCCAAGAGAACTAGGTCAAGCTAGAGGTAATTAGACCAGTAAGGCATTATTTATAGGTAAGCTGCTGTCATATAGAGGTCGCAATAAGCCTGTAATGGGCTAACAGTTCAGGAAGTCGGTGTCAAAAATCGGACGGTTGAGATAAAGCCGACATGGGAAAATCTTCTTGTGCTTCATCTTGGCCGTTGTCTTGCCAAATATTTTACAAGAATCGTAATAGCTAGTTAATAGTATTATGTAGTTGTTGTGAAAGGGAATGGTGCATCCATATGCACAGTTGAAATGGCAATTTGAGCAAAGTAGTACATGTGTTGATATCATAAGCACCAACGTGCCTTTCCTTGGATTGGAACACTTACGAGTATACATATATGATGATAGGAGTGGTGCACGCGCTCATCCCTTTTGACAAGCACGTGGTTCTGTTATGCCATGAATGTACATCAGTACATGCAACTCTTGTATTTTTCTGGTCATGGAATTAAGAACTGAATTTTTCCTTATAATAGAGGAACAAAAGGGCATGAACTACGAAGTCCTCACAAATTAAAAGAAAAGAATTAGGGTTTGGAGTCATCAATAAAGCATCCTACTAGAAAGAAGCATATAGTTAAGAAGTAGATTTTGCCTGTACATTTATAAACAGCTTCCTGTGGAATGCGTTTGAGCTACGATTTTGCTAGGCCGCGAATGTCCGCCCAAGGTGGACAGGTGCACTGTGAGGTGGGTCCAATGGTCCGCCCAAGGTGGATGTCCTCCGGCTAATGCGCTCCTGGTGGCCTAGCTTCTTTCGGTTTCGGTCGCTGTCTTTTGCTTTTAGTTCACTATTTTTAATTTTATTTTTTCTGATCTTTTACTTTTTTGTTTTTTGCTTTTTCTCATATTTCTTTTATATTATCTACGATAAACTAATATATTTTTTCTATTTTTAATTTTTAAAATTTAATTACGTTAAAAAATTTTCCAACAATTATAGTGCAAAATAAGCAAATTTCATTGAAAAAACCATAAGCCATCAAAAAAGCCGAGTTGAGCAAGACACTATGTACATTAGAACATATGATTTAACCTTGCATGAGGGCTTTTCCGGCTCTCTTTTTTTCGGCTTCCAAAATCCACTTTTCTATAGTAAAGTGATTTTAATTACGTCAAAAAGGTATTAGTAGTTACAGTACAAAATAAGTCAATTACAGTAAAAAAAGACATAAACCACCAAAAAAGCCAAGTTGAGCAAGACACTATGTACATTAGAACATACGATTTCACCTTCATGATAGCTTTATCGGCTCTCTTCTTTTCGACTTCTAAAATTCACTTTTTATAGTAAAATAATTTTAATTACATCAAAAAAGTTACTAGCGCTACATTGGAAAATAAGCCACTATAGTAAAAACCATAAGCCACCAAAAAGCCAAGTTGAGTAAGGCACTATGTACATTAGAACATATGATTTCACCTTGCATGAGGGCTTTATCGGCTTTCTTCTTTTCGGTTTCTAAAATCTATAGTAATTATCTTTCAAACGAAGTGTCTTTTCAAGATAGGGTTTACAAGTCGATTGTAATACACTCGCAAAGAACTTTATTTATATTAGTGAAAATCGCACGTGAGTCTCTATTTCTCTGCACTCTCTCACAAACGCTAAAAGCCAGAAGTCGCACCCTAAAAGAATGTGCCCATCAGCCACAGCTCACAACTCCTTTCTTAAACGAAAGTCCCACATGCATCTTGTATTTGAATTTATTTTCCTAGCAAAAAAAGGTATATAAATTTGTTCGTATGATGCCGCTCTGATCGAACACACATTTTACCTTTGTTTTTGAAGGAAAACATGTGTTCTTGTTTTATCAGCCGCTATGTGCGTTGCCAGGGAATGCCATGACATTGTTCATTTGGTTGAGCAAGCGGTGGTGCATATCAATCATTGGGGCCACGAGGTTTTATTCCACGAAACAGTAATCCATCCAACCTCGCTCACTCTCACGCATGTGTTAGCCCCACAGAACCCTACCTGGACTGCATCATCCAGCCCACTAGCCTGTACCGTGGGACCGGTCTAGTTGCCCCGCTCCTATCAAATTAACACGATGCCAAGTTGCAAAATTGCAACCATATGCATAAGCATGACACACACTTGCATATTGCTTTGGCAATTGCACTGATCTATTTCCATCCCCTCTTTTAAGTGCAGGAAGGTTTTGGTTTTAATTTTGCTATTTTTTAAAGAACATGTGAAAAATTATGTGTTTTTATAAATACAGTTGATCACATATTAATAATATATGATCCGAATCAAACTCATCATCTCTCTTTGGATAGGCGCATTTTCAAACCGCACATGTGCAACTACTTGAGTAGTATTGTGCAACACCAAACTTGGCTAATTATGGGGTCCGTTCTTTTTGTTTCAATTAATGATTTTTTTGCTGTGGTTTATGATTTTTGAGCTATTCGTGAGAGAGTGCAGAGTAACAAAAACTCGTGTACAGTTTTGACTAATATAAATAAAGTTATTATAGTATATTTTACAATTAACTTATAGACCCTATCTTGAATAGACACTTCGTTTTAAAAACAGTTATCATATAAAAACTGAAAAATAACTTTTAAGGGCTGAAAAAACAGACCCGATAAACCAAGCGAGCAGAAAAGAAAAGCATTTGGTTACTCGTTAGCAATTGCAGGCCAAAAATAAGAGATGAAGCCCATGCAAGCGACAGACTCGCTATTTTTTTGGTTTGGTTTAATGCCTACCTATTTGGTGAGACCTTAATTTGCTATAGCGAGGCTGGTTAGGTTAAGCTAAGCTAAGCTAAGCTACACAGCGTTGGATCCGACGGCGACTGATACTTGATTTTCCTCGCTAGTCACAGCCACAAGCCGCATGCAGCTCAATTCGCAAATCGAGTTCAAACGTAGTTGCCTTAATGATGGTACAAACAATAATTATCTGCCAAGCATGCCCCCTGTTACTGACGCTTCACTCTTAATTAACTTTGCCGCGTTATACTTGAAACTGGTAGTAGCCTTTTTCTTCCGTGGATTAATGGAAGTATATTTGTGGTGGACAATTTGTTCGCCCAAACCGTGGCAGGTTTTGGCTAGAGATTAAGCAAGTCTATCCTGTTCGACCTGCGGATTTTGTGTGATACGTTAGTGCGCACAAGATGAACATATGTTCTGTTATGTAGTAATAGCATACGGTGTATGCGGTCGTATGGACGATGATCCACTAGGGCAATCGTCGCTGTAGTGTTGTATAGTGTATCATTGGTACATCTAGGCAAAATAGGTATTTTGTTCATGTACATTGGGCCACGCGTCTGCCAACAACTCAGCCAGACAGATGTAGCTAAGATACACGCAGTTTCCTTTGGTTGTAGAAAATAACACCCACCCAAATATGAACAACAGGTACGCAAGGTAGTGAGTGCACACCACCTGCTTGTCGCGTTCATGGGGTAGGTCATGTACCGTCGTAAACCACAAATGTGGCACCCCAAGGTTTTGTTGGGGATTGGATGACCGAAACATTCCGCCATTCGTACCTTTCAATCTAGTCGCCTTGGGGCACTACTATAGGATCCTACAGCGATAGATCTATGAGTATGGCGATGTCCGGAGAGTAAGGATCATCTCCTGCGAAAATGGAACGTGTGGGTCTTCGGACTCCAACAGCTTCACGAGCGTGGACAACAAAGGTCGTGTCCAATTGAAACACGTGGTACGCCCAACATGCGGGCAAAGGCGGGAGCCCGTGTCTCGCAGAATAGGATGTACCACTAGTTGAGAGGCCGATGCTCTCTGGGGACCTTAGGATGAAGCCCGGAAGGGGTGACCTAGACGCCACGCACGACATCGGTGTCAACCATCCGGCGCGGGTCGAGCGGCTCATACGCGACGCCAACTAGAGGTCGCGCCATCTTCGCCGAAAGTAGAACATCAAGTTAGTACGCACTAATGATCTCTCAGAGAACACAAACAGATCTTGAATATCCGACATGGCATACCTAAAATAGGTGCACAACAGGCCCAATTAGTGCACAATACACATTAATTGTTACATGTAACACCTGCTACCATACGTAAAGGAAGATCGATGTTGTTCTACTTCATCATCTTAGTGCACTACTAGCTACAGATTCCAATGGTGCCACTACTGGATCATATGCTACCAGCCAACAACTGCTCGCTAAGTTTCCGCATATTAAGGAAACATCCTGCCTGTTTGGTCTACGATTATCGTATATTTCATCAAATATGAAAAACATTTATTAAATGTTGTACATTCATCAGAAATCACATAATTTTAAAAATAGTGATTTCAATATTAATTATATTCCCCAGAGTCTAAACTATTTTTACTTTTACATTTTCAACTCGAATATAAGAGTTAACCCCTATGCAAACTAATCTAAAAAATTTTGCAGGACAAATTGGCTTAGCCAAAATACTGAATTTTTTCCTAGATCATTGGGGTAGTGTACAACTCAGATATAAATTTTCACGAACTGAACCTTCCATTTCATCTATTTTTAAAATTCAACTCCAAAATCATACTATTTGTGCTATTTTAAAAAACAAGACAAATTCACTTAACAAAAAACACAAATCAAAATTTTTTGGTGCTATGCGACATCTTAGGACCATGTGAGAATTTTTCCATAATTTTTAACCCTCATATAGTCTTTGTTTGTAAATATTAGTCTTTATTAGCATTTACATTAAAAATCTAAAAATTTTCTTTAAATAGTGCCACAAAATATTTTCTCTAGCTCACTGACATATCAGCCAACAACTCTACAAATTTTCATAATTTTTAGAGGTGTTTTGCTATTTTAAATAAATTGGGTCTTTTGTCTTTTTATACATGCATTTTGGTCCTTTTTAAATAATTTTTTCTTTATTAAATGCTACGAATTTATAAAAAATCACAAAAAGGCAGAAATGGTGATTTCAATATTATTTATATTTTTTGAAGTCCAAACCTTTTTTTATTTTTATCACAATTATCACAGTTTTACCCTTCATCCAAACTAACCTAAAAACTTTTATAGAGTGTCCAGCATTGAGCATTTCAGACTACTTTTGTTGTTGCTAAACTATGAACAACTAAGCATATGACACATATACCACCCTAAAATTCAAAATTTAGTCATAACTATACTGCATAATATTTCTAAGTAGACAACAACAATGATATTCAATTTTGAACATGAGGGTAATGCGACAATTGGGCATTAACAAAAATATGCAAAAATCACGACAATTTGATCAAAATATGCATGTCTAATAGTTTATGCAAAATAACATATAAAATGCTAAACATAATAAGTATTTTCAAATGCAAAAAAATACAATCTTGTTCCCATGCAAACAACATTCACATAATTATCGTGATTAATCACAGTGCTAAAAATACAGTTGCATGTGAATAAAAATATCTGCTCTTTATGCTCGCAAGTTGATATGCAATTTTCACCACAGTGTAAACTTCAAATTCCAAATCATGAACGACTCAAATTTCCTGCGGTTTCACGGCCTTTGTTTCTCTCTTCTTTGCCTCTCTCAATGTCTCATTCATGTCTAAATGAAAATGTTGGCCTTTGCTTATCGATAAGGACCCAAGGGCCATTTATGGTCTGAGCAGCGTTGGCGCTCAGGTCACATCGACAAAAAGTTTGTAGGGAAGGGCCAGCAACCGCCGCGTGGAAGCACTAGCCGCGCAAAGGAGGGGACCGTGGGTGCTTTGCACGGAGGGGGTGCTAGGTGGGCTCTTGTGGTAGGGGCACACCAGAGGGCTTGCGTGGTGGGGGCCGTTCAGGGACCAAAACACACTGTGAAGGGGCACCTTCGGTATTACTCTACCATAGGGGCAAATATGCCTAAAATTCTAGTTTAGCCACTACAGTAGAATTGGGCTAAAGAGTTGGAGTTTACTATAATGTGCATGTTTATACTTAATTTTTCATGCATGAATACCCTAGTTATATCTTTAATTGGCCATGTTCAGTGCGACTATGTGATCTAAATTAATGAAATAGTTGTCTGTAATACCTTAGCTATGTCTCGTGAGCAAGAAAATAATAGGAAGGTCGGCTGCTTAAAGTCAGAGGTTACACGTAGCTAGGCTGTATGCCTGTATTATTCGGCCGTGAGCGCCACAACAGAACACCACTCGATTTGCGGCTGGAAATTAGAGAGTTGCCTATGACAAGAGATAACCAAAATTATCAAGATTTAAAAAAAACTTAGAGATCAAGTCAAATTGACTCCTCCAAAGTCAAGTGATGGAAACTTCTGAATATATGATAGCTAGTTTAGTATCCAAATCCAAACCGATTGATTATACAAAAGTAACAGTACATATATGTGGGTACGCTTGAAAATATCTAACGAACACATAATTAAAAAAACACAGGGTATAAGTCAAAATAAGCAAACAATAGATGAAAATAATATCACACTTCAGTATGAACACCCTGCTTTTAATTGTTTTAAGACTATATACACACACATACAATATTACATGCATGGTTTTCAAAAAGAAAATATTCTATCTATCAAAATAATTCACTAGTAGTTTTTCAGCTCATGATACATATTATATTGGGCAATACTCCAAAAGCCAAAAGATTATGCAGCCTACTGTAATTTCGTGGTACATGTAGCATTTGCTTTTAACAATCTTTTAGCCTAGTTCTTCTCACTTATGACTTATGATTTTCTCAAGCAAATAAATGAGACGACTTTTCCGTCAGCGTTAATTTCAAAACGGTTTATCGGGACAATATTTTCAAAACGACTTATTGGTATTCGATTTATTTGCATAAGTGCTCATGTTAGAACTAAAAGTCATTAATCGTAGCTATAAATCATCAGTTGTAGATGAAAAGAACCCACTTTCCCATATGCTTGTGCTCTCTAGGTCGATCTCCTGTAGTAACTTTTTTCTGGAGATCAAATGCTCTTTATACAGTTAGCCATAAACTTCTCGGAGAAGCTGTTGAAAAGCAACACCCATGCAGAGTCATGAGTGTACCTTTCCCTGTGGCCTCCAATAAGAAAAATTCGGAGACCAAAGTACAAATTTCACTGACCTCCTACTACTAGGTGATGCATCCGGTGGTTCTGATCGATCGAGTTTTATACAAATCAATCACATAAGTCACAATCCTAAAGATTGGGTATATAGCTTCCCAAATCTAAGCTTATGATAGGGATGCCATCAAATGGCTAATTAAGACCTTAATTAGCATTACCTCAGTGAGCTACCTCTAGATCTAAAAGAAGAAGATATGCATCTTGGAATGGAGAGGTCAAATCCCAAAAAAGAAGATATATATCTTGGAATGGGAGGTCAACCCTCATTAATCCGTAAGAGAATGATAATTTGATTTGCTTATAAATTCCTTAAGATGCATGGTAATAATATTTCAGTTGAAAGCTAGTGAGCATAGGGCGATCTTAACGAAACAGGCTAGTAATAGGTATGCCGTATCATTAACCTACACGTGGTGATGGTGTCACTCAAGCCCCTGTGCAATACCCAAAATGCCCATAAGTTGCATCCAACGTTTCAACTCCTATTTGCTTTCAAAAAAAAAAACAAAAGGAAAATTCCAAAGCTGTTGACTATTCGATGTTTCCTTCTCTTCCACCTATCAGGCTTATTTTTTAAGTCTGCGACTTATATTTTTAGCTGTGATTTATTAATTTAATAAATAGTGGTTGCTAAAAAAATTAAAGCTAAAAACCAAATAAAAAATTGAAAAAAACGAACCATCATCGACTCATCTACTCGTCAAAAATGCCATCACGTACCAAAAAAAAAATGAAAAATGAGTTACATAGAACACCTAGCTAGATGTGTGAGGTTAATCGTCTCATGTTAATTAGTGTAACATAATGTCTTTTAGCTGTACATAATTGACTATATATTTGCATCTTAATCAAGCTAATCACATCTTGGGTTAACGTAGTCAGACGGCACAAACTAACCATTCTGTTTTGTCGCTGCAAATGCATCGGTGTACTTGTGGGTTGAAGGAGAACATGTAATGGTGAGATAGTGTAAAAAATAGTGCAAGAAACTATTTGCTGTAGAAATGAAGTGGCTCGCGAACATGAGAAGATGGTAGAGTCTTAACTAAGTAGAGAACGCTGGATTTTGATTTAGCAGCAGTAGTTGTCTGAATGGACTGGAGATATAATATACTATCGATTTGTTGTAATGTTGTGCGCTTACCACACAAAAGGATGGAAAAGTACCATAAAGCTCAGACATAGGATGGAAATAGGCCGGCTTATTGGGAAAATAAACTTGGGTTACTAGTATAGTATTCAGATTATAGTTATGACATAAGATAAAGATATCAAATCGATATTGATCTGTATATTTTTCTTTGAGATCATATATGGCTTGAGAATTTAATCCACAAGGCACCAAAAAAATAAAAAATAAAGAAGAATTGTACGCTATAGATGTGCCGCCTCGTACTAGTTCACATCAATATGTAGTTATTTAGAAATTCTAGAGTAACCTGTTCAAATTATGTTTGTTATAGCATCATACATCACCATGCAACAAGACGAAAAAGGGTGCGGTATTGCTATTTTTTTTATGGAAAATCGACTGACGACTGTGTAGCTACTTTCTTGTGGAACAGGTACTATGAAAGTAGCTAATTTTTTTATTAGATATGGATAAAAATATGTAGTTTTTTTTATAAAAATAGACACCATAATAACAGAACAGTAAGCCAGAGTATATAAAGAATGGGGAGTGTCATGGGCACTAAGGTAGAAAGCCGTGCACATTTCACGAGGAGAGTCCACAGTTAGGAATGGCCTCGATCGTTTTTTTTTTTGGCTTAATTTTCTACTTCACTTTTTTTCACTATTCACTACACTATCCACTAACTTAGTTATAGTGTTTTTCAGCCAATTCTGATGTTTTTTCAACCAAAAGCCAAAAGCCATCGCTATTCCGGTCACCCCCTAAGCCTAAACTAAAAAGAAAGAGTATTACGTCTGATCAAATAAACCAAACATTAAGGAAATAAATTGTTTTATGTCTCATTTTTACGGCACACAAGAAGGAATAGAATGAAATTCAAAACGCATAGGACCTCCATTGATAAACTTAAAAAGTTAAGATGTAGTCTTATTTGAATGTAATTGTTCGGACTAAGGCATGATAAACTATAGAAGGCAAATTCTGTTTGACAAACTACAAATTTCTTTTATGCTGAACCATGATGACAATTTTCAATCAAAATATCCATCACAATATACATAAACATTAGTACGATTAAACTCTAAAATGGCATATAATATGACCTGATCAAAATAAAGATACTGGTGAAGTAAATATGCATGATTCACAAGCGTCACACAAGCAAGAAAAAGAGAGGAAATGGAGGCAGGAAACGGGGCATAAAAAAACTACAAGCACAGCTATATATAACACTCACAAGACATCTAAAAAGCAGAGAGAATAGCAAGGAAAAATAAATAATAAAAAGGAAGGAGAGAGGAGAGATAGAATAGAGAGAGACACACAACAAG